>MCGT01000005.1:0-600000 GCA_002104935.1 Hesseltinella vesiculosa
TTCTTTTTCCCTTTGGTAACATGTCGACTGTCGAATCCGTTCAACAAGGTAATCATCATCAACTATCATCGATAAAAAAAGATCATGACAACAAGGATGAGAAAGAGCGAAAAATAGCCGAAGAGAAGGAACGAGGAAAATGATTGGATCTGGAAAGCTGGATAGATCGGTTGCATTTTTGTAGACAGCCATCCAATGCACATGAAGGATCATGGACACTGATGTGAACCGTCTGTCTTTTCTGTAGGTGCTCGTCTCGTGTACGATCGCGACACTTTGAATGCTATTTCCACTAGCGTCTTGTCAAAAGGCAGCCCTGACTTTGTCAATCTTGTGCCTGGCGTCACCAAGATGACTGCCCAAGAACGTGCCGCCCTTGGTTTGTCCGGTGCCTCCAGCTACCGCAAGATCGTTGAACGCAAAAAGGAACAACAAGAAAAGAATAAGACCTGTAAGCTGCCTCGACCCAATCAATGACTTGCTGCTGACATTTCTTTTTTTTACTGCTCAGTCAACCCCTTTGCTCTTCTCAATGAAGACGAAGAAGAAGAAGAAGAAGAAGAAGACGAAGAATAGAATCATTTCCCTTTTTTTTTATTCGACGCCCCATTTTTGACATTGGACAGACCTTTCCAATCCCAATGCTCTGCGTGACCCGCTCTTTTTCTTTTTTTTTTTTTATTGTAAATCCTCCCCACCATCAGAAACCAACAAAACAACCATAAAAAAAAATCAAGAAATCTTATCAAGAAATTTTCCCTTTTGAATGTGTTGGTTTCATCCGTTTTATTTTTTTTTGGGGGGTGACAACCACGACCATACTACGGTTAGCTTGGGACAAGCCAATCAAAATGAAAAATTTCTGGACCAAAAGAGAAAACATCTCGTCCGTTGGAAATTTTTTGTTTTTGTGCTGCAAGAGATGACAAATATTTAAACAAGTGATGGGATCAACGCTTTACCTTTGTTTTTTTTTATCTTTTTCCCCCTCCAACACACACCTGCCATGGATAAGAAAGCGATCGTACTCTTGTCTCTGTTGACGCTCGCCCAAGCGCAAGATGGTAAGCTGGCGCTCCGCTTTCCAAGGGAGCAGCAGATCAACGAGGTGCTAACGGCTTCCCTTTTAGCCAGTGTGTGCCAACCAGAAACGCAAGATAACTACAACCTGGGGCTTCGTATTGGCTCCATCTTTATCCTGGCGTCAACAAGTGCTCTAGGTACGATTTGCCCGTGCAAAACCAAACCAAACCATATCACTCATCTCTTCTGATATCAGGCATTTTCTTTCCCATGATTGCTCATCGCATCTCTCCCTACACCCAAGGCAGTATTCGCGATTGGATCTTGACCATTGGCAGGTTTTGTAAGTATTCAGACGCCGCTGACGGAGATTTAATGCTTCTTCTTTGCTCCATCTAGTCGGCACCGGGATCATTCTAGCTACTGCCTTTGTTCACATGCTTCCAAATGCCTTTAACAGCTTCCAGTCGCCCTGTCTGACGGGTGGGTGGTTAACCTATGGCGCCTTTGCCGGTATCTTTTGCATGCTTGCCTCGTTTTCTCTGCAGCTACTGGAAATTGGTATGTCCTCCTACATGAACAGGGCCAAACAAGACCCAGCCAATGAACATGGTCACCACGACCATGGATGCGCCTCCTCTGACGCCAATGAGAGCGATGATCTCAAAGCCCTGGAACACTCCCATCATGGCCACGGCATGGAACTCCTAGACGACGACCAAATCTCTCGTCATATCGGCATCTTGATCTTGGAGCTGGGCATCGTCATGCATTCTGTCCTGATCGGCATCGACTTGGCCACCACGTCCGCTGACGCCTTTATTACCTTGTTGATTGCCTTGGTCTTCCACCAGGTAAGGAAAAAAAAATGTCATCTTGCCCACACGCTTAACCAACCCTTGCCTTTCTCTAGTTTTTTGAAGGGCTTGCGCTGGGGACAAGAATCAACGACATCAAGGTCATTTCTTGGTTTAAAATGACTGTCATGGGTCTGATCTTCATGTTCACCACTCCTTTGGGCATTGCTATTGGCATTGGTATCCACTCCTCTTACAATGGCAATTCTTACAGCGCTGTGCTCGCCTCTGCCATCCTCGACTCTCTCTCTGCCGGCATCTTGCTTTACAATGCCTATGTTACCCTGATGAGCAAGGAAATCAATTGCTCGGCCTTTTTGAAAAAGCCAGCCTCCACCAAAATCGTCTGCTTACTTTCCATGTACCTCGGAGCCGCGCTCATGTCCGTGATTGGTGAGTGGGCATAGCCAGGATCTCTCTCTTTTCCTATCACTTTTTACCTTTGTAATAATAAATACAATACCATTCGATCGTTTTATGTTACGGGGCAAAAGCAATCGTGGCGTATGCCGCTTGCCCACATTCCATATCCGGCCATATTGGATCTGCCGTCGTCTAGGATGATGTCATGCATTGAAATTAGGAGGCAATGGATGCTTTTTTTTTTTTTTTTTTTTTTTTTTTGCGTTGTATTCCAGAAGCCAGACCAAGTTGACGAGAACACCGCCAAGCTGGGCGTCACCAAGATTTTTTTTTTTTAGGGTGCAAAGAAATCGATCGGCGCCCTTGTTTCTACCCTAAAAAAAAATAGGCGTTGCGTTCGGACTTTGGAGTCTCGCAGTGATGCAGATCAAAAAGTTTCATGGTCGTAAAAAAAAAAAAACGTTTATTATTATGTCTTCACGTGGAGGCACCTGAAAGGTTCGAATAATATAAAAATCAAACAAAATAGTTTCGAAGGAGGCGTGGGTGATATGCTAAAGGATGATGAAAAGAGAAAGGGGGCGGAGAGGTCGTGTTTAAGGCTTCAGAAAAAAAAAACGTCAGTCTCGTGACCATTTAGGTGCATCTGTTACCTTTGAAGGACCTGGGCTGACGACAGGCGTGTTCTTGGCAGCAGCGGATGTGGACGGGGTGGCTCGACGGAAAGAAGAGGTTGGGTCAGTGGCTCCTGGCGTCACTGTATTAGACGATAATCCACGTGGGTTGGAAGCCCCGCCGGTGGCAGCGGCAGTGTCAGGTTTTGCGTCGCCATTCTCCTTGGATTCACTTGCTTTTCGGCGGGTCTCTTCTTGCTGTTCACCATGAATAGAAAATGCACGGTCAGTATAGAAAGAACAGCGATGGAAAAGATGACTTACCGAGAGCTTATGTATGGTCCAGTCAAAGACATAGTCATATTGGAAGCCTTCACGAACGAAGAGGTCACGGAATAATTTTCGAAGGTATACATAATCAGGTTTGTCGTCAAATCGTAAAGATCGGGTGTAGTTGAGATAGATGGCAAATTCGCTGGGAAAGCCACGGCATAGCAATTCAGTAGGCGTTGTCATTTTCTTTTCCATGATACGATCGTATTTTTGTCGCTTGTTTGCTGCTTTCAAGCCTTGCCAAGGCAGTGACCCACGGCAAAAGTACATCAATACGTAACCCAAGGACTCCAGATCGTCTCGCCGAGATTGTTCTAGGAGGGAAAAAAAAAAAAGGCGGGGTGAGACACCGTCGTTCTTGCGCAGCCATGACTCCTCCAACACTTTACCCACGCCAAGATGTGTATTAATACTCGCATAACGAGCTGTGCCAGTCAGGTTTTTGTTTTCTTTGTAGGGGATATGGAGATGTGTTCGACTATCACGGTATTTCTTGGCCAGCCCAAAATCGATAATGTTGACCTGGTTGCCTCGTTTGCTAATCCCCATCAAGAAATTGTCGGGTTTGATATCACTAGAAAGGTCATGCGTCAGAAAAAGGTGCCACTTGTTTTCGTCCAACACAATTTTACCAATGAATAAAATTCTTCGAGTGAATGTATTCAATTCGAGAAATCTATGAAAAAATAGAAGATTTGAATACGAAAAAAGAAGAGTGATTCGTTTTTTTTTACCATTTGATCGGCCAGCATCAAAACGGTTTTGAGGCTAAATTTGCGACGCACGAAATTAAACAGGTCTTCCAGTGAGGCTACAAAAAGAGAAAGCGTGTGAATACAATTTGGAGGGAAAAAAAATAATAAATAAAAACTTACGGCCCAGCAAGTCCATCACCATGGCATTGTAATCACATTCAGTACCATACCAACGCACAAAAGGAATGCCAGGTCCACCTTGTAAAGCTTTGTAGACTCTGGCTTCGTATTCCAGCTGAGGATGTTTCGCTTTGACCGATTCGAGCTTGATAGCCACTTCATCACCCTGTATAATATTGGTGCCTATGAAACCCGTGCGTCGTTGGTTTAGCTTATGATTCCTACAGATAAAAGGTGCTTACCAAGATAAATGTCACCAAAGGACCCAGAGCCTATCTTTCGTCCAATACGGAATTTGTTTCCAACTCTTAAATCCAATGAAGTACTAGACATTGTACAAAAAAGGGTAGCTTGCAGAGAGTAAAAAAAAAAAAAAAGTGACTGTGAACCTTTTGGAAAGGTGTAAAAGGGAATGAATTAAAGGTAGAGACAAGGAACACAATCACAAGAACACTTCAATATATTAATACAGAAGGTCAATGGGTGCGAATGATTAGAGAATTGGAAAAAGAGGGAACAAGAGAAAAAAAAAATCAAAACAAAAAGGGTCTCATTGTTTTTTTTGGGTCCACTCTTTTTGGACGCCAGCCAATCACAAGTCACAGACAATCCCCCTTTTCCCCTCTCCACATGGAGGATGGTTCAAGTCTGAACTGAGCCGTTTTGAATCCAAATGGTTTCGTTATTTACTGCCACAACCATCTTTGGGACAATACCATGTGGTTGCATACTGTTAGACTCTCCTGTAGATAAAGTTTCTCCCCACAAGCTACCACAAAGATGATGTGATCTGAGCTGGTTTTCAAATGTGTCGTGCTGATGAGCTCATCCTTCTCTTTTTTCTATACTTTTTTTCTTCTTCTTTTCCTTTGAGCTTGCCTGCACCCGCATTCATGAGCTTTTATGACGGAAGAGAAGCGTGCAAGTTGTTTATCATGCCGGACTAGAAAAGTCAAGTGTGATCGCAGTCAACCTGCATGCGCAAGATGTATCAGGGTCCAAAGTAACTGCGTCTACCCGCCTCGCCGAATGCTCGGTCGGCCACCAAAGAATGCCCTTATCCCCAGTAAATCCAAGATCAAGTCTAGCGTCCATGTCCAGCAGCAGAAGGGCACCATACGCGAGTTCATCTTTGAAAACGTAGACGCAGCACCATCGCCACCGCCCACTTCCATGGACAAGACCAAAAGTATAGCCCATTGGTTCCAAATGTCGATGGCTGTCGCCGGCTCAGATTGGATCGTCCTATGCAAGCATCAAGCTGAAGCCTATGGAAACGTGCAGACGCTGCTGAACGCCTTTTACGCCTTCTACCGCGAACGAGCCCAGATCATTCATGCGTACTTTTCCTCCGCCAAGTGTACGCCCGAGCCTCCCAAGGCCAAATTCTCCAGCATCCACGACAGCTCGTACTTTGTGTGGTCGCAGATGATGCGCACTTTTGTACAGAACATTGGCCGCATTCGTCTACAGACCACGCACACGGCATCCTATGTCTTGTACATCTTCTGCCGCCCGTGGGAGCCGCTGACCACCCGTGTCCCTGCACCGCCCTCGATCCATCATCCTCTGCAGTCTGTGCCACCTCAGCAGGCCACCGCCCTCATCAACGATTTTTTCGACCATAACCCGTGTGCGTCCATGGTCAACAAAACACAACTGCTGCACGACTATTGGCACGACACCGCCAACCCGTTTTTACTCGCCGTCGTCTTTGGCACGTCGCAATACTACGCCAACTTAAACTGCGGGATTCCCATGGCCTTCTGGGACCATGTCAATGGCAAGGATCACAATCCTTTTCTGTCGTTTGCCTATGCTCTCCTGGACACCATCCATGTCAAGACCGCCAATCCTTCGGATTATCAGGGCCTCCGTAGGTATTGCCTTTGTGTGTTCCCCGTCTTACCTTTTGTCTCTAGTCATCCTTAGCTTGTTTGAAGGCATGTGGGGCTCGCCAAAGATGGGCATGAGCCTCTTGGGTACGTCCTATGGTATTGCCTCGATCCTTGGCTTTTGGGATGGCACGTACCAGCCGAAAGATCCTATCGAGCAGGAATGCATGTGTGCTTCGTTCTGGCTAGCCTATCGTTCCACCACCCTCCACTCCTTTGGAAGTGAGTGCTGAAGTGTTTAGCATCCTACGTGCCGGCGCCTGATGTTTTTTTTTTTTTTTTTTCGTAGCCGGAGCCAGTCTTGCCGACTGCATGGTACTGCATCCAACCTTTGACTTCCCGCCTTGCAATGCGGCGCAATCCATCTCCTATCAGCATGATCTCGCCCATTGTGATGGAGGACGTACGACATCCCAGCGATCCTTCTTTATCGAATCCTGGTACGTGGGCTCCGTGATTTGCCACTTCTCCAGCCTTGTCTATGCCTGTTTGCCTCGGCGGAAAGTTGGTCTCTTTGACGACCCATCCTCCATCTACAATGACCAGACCCATTACTTGGCGTTGATCCGCAGCATCGAAAGCATCGAGGCTCGCATTTACGTGGTGCTGGACGACTTTTGCTTTTTCATTCAGCAACACCGCCATCAATGGACCGCCGCCCAGATGTACATGATTGAAACCACCTACCGCCTGTACCTGGTGCACTGCCGGTTCCTCAAACCCAAGGTCAACTTGGATCAACCCTATACCTCTGTCAGTGATAATGCCAGCACCGGCTACCTACCCGCCATCACCCTCGAAGATCTAGCTTGGCTGGACCCGTCTGATCCCGACCTTGCACGGCGGATGTCTCGTGCTTTGCCTCAAGTGTTCTGTCTGGTGCAGGATCTGCGCTCCATCCTGACCGAGCTGGCCCCAGGGGATCTGCCGTGGGATTTCATGCTGCCTGCCTTTGAAACCGCCTCCGTGCTGTTGCTTGCTCAGCGCAGCCTATCACTCACCGACCAGCGCGTTGCCGAGGCCATCGCTGCCCTTTTGCGCCTGACTAGCCTGGTCGAGTGCGTGCACCCGGCTGCCCGTCTTTTGCAGCAAAGATTGAAGTCAGCCTTGAAGCGCGTCGATCACGCCAGCTGTGGCTCACTATGGAACGCACCGACCAGCAGCTCTTTTGCGACACAGACGTTTGACCCGATGACACCTCAGCCATCCGTTTTTACGCAGCCCAATGACGCCGTCCTTCCCACCGTACAGCCACCAGACGATCTCATGACGATGATTGACTGGGATTTTGACGTTTTTGCTGGGCCGCTGCATTTCAAAAGCGCTCATCACTGACCGCTCACGTTTGTTAAACGACAACTTGGTTGCTACTCTTAGACGTGTTTGGCGACCATCCCTTTCCTGCTACGGGTATCTTGGAAATCGTAAACGAGGATGCATGCTTCTCTGGCTGTCAGCGCAACCTCTCACCGGATCATCGCCTTCCATACTCTATCTTCGATACGTCCACCCCCAGCGCCAGTTCGCCAATGGAATCTTTTCATGGCAGCTATGTATAAATGTATGCTGAACGACTTCGTTTGATTTTTTGACACTGCAGGTACCCCTGTCTAACAATGCTGGCCTCTCCTTCTGCACATTGTCCGACCTTTTTAACATCTGTCTTCCAATAAATGAGCATTCGACCAAAAGACCGTTATGGAAAATGGTCGGCTTGCATCGGTGCATTGTGGGGTGATGCCCAAAATATTAAACGTCCGATTGGCCCAACGTGTTCATCCTTTGATCTGACCGACAACTTGGATGACGGACGAACGCTTGGAAAAACGACCGGTCAAGGCCGTCTGCGTTGCTTTCATCCATTTTCACGCCATCCAAGTTGATAAAAAAAAAAAACAAGGGACACGAAAAAGAGAAGAGAGTGTTTTTATTTAGAAGTGGTTGGGGGGGGGGAATTTTTTTACAAACCCAACTTTTCCTTCAAGGCGTTTTCCAACTTGACACCATCCTTGGCAAAGTTACGGATGCCTTCGGACAGCTTTTCGGTGGCCATGGGGTCTTCGTTCATTCCCCAGCGGAAGGCCTTTTCGTTGTTGAAGAAGGAGACCTTTTCTTGAGAGCCGGCTTGGCTGGGCGACAGCTTGCGTTCGATCTTCTTGGAGTCGTTTTGCAATTCACCAAGCAAGGCAGGGGAGATGGTCAAGAAATCGCAGCCAGCGAGTTGTTCGATTTCACCAGTGTTGCGGAAGGAAGCGCCCATGACAATGGTGTTGTAGCCGTGTTGTTTGTAATAGTTGTAGATGCGGGTGACGGAAATAACACCGGGGTCAGTGGTGGCTGTGTAGGCTTCACCAGTGCTCTTCTTGTACCAATCCAAGATACGGCCGACAAAAGGCGAGATCAAGGTGACACCAGCTTCGGCACAAGCAACAGCTTGAGGGAACCCAAACAACAAGGTCAAGTTGCAGTGGATGTCGTGTTCCTTTTCTAGCACATGGGCAGCTTGGATACCTTCCCAGGTGGAGGCGATCTTGATCAACACACGGTCCTTGGCAACACCTTCATCCGCATACAACTTGATCAACGACAGCGCCTTGGCAATCGTGGCATCCTTGTCAAAGGACAGACGAGCATCGACTTCCGTAGACACACGACCAGGCACAATCTTGAGAATCTCCTTACCAAAGTTGACCAACAACTTATCGGTAGCAGCTTCCACACCACCGCCCGTCTTCTTGGCATAGGCAATAGCATCATCAATCAAAGGGGTGTATTGGGGTTTTTGAGTGGCAGCAAGAATTAAGCTGGGGTTGGTTGTGGCGTCTGCAAAAAAATATCGGCGTCAGCAAAAAGGCGTGTTCATTTTTTTTTTTTTCGCCAACTCTGAATCTGACAACAAGTCCTTCACGTTCCCCCTCTGACAACGCATCCTTTTCTTCCAGCCATTCATGTCTAATTTTTTTTTTTTACCTTGGGGTTTGTATTGAGCAATGCCTAAAAAGAGCAAAATAAAAAAAGGTGGATATGAGTTTAAAGCTGTGAAGCGGCTGTTTGCATGCTTACTTTCAAAGTCACCAGTGTCAGCAACAATGGTAGTGTATTGTTTGATTTGGTCAAGAACAGACATTGTGATTTTTAGTTTATCTTTTTTACAAGAGTTGAAAAGAAGTGAAAAACGAAAAAGACACCCAACAAAAAAATTTATTCACACTTGGTTGTGCAGGCTGGGTTTCATTTCCTAGTTCGGGTTTCTCCCTTTTTTTCCCGGCCTGGGGGGTGAGCTCCGGAGAGCCAATCAGAAGCCACCTTGTGCTGACCAAATGCCTTGGCTGCTAGGGTGTTTGTTTTTGCGAAGTCATCCTTGACAAACCATGACGCTGTCCTTACAAAAAGAATTTGTCACCACTATTGTTGATCTCTTATCTGTCTTTGAGACCCATGTCACATTTTATTCTTTTATTTTTGTTCTCCTTTGCTTCCTAAGTACTTTTTTTGTTTTTCTTTCTTGGCTATGAGAGCGGCAAAGATGCTCCTAAACGCCATTGGATAAGAATGATCCAAATGGGCACGCTCCTCGTTTCCCACAGATCATGCTTTTTTTTTTTTTTTTTTTTGTTATGCCTGGCCCAGAGAGCGAGTCTTTGTCAAAGTCTTCTACTGGCCATGGCCAGCCGCGTGTGTTTTGGGGAAGGCCAGGTTTTTTTTGACAGGTCTGCTGAGAGGATCATTGGCCGGCTGGATGGGAAATTTTGCCGTCGAGATTCACGTGGACAAACTGTCCTATTTTTTCTTTCTTTTTCTTCTTTTCATTTATTACATTATAACCAATGCCAACGACATCATTCCCAGCCGTCATTTCTTTCGGTGATCAGCAGCTAGGCCGGGTTACTTTGGACGAGAACAACCAAGACAGCTACTCCAAAAAGCTCTCCAACGCTGTCGACGTTCAAGAAATCGACACTAATCTGTTCATGAGCAAGGTAAATGACTCAGGATGTTCACAAGAGATCGCTCACCTTCTCTACAAACTCTGCATAGCAATTGTGGATTCCCTTGGGATCCCGTGGTGTGTTTGGTGGCGAGGTAACTTTTTACATGGACGATCGGTTCCCAGGCACCAACTTCACCTTTTCTTTCCAACTCTCTTCGTAGATCGTTTCCCAGTCTCTGAGAGCTGCCTGGAATACTGTCGACGACAAGTTTTATGTGCATGTAAGCAGGAACAGCACACCGCCCTATATTTTTGACTAAGAATGAATGATTTACCAAATTTAGTCTATCCATTGTAACTTTCTGATGGCTGGTGACTTTGAAATCCCTGTTCTATATCAAGGTAACCTCTTCTGTTACACAAACATAGCTCTTTGAGTGACCCCGCTTGTTTTTTTTTAGTGCAACGATTACGAGATGGCCGATCGTTTGCAACGCGGTTTGTCACTGCCACACAAAAAGGGAAACCAATCTTTGTCTGCAGCTGCAGTTTCACCACAGCAAGTGATGCTGTCCATTTGGAGCACATGGTAAACACTTCCCTTTTCGCTGTTTGTTGGAAGCTCGAAAGGCTGGTAGCTAACCTTTTTTTTCGACAGGCATCGATGCCCACTGTCCCTGACCCAGAAGACGTGCCCAAGTAATGGTGACCAGCTCTCCTTTCGTCACTGCAAACTCATCCACACGCCTCCTTCTTTTAGTAACGAGCAACGGATCCAAGCCTCTCTTGACTTACATCCAGACGCCCATCCGCTGTTGAAAATGTATTTGGAAGAACGACTGAAAGAGGTAGAGCTCCAAAAGTTGCTAGTGTCCAACATGACGCCCTTTTTTTTTGTTTTTTGAGGCGGTGCCTATGGAATACCGAGATATCCGGCTGAACGACCCCTCGGTGGAATTCATGCGTGATGCAGTCGATCCTGATCCTCGACAATACCAATGGTTCCGAGCAAAAGAACGAGTCGAGACCGACGATCGCAAGGTCCATGCTTGTATCCTAGCCTATGCCTCGGACTCCAACTTGCTTGCCACCGCCAACCAGGCCAATGGACTTAGCTTCCCTAGCAAACGCGTCGGTATGATGGCCTCGTTGGACCATTCCATCTGGTTCCATCATCCTTGCCGTGCCGATGAATGGTAAGCCAGCCTGCCACACCTCTTCCTTCCCACCCAACTCATCTTCCTTCCTAGGCTGCTGTACGACATGCATAGTCCTCGATCCACAGGAGCAAGAGGCACCGCCTTTGGCCGGATCTTCACTAGGGATGGCATCCTGGTCGCCACCACGTCACAAGAAGGCTTGATCCGATTAAGACCGTCGGAGCAAAAACGTCTCATGGAAGAGCGTGCTGCTTTGGACGCCAAGACCAATCTGCGCCGAGCCAGCCAGCTGTAGTGTGCTTATTCACCATGTCATTTTAATCCCCTTTAGACCTCTCTGTACAATAAATAATACGCGTTTTTTTTTTTTTTTTCACAGGATGGTCATTCGCATGAAATCCAGCGCCACAACCAGGCATGACCATATACTCTTTTACCGTACATTTGGTTGAATGGATGAATCGCAAATTCATTATTCATTTTGCACTGTGGCAGATGTGGAAAACACGACCTTGGAATGAGCGAGACTTGAATTCAGAAAACAGGCAGAGAGGCATAGGGAAATCAGGGATGGTAATAGAGAGATGCTGATGAGTGACACTTTTTTTTCTGTGTTTACTGTAACAGCAGTAAAGTGTTGCGTCCGTGGATTGGGTGGCGGGCGGTGATGAAGTGCAAGCCATAGTTGTCGGGGTCAAAGTGGAATTGACCGGAGGTGCGAGAATGCGTGATCCTATGAGAAAATCCAAACGGGTGCCAGTCCGGTTCCACTTCCTTGCTGAGCAAACCTCGACGGCACTGGAGACATAGGTCTTGCGCAGGCATGTCCAGCTCAGGCTTGAATATCATCTTCACCACGCCTCCCGACCCAGAAGGCGCGCCAGTGGTGTAGCAGCGCTCACACAGCCCACGTTTATGTTGGATGGCCATGACCTGGAACATGGGTGACTTGCCTTTTTTGATCAGCTTGCCAAGGGTGGAGAGGATGTTGGTCCAGAGCCAGAGGTGAGAGATGATCTGGTAGAAATGGCGGCACGTCATCGACAGCTGCAAGAGGTCACGGATGTCGACGAAGGCAAAGATTTGGCACCAAACATCGGGGTACGTGGCGGGAGAGAGGTGGGGTATGATATACCCTGAGACGATGGCCGACGTCTCAGCGTCGGCCGGTTCTTCCACAAGCTCGGTTGCTTGTTGTTTACCCTCATCCTTGGATGCATTGTTGGCGTTGGATGTTTGAGCGCAGGCTGGCCGGCAGTCTTCTTAGCTAGGGCAACTTGGTAGCCGTGTTTCGCTTTTCCTTTTGAAAGGCGTTTAACAAAGTGGTGTAGTGTACGCCGACGAATACACGTGGGAGGAACGATGATGTGGCTGATGATGTACTATTGTACCGGATGATCAAGGAGGAACTTGCACTGGGTTGGCGTTTGGTTGTTTTTAATCTGAATTCTGATGAGAAAAGTGTGCGTCATCTAGCTGGAGTGATGATAAATGGAAAATTTAACTCACTAACCTCCTTTGAAAGGCTTTCAATAAAGTGATGTAGCATACGAGATTCAAAGATAGTTGATTTTAATCTGAAAATCAGAAGAGAGAAGAATTGATAAAAGGAGGTTCGGGAGTCAAATGTTCTCACCTGCCTCCCTCTTTTTTTTGCCGCAGTATCAAGTGTAATAGTGGCACCTTTATCCATGTTAAAAAATAAGAATGAGTAAACTGGGACAAAGTGAAAGATATCAAACAAGCAACCTACCGAATCCGTTCGGTGCTTAACCTTGAAAATAAAAAGGAGCAGTAGAAAAACGTAGAAAAAAAAGCGTTTTTAAAAAAAGGAAAAGGGGAAGGGATGGGGCGATCAAAAAGCGACTTGCTTTTTATCAAAAAAAAAAAGAAAACCAAGGTTCAGGGCTCGTGATAATTAACCCACAAAATAACATCTTGACCACAAGAGAAAAAAAAAATAGAGAAGGGACAAGTATATTCACTCTCCATCTTGTTATCCAACACATGCCTTTTTGGCCGACATCATTTGCTACTGCTATGCAACATTTGACGTCCATTAGACAAGTCAGTCGTTGGCACTGCTACATTCTCTCCCCTTCTGCCAGGTTTTACGGTGGATGTGAAGCATGCTTTTATGCTAGTGTAGCCCATCAGAAAGTAACAGTGGAGCCCGGGAGCTTCACATAAACAACTTGCATCATAAACAAGTGCCCTGCAAAATCCGGTGATGATCGGTGGAAAATTTATTTTTTGCGCACATTTAGGCTCCCTATGTTTTCGTTCAAAAATGGCCAGGGGACCCTCAGGGATTTTGAAAAATCTAAAAACCATCATAGATCGGCTTTGAACTGATGGATCCAACTCATTTTTTGTGTGGATATCAACAATGACATACACGAATGATGCTGAAAAAATCACATCGATTGAGCAAGGTTGCCCAGCCAAAGTTTGAAGAATCATGAATTCCATTCTCCGCTCCCCCAGCTAAAAAACTGTCAAAACCGACACAAACCAGGAAAAAACCGCTTTGCAGCCAAGAAAACCGGCTGAAAAAAACCAAGCCAAAATCGACTTCCTTCGATCAGCTTCAAATTTGTCATGGTGATAATACATGAAAAGTGATGACCATGGTAAAAGTATTAGCCTTCATGGATTACTCGATGATGAAATAGAGCCACTGGTTTTATTCAAGTTCGCCCTTTCTGAAAAAAAAAAAATTACTCCTTGCTTGACTCGTCATAGGTATCCACCGCCCTTTGACCCATAGTTTGGGCATCACGGCCAAGTGTCCCACTTAGCACCAGCTGGACAGCGCAATGAACGTCATGGTCCAAGATTGTTTTGCGGCCAGACCGCTGAGCCAAAAAGTTGGCTTCTTCCATGATTCTATTCATGGTGTCGTTCAGCAATCCGTCAACCGCTTTTACACCGCCGGCTTGAACCAAGACATTGACATGGTTAGATTTGAGAGCTCTAACCATGGCCGCTTGGTAGCCGTGTGTAGCTTTTCCTTTTGCAGGCGCTAGATCTACATTCAACTATGTGAGCTCGTATTAAATTCAATTTCTCAATTACCTTTGTAATGGTCTTTCAGCTCAGCGTCCGTGTGCACATAAACAGGTTGCACGCTGGGTTCATTCGTTGGGATGGAATGAAATGACGCAACCGAGACTGCGCTGGAAGTTGTAGAAGAGCCAAAAGCATCTATTTCATTCATGAACCACGAAGTTGGAGATGGACATAATCATAGAATCCGTCCCTTACCGTAATCTGCCAAGGGTGAAGTAGTGTGTTCCATAATGATGAATAGAAAAGAAAGAAAAAATTAAAAAGCTGGAGTCAAATTATGCTTTTATTGAAACCACAAAGATCAAGACTAAACAATGAATTTTTTTTATGAGCCTGGTCAGGAGTATTACTTGCTTTCTTTTTCTTTTTCGTTGTCTTTTTTCGCTCTCGTTTTCTTTTACATATTCTTTGCCTTTTTTTATTTTAACAAGCCTCAACATGGCAAAATCCGCGTCCAAATCTCCAGCTAACAGCAACGGGCTTGTATTTTCCATACACAAGAACGCACCGAGAAATGAAGGCGCGTTCAAAAGTGCCTAATGTATCCAAAAAAGCTGCAGTGTACATGGCTGGGGTGATGGAGTTTCTGGCCATGGACATTTTTGATAGGTCAGCGAATGTGACAATAGCAGCAGGAAACAAAGTCGTCGATCAAGCTTGCATCGACGAAGTTGTCAACCAAGACAAAGACTGGCAAACCTACTTTGATGGCAATCGAGGCTCCAGTCAGATCCCTTCAACTGGTCCAAAATGGTTTTTATAAAATAAAAGTTTTCGCCAGCATAGTATGTCTCTATCTCTGATCCATTGACTCCAAAAACCAGTGCTGTCTATTATGGATATCGAGTGTTGCTTACCTCTGAAAAACAAGAGGGTCACCCAGCGGAGACCAGTTTTTTTTTTTTTTTTTGGCTTCTTCATCCCATTTTATTGTCATCCAGGAGTTAATTTACAAACACTCTTTATTTCGACATCTTTTCGACAAAGTGTCTTGCTTCAAAAACCTGTGGCGCTTAACCTTACTCTTTGCCACTGCCCAAAATTGTTCGATTGGGTTAAGCTCAGGTGAGTAAGTAGGCAGATACACACATTTATATCCTCGGTGCTCAATATACTTCTTTATGCTCCCATGCTTATGGATTGGTGCATTATCCATCACTAGATAATGTCCTTTCATATGCGGGTGTTTGTCCATTTCATCCAGAGTCATCTTCAAGAAGCTGACATAGTGACCTGTTACCGTTCCTGAACTTGCATACCCTTCAGCCTTTCTTGTCTTGGCTGGTCTTGGTTTTTTTACGCCAACCGTTATCAAGCCAGCGGCAGAGATGGCGCCCAATATTGACGTTGTGCTTGCTCTCGTAGTAGGTCTGGTTACAATCGCGCGAGTGCCTCTTTTCGACCAAGCTCTTGAACGTTTCATATTTATATCAAATGCAGATTCGTCGAGAAACACACAATTCGTCAAGAAATCCATATCTGAATTTTCCCATTTACATACCCAGTTGTATCGTTCCTCAATCTTTGCTGAACTGTTTCTTTCGATGGAATGGAAATCTGCTTTTTTCAACGAAAGGTTGCATTCTTTTGTCATGAAGTTATGAACAGCACTGCGTGAAACCTTGAGATCATTGAATCGTTTCAGTAAATGCTCAGCCACTTCAGCAACAGTCGCAGAAGGATTAGTATCAATGAAGTTGACAACAGCTGTTTTATGCTCTTCAGTCAAGATGCACTTGCGACCTACTTTTCCACAACTCTCGAAAACACGATCAGGACGCATACTATATTGCTTAGCCCATCTCTGCCCAGTTCGAACGTGGATTCCCAGCTGCTTGGCTGCAGCTGAAGCACTCAAGCACTTTTCAATCTTCAGATCGAAAAACCTAGCCTTTCCAGTGCGGTATAGCGCATATACTCCCGTTTCGTGTTTGCATCCTTCATTTGAATATTTTTGTTTTTTTTTGTTTTTTTATCAGCATCGGGCTAGTTTGGGAAGATTGACAAGACGCCGTATTTTTTAAGTATTCAGTATGCGTTGCAATCGGCTCAACAATGAATTCATTCTGATCAACGTGTATTTTCAGCATGATGTGTACTGTGGGAGCTGACGCCAGGAGGATATAAAAATGAACCGAGAAGCCAATGACTTGTATGGCCAAGATGCCGTGCACGCGTTTAACTTCGATAGCATTTTTGCAGAACACACCCAGGCGATAGAGGTCCATACATAAGCAGTGATTGTTATGTCGTTGGTCAGCTGCCCTATGCTTCTCCGTACCCAAGGTTTGAAGCATGCTGGATGCCATGACACCGCTTAATAGCCAAATCGGGTCGACCCTGGTATAACTTGTCATCTTGAAGGGCTTCCATAGTGAAGAATTTGGTATAAACACAGCAAGTAATTCAATTAGAATCTTTTCTTTGTTTATTTCTCTTCGAAAATTCAAATGAAGAAGAAAAGGCATTGGTACTTTGAGGCGCTTTGACTCTACATTGGCATTGGAGTATCCCAGTGTCTCCTCCATGTTTGTTTGGGTAAACTTATAGCTGGACTTGATAGAAAAAGAAGATGTTAGTGCACTATTAGGGGTAGAAAATTGTTATACGTGCAAAAAAGGAAAAAGAGGGAGATGTCAATTCTTAACATTCAAAAGAATTAAGAATATCCAGGTCCACGGGACTTGCGTGTTCATTTTTTTTTCTGGGGTGTTTCCATCTTCTTCCTCCCCCACCACACGAGAGAGGGCGTCAGCGACCACTTGATCCTTGCCAGGCTTGTACTTGATTTCCGGGTCGTAGAGCTCCAATTCATTGATCCACACGTTTGCCACCACTAGGGCGAGATGCTCTACTCTTGCCATAACCAGTTTTAGTCTTATGCATGGCACGTGCCCGAAACTGTTGGGGCTGTTGACGGCGAGGTTGGATAGGCCGAGTGTTGCCCTTGAACGGGGGTCGTCCATTATGAGAGGAACGAGCCTTGTTGCTATAGCATTCGTTCTCATTGTGAAAAACGATGCGTCCAGGATGATTGGGGCAATTGCCCTGGCTTGCCTTGCGATCGGTAAGCACATTGGTCCTTTTAGGGAAGTGAGACTTGTCAGTAGCTTCCGCTGCGTAACGCTGGGCTACGTTGGAACGTGCGGGGTGGAAATGCTCTTGGTAAATTGGCAAGGTAGCAAGATCGTTGACGATTTGTTGTACGTCTGCAAGAGTGGGTTGGTACTGTTTTTATGAAAGCCTGCATGAAGTGGCTGTTCAACCGCTCATTGCTGGGCAGGAGAGCCCTCGTGAACTTGAGGCCAAACGAGGTGTCCTGTTGGAGGCTTGCGTCAAAAGCCAATTGCTGATAGCGCACAAAAAAGTCACGAATGTGCTCGGTGCTGCCGAGTTGGAGATTTTCCTTCACCGAAGAGTACGATGAGAAGATCACGAGCCTGGGACCAGGGGAGCTGACTCTGCTGGAGACATTTCATCTTAATGGTCTCGGCAAAGTAGGTGTTCAAGGAGATACGTACCACTCTTCCCCATTCTCTTTCCATGGCGTCACCGTTGGCTTCCATGATGAATTCCAGGTCATGCAGATACTCATGGATGTTTTCGTAAAGTTTACGATTAGGATCGATACTGGGATCCTCTCGCCCTTGACAGACGAGTTGCAAACGGGGCACGTCTTTAGGTCGAATGTGCTCCATTCTCGTGGTCAAGGTTCTGTTCGCTGCCTTGGTCCTTGTCGTTCTCAAGGTTCTGTTCGCTACCTTGGATCATCCTGTCCTCAGCCATCAATGGAGCGTTCGCAGGAAAGTGCGTGATATCATCGCGCCCAGCATGCTCGTACAGTTGTCAGCACTGCCAAAAGGACATGCAAGGTGTTCGCTCGTTTGGATTTAGTTGTAACGACCTGGGCAGATTGAACTTGTGGGCGGTAAGTAAATGCTTTCGCAGGTTCTGGCCATTGGCCATTGCGTGGGTCAGTCCATTTTTTTTTGCATCTAGGCACAAAGCATTGATCAACAAGGTAAGTGAGCTGGGGGTATTGGTGGATGGGTCATTGCAGCGAGTAAAGGAAAGGAAAGAAAAAAAACAACTCTCACTTGAATTTTTTTTTTTTCCGCCTTTTTCCTCCCCAGCTCATTTTTTATTTTTTGCTCTTTTTCTTTTGCACTTGACAAAAGAAAGAAAACGCTTGGTGTGCACATCAGGGCTGCTGGTATTTCTTTTTTCTTACTCTCTTTCTTTTTTAAGCACCCCCTATTCCCTCCTTTCCTTTATATTTGCACATTACAGGCAGCATGAAATACATTAATATTTGTAAAGCACTCTATGACTACACCCCACAAGCCGACGATGAGCTAGAGATTCGCGAAGACGATGTGCTGTATATCTTGGAAAACGATGACCCCGAATGGCTAAAGGCTCAATTGAAATCTACCTCCGTGGACGAAATAGGCCCTATTGGTATTGTGCCTGCCAACTATGTGGATGAAGTAAGATAACCTTTTTGGGGGGGGGGGATGAAAAAAGAAGTCCTCATCTTTTTCTCTTCTAGGCTGAGCCGATTGGCTCAGTCAAGGCATTGTACGATTATGAAGCCCAACAAGAAGAAGAACTCAACTTTGCTGAAGATGATATTTTGGTGTTGTATGAAAACGATGACCCCGATTGGTTTCTCGTCAAGTCTCGAGATGGCCAGATTGGTCTTGTGCCCAGCAACTATGTTGAGACCGTAAGCACAACACACCAAAAAGGAGACCAGAGCAATGCTAGTTAACCTAAAAGGTCTCCTATTTTTTTCTTTTTCTTTTTCATGTTGGCCCATAGATCGTTGCGTCTCCCCCCGAACCTGCTACACTTCCCACACCCTCTTTGGCCGGTCATGAGTCTGTAAAGCAAGCGTGGCAACGACAAAAGGAAGACCGGTACTCACTCCTCATTTTTTGCTGCAGGTCGCTGAGATAACACCTGGTGTATCTTCAGCCTCGGGCGAATGGGCCGTGCAAGAATACGACCCCGTCAAGAAGAAAAAGACCAAGAACAAAGGCAACCTGTTCATTGCCAACGGCTTGCTGTGCTATGGCAGCTCTACCGACAAAGCTTTGCCAGTGCAGCAATACCCGCTCCAAGACGTCACCCAATGTTCTTTGGACGGCAAATTGATCCATATTGCCCTTATCGACGGCACCTTGTACGATTTCCAACTGGCCTCCAAAACGGACGCCAAAGCCATCCATACGATCCTGGACAGTGTGACGCCGGCCCCCAATGTACCTACCATCATCGAGCCTGTCCATCACGATGCAGCCATCCCCACACCACCACCCCTTCCTGCCCATGCCACCTCTCCAGCTCCTGCCGCTCCAGCTACCACCGCCGTGGACGAGCCTGCCTGCGAGCCTCGCTGGGGTGTCGTGCTGTATGCGTTTGACGGCCAAGCCGACGATGAGCTGACGGTGCAAGAGAATGACCAGGTCCTGATCACCGACTATGTCAGCAGTGACGAATGGTGGACCGTCGAATACCAAGATGGCCGCTCTGGCATTATACCTGCTTCCTATGCGATGTTCCATGAAGACTTTGAGGCCCAAGAAGCCCAAGAACAAGAGGCCGAACGATTGCGACAAGAACAAGAACAGCAGGCTGCGGCGGCGGCTGCCGAAGAAGAGGAACAGCAACGAGCTGCCGCCGCCTCTGCAGCAGCAGCAGCCCAGCAACAACACGCCCATCAACAGCAGCAAGATAAGGAACGTGTCCGTCAGCTGGAAGTCGATCGTCGTCGCAAAATGCAAGAGGAGACCAAGCAGCGTGAATTGGCCGCCCACAAACCCTCCCCTCATCTCGCCCCAGCCATTGCCTCGCCTCTTGCCTCCTCCCCTCGCCTTGTCACCTCGTCTCCTCAGCAACCCATCTCCTCCCCTCGACGAAGCGACATTCCCGCCCCCTTGCCCCCTTCCACGCCGAAAAAATCACCTGTCATGGCCTCGCCCTCTGCTCCTCCACAGCCAGAAGGCGCCAAAGTACGCACCTGGACCGATCGCACAGGCGCCTTCAAAGTCGACGCGCAGTTCCTTAGCATTGGCAATGGCAAGATCCGTCTGCACAAGGTCAATGGCGTCAAGATTGACGTGCCTTTACAAAAGATGTGTGCCGAGGATCTGAAATACATTGAGCAGCAAACCGGCCAGCGGCTCCTCGATGACAAGTTGGATGATCATCTGCCCTTGGCCCACTTTGCCAACAACAATGCCGCCGGTGACGGCTTCCACTGGTTCGACTACTTTGCCAAGATCAACATCCCAGCCAACCATGCCATGCGCTATGCCGCCTCTTTCCAACAAGAAGGCCTCACCGAAAAGGACCTGGACAGCCTGACCCACCGTCGCATGAAGGCCCTCGGCCTGCTCGAACAGCACGTACGCCGACTGGAAGGCTACTTGGAAGCCAGCACCATCGACCCGCCCTCGGACTCGGAAGAGGCAGGTGCCAGCCGGCGCAAGGGTAAAAAATCAGTCACCTTTGGCTCCACCACCACGATCCATGACAGCGACGGCTTTGACGCCGATGCGCGTCAGCGTCAGATCGACGAAGACGAACGCTTTGCTCGCCAGCTACAACAGGAAGAAGATAAACAATCGCCTAACCGCACTCACCTTCAACGACGAGGTAAGAGGGCAGAGGAAAAAGAAAGGCATGGCCTCTGGAAGCTGACCTCTCATTTTTTTTTCCTCTACCTCCTCTTTAGGCACCGGTCGACCAACGCCGTCTGTGTCTGCGCCTAAAGACATGAATACCGAAATTATGGACAAGATCAAGAGTCAGTTGAGCAGCCAGCCCTTACAACCCAAACCGGCCGCTCCCTCACTACCCTCTCGATCATCCATGGCCATCAACACGCCGCCGCCCACGGCATCATCCACCCCTATTGCACCCACCCCCTCGGCTCCTCCTCCTCCTCCTGCAGCTGCCGCCTCGTTTGCATCCACCCCGGCTCCTGCCACTGCACCCGCTGCTTCTGGCTTCCAGGACGATGCTTGGACCAACCGCCCCACCAATGGTCCAGCCAGCACCACGTGGACTTCACCTGCTCAGCCATCGGCTCCTTCCTTGCCTCAGCAGCCACAGCCACCAGCCATGCCAGCTCGCCAGCGACCAACGCCCCAAGTGTCCCAAACCAATGCGGTCAATCCCCAGCAACTGAACCAATGGTTACAACCCAATACTGCCGCCTCTCCATCTCCTCAGCAACAGCCCGTGATGCAGCCCATGATGCAACCACCACAGCAATTGCAGCCCCAGGCCACCGGCCTCATGGCCTCGCCTGCTCAACCCATGCTGCCCAACCCTGCCTTCCAAGCTGCCAATCCCCAGCTGCCTTTTGGCCAGCAACCATTGCAGCAGCCCTTGTACATGCAACCCCAGCCTGCTACCTTGGCCCCAACCCCTGCTCCGCTCCAAGCCCAGCCCACAGGCCGTACCTGGATGTCAGCAAGTAAGTTCTAAAAAAAAAAGATTCATTTAGATTCACCTCTTTATCCAGCCCCTGACAATCCTTTTGGCAATGGCGCGATTCAAGTCCAACCCACTGGGATGCAGCCGGCGCAACAGCCCGCCATGTTCCAACCAGCTCAACCCCAACAGCCATCACTTCAGCCTGCCCAAGTCTTTGCCTCGATGACCGGTGTCAATAATACGATGCAGCCTCAACAGCAACAGCAGCAGTCTGCGATGAGTAAGTTGTGGACCAAAGGAAGCCGGCCGAGGTGATTGATTGTGACTTCCTCTTCTTAGATCCCAATGATCCTTATGCTGTCTTCAAGAGCATGACGCCCAATGGCCCTAGTGTGTTCAATGGTCTGCAGCAGCCCATGCTAGCACCCCAGCAACCCCAGCAAACCGGTTTTTTGCCTCCACAGCAACAACAACAACAACAACAGCAGCAGCAGCAAGCCTTTTATGCAAACCGGTGGTGAGATCTCTTTGACTGCCACCACCTATCCTTTCTTTTTCCAACCTTCACCTCTTTTTGTCTTTGACCATTCTGTCCATGCATACCACGTTTTTTTTTTTTTTTTTTGTAATGTATTTTTAGCATTTCCTTTCAAATTTTATCAAATTAAAAAATTAAAAAAAATCATATACAACTTTATTTCAAAGGAAGGGGGGGGATTTAAAGTTTGATACCGCGGTAGAAACTAGCATACATATTGACGCGGTCGATGGCTTGACCAGATTTGCGGATGGCGAGGGCTTCGACCTTGAAGCCGTGTTTTTCAAACAGGCGATTGTACCAGGGGACACAGCCGGCACTTCGCCAGTAGACTTGGCCACCGACTTGACAGGCACGAGCCATCTGCTTGATTTCGTCGTCGAGTTCATCGTGAGATTCGGGGTCAAACCAGTCCATATGGTCCATGACGACCATGCGAGTGAGGTAGTTGTCAGGCAGGCTTTGGAGCACGTTGAGGATGGAGTCGGTATGGAGACGGAAGACGTCCAGAGCGGTCTTGAGTTTCTCGAAGCCGTCTTTTGTCAGGTAGCTAGGACAGCTGTCGCGATGGTAGTGCTGCATCATACACAGGTAGTAAAAGTATTGGTCTTGGCTGAGCAGGCTATGACCGGGGATGGGGTCCAGGGTGTCTTCAATATATTGTTGGGTGGTGCATTCTTGCAAGAACATGTTCATTTGGTTCATGGGCACTGGAGGAAAACAAAGCGCGTGAGCGACCTTTTTTTTTTATCTCGTCCTTCTCCTTACCACCGAGGGCGTTCCACATGAACATGGGGTTGTTGAGGATTTTGCGGATCATGGGGGAGAAGATGCATGGGCGGATTTTTTCCAACCAGATGGCCTTTTGTTCTTCAATGGTCTTGGCATGGCACATGGCTTCGACTTGACCGGAGAGGCCGTTCATGCGCACCCACCACTCAAAGATATTCAGAGCCAGACCGGAGTAACCGGTCTTGTAGAATTTGTGAGAGAAGCGGTCACTGTGCTGAGACCAGTATTGGAAGGCATAGGTGCTGAGGTTGGGTGACAGGGTTTCGTGGAGCAACGACTGGAAGTGTGGGTGACGGCCATCACCAAACATACGCCAGACATCCTCATAGGGCAGGCTGGCAATCGAAGCCAATTTCAGTTCTAAAAGATGGTTCTGATCGAGAATAAAACGGAAGGTGAGTTTGAAAACAAAAGAAAAAAAATAGGGGGGGGGTTGGCAGGCGTGGGAAGAAGGGATGTCAAGAAAAAGAAAGTTGGGGAGGTTTACCTGGCAGGGGTTCAAGTCGATACAATGGATGCGCTTGGGTTTGTGTAGAGCATATTCGAGGGCATTGTCACCAGCAGAGGTGATGACAAACATGACATCGTCACTGGAAAGATTGAGGTAGGACAGGTCGACGCGTGGGTCTTCCCAAGTGAAAGCATAGATATAGGATCGGAATTGGGTGTGACAGGGCAAGTCGGGTTGGTAATCGAGGCGCCATTGTTTGTTTTTTTGTGCGACGGTCAAGGCCGAGAAGGTGGAGGGAGCGAGTTTGGGTGAGGATTGGTTGGAAGCAAGGCTATCAATGTCGTCATCGATCACAGCCGTAGACGACGCAAGGGTATTCTTGACAGCACTGCCGAGCCAGATATAGTAGGGGATTTGCACCAGGTAGGGCACAATGAAGTGGTTACGACGATTCAGGCTCTTGACGGTACCAAATTTGTATTCCAGATAATCGCGGCGGCCAGGGGCCAAGTGGATGTGGTCAAATTCAAACCACATTTGCCAAAAATAGCGCGTGAGCCAATGGCATTGACGGCGCAGGTGGGCCAACCCCCTTTCCGAAGCAGGGCTGGTGCGCCCTGACACATAGAAATCGCACACCCCCACGACGCCATCAGCACAGAGAAGAGATTGCACTCGATCCACCACAGCAAAATACCCATCCATCATGGACACTAAAAAAAAAAAGTTGGAGTCAGATCAAAGCTAGTTCATGGACGGCTGACTTGCAAGAGTAGGACATGGTAACTAATTGGACACGACCATCCAATGGCACGTCGGCTTGGAAGGTGGAGGCATCTTGACAGAGCACAGTGACGTTGGTCCAGCCATTGCGTTTGAATCGTTCCTCGGCAATTTTACACAGCGAGGGTGTCAGGTCCACCAAGTAAACATGTTCAAATTGATCAATAGGCAAAGACTTGTTCATTTGTTCAATGTTCCAACCTAAAAAAAAAAAAAAGACACGTCATGAATCGGCCCCCCTTCCCCCCCTCCCGACGCTATTCCTTTACCTGTGCCACCACCGAGGTCAATCCAGATGGGTTTACGGTTGCCATAGGTGCCATTAGCCAGTTGAGATTTCAGGTGAGCAGCGCTTAATTTGAGCATTGTACGGCGACCTCGCAGTAAAGAATCTCGAGTGCGATCATAAACTAAAAAAAAAAAAATACGTCAATATCGGAGCAACAAGGGGGGCATGAAAGAGGAGGCAAAACGCGACCTTTTTTTTTCGAGCAGACTTACTGGAAGCTTGGTCTTGATAAAAAGATTCCAAACGGCTTTGATGATTATCATGTTTACCAAGAGGTTTGAAGAAGCAGGAATACATGAACATGAGTGGGGTTTTGACTTGATCCCAAGCGACACACATCGACAACAAGGTGCCGATCAGACTGAACAGTAGCGCATGAGCCCATCGGTATTGAATCAAAAATGGCTGCAGTAGCTTGGCTTGCAAAGTCCAGTGGGTCAACCCAAGACATACTGGGATCCAGAACAGGCGTGATGATGTTTGTTTCTTCATGGTCTTTTTTTCAAATAAAAAAATGGAGATTGGAGAAAAAAGGAGAAGAGGTAAAAAAAATAAAAAAAAAAAAGGGAGACAAAAAATGCGGATCTTGAGGGGAATCCAAAAAAAAGGTTTGTTCCAAAACGAGATTATCCTTGCATCCATTCGCATTACTATGATTTCGTGACACAACAAAAAAAGTGAAGGTTGTTGGATACCTTTAAGCAAACAAGAACACGAAGACGTGCTGAAATGATGGGTGAGTAGGAAAAGGTCCCATGACGAGGGATTTAAAAAAAGACAGTTTTTTTGCATGTTTCTTTTTTTTTTTTTTTTTTTTTTTACCCCAAACTTTTTTTTGAGCCAATGAAGCAGAGAGAAAGCGTCACCTTGGTGAAAAGCAACGATCATCTTTGGCAAACAGAAAAAAAAGTTCCTTGGGGACTTGCGATGAAAATGCACATTTCCATATTTGGACAGGTTGCGTTTTACACAATGATCTTGAATCATGCCGTCGCTGGCTTTGATTTGATTCGCCCATTGTCATGGTCCATTGCTTCAAAATTAAAGTTTTGAGCCATGGAAAAAAAAAGTGCAGAACGTGCCTTGACCTGCTTTTTCATCATATATTATATTCATGCCGGAAACTCATTTATCGAGGTGATGTTTATTCATTTCAAATCTTTTATTATTTTTTTTTCTGCAAGCAAACAAAAACATTATCTTTTGATGCCCTTCCAACAGGACAAGGGAGGCTTCTCGGAAGCAAAGTTTTTTTTTTTTCAGATGCACGTCAAATCCTCGGGCAGGCCATGGTCTCTTCGCCATTGTAAGAAATCGCCATAGGTTTTGACATGGGTGGAGGGGTCTTTGACCAATTGCTTGAAGCAGGCGAGGGCTCGGTGGAAGCGACGCTTGTGATTGGAGAACCAGTACGTGATATTTCTTGGCTTGAGCCCGGTGCGTTGCACGACCTGACGACGTTGTTCCTTGGTCAGCTTGTCACGTTTGCTGTAGACGTTGAAGAACATGTTCATCAGGTACTCTGTGGTGTCGGCATCATAGGACGTAGCTGTGCGGCCTCGGCCAGCTTGCTTGTTTGGTGGCAGCCTGGCCTTGCGGCTTTTCTTTATGGGTGGATGGGATGTCACACAGAACGGCATGCGATGGCCCCTGGATCGTCCAGAGAAATAGAAATGACATCATGTTAGAAGAGTGAGAGATGGCTTTTTTTTTTACCTGGGCGGAGGTGTTCCATAAATGTGTGATAGGTCCTTGTCCAATTTTTCTTCGGCATTGGTATCACCCAAAGTATCCAAATCATCAGCGTCGTCCTGGTCGCTGAGGGAGTAGTCTTCATCGCTAAAGGAGGTGGGCTTGGGCTTCTTGAGTTGGGGCTCATCGTCTTCGTCCAAGGTCGACAGGCCCGAGGAACAGCTGGCGGTGGGAGACGAGCAAGTGGTGGGCTTCTGGCGGTGGCAGGGCGCAGGCGTCGCAGGCATGGACCAGGCCCCACCCGAGGGAGACAAGGTGACGGGCGTATCCATTTCGAGCGGCGTCCCGGGCCAGGACGACAGGCCGTCACTCAAGATCGGTGGCACCAGCAGGCCTTGAGGACCACTGCCACAAGGCTGTGGAGGTCGTTCAAAGTAGCCTGCAGCAGTGGATGGCAAGGGCGAGATGGTAGGCATGTCATAGATTGGCCGTGCAGCCGGTTGATGGAACAGCAAGGCAGGGGGATAGGCAGCATCGTCCATCACCGTCCAATCTTGCTGGAGCGAGGACTTGGTGGTGGTGGTGGTGGTGGTGGTGGTCGTTGTCGTGAGCGAGGAGGAGATAGACCAGAGTTGGACGGGCTGGCAGGTGGACACGGGGGGAAACCAAAGGAAAAAAGGAGGCCGAGCTTGGAGCGGAGCACCGTCGCCGGCGGGTGATGTACCTAGTGTAGATTCATGCCAGTCGTCATTGCCCAAAGCATCGACAGAGTCAACCGCATGGCCAACGCGAAGGGAAGCATGGCCAAGGATAACCGACTTGAACTGATGGTAAATGGGCAGGGCGACCATGACGGGAGATTGATTGAGACGGGCGCCATTCTCGACCATGACCAAGAGCCGGTCGGCGATGTCGAGGCGCCCAAGAAGGCTTTTCATCGCCAAAACGAGGTGATCTGTCGAGGCATCAGGCTCATCTTCTTGAAGGAGCTGCTGGTGGATGTTGGCAGGGTGACCATACATAGTCAAGCGGTCAGCTAGCCGCTGGGAGACTTGAGCAAAGTAAGCATGGGCTTTGAGGCGGCTGGCCGGGTCGATGGCCATGAGAATGCATTCTTGGAACTGTCGCCAGCACGACGCAAGGAAACCAAAGTCCTGATGCTGGAAAAAGCAGGGCAGGCTAGGAAAGAAGAGAAAAAAATCCACGAGCTGAATCTGGTCGGGCGTCTCTGTGGCTCCAGATCCGTCCTCCTCATACCGCCCGTCCTCCACGGCTTCTTCTGGTTGGATCTGGCCCATTTGACACTTGGTCACCGCCTGTTGGCGATGTGATAAGACCCATTCGCTCATCAAAGCTAATAAATAAAAAATTGTAAAGAAAAAAAAAAGATGAGGTGGCGTCCCAAGGAAAAAGAAAAAGGAGTGAAAAGCGGAGCTTCCCCCAAATTGGTCGCGTGTTTCCAAGTTCTCAGTCAAATCAGCATACGCTCATCTGTACTCTTGTCTCATCTCTCTCTATTTTTATTTGTTTTGTCATGATCTCCTACCATCTATTAAAATAAATGCATAAAAAAAAACCTGGTTCATACTTGAAATGTTGTTACAGTGTCATTGCTGGCACTTTTTTTTTTTTTTTCTTGCTTGCCCTTGGACAGCATCCGAGAAAATGGGAGGGATGAAGGGGGATCAGCAATTACCTAATTTGTGAAACAAAAGAATCATGGTACAAAGAACAAGATGCCAATGATAGTTCTTTGTTATTCAAACGGAAGAAAACAACCACGAAAAGTTGGGAACGGTGGCTGCGTGCCTTATTTAGATGATGTCAGTGTGATAGAGGCGTGGGGGAAAGGTCATTGTTGTGCCAGGAGTAAGGAAAGGTCAGATCACTTCTGAAGCCGTGACATGTAAAAAAAAAAAAGAACCAAGTTTGACAAAATAGAATCATGGCACAGGCCATGCTCAGGGGGTTGTCAACGTATTTCCACCAGCCAGACTGGGGGAAGACCTTGACCAGTGCATAGGCCGACATGATTAGCTCTACAGCAGGCTATCCCGAAGGGTTGCTTTTTGACCGTGGTCATTTCTCATCATGCACAAGCTTATGCATCAACTCTGAAATAAATCAAAAAAAGCTGTGTGTAGTCTGTGAGTCAGATGGGCATGGAGGAAATGGCGACTGACAAGGTCAAGCATGGATAGAAGCGGATCTTGCCGGTTCACCAAGCTTGCCATGGCAATTCTACTCGGCGAACAGTGTCGATGGTTCAAATCACAGACCACCTGGTAGACTTCACATTGTCAGGTTGAGGCATGGCAAAAAACACACGGCTTTTCCAGCCTCATTTCTGACTGCTGGTGGGTGGGATCGGGCGGAAGGCCTACAGAGACACTGCTCCCGTTCATCTCCCCGCGGGATTTACTCAGTGGACTTGACGGCCAATAGCAAGGGAAAGCTGGCGACGGTAAGGAATGGCAGCACGTACCGCTTTATGCATGAAATGGGCTTTTTATTGTCGCGAAAAAAAAAATGAAAGGATGAAGCAAGTTTATGCTTCGATTTTTTCAGACACCGACCGATAATTAGCACGTGTGTGCTTGCGCTTGGAGTATTGCCACACGGCTAAAGTGATCACCATGGCAACAGTGACGACAACCACAAAGAGCATCCAATGACGGAGCTCCAGATCACGGTCCATGGCATGGGTATAGGGTATGAGGATGATTTCCTGTTCGTCCAAGTTGTCCCACATGTCGGCTAAGAGGTGAGAATGGGGCAGGGCACGGTAGATGGGCGACCGGATGATACTTTCGGTCGTGAGCAAAAGTCGGTGGGTCTTTGCCTTTTGAGCGCTCATGGAAGGCGCGAATGAGCCTGCACGGAGGATGACGTTGGCCAGAAAGTAGTGGATGCCTATGGGCAAGAAAAAAAAAAAAAGGCATCAGCCGATGGCCACCGTGTAGCTTTTTCCTGGGTTACCACCGGTGAAATGAGTGCGGTCCCACCAGACATAAGTATCTATGGATTTAGCGTCGCAGTGGGTTTCACAGTCGTCCCAGTAAGCAGTGTCGGTGTTGGAGAAACCAAAGGACCCGGGGTCGCTGGCGATGTCGTCCAAGAGTTGGTGTGCGTCGATGATATCCAGCTTGAGTCGAGGATAGTTGTCATTCAGGGTCTGGGCATGCTCGCGCAGCTGCCGGTTTAATTCGACCACAGCTTCTTGTCTTTCTTCAGCCATGGTCGACTTTTGGAAGAAGGGCATTTTCTCCATCGGGGGCAGATTGATCAGTAGGATCTTGTCGGCATTGAGAAGGCGGTGCAGGGTTTCCTAAAACAGCACGAGAATGAAAAAAAAAAAAAAGTCAGCGCTGTGGTCCGTCCTGCAGCCTCTTTCCCCACGTACAATTTGATAAGCTAAGCAGGCGCTGATGGCGTCTAATGGAGGGGAAACTGTTTTTGAAAGAAGATCTTGTGAGTCAGGGCATTTTCTTTCCAGGACCGTCAATAAAATCATACCAGGAGTTTCCTTGTAGAGAAGATGCACGTCATTGATGCCGACCCAGAAAGCGTAGACAGTGTCGCTCGGATCAAAGTCAAGTTCTTGACGATAAAAATATTCGACTTGATCCATGATGCTGGGCGTGTTGTAGTAGATGCTTGTGGTATTGGGATAGAGCGCATTGTCGCACACCGACCCGCTGTAAGCAAAGCTGTGTAGGCTTGCGTTCCAAGCGGCAGCGACATGTTCACTCCACACGGGTCCATTGGTCCAACGCTGAAAGTTGCCCACGTCTTAAAAAAAAAATAAAACGGATCAGATCGTCGGCCGGGCTTATCAACGCCTTCGGAGTTTTACCTGAATAAGAGTCGCCAAAGACAACCAGGTTTTCAATGGCTAAAATAAGGGCAGGGAAAAATAGAAAGGAGAGGAGAGAAGTCAGCATTTCAAAGGAAATGTACAAGATAAAAGGAATGACAGTAGGAAAAAACGGAAAGAAAAAAAAAAAAAGAGGATGAAGAAAGGGAAAAGAGGGTGATCGTTTTTCAAAACGGTTTTTCATATGCCAGGTTACACACACGAACGGCTGGAAATCTTGACATGCCAAACTAATTTACCCTCACAGGAATCATTCCCATGGCAACTAGGACCACTTCTTTATTTTCTATCCAAACTAAATCATCCATTAAGAACGTTCTATCTAGTATTTTTTTTTTTATCGTCCACATGAAAAATAAAGCCAGATGCCTGCCTGCCTGCCGTCAAAACAGAAAAAGTTGCATTGGATTGCGGAGTTTCAAGGAGATGCCTTTAGCTGGGCTCTTACGCTTGGCTACTTGCATTGAAAAAAAGCAAATGTTTTAAAAAAAGTGATCGCCTGTCGTACCTGGGTGTGCGGGAAGCCATGTGGATGGCAAGTCCGAGAACAAGGTTCGCTTACCGCGGAGCGCAGCAAGAAAGAGCCAAGGACAAGCGACTCTGGGGTGACACGAGGCACGTTTGTTTTCAAGAGGGACATGGAATCCAAACACTGACCTCCTTTTGTCTTGCAAACACCTCGGTTTCTTTCCGACAGTTTACTAAACTTTCACCATGTACAATAGAAAACGATCGACATGAAGGGACGCACGGAGCTACATCAAAATTTAAAAAAAAAAACAAAAAAAAAGGGTGCTGTTCGTTTTGATGGTCTCTCGCGTCAAGATTGGCAGCCACTTTTATTCTAACCAGAAAAATTTTGATCATAGTTCATGTACAAGGGCATCAGAGCAAAGACAATAAAGACAACCCAGGCAGCTACGAGCCAAAAGGTGTACAAGCCAGCATAGACCCAGGAGGAGGAGCTGCGGAGTCGGTTGCCGGTGATTTGGCGGAGATGGGTTTCATCATCGTCTTCGTTGTGGGCGGTCGTGGGCACATGGTCGGTGTCGACTGTCGAGACGCATGCCGGTGTTTTTTCCACCTCTTGAGGAGGGTCTTCCGGGGTATGAGGGGCAGGGGTATCGTGTTTTTCCAAACCGGCTAAGCGATGGTCGCGTTCGTGTTTGTCGGCCTGGAGCCAGCCGTCCAGCATGGTGCGGTCCATCCACCAGAACATCACAGCTACGGCCACGGACATGCACGCCAGCACCAAGTACAAGATCATGACGCTTTCGTATTCAAACATGAGATCGTGTTGGTCGTCGTTGGTATCACCGTCATGATAGGTCAGGTCCTGCACGTAGCCGACGAGCACCGACACGATGGTGGTGCCGATGTTGTTGGCGCACTTGTGCAGCCCCATGGCCAGGCCGGACAGTTCGTGGGGCAGCATCAATGGGCCTGAGGAGATGATGGCGATTGGGCCAAACGACAATGCACTGGAGAAGATCAGCATGCCGATGACGGGCGACGCCATGGTGTAGCCCAGCAACAGCATCGACAGCACGAGCAGACAGGCACCGAAGATCAAACAATACAGCCGTTTGCCATAGCGATGGATCAAGATCCCAAGCACCGGTGCTAGGACAATCGGCATGGCTTGTGACAAACTACTTTGGTACTAAAAAAAAAAAAGGATTGAGGGAAGCTGAGATCGTTTCTTTGATGCCTACCCCGGCCATGACTTCATCTGTTGCAAATCGAAATTCGATGAATTCACTAAGGTTTGAAACAAAGCGTGAGTATCTCGTGGGAGGACAGGGAGCTCTTTACGTTGCGACGTCGTCAAAGCTGCTGAGGACACTGGACATGACGAGCTGGAGCCAAGGCACCATCCAAAAGATGCTGGGCAGGTAAACGATCCAGCGAAATACCCAGCGCATCATCGTCCACATGGAGGTATAGACAGGCAAGGGACGGTGTTGATCGACGAGAATGACTTGGCCTGTGCCGGTGATGGAGCCGCAGCGATACATCAGGTACCAATACACGCCATTGGTCAAGAAGCCAACAGCACAGATCATGGTCGCGATAAAGATGGGAGCGTGGGGATTGGCGGTGCTGCGGATGATGGGATAGCAGATCATCTTGGCCACCCATTGCACAAGTCTAGACCAGGCCAGGGTCACGCCCAAGACAATGCTCAGCTGTTGGTTGCGGAACCATTTGGAGATGATGGCTTCTTGCATTGTTACCTACAAGGCGTCAAAAAATGAGCTGGCTGGCGCAGTGGCTTGCACTTACAATCATGCCTCCACCAAGACCATAAATGATTTGCCCAGTCACCATGGCAGGGTAGTTTCCTTGAGCGGCCGCCAGCGACACAATGATGGAACCAATGAAAATGGTAGCGCTCACCAAAGCGGTGGAACGCACGGAGCCTAATCGAGACGAGGTGTCATCCACAAAGGCCCCGGCAAACAAGGGCAGGATTGTGTTCACCAAAGTGACAGCTGACATTAGGATGCCAAACTCAGTGTTGTTGATGCTCATTGTCTTTGCAAAACGTTAGCTTTTTATGATGACAGCCAATTCTATTTTTATTGACATCACTTACCGTTTTTAGACTGGCCTTGAGTGTGCCCATGGTGGCTGACATAAAATGGCTGCCCGCTACGAAAAAAGAGTGAGGGGAAGCAGGGCAATGGTGCGTTTGATTACCTGGAAGGAGCAGCATGCAAATGACAATGGCTGTCTTGGTTTGCCATGAGCCTTGAATGGGAGGAGCATGGCCAAGATTACTGATCTCGAGATCAGGTTTCGCCTGGTCTTTCATTATTCAGCACAAGTAATGAGCAAGAATGGAAAAAGGGAGGCCAATGTGAGAGAAATCAACAAAGTTGAAGAAAAGAATGGAAATGGAAAAGAAAGAAGATCTACAACAATACAACTGGGGAGTGGCAAAAGACGGAAAATCGGGAGCAAGGAGGAAAAACGGATGCTGGATTGGCACTTTAATTTTTGTCAGGCACCTTTTTCTTGCCATTGGCTGATCGTTCCAAAAAAAGATCGACCATCCCCAGAAACAGTTGGAGTGGGACAAAGTTCTCTTTTGTTCTAACAAACAAAAATCTCATCTCTTTATTAAATTGAACTTTCCCGAAAATGTAATATGAAAACGTTATAGTTCGCCCGCCAATTCCATGGCTACACCGAATTGCTCGTAAGTGGCCTTGTACCGTAAACGCAAAGGTTGGTTGGTGGGGTTGGTGACGACGATGTCTTGCAGTACAGATTGCTGGGTTTGAGGTGAAATCACCTGGCTGGAAGCCGCGCCCATTTTCAGTGGCATGGACTTTTTTTAAACAGTGAGCTCACGATGCCATGGCTTCGTCTCTTTTTTTTTTACCTTTGGTGTAGCCAAGTGCAAGACCATGTTTTCCATGGGTGCCTGGGATTTGTTCGAATACAGCGCTTGGATCTTCCAATCGGGTGAAGATTTGGTGATGTGAAGCTCAACACGCAGGCCATTCTTGTCTATCAGGGTGACTATCAAACAATGCGGGTGAGCCGAATGGAATGGGGTTGGTTGGGTTGCTTACGTTGGTCTTGGGCCGGCGAAGTGGCAGAATCGTCTAGAGGTCCTTGGTGTGGGGGTAATTGTCGAAGGGTGGTATGCGAGAGCGATTGGGTCAGCGAGTCGACGGGGTCATTAGCGGAGGAGGAGGAAGGAGGCGTGGGGCCAGGCTGGTCAAAAAGATCCAACAAGACATCCATGGTATTGGCAGGCTGTGATGGGGAGGTGTGGTTGGTGGGAGACAGGTCATCCAGATCGATCAGGCTGATGGGTTGCTCGGCGGGTTGGGGTGTTCTGCAGGCGGGCTTGTGCATGTCGTAATGGGTGTCGTAAATGCCTTTTTGGAGATCGTGGTACTTGGCAATGACATTGTTGATCAGCTCATTGACACGAAGCAGGTCCTCGATCTTTTCTTCGTCTTCTTCCGCCTTGACCATCTTGGCAATCTTGGGCAATGCGCTGGCACAGGCGCTTTGGAGTTCCTAGAGAGATTGCATAAAATATGAGCGACCAGCAAGGCATGTCACAGCGAAAAACCTACGCCCAACATATCATTGGCATCGACCTTTTCTCCGGGTTTGACATTGTCCAGCATTTCATACAACAAATTGGCCTTGTTTTCGATCTTGTGTAACTCTTCTGCAAAGATTTCGTGATAGTTTTTCTGTTTGCGTTGATCCTACAAAAGAGATGTCATGAGCAACCGTTGGGTGGCAGGCTGTTCTTTACAAAGCCAGTCATGATCTTCATCAATCGATTTGCCTCGACCAAATCTTGTGGGCGTCCGCGACGAATCAGCTCTTGTAGTTTCTGTGGATGAAGAAAGAGGGTGAGCGCCAGAATGATTGCGTCGAGTCAGCTTACGGCAGCCTGGGCCGTTTGGTCTTCTTGTTCCAATTCATCAGCAGAACGCAAAGACTAGGGGAAAGAGAAAAAAAAAAAAAGGTCAGCCAAAGTAAAGCGAGGGAGGTGGTCGTACATCCATAGGGGCCAACGCCGAGAGCGAGGCTTCGCGGATTTCAGGGAATCGGTAGCCTTTGTAGCGAAGGAGGCGATACATATCTTTGATGTGGATCAGGTCATTTTTGTACTTGGACAGCTCGGCCAAGCCGATTTTCCATTCCTTGATGAGATATAAAATGCGAGCCATGACCGGGTTGCCACCGCCAGGGCCAGACATGTACGTGCCAAAATGGTTCCAATTGTCCGAGTTGCTTTGAAACGTAGGGGGCGGGAGGGGTGCAAAGCCTGGAGGAGGCCGTTCTGGGAATTTACGCACCAGTGCATTTAAAAATTCTTTTGTGGCGACTTGCAAATGGAATGGGTACCCACAGTTCTTGACGCAATAGTCCAGTAGCTTTGAAAGACTTGGGTGAGCACGTCTTTTTTTGGAAAAAGGTCGCCACGTTTTTTCTATTATTATTTACCGTCAGAGCCAGTAGAGATTGATTGGTCCGTTTGCCATTGACGATTTTCACAATGGTCATGGCCGCTAAGCGGGGTCTATGTGAGCAGCAATGGTGAGCGCCGATCGAGATGGTTTCGTCGTGCCGTTGGTAAAGGACTTACAAGCCTGCACCTTTGGCATTGATCTTTTCACAAATCTCCAGATTGAGGGCAATGTCAGGCTCAAATCGAGCAGGACTACAAGCAGCCTCTATAGATAATAGAGAATGTCAGTTGAACAAGGCTTTAAACAGTGACAGCCATCCATTACCGATGAGTTCTTGCAATGGGAGTGCCATCAAGGGTTGTCAAAAAAAAAAAAGAAAGCGGGGAAAAGCAAGAAAAAAAAAATTAGGAATGCGCCAGGTTTCTTTTTATTTTGTTCGGACGCTGCCGTTCAGAAAATAAAAACAAGCTAATCCTCACATCTGGTTGTCGAGAGTGCATCATTGTAACGATCTTTGTAAAAGAGCGACCTGTGTAAAGCCGTACGTATGATGCTTGCCCTCGCCTTCCTCCGATTCACCAGGCCGGCCAGGCTGACCTAGTGGTAGCAACCATGCCATTCGTGAAAGCCAGGCGACTTTGCTTCGAGGTAAGCGCAGCGAATCAAACGTGGTCCAATGTATCACGTCTATACCAAGAGGTGGAGATGCTTAAACACAATGGTCTAGTCGAGAAGGCGCGGGTCGATGGCTTATTACCTACGATGACAATGACAATAGACTGGATGCGATAGCTTGTATGGTCGGCAGCGACTAGTTTCGAGAACGCATTCAGTCATGGTGCATTACAGATACTCTGCTTGTAGGGCCGTTCATTTTGGGTCAACCTTTGTTTAGCAGCTCTAGAAAAGAAGTAATTGGGAGGGAAAGAGAGAGAGAGAGAGAGAGAAAAAAAAAGAAAGTTTCGCCGACCCAAGACCCTTTTCTGTCTCTTCTCCACCTCTTTTTCGCAATTCATGAATCAGTCTCACTATGACTCGATTGATATACATATCCGTTGGTCTGATAGACAGGATCTTATCATTCAAGTAGCTCCCACCGATGCCATTCATACCCTGAAAGAAAAGGTGCAAGCCAGCGTCGCTCGTTCTTTCTTTTTTTTTACACTCACTCATCCGTTTTTGAATAGATACAACATTGCACAGAGCATGTTCAAGACAAGCATTTGCGACTAATTCACAATGGCCGAGTATTACATGATCAACGACGGCTACTAGATTATGATATTGGCAAGCTACCTGACATGCAAAATTCAAAGGCAAAAATACCCCCACCTGCACCTGTCTTTATTCACTGCTCTGTGTCCGAACATACCTCGGCTAGAAACGTACGTGCATGCCTGGTTTTAGCCTGCCCTTACCGTCGTCACCTTTTGTATATAGGATCGGCCACAAATGACCCCACCTATTGGCTTTGATCGTCTTTTAGAAGCTGGCTTTTCTGAAGAAGATATCAATAACATACGCTCTCAATTCCATCGCATGCGTGGCTCAGACGTCGATGGTAAAAAAAAAAAAAGACTTGCTGGCCTTTGAGCTCATGTTGTCTTGTAGAATCCTCGGAGCAGGCGCGCCAAATGGAAGAGCAGTGGATGGACAATACAGGCGATACGTTACCGGATGGCAGTAAGCTTGAAAAAAGGAGATCCACAAGCGCTGACTGCTGCTCACATTTTATGCGTAGCTGTGCAGGGAACATACAAGGAAATGATGCTAGGGATGATGCTGGGGTTTTTTCTCGGGATCATCTGCTTGTTCTGGCTTCGGGAATCTATTTTCACTCGTCGACATCAAATCGGCGTCACTGCGGGTATCCTCATCAATATTTCTTTTGGCCTCCTTCACGTCCACTACAATTGAAAAAATAAATACCGCCTCCCTCTTTCTTTTTTTTTTTTTGCTCCTGGCCGCCTTGTCATGATCTTGATAGCATTGATAGCTGCATGCCTGGTGACATTGACAGCCCTGTCGTTATTAGCAAAATACACACCAGCCCTGCGTTCCTCCGTGTTGGCCTATGGAAAGCTGAACAGCACAGCCGATGAACCGAGATCGCGATGGACCAAGCTTGTCAAGTCATGGACAGTGCCCAAGGTCTGGTTTGCCCATTTCTACCTTGTTGGTAGCCTGCTGTGTGGTTGGTGCTGGCTAGAGATAGGTCTGGTGGCGTACAATTGGCGTGGCCCGCTCATGTCCATGCTTGCTCATGACAATGCCGTCGCAGGCGATCGTATCCCTTGGTCGACCTGTCAACTCGGCCTGGCGCTCATGACCCTCCACCTTTGCCGACGACTTTACGAGAGCTGGTACGTCGAACATCCATCAGCCGAGGCGACAATGCATGTATCGCATTATCTGTGTGGTCTAGGTTTCTACGGTGGCATGGTGTTGGGCACATGGCTGGAAGGCGCCGCCGCCCTGGACCTGTGGTCCACCCCTTCCGTCGACACTCCCTCGCTTTGGCATTGGACCACCGTCGCGGCTCTGAGTCTTTTTTTTCTGGCATCAAAACACCAATGGCAATGCCACCAGATCCTTGCATCGCTCCGTAAGGCAAGCAAGTCTCGGTATGCCATCCCTTTCGGCGACTGGTTCCAATACCTGGTGGCACCTCACTATGTATGTGATATCCTCATTTATACCTCACTGGTGCTTTTATATCGTGGTCAGAGCATCTTGCTCTTATGCGGCCTTGGCTGGACCGTTGTCAACCTGACCATCACCGCCAGTGAAACCAAAGCCTGGTATCAAAAGACATTTCCGCATTTCCCTGCCCATCGCTCTCTCCTGATTCCGGGCGTGTTCTGATGTCATTTTCTAGAAATGGTTTAGTGTATGATACATTGAATAAAATGGAAGAGATGGGATCTATACAAATAGGAAAGCACAAAGAAGGCGACAAGTGATGAGAGGGGCGATGGCTTATTTAGCCTTGGTGAATCGGTAGCTGAATCGTTTACGGGTAAAAGCGAATTCACCAAGCTTGTGGCCGACCATTTCTTCTTCAATCTTGACAGGGATATAGTCTTTACCATTGTGGATCAAGAACTTGAGGCCCACAAACGATGGCAAGATCGTACAGCTTCGAGCTAAAATCAAATGAATGAGCGATGGTCGTGGGAATGATCTGCTGTTGTCTTTACCTTGAGTAGCAATGGGAGTACCATTTTGAATGGCTTGTCTTAAGCCTGGGAAGGCAACAAAGTAAGGACCTTTCCAAGCAGCACGAGGCATGATTAAATAAAAAAAGAGGTGGATGTAAAAAAAAAAACAAAAAAAAAAAAATTGACGCTTAAACAACACGATGGGTCCCAATTTGGGGTGGCGCTGCCCCCCCCCCCCAAGTTTTAGGTTTTTTTTTTTTTTGTTTTGACAGAAAGACCTTCTTTTCACTTAAAAATCTTATTAAACATGGCTGCCAAGAACCTCCCCAAAGTATTTTTCGATGTTGCCATCAATGGCAAGAATGCCGGTCGCATTTCCTTCAAGGTAAAAGACACAAAGGAAGAAAGCGGTTTTGGCCAACACTGTCATTCGTTCTACAATAGCTCTTCTCTGATGTTGTCCCCAAGACTTCTGAGAACTTCCGTGCTCTCTGCACTGGTGAAAAGGGCTTTGGTTACAAAGGCTCCAAATTCCACCGCGTGATTCCTCAATTCATGTTGCAAGGTAAGCGATCCAGCCTCTCTCTCGCCTGATCTCACCCGCTCTTTTAGGTGGTGACTTTACTGCTGGTGTATGTCTTTTTCTTTGATAGTTTACTTCTCTACTCACAGCCTTTCTTTTCCTTTCCTGTCCTTGTCGTGTATACAGAACGGTACTGGCGTAAGTGAAAGACGCGACCATGCCTTTTCCATGCATGTCTCACCTCTTTAAACAGGGCAAGTCTATCTATGGTGAAAAGTTCCCTGATGAAAACTTCAAGCTCAAGCACACCGGCCCTGGTATTCTCTCCATGGCCAACGCTGGCCCCAACACCAACGGCTCTCAATTCTTCATCACCACCGTTCGTAAGTCGCTTGCCTGAAGCCTCTCGCTCCGCTATGCTCATTCTTTCTTTTCTTCTCTGTAGCCTGTCCTTGGTTGGGTAAGCTAAACCTGACCCTTCAATGACCGTGAAACTAACCTGCCCTTTTTCTTCTCCCATGACGTATAGATGGCAACCACACTGTGTAAGTGACCAAAACCTTGAGGCGAGAAAAAAATACGTGACCCTGACATCCTTTTCTCTCTCCAGCTTTGGTGAAGTGACTGACGGTATGGAAATTGTCCGTGCTGTTGAAGCCATTGGTACCCCCTCCGGCCGTCCCCAAGCCGTCGTTGAGATCACCGAAAGCGGTGAATTGAAGGAATAGATTTATTTCGCTGTCTCTAGTAAATGCAACTTGTTTCAACTTTGGAATGGTATCAGAGAACCCAAGGAGAATTCCCCACCGGAAAGGGATGTCATTTTAAACGGGGATGATCATTTAGCGAGGCTCCTTTCCTGTGGATTTCTGAAAAGAGCCATATTGCCATCGCCAATCACGATGGCAATGTCATACTGGTGCTTGCCAGTTGCCTCGAGTTCGCCTTGGTGATGGTGGACTTGCAAGCCGATGGATCAGCACAAGGGCAAGGTATTCCGCTTGGCCATGCTCGTTGGAAAGTTGCAAGAGCTATTCCTCTGAATCAAAGCTTGATAAAGAAATCATAAACAGTCATAGCAGAAAAAGTCCTGGTGCAGCGTCTAAAAAATAGAAAGAATTTATTGACAGCTTGATGTTTCTTGAACAAACATGCAAAAGTGAAGAATTGAATATTACCGTCAAGGAAAGCGTGTTTGGTTGCTGAGGTCAAAAAACTAAAACCTCGGTGATTGGCAGGCAAGGCGTATCCCTCATGGAACTGCAAAGCAGATAGTGAACTTCTGCAACGTGACTTGACGACATCCCTGGTTCATCAGGAAACTTCCAGGGTAAACAGCTATCCCCAGGTCATTTTTATTTTGATTTAGAGCGGACCCTTCTCTCTGCGATTGACTATGCTAGCCTGACAACAAACTCCGAAGACCTTGTCCACTTCTCGACTTAGTCGAGTGGTACTGTAATCTCATGTGTTTTTTAGATAAACTCCAAAGGCCAAATACATCATTGTCGACGAAAGCCTGTATCGCGTCGATGTCAACGTTATTACCACGTCAGCCATACTCGCTGATCGTACATTTCAGTTGAAGCTCCAGTTGGTAGGCCCAAGTTGCCGCTAAACTTGGCAAAACCAAAAATCCAATTAGCCTAGCCTAGCCGAAAAAAAAATGGGTCTTTGTTGAAAGCACAAAGTAATCACAATGAAGGCAAGTGGAGCCCAGACAAACACTGCATAGCACTTTTGAGTGATTGGATGGAAGTGGTCGACCGCAACCGCCCGGATCACCCGTCCAAAAAATGTAGCTGCTTCTACGTTGACGGTATCAATGTTGTAGTCGCTTATCTGCGCGTCCGACCTCTCTCTTCCGGATGTCAATGTTAGGCTGATAGTGCCTTTGTGCATCATTTCATTGTAACAAGAGGGGGAGCAGAATAGAGACGGAAAATTGAGTTGGGGACTGGGCTTTTCGATGCTTTTAGTACTGCTGAAAAAAAAAGGATGCAAGCTGACAAATTCATGGCTCAGAATAAGAAGAAAGAGAAAAAAAAGACGCCTCCTCATTCATTTTGATTAAACACAGTTGACTATTCAAGTAAACCACTAAAAAAAACTCTTTTCTGAAAACTATACCACACAGTTTTCGCCCTTTTTTTTTTGATCTACTAGAACAAATGTTTGATTAAAATATGCGCTTCTTGTTTATAGCTTTTCCCGTGAGCAATAGTGCCGTAAATGCTGACCGAGGGTCGCTGAAGGCTGATGAAGAAGAAGAAGAAAAAGAAAACGTGGATGGTCATGGAGGAGAGGGGGGGGGGAAGGCTAAAAAAAGCTCCTTTGCTATTTCATTGTTCTTTGAGCACGTCCATAAATGGTCATCTTCCGTTACAACTGAGCTGGTGTCGTCCATGTTTAGCTGCTGCGAAGCACTGAACTCGTTGCCAATGCCACCGATTTAAGCTCTTTTCGCATACTTGACGGACGAAATGACGAGCTAACCAAAGCACATGGTTAGCAAAGAGTTTGTTATACTTTGCAGCCACGTTTAAATCCTATGGCCCTATTCATAAATGCGTGATAAATAGGGGGCGCATACGGTAAAAAAAAGTTGGATGGCTGTCTTTATTCTCTTTCATTTTGCCAGCCGCTCCGTCCTTTTAAATATCTCGCTGTTCATTTTTCTTCCTCTTTTTTCTTTTTTTTTTCTTTTGAATTCCACTTGCATAACCATGACTGATTCCGAGTGGCATCCTTCCAAGTTTGAACAAGAACTAAGCCGGATATTGACTTCCAAGTCGAAGCTGTCGGCCTCTCGCATCGATACCCTGAAAAACATGGCCATTGATCACCCTCAGGTAGGAGAAGAGAAAAAGAGGCACATTTGAAGCAAAGGCTATGACACAAGGTGGGAAGTGATTGTTTGGAATCTCACATTTGTTTTTATTTTCTTTATTGCTCATGCAGGATCATCAACACATCTGTCAAAGTGTGGTCGATTTCATCAAACACAATGAGCCAAGTTTCCGTTTGGCAGGCTTGTATGTGATTGATGCCATCAGCAGTCGCGCTTATAAACTTATCAAAACCAAAGACGATCGTCCCGACCTGGAATGCTACCTTCAACAGTTTGCTTTGCTATTCAAAGATCCGGAGTTCATTGTTGCATTGCAGGGCTGTAGCAGCAGTGACAAGGTAAACTTTTAACCTGAGGCTACTCCACCAGCTAAACGCTTTGTTCACAATAGAAAAAAATCAAAAAGACGTTGGATCTATGGGCTAAAAATGGGATGTATACAAAGGACCTGGCAGAGGCACTGGACTCGGGTGTGCAGGAGGAAGCGGTGGCGTCCACCTCTGCCTCACAACAACGCGAGGACGAGCCTACCACGCCACCCATGCACCCGCAAACAACCGGCCACACCATGCTGCACATGCCATCGGTACGAGCTCCGCCAGCCGTCACCAATCTTGCTCTGTACGAAGCCCTGGTCTCTATGAACAGCGACATCTTAAAGGTCGCCAATATCCATCGAATCTTTGGCCTGCCCTCGCCTCCCCAGGACCAACCAGCCATGCCAGCCATGCCAGCAACTGCACCACCTGGTTTTGCACCCGACATGGCCATACCACCACCAGGCCCTCTGCCTCATCTTCAGCAGCCTTTCCGGCCTCCACCTGGGCCTACTGGCCCTAGCCTCTACCCACCTCCCGGCCCTCCTCTGAACTACCACCCTCCTCCTCGTCCGCACGAACCTGCCGACTTCCACAGCTATCCTCCCGGCAACTTTGGCCCTCCTCCTTCACTACGCCCGCCCATGCCACAGCACCCACCCATGCCCCAATATCAACGCCCTCCTCCCATTCAACATCAACGCCCTCCACCAATGCTCAACCAACGCCCGCCTCCCCCTATGCAACACCAACGCCCTCCACCCATGCTGCAGCAAAGCGGTGAATTCCCTCTTCCTGACCCACATTTGCCACCCAATACCATCCGAGGTCAGAGATAAAAAAAAAAAAAAGCAGGGACGACGACAATTGATCTCGTCTCAATGTTTCTTCTCTAGTTCTCACTCGCTCCTTGTTTGTTGGTCCATTGCCAATTGACTTTGCTGAAAATGATGTTTATGGGATTTTTGGTCGGTATGGCCAACTGGTCAGCGTCGTGGTAAGGTCCCCGTGGACACCTATTGACAGTCCAGCTCACCTTTTTGAGTCATCCAGGTGTCAAACAACGCAAAGGCACAAGCACGCAATGCGTTTCTCAAATTCTCCACCCATGCTGAAACCAGAGATGCAAAATTGGATAACCCCAACCTGATCATTGGTGACATGCATGTCAAGGTAATAAGATTCTGAGATCAAAGGCGAACCTCACCCTCACCCCTCGCTTCTTATCACAGGTGAACTGGGCATTTGGATTCGGACCTCGGCATTTATTCAACTATGATTTGGGAGAGTCGATTATTTCGCTGCAAGATATGTCTAGCGATGAGCTGGACAACCTGGTGACCACAGAGCTCGGTGGGTTCCGTGGCCAGCCTGTGCAGCCGCAAATGACGATTGAAGAGCCTGCTGCTGCCTACAAACCTCAATGGCGCGATCCAAACGCCATGATGACCAATGGTCCTCCTGGTGTCCCGGCCCGTCGTGGCATGAAACGTCCCAGCCCAGCTTTTCGCGGTGCTCCTCGAGGCAAACGCGGCCGCCGCGGCGGTGACCATTAAAATCAGCGTGCATATATTTTCTTTTTTTCTTTTTTTTGCATCCCCTCACCCTTCAATTTGCATGGTTCTTTCCCCCCCTTTTTCACATTGCATGAATGTTTGTATCTTTCATCTCCAAGTTCTATTCTATTATTATTACTATTATTTTTGGTTTTTTTTTTTTTGTCCCTAGAGGATGCTCAGAAAATAAAAAGTTTGGAGTGTAATGCAAATGATGTCGTCCACATGTGTCAGGCCTTTGTAATGAGTCTAAATCTTAAACAACCAGTCATAGGACTTTTTTTGAATGCCAAGAAGAATACATGCACCTGGCGGTTTTTCTTCTGGTGGATGGCACCTTTTCTAAAAGTCTGTGATCCACTTTTTCTATATCTGATGACGCTCAAGGTGACGCAAATGAAGATCATGATGGATGGCTTTGAGAAATCATATCACCTGGTGAGGCGGCTTCAAAAATGTGTTTGTTTTATTTTAATGAGCATGGATGTGTAACAGGGACAGGGACTGGCCTAAAAGAAGCAAAAATTTCCCAAAACAAAGAGGAGTCTTTTTTTTCTTCTACTATCGAGCAGGAATGCAATGGGTGTAAGTGGGCAAGGTGGAGGGGCTGTACAAGGGTAAGACGTTTTCGTGTTCAACGGTTTTGAGAAATTTGGGAACAGGCATGATGGCTGGAGGAGGAGCAGCCAGGGGCGGAGATGGGAACGAAGATCGCACAGGCGACACAGAAGCGGAGGAGGAAAGCATGGAGGTCAGAGATGGCCGGCGACCGGCAGTCGGAGAAGCTGGAGGCGGCAAAACCGAAGACAGTCGGCGTTGCTGCAGACTGTCGAGATGGGTGCCAAGTGTATCACCAAAGACGCCGCCAAAGTCCGAATAGTACTCAACGCCCTCGGGCAGATGAATACCAGGACCTAGGGTACCAACGGCAATGGGAATGTCGATGACGTCTTGTTGCGATGGCCAGAGACTCCATTTGGACGAGTAGCACGAGACCTTGAGCGCAAGTTCATACTGGATATGCGTGACACGACCGTACAGACAGGTGGGAGGCAACGACAGCGGGATGTCCAGTGACACAGTGACCTGGTCCCGAACCATACGGGAAGAACCACCGTCGGCAGGCGGCTGGTCGCCTTTGCTGGACGTGACTGTCCGCAATGCCGCAGAGGCATCGACAGACGGACTATGGCTTTTTTTCTTCTTGCAAGACCCAGAGGGAAGAGAGACGGCAGGGGAGGCAGCGACAACCTTTCGAGAGGGCGGCACTCGTTCATCATTCCTTTGACAGGGCAACGACACGATCTGGACCAGGTCAACGGCCACCGTCCAATTGGCCATGGCAGCCATGGGCCTGACAAACAGCGAAACCACGTCACCCGTGACGTAATCTGTGCTGGGGATGCGGACAAGCACCCAACGTGTGTGGCGGAACATGGGGACTTTGAGGGGGCGGGCAATGACCCATGGACGATACAGCAGCGGGATTTGCGCCATGGCAATGGTGTGACCTTTGCAAGTTAGGGACGCTGACAGTCGATAGCGGCAAGCATATCGCAAAGGGCGGTATTCGATGGAAGGAGGTAGCTGAAGCAGGGGCATCTGCACGGTGAAGCGGTACTGTGTGCTTGGTCGCGGTTGGGCATGGCTTGATTCCCAAAGGACATGCTTGGTGCCAAACAGTTGGTGTTGGCGGCCACGAATGACGGATTCCATAGTGGAATGGAGCTGTACACTTTCATTGGCAAAAAAGATCACAAACAACTTGTCGAGTTTCAGTTTTTCCGGGATAGCCACCCGAACAATACCTAGCGTGTAACGAAAATGAGGGGTAAGTGTTGCTCAAACAAGCAAGGAGTAATGTACCTTGAAAGACAGATCCCGGTTCAAAGACCTTGTTTCCATTTAATGACAAGCCGAATTCAGGAGCCAGTTCAATGGTGATCAACGGTGAATCTTTCTTGCCGAGCTTCATAAAGTGGGGCTTGGATATGAAAAAAAAAAAAAAAGAAGCAAGAGAAAAGGGGTGAAAAAGTGAAGTTTTTAGGACGATTTTTTTTCAATGCAATGCGATGGGGGGGGGACCTAAAACCCGCCAATGAGCAAGCATGGATGAGGATGGATGGTCAAAGTTTTTCCACTTCCTTCTTGTCCACGTGACGCTCTAGAATGGTGCTTGATGGGCGTTTCCACTTTTTGTGTGACCTTGCCTGTCCTTGACACTCCTCAAAAAAGTGACAGGATCAAACGAGCAGCATGATGCTGCCATGCCGGAAAAAAAAGACGACGCATGCAAGATCTGGACTTGAAATTTTTGACATTTCAAGCGCAGAAGCCAGCCGGTCCTTTTTTTTATTTCTTTTTTTGTTTCGCTCTTCTTTTTTCTTCTTTTCTTCTTCTTTCTTAACAATGTCATCACCCAGACCAATCAATGCCCAAGGGTTTGGCGGCCTTTCTAATGAAGGGCTGTCGGAATCCTTTGATCGTTCGTCATCCTTGGCCCGTTTACAAGACGATACCATCTTTAGCACTTCACCTGGCAATGCACCATCTCGCCTTGGCCATGACTTGACGCCAGTGGAGTCTCATCATTCAGGCTATTCGCAGTCTGGTCATCCCAATGAAGACAGCATTGCCCGAGCTGTCAAACGGCATTTGGTGGATCCCAGCTCGTTGCAGCCCTCGGCCTCATCATCGCCCACATCGTCGACAGTTGACATCACCCGGACGCATTCGCACAATGCCAGTGTCTTTGACGATGCCGGCTCGGTCCACAGCAGCCACTACACAAGCAGCATCCATCAACTCCCCGGAGCCTCTGTGACGCATGAAATTTACAAGTGGACCGACAACATGGAGGACCAGCTGTCCCGCCGCAAACGTACCCAATCCGTCAGCCTCCAGCGCAGTGCACCTTCCGATCCCCATTTGGCTCGTCTCCGTGATCCCGGAGGTTTCCGTCGTCATTTCTTGGCTAGTAAAGCGTCCAAGCTCGGCCGACAGCCTCCCAACTGGATGGCTCGCACCTTTACAGAATTCTTGGCTTTGTATGGCCACTTTGGTGGCGAAGACCTGAGTGACGAAGAAGGCGACGATTCCGACGACGAAGGTTATCTTGGTCATGCCACAGCCACTCCCGATGAAGAAACACCCTTGATCCAGCAAGAACCACCCCAAGGCAACGTCACGGCTTCCAAAGCTGTCTTTTTACTCATCAAGGCTTTCTTTGGCACCGGTACGTTCAAAACATCGACGGTGGGAAAATCCTCTGACCCACGTTTTTGCTTCTTTTTTTGATACAGGTCCCATGTTTCTTCCCAAGGCGTAAACCAAAAAGGAGAAGACATGAAAGAAAACTCAATTTTTTTTTTCCTCAATGAATTAGATTTGCCAATGGTGGGTTGACATTTTCCTGTGTGCTCTTGACCTTCATTGCCGTGGTCTCGCTATACAGCTTCTTATTGCTGGTGGAAACCCGCAACAAGGTACCAATGTCCTTTGGTGATATCGGTGGTCACTTGTATGGACCTCTGATGCGTTATTTTGTCTTGGCAAGCATTGCCATCTCTCAAGTAAGTCTCCCGCCCCCTTTCTCCCGCGAGGGACTGATCAGGTTATTTTCTCCCATTGTTCCAGGTTGGCTTTGTGTGCGCTTATATGGTGTTTGTGGGTCAAAATGTACAAGCGTTGTTGGAAGCCGTGTCGAATTGTGAATGGGCCGTGCCGCTGTCCTACCTGATTTGGGGACAAATTGCCGTTTTCGTTCCTTTGGCCATGATCCGCAAGATCCAGAAATTGTCCGTGTTTGCCCTGTTGGCAGATGTGTTTATCATGCTGGGCGTACTGTATCTATTTTACTATGACTTTTTGACCTTGGGTCGCCGTGGTATTGCTGACGTTGAATGGGTCATTAACCCTGTTTCCTTTCCGATGTTCGTGGGCACTGCCGTTTTCACTTTTGAAGTAAGCCTTTTTTGGAATACCTGGATCGGGTTGCCATGGAAGAAAAAGCTGACCTCGATTATATTATTTTTTTTTTTAGGGTAAAATGCCGCTCCTCCCTTTTTTTTTTTGTAGGCGCCACAATGACCAACATGCTCATCCTTTTTTTTTTCTTCATATGCTCTTTTTGCTTGATTATCCGATTCTCTGCAGGCGTTGGTCTTGGTAAGAAGCAAAGGAGACTATTTTTATTCTCGAAGATCTAACGCATCTATTTTTCTTGCTCTGTGCAACAGTGATCCCAATTACGGAATCAATGAAGCACCCTGAGCAATTCCCTAGAGTGCTGACGGGAACGATGATTGGATTGGCTGCTGTGTTTTTGGCCGTGGGATCCGTGTCCTACCTGACCTTTGGCAAAGAAGTGCAGACTGTCATTTTGCTGAACCTGCCGGTCAATCCCTTGGTCAACGTCCTGCAAGGTCTGTATGCTCTTGCCATCTGCTTATCCATCCCCTTGCAGCTGTTCCCAGCCATCCGTATTATCGAAACCGGTCTGTTCACCCGCTCCGGTAAGTATAACCCTGTGGTCAAGTGGGAAAAGAACATTCTGCGTTTTGGCATTGTCGTCGTGTGTGCCGTGGTCGCCACCGCCGGGTCCCAGGATCTGGACAAGTTTGTGTCGGTGATCGGTAGTGTGTGCTGTGTGCCTCTGTGCTTTTTGTTCCCTCCCTTGTTTCATTACCGCGCCATTGCTACCACCTTCCGTCAAAAGGCCATCGATCTTTCTATCATTGCCTTTTCTTTGGTTTGCATGGTTTACACCACCATGATTACTATCTCCCTGTGGTTTGACGAGGCTGCACCTGCTCCCCCTGTGCCTAGATGCACTCCCCATTGAGCTCGGCAACTTTTCGCTCTTATTTATTACTAGACCCTGATACCTCCCCTTTGTCAATAAACCAGTTTGTGTTCCCGCCTTTATCCATGCCACCCATCACCTCAGACCTTTCGGCAACCGTCCGAGCTGGGCAACGCCAAGGAAAACGAGCGTTGCCGCCGCGCCGGCTTTCTCTTTGCTCCATTTTCCAAAACCAATATGGTTAGTGGATGGGTCACTGCACGCTCATGCAAAAGAGCGATCACACCCGATGGTCGTGTTCCATTTGCGCTGGAAACCGCCGCTTTCTCGGGGCTGCGTCCATGACAGAAGGGTGTCACCAACGCTTTGGCCATTGGCTTCTTTTTTTTTGTTCGATTTTGCAGTCAAAAAATAGGAACTAGACCTCTCGGTGTAAAAAAGTCAGTGGACGGGCAGAGCTGCACCAAAAGGAGCACCTGCGCTCACACTTTCACTGGTTGGGCGCCGAGGGGATGCAAAGGTTTTGCTAAAAACGAGACTGCTCCAATTGCACAAGGCTGTTTGGCGCATTCTCTTACTTCCACCCTTTTCCCTCCAGGAAGACACTTTATCATACATTTGCATATTTTTAAAATTAGGATTTTATTGATTTAAAGCAAAAACTTGCAACTTGAACGAAACCAAAGACACCTAAGCAATAGGAAAAAAAGTAAGCAAACTGGTACTTTTTTCATATCACATCATTTCGAGGGAGAGGAATCATTTCTCAGTTTGAAGACTGAAGATTAATCATCATCAAGTTCTTTACAAGAAAGAACCGTTATGCGTGGTGCATGAAAAAATATCATCCTTGTAATGATTTCTCTCCCTCCGAGAGGGGTGCTTCTTACCTCTGCTGTCCTTCTTGACGTCAGGCAAAGAGGCGCTCCATTGGTCCATTCATGTCAACTGGAAGGAAACAAAAGAGGTAAGTATCCAAGAATAAAAACGTCCCATTCCCCTCTGAGGCACAGCCCAAGTGGAGAAGCAAGTTGGATCAGTTGATAATTTTTTATATGAATGTTTTCAACACGGTTTTCTTCAGAGAGATTCCCATTGATTCATAATCGATCATCACAATCAAAATGCTCCCACAACCTGACGGCCATCGTATTTGTCTTCCGCAAAGAGTCCCCAACTTACCAAGATCAAGCCATGAAGATCAACGAAAACCAAGAAAGAGAAAAGAAAAAGAAAAGGAAAGAAATGGGTCTCGAATTTATGTCCCAAGCCAAAAAAAAAATTTTTTTTCTTGTGCTCCGCTCACCCGCCACCAAGAAAATAAAAAAAAAGCGCGAAACAGTCATGAACCAAAGATTTTTTTTTTATTCTTCATCGTCCTTGCCTGGGGAACCAAAGGGAGACAAGGGAGGGGAGGTGGTGCGTTTAGCAGCCCTTAGTTTTGCAGAACGGCTTCTAGGATTTGTTTCAAGTTCGTGCTTGGTGGGGATGATGGGTTTTTTGCTGGAGAGGGTGAACGAAGGGGCGGCTGAGGTCGGGTGGTGGGCCGGCGCGTACAATTGGTCTTGATCAAATACATCGTGGACGACAGCAGGATCTCGAAGGTGTCGCTTCGCCTGATGGTAAGCCTGCCGTTTCAAACCAAAGTGGTCGGTGGTATCGTGGATAGCCCGTTTACCAGTGCAGTGCTGCAAAAACGTCTTGACTCGTCGGTCTTCTAGCGAATGAAATGTCACGGCCACCAACGTTCCCTCGGGCCGCAAGAGGTACTCACTGGCCTGGAGTGCTTGATCTAACTGGCCGAGCTAAATGGGTGAAAGGAAAAAAGGTGGTGAGTATCACAAGTCTTTGTTTTTTGGGTTTATTTCTTACCTCGTCGTTGATGTAGATCCTTAGGGCTTGGAAAGCCCGTGCTGCTGAATTACGTAGCATGTCGTCGCGGCCACGTTTCCATTTGGGTTGGGGGCTGGCCTTTTGAATGGTGTTGGCCAACTGGCCTGTGGTTTCGATCGGCTCTTTGTGCCGAGCTTGGACAATGGCGCCTGCGATCTTTCGAGACAGTCGGTCACCGCCATACTTTCCAGCGAGAAAAAAAAAAAGTAAATGAGCATTGTTATTGCTGCCTTTCTCTCTCTCTCTCTTTCTACCTGATAGATGATATCAGCGAGTTGATCTTGGGGATAAAAGTTGACGACTTCGTAGGCTGAGATGGATTTTTTCAAAAGGTCGGCCTCGTCGTCATTTTTGGGGGTTGACTGTCGGCCACGGGAAAACATCCGCATGTCCAGAGGCCCGTCCAGCTTGTAGGAAAACCCGCGCTCGGGCGTTTCGATCTAAGAAAGACAGATGTTTCTTTAGTTTGGCAGTCGCATCACATAGGCTTCATCGGCTTACCTGGCCACTGGACACACCAATGTCCATCACCATTCCATCAAAGCAAGGCAATCTAGGAGTAGGCAGGGGCGAAAACGGTAGGTTGGCGATGTGCCTTTTCAAGAAAGGATAGGAAAAACGAAGGGCCTTACGTCCACTGCAGCCTAGACTTGACATGAGAGAAGATATCACCAAATCGACCTAAAACGGGTATTAGACGTCCACTATACGATAACAGAAAAATAAGGCTTTGGCACATGTGAAACGGAATAGAGACGTCTTCTTACTTGTACAAAGCTGCCATGGCTTTTGCCTTCTCGTAGGCAGAAGGATCTTGATCAAAGGCCACCACTTTGCAATCGCAGCTGTCTATATGGGCACACGATAAAAGAAAGTAGACACATGTGGATTAGCGAACGTGAAGGGCATTGCTGTCTTCGTTTTTTTTTTTTTTTTTTACCAAGGAGGGCTTTTGTGTAGCCACCGTCACCAAAGGTCAAGTCAGCGTAGATCCCACCTGATCGAGGTGCCAATTGTTCCAGTACTTGCGGTAGCATCACTGGTGTGTGGATAGCTGTATAAGGTAGTTGAACAGTTGTATAGTTGCGTCGTGGCAAGCATTGCCATAGCCTTTGCCATGATCGTTTCATGGCCACCCAATAAAAGAAAAAGAATAAGCCAAAAAAAAGTCGCCGGCGGACTTTTTTACTGTTGAAGCTCCAGATCGACGGTTGAACCAGCTGTTTTTTGAGCTTCATTTGGATGAACCGCACGCATTATTTTGAAAGAGGGATGAAAATTAGAGAAATCAACATACGAGACGATGGGGCTTGGCCAATGGTTGCCACGGTGCTGTGCTGGTTTTTAGGGCAGTGGGTCTGTGGGGGCGGTGAGCAGAGTAAAAAGCAGAAAGAGGGGAGTCATTTGGTAGCAGGCCCTTTTTCCAAGTAGCGATGACGTACTTGCCTTTGCTACCAAAGAAGGAAAAGGCAAAGAAACTCGATGTGAAGCAGAGCTGTTTTCAAAGAAAAATAGGAGACTGATCGAAAAGGTCCTGGGCAGAAACCCTGCAAACATAGAAAAAAAAAATGGAAGGGCTTGTTTATTAGTTCTATTCTACGATGTGATTACTGTAAATAAAAAAAAAATCAAAATGGATGTGGTGACAGGCCAGCATTAGATGGAAAAGGGAGCAGTTCATTTACTTTTTGTTGGTTGCGCTCACGGAACACCTAAAAAAAAAAATAGACTCAGACAAATGCTCCTTGGTAGGGGAAGAAAAAAAAAAAAGGAGGGAAGCTTACATCCAGATCCGAGTTTTGTAAATTTTGAAGAGATCTCGGACCAATTCTCGAAAATCAACGCGACGTTCAGCAATAAAATAAAAGGTCAGCTTGCGCCGGTCCCTGGGAGACGAAAAAAAAAGAATGAGCACTGTGCAGAGGTTCCAGAGGGCAGGTTACCATTGGTATTCAGCATCGACAATGTCCATGGGCAGACTTTTTTGCTTGCTTTTTGATTGGCAGATGAGCAGAGCTTTCTGCTCATCCTGGCGCTTGGTGACAAGCAGGGTGATCTCCGAGGGTGTGGCTAGACGACAAATACGTTTTGAAGGGGCAGCCGCCGAAGGTGAGGAGGGAGTGAGGGGAACAGGAGAGATGCCATTGGCGGAAGAGGCGGAAGACGAGGAGGAGGACGACACGGAAGGCGAAGGAGGACGATCCAAAAAAGGAGGGGTATCGAGGGTGGTTGGGCTGGAGGAGGACAGGAGCCACTCGACTTGATGCAAGGGCAGGTCAATGGCGACCACTTTGCCCAGATCACGACCACGGTCGGCCTCCACAATCACCCAGTCGTCTGTATTGACGGGTATGGTGCTGTGGAAGATGTCAGCTCGGCCAGCTTTGAATTCAACCATACACCACATGTCGATGGGCAGATCGGACCAGAGCTCTTCGTTCATGGACATCAAGGACTTGCCCAAGAGCCCGGCCGACATCTTGCGTGCGGACGTAGGAAACAAAGGGCCAGCAACAGAATGACGACGGTAGGTAAAGTAAGGCTCTTCAGGAACACTGTAGAAAATAGGAGAGGCAATGAGACTCATGGTGGGCAGCCATAAAACCAGAGGCTCCTTGATGACACTTTGCGTCTCCCTGGACGAGGGTTTACCTGGACAGACCAAGAGCAGAGTGGTCTTCAAGAGGAGCCAAAGAAAATTTACGTTGAGTGGAGCGTGGACAAGGAGAAGGAGGGTACAGACTGCCTTGGCTAGGCGAGCGTTTTTGCCAGATGGAAGAGCCTCCAAAGATATCCATAGATGGGTGGGGTTGTCTAGATGCAGTGGACGATGAAGGCATGCCCTGGTGGGCAACAGAATGTCGACGGTAAGGCGCCAGGGAGGGGAAATCCAAAGGCGAAGTCTATGACAACCGATTTAAGGTTATCAAGCTGTTCATTATTATCGCGTTATCATTTACCGAATTGGGCTGTTCCCATGGATTCACAAAGACCTATCAAAATACAGAGTCAGAATGACCATTTTTAGTACTCTAGACATCTTACAGGATCTAAAGGGTGGGTCATGATCTACAATGAAAAGGAATGCAAGTTGGAAAGAAGTGTTTTTTTTTCGTAACAGGCTCAGAGAAAAAAAAGATGCAAAATAAAGGCAAGGAGCGCTTTTTATAGAGTCCTTTCCCCCCTTTTTTTTCTTTCTATTCATCCCTCCACATCAATTTTGTTGCACCGTTGTGATATAATAGGAGGCTCGCCGATTAGGAGGCATTTTGCACGAGTCCCCCTCGATTTTTGGACTGTACACTTTTTATTTTCAAAAAAAAAAACAGGTTTAGGTTACAAGTGGCATAAAAAAGCGTCGTTGGGAATCATAAAAAAAAGGAGGGAACCTTCTCGGGAAAAAACACACAAAGGGGAAGTGATTCAAAACGGAAGATGCATGGGGCAAAAAAAAAAAAGAAGAGAGAGGGGGGGGATATCAAAGTAACAACAGGAGGGAATTTTTTTTTTTTTGCCGTTGAGGATGGAACAATAAAAAACGCTTGTTTCATCAATGAACAGAGATGACGCCTAAAAAAGGGTTCAATAACTCTCCTAGTGATGTTGTTCTGAGAGGGGCTTTACCAGTAGCACGGTGACTCATTCTCCTTTTTGATTTCTTGCTTTTACGCTTGTTTGGTGGCGGTGACGAGGGTGTAGGAGGAGATTTTAAACAACCCTTTAACCCACTGTGAGGAAGAGCACGGGCATGATAACGACAGGCTAACACGATTTCAGATATGATGGATTCATCCGGCAACTCTTGTATAAGCGTACGGTTTTGATACGCCTCTCTCCGTAGTTTATCGTGCATTTCTCGCTCTTGCTTATTCGTAGGGAGGACGTGAACTGTGGTGTGTTCCAAGTCAAAACTGACTCGCCGAGACTAAAAATGGAAAAAGGAGCAAAAACAACCGTCGCGAGAAAATGTTAGTTGTCATGGCAGCACCCTTTTTTTCCCAATCTCATGTTCCTGGGTCATTTCTTTGTTATATACCTGAGATGTCATTTCTATCATTTTTATTTTCGTAAACAACGGAATGGAAGGTGTGAGAAGAAAAAGAAAAAAAATGACGAGGGTAGTTTTTTTTTAGTTTTTTTCCATGTTGAATCCATGAGACGTGACCAATGATATGGCTGTATTCTTTTTCTATTGCTCACTGTGATGGCATGCTGACGGCGTTCCAAACCAAGCCAACAGCCTATGAAATGAAAGAATCTAGAAACTAACTTTCTTTTTGCATCCATGACATCACGCCAAGGAAATGATCCCCGACATCTTTTTTTTTTCCCAGCCAAAAAATGCCTGCGGCAGGACAAGCTGAAACTTCCCAGCCAATCAAGCGATTGTTTCTTGGCTTTCAAAAACCACTCCATGCTGGTCAGGATCGAGACTTCTTTTTCGCCCGTCCACAGGTTTTGGGACAACTAGTCAACCAAAAAAAAAAAAAAAAAAGCATGGACTCTCGTGATGTCGTGGCCCTCAGTTTGGTCAAGAGATCACTTAAACTTTCATTTGGGAGCCAGGCCAATGGGTGAGCATCTTTTTTTTCTACCTTTTCCCCTAGGTCCTACCCGCTTCTAATACCATTTTAGATTTGACACTAGGTGCAGTCCTATGCAAGGATGCGATGGTTTTGTCCCGCTAATGGCCTACCCAGCTAGGCTTGAAAGTAAGACAGCGACAGTCCAGCTCTTGACTCGAACCATTCCTCTTTTTATCGGGCTGGAAGCTTCGCTTTCCTGCCTCTGAGAGAGCTGTCACTTGTATCATGTAGTGTACTCGTATGCAAAATTTGGGGTGAATAGAATTTGAGCACTGCTGCACTGTTATTTTTGTTAAGATCGCCTGGGTCCCCTGAGGAAAATTGGCCGATTTCTCGTCTTCTTTTTTAGCTGGTGTCGTATTTCTGACTGCTAAACGCAAATATGGCACCTTTCTTCATGGTAAAAGTGATAATGAGTAAATAGAGACAAAGTAAAAAGATGTTAAACAAGCAATCTACCGAATCCGTTCCGTGCTTAACCTTGACAATAAAAAAAAAGCAGTAGAAAAACATTGGAAAAGAAGCTGAAAAGGGGGAAGGATGGTGGCGACCCAAAAAAATGAACGTAACAGGTCAAAAGCTGGTGACCATTGCCAATCGGCCTGATTTTTTTTTAACATCATCCTCATACCTGCATTTGCACACTTATGCAAAATGTAAGATCGCTCTGATCACTCAAAAATGCTGTGGAGCATTTGCTTTTTTATTTTCTAAATGAAAATGAAAAAAGAATGGGTGGTCAAATTCAACCTCCGCTAGCATCACCATTCCTGCTGGCTGGTGCTGTAGAAGCATCAATGTAACGAACACCTTGATTAGTGATGCATTTGAGAAGGCGTGGGGGCGAATGGTCTAGGACTTTAAACCTGATGGATTTTTGAAGCATAATCGGTGAAGAAGACCTCTGTTCCCACTACCCATTTTGTTTTGGCTAACATGACACCACCTTCAAAGCGGATGTTGAAATCGAACAGAGCATGGTTTTTTTTTTGCCCCGCCATCTTATTTTTTCTATGCATTGTTGTTCCTGGAGTGTGGCACCTGCCTGGCCTGTGCGTTGAACCTTGGTCATTGCTGATTAGATTCTGGACACGGTGCGTGCTTAAGCGAAAAAAACCAACCAATGGGGATATTTTATTGGATGGTTTCCATTCCCCAAATCCAAATCGCCCAAGCATCAACTTTCTCCATTCACCGCAAATGATACACGCATAAGTTCTTTATGAAAAAATGTTCATCATTACTTGGGGGACGAGAGAGAAGCTTACCAAGGTAGTCTATTGCTAGCCAGCGGTACTATGACGATATGAAGATGACTTATCTATATCTTCTAAAAATTAATATTTTTTAAAAAAAATAAAAAAAGAACCGAGGGAGTTTGGGCTTCACTGCAAGCAGTCTAGCTGCTGGTATTATTTTTATCGAGAAAGGAAAAATGGAAAAAACTAAATGGCGAGGACGAGGTGTGCAGAAGAAAGCGCGCTGGTTCAGAGAAGCAGTGATGGCAATTTAATTTTTATTTCTTTTTTCACTTTAGACTCTTTTTTTTCTTCTTCTTTGATTAGCTAGTTAGAGAAGTAGAAAACTGGCCTACAGGAAAAAGTAAACTCAAAAAAGATGACCAGCAACGTGGAAGACAAGCGGGCCAATGTGTTTGTGCGACGGCTCAAATCCATCTTTGCGTACACTCATCAAAAGAAATCAACCGAGGCAGCCAATGGTGACGATGACGTTGAACCAGCTCGGTTTTCGGGTGACAAGCTGGTACTACAGACCCCCAGCGCCAAGATGCTCAACATGAGCCGGCAACAGCCTGTCAACTTGCCGCGGTACCATCGCACTTACAGCAGCACCAGTGTCAAGGTGCAGGCCATTCAAGTGCATCCTTCAAGTTTTACAAAGATGCATATGCTCGGCAAAGGTGATGTCGGTCGAGTGTATTTGGTGAAACAAAAAGGCACAAACAAGCTATTCGCCATGAAAGGTAAAAACGCCAAAAAAGTCGATGCGGGCGGGCTTTTGATTTTCATTGGCCACGGCCTCGTTCTGGACATGCAGTTTTAGCCAAACGGGAAATGGTCAAACGCAACAAGATCAAACGAGCGCTGGCCGAGCAAGAGATCCTGTCCACCTCGAATCACCCCTTCATTGTCACTTTGTATCACTCTTTTCAAAGTCAAGACTACCTTTACTTTGTCATGGAATATTGCATGGGCGGTGAATTTTTCCGAGGTAACAAAAAAAAAAGTTGGAGCAACCGTTGACAGCTATTTCTGGGGAGCAGCTTTACAAGGTAGACCTGGTCGTTGCTTGGAGGAGGAAGGTGCACGTCTTTATGCTGCCGAAGTGGTGTCAGCTTTGGAATATCTGCATTTGCATGGTTTCATTTACCGCGACCTAAAGCCTGAAAGCAAGTCCAAAAAAAAAAAAAAATTGTGCGAGGCGTAAGCTAATTTTCCTGATAGACATCTTGCTCCATCAAAGTGGCCATATCATGTTGACCGATTTCGATCTCAGCAAGGGTTGTTCTTCGCCTGAAGCTCCAGGCATTGTCAAGGCGCATTTGCCACATTTGGTTTGTTACTTCATTATCATGTGGCGAGGTTACTCAACCATTTTTTTTTTGTTGCTGTTTGTAGCCACCTTACATTGACACCCGTCGGTGCGTGCACAATTTACAAACAAACAGCTTTGTTGGCACCGAAGGTAAAAATTCAAAAAAAAATAGAGGGTGGCTGATGAGTGATTTTTATTTGATTGATGTAGAATACATTGCACCCGAGGTAATCAAAGGCCGAGGACATAACTTTTCTGTGGATTGGTGGACGCTGGGCATCTTGATCTATGAAATGCTGGTAAAAACATCCCGCGGCTATTTCCTCTAGCCAAACCGAGGACCACATTTTCATGTACTTTTCTTCTTTCCCAGTATGGCACGACCCCTTTCAAAGGCCTTAATCGAAATGACACGTTTGGTCGGATTTTGGAAAAAGAAGTGACCTTCAAAGATCAACCAGCGCCTTATGCTCAAGTTCCTTCAAGCTCATGTCGCCACTTGATTCGTAAACTATTACACAAGGATCACAACAAACGGCTTGGCTCAAGAGCAGGTGCTTGTGACATCAAAGTAAGAAGCAGAATGAAGAGAGAAGCTGTCGATGATAACGCAGCCACCCCCCCTCTTTTTTTCTAGGCACACGCATTTTTCAAACCATTGAATTTTGCTCTTCTAAGGCACCAGGTGCCACCGATTGTTCCGCTGATGCAAAAACCAGATGGCAGTGATGGTATCAATTTTAAAAAATTGGCAGCAGAAAGCATCAGCCTGGACCTTGAGGCAGATCGCACCATGGTGAATGTGCAGATGACCGACAAGGCCAAGCCTGGGCATAATCCATTTGCTGGCTTCAGCTCCATCACTCTTCAACATGATGATGAATCAGATTTTTCAGACACTTAGTCTGCGATTTAGTTTTTCTCGTAATTTAATTTATTCATCTTTCAGTAAAATAATAACACAGCATCGCTCATCGAGGCAAAGCTGAGTGAAAAAAAAAAAATCGAAAAATTAGCGGAAGGGGAACTGGCCAATCACAGCACAAGACAAGACCCTGGAGGTCGGTGGCTTTCCACTTTTTTTTCCTCTGGGTGTGAAATATGGCAGTGTTTTTTTTTGTTGTTTGTCCCCTTTTCTTTTTCTTTTTCCTCACTCGCTTTTTTAAAAGACTTGTAACAAGATGCTTCGCAACATCGCCCGTGCTGCCGCTCCTTTGGCTCAACGTTCCGTTTTGTCCGCTGTAAGTGTTTTACGCCTAGCCATTTTCTTTCCATCGAGCCCTACCTGCTACGCTTTTTTCGAGATTGTTTATCTTTCGCTACCAAAAAGATTTTCATACATCCCTGTGCCCATTGCCGTTTTATTCACGCATTTGTTTTCTTTTAGGCCCGTCTCAACCTCGGTGCTGTGGCCACTGCTGCCCGTACCTACGCTTCTGCCAAGCCCACCACTTCTGAAGTGTCTTCCATCCTTGAAGAACGTATCCTCGGTTCTTCCAGCGAAGCCAACCTTCAAGAAACCGGTCGTGTCTTGTCCATCGGTGACGGTATTGCCCGTGTCTATGGTTTGAAGAACGTCCAAGCCGAAGAAATGGTGGAATTCTCCAGCGGTCTCAAGGTACAGTTGTCGACCCAAAATAAAAAAAAAAGTCTAACCGTTTTTCAAAACTTGATAGGGTATGGCCCTTAACTTGGAAGCCGACAACGTCGGTATTGTGGTGTTCGGTAACGATCGTTTGATCAAGGAAGGTGACACCGTCAAGCGTACCGGTGCTATTGTCGATGTGCCTGTTGGTCCTGGCATCTTGGGCCGTGTGGTCGATGCCCTTGGTAACCCCATCGATGGCAAGGGTCCTTTGGAAACTGCCGGTCGTTCCCGTGTGCAAGTCAAGGCTCCTGGCATTTTGCCCCGTCACTCTGTCAACGAACCTATGCAAACTGGTATCAAGTCTGTCGACTCCATGGTGCCCATTGGTCGTGGTCAACGTGAATTGATCATTGGTGATCGTCAAACCGGTAAGACTGCTGTCGCCCTCGACACCATCTTGAACCAAAAGAACTGGAACAACGGCTCCGACGAATCCAAGAAGCTGTACTGTATCTACGTTGCTGTTGGTCAAAAGCGTTCCACCGTCGCCCAATTGGTCCGTACCTTGGAAGAAAACGACGCCATGAAGTACACTACCGTGGTGGCTGCCACTGCTTCTGAAGCTGCTCCTCTTCAATACTTGGCTCCTTTCTCTGGTGCCGCTTTCGGTGAATGGTTCCGTGACAACGGCCGTCACTCCTTGATCATCTATGACGATTTGTCCAAGCAAGCTGTTGCTTACCGTCAAATGTCTTTGTTGTTGCGTCGTCCCCCCGGTCGTGAAGCCTACCCTGGTGATGTGTTCTACCTCCACTCCCGTTTGTTGGAACGTGCTGCCAAGATGAACAAGGACTTTGGCTATGGTTCCATGACCGCCTTGCCCATCATTGAAACCCAAGGTGGTGATGTGTCTGCTTACATTCCTACCAACGTCATTTCCATTACCGATGGCCAAATCTTCTTGGAAGCCGAACTCTTCTTCAAGGGTATCCGTCCCTCCATCAACGTCGGTTTGTCCGTGTCCCGTGTCGGTTCTGCTGCCCAAACCAAGGCCATGAAGCAAGTTGCCGGTTCCTTGAAGCTTTTCTTGGCTCAATACCGTGAAGTCGCTGCTTTCGCCCAATTCGGTTCTGATTTGGATGCCTCCACCCAATTCTTGTTGAACCGTGGTGCCCGTTTGACCGAACTGTTGAAGCAACCCCAATACACTCCCTTGGCCATTGAAGTCCAAGTCCCTATTGTGTTTGCTGGTGTCAACGGTTTCTTGGACAAGGTCCCTGTCAACAAGGTTGTCGACTGGGAAAAGGACTTCATTGCCCACATCAAGTCTGAACACAAGGATACTCTCGATGCCATCCGTACCGAAGGTGTCCTCTCCAAGGACTTGGAAGGCAAGCTCCGCACCATCTGTGAAAACCACACCAAGACCTTTGCTGCTTAATTGATCCAACTCATCCCTCATTCTCTCCACTAAACCATCTCACCTTTGTCGATTCTATTTTTTTTTTTTTCACGCTCACCCCATTTTTTCCCACCACCCCCACTCTCGTCATTTGAATTTGGCTCGTTTAGAAATTACTTGTAGTTATATGCTTCGTCCCGAAGTAAGAAGAAATAAAGCTTTATTTGTTAGAATTGAGAATGGTCAACAGGGGGAAGAAAAAGAATATCGCAGAGGGTAAAACCGGTCAGGTAGAGACGGGGGTGGTAGGACGGCTCGAGGGTGGTGGGGGTAAATAGGAATTCAATGTTTTCATCAGGGCGTGCCATTGTTGATGCTGTTCTTTGGTCAGTGTGATTTGTTGCTGCACCAAGTCCTGGTAGAGGATCGACACATACACTTGCTGTCGATGTAAATTTTCCATTTCGCAAGCCAAACTGTAAAGAATAAACGTTCGACGGTGTTGTTGTAATGCTTCTCGGATATGGGACTATGAAGAAGAGAGAGTGAAGGGGGGGGGAGATTAGGGTGTGGGCTTTCCTAGCGGTTATCCACTTTTCTCTTACCGAAGTCAGCATGATATCCATTTGGTCTTTTGTGAGACGTTGGTATGGCCGGTCGTTGGCAAAGCCATTGGTCTTGATGATGAGTTGGGCAGCCGTGACTTTGGGGATAGAGTGCTGTTGGTATTCGATGGCGCGGTCCAGATCCTCTTTGCGGTCCAATAGAGCTTGGAAAGACAGACAGAGGTCGCGGTGGTATTGAAGCTGTTCCATCACCTTTGTCATGAATGGCATCCAGCGATCGTCCAAAAAGGAGCCCATGGTTTTCAAGCTATGGGCCATGGCATGTTGATCCTTGTGGAGGGATTCTTGTTCCTTCAGCATCAGCAGTTTCTCCGCTTCGGTCATAGCACTAATGCGTCAAAGGTGTAAGCTTTCCAGATCACTTTCTCCTTCCACCCCCTGCTTACTCTAGGATAATGCTAAAACGGGTCATATCGTTGGCATTGGCTTGTTCGCGATAGATCCAACGTTGGACAACATCGAGCATTTGGTCATAAGCATACAGAGCAGGTGCCAGGCGCAGCTGCCAGCGTCTCAGACGATCGTGCAAATCGCGGGGTATCAGTGGCCGCAGCGATTCCATGGATGGCGTTGTGCGGACAAATTCATCCTCCAGGCTGGGCTTGGCTTTCTGGAACCATGAGGCAAAATCCTACATGGGAAAAGTAGGTAAAGAGAAAGGCGATCTTTTTTTTTTTTTTGTACCTGGTGATGAATAAAGTTGGTCACCAGTTCGTCCTTGCCAAGGCAGGGGTGACGAACCAGGGCATTCATAAATCGATTCAAGCCGCGGCGTCGTTTTTCCAAAAAGGCATCGTTGACTTTTTTTTTTTTAGAAGCTACATGAGCAAGGACTTTCTTTCCATGATGATTGACCTACTTACAATTGCGCAGTTGCTTGGGTGGAAGGAGGGGGACGGCACGAAGAGGGAAGCGTTTAAGCAGGGATTCCCAGAGCAAGTAGAAATCGCTGTAGCGGCGCACTACAGATACTTGATGAAGCTGGCTGTGAACAGTGTAGGTGGTGTGTTTGAAGACCAAGCCTTCACGATGAGGAACCAATTTGACAGTGATTTGATCCAGGAGCAGGAACCATTCATAGCTGGTGGCGTTTGGTTTCTTGGTAGATCGCGATGGTGGTTTGGTAGGAGCGGCGGGCGCGACAGTGGCAGGTGGCATGGTGCGGATGTTGGGTATGGGTAGTTCTACAAGAAGTATCAAATACTGTTGCTCAGCTGTGGGTAAGTTTACCTCGACGATATTGATTGACCGTCTCCAACGACACATCTGCGCGTCGTTAAAAAATAAAAAGTAAGTGCTCCCATGTTCCATAAAAAAAAGGAGTCCTACCCATGTGGTTTTGATGACAAGCCAATAGCGCTATAGCCAAGCTGCATTGATTAAAAGAAATATGGATGCCTGGGTCGCAGAGTAAAAGAATCTATGAAGAAAGATGTCAGCCAAACAAGGCAATTCAAAGCTGGCATTGGCGATTACTTTTTTTGCCGATGCAGCCGTGGTGTTTTGCTCCAAAAAGGTTTTCAGATGGTCGACAGTCAATGGGGTATGGATTTGGATGAGTTGCTGATAGATATCCACATAAATTCGTGGGAGGTCAATATCATCTATACGACATGAATGGCGTTTGAGTACGTAGAACGGTGGTCTTGGTCTCCTTTTTTTTTTTTTTTACTCAGGAGTGTTGCTGGCGTTAGCGTGCCATGATATGGCCCGCGCTGTTCTTGACTTGGTAGTGGCAAAGAAGAAAATGGGCGGATAAGGTCATCCAACAACGGTCTGTCCGTCATTGAAGAACACGCACAAAAAAAAAAAAAAAAAAAAAAAGGTGGTGGGTGAAAGAGAAGGGATGGCCGGAGGAATTCTCAAGCTTACTAGGACCAGCCAAAGTTTACCAGCCAATCAATGCGCTACTTTACTTCTGCGGGAGTGACTTGTTCGGCCGCGAGTGAAATTTTTTTCTTTCTTCTACGCGTCTGTGGTTTTTCGTTTCTTTTCTTTTTTTTCTCATCCAAAAACAACACTCGGTAAGACGCCTGTCGAGTTTTTTTTTTTTTTTTTTAAAAAAAAAATGCCATCTAACGTTTACCATTGCTTGTAGTTTTCTTTCACTCTACGTAATCATGCTCGAAGCCCGTCTTAATGAAGCCAAATTGTTGAAGGCTGTTTTGGAAGCCATCAAGGAGCTTGTGTCTGAATGTAACTTTGACTGTAACGATACCGGCATTGCTTTGCAAGCTATGGACAACTCCCATGTCGCCTTGGTGTCCATGTTGTTGCGTGCCGATGGCTTTGATCCTTACCGCTGTGATCGTAACTTGCCCTTGGGTATCAACTTGACCAGCCTTAACAAGATCTTGAAGTGTGCTCGGTCTACTGACATTACTACCTTGAAGGCCAACGACAATGGCGATGTTCTGAGCTTGGTCTTTGAAAGCAAAGGTAATTGGCAAGACAGGATACAGCCATTGCTCTGGTTAGGTCCCTGACACCTTTTTATTGATGTAGATAGCGACAAGATTAGTGAATATGACTTGAAGTTGATGGACATTGATAGCGAACACTTGGGTATCCCTGAAACCACTTACGACGCCGTGGTCTCCATGAATGCTGTGCGTTTCAAGGAAACCATCGCTGATCTTGCTCAAATCAGTGACTCCGGTAAGCTTCCCTCCCGCCTGCTCACGCAATCTTGTAGGATCTTTCAACGTGCTTATTTTTCTTTGTTGCTAGTGACCATTGATTGTACCAAGGATGGCATCAAGTTCTCTTGCGAAGGTGAAGTTGGTAAGGGTGGTGTGACCATGAAGGCGGGTGGCGCTGTTGATAATGTAAGTGGCAAAGCAGTCAAACAATGGTGACTTACTTTGGTGATCTTATTTACAGGAAGACGATGCTACCAACATTGAACTTCAAACCAGTGTCAGTATGACTTTTGGTATGAAATACTTGGTGAACTTCACCAAGGCCACTCCCTTGTCCACCCGTGTCAACTTGAGCCTGTCCAACGAAGTGCCTTTGTTGGTTGAATACAAGCTCGGTGACCTGGGTCACGTTCGTTACTACTTGGCTCCCAAGATCGGCGATGAATAAATCGCCCTTCTCTTCCATTGCTCTCTTTATTCTTTCCTCATCTCCAAAATATCCCCCCCCCCTCCATCCTGGTGTCAGGAAAAAAAAAAAAACTCTTCATAAATGTGTCTGTATCCACCTCTGCCGAATGGCTCATAAAAGAAAATTAGGAATTCTTTTTAGTTTGTAAAATGTCAAGGTATCTTCTACATAGGATGGGAGGTTTTCTTTTTCTTGGGAGGGGGTGGGGCGGTCTTTTTCTTCTTCTTCATGCTTAGAGGATTGGGGGCCTTGGCCTTGCGCTTCTTGTGCACCATATCCGTCGCCTCTGGTCGTTGGATATTGAGTCGCTTTGCTTCCGAGGCCGAAGGCATCGTCTTTTCCATTTCCCCCTGGATGAGTTAAAAAGAAGATATATCAGCGGCAGCACGACGATGGATAAAAACGAACGTGTACCTTTTGCACAACTTGCTTGCTCGCTTGAGACATCGGCTCAAGGATCAGCATGCTGTTCTTGACCTTGATGATAGGCACACCAGGAATAGCGTGAAGTGGGTCGCGCAGGGAGTCGTCCTGCGTTGCTACGCCATAGTTGTTGCGGTGCGTTTTGTCGATCAGGCTTAAGATACACTTGGCGCTGGTCTCAGCTGTTTTGTGCTTGCACTTGTGTACTTCAAATTTCTTGGCCACAGCTGCCACACCGTGCTCGCCTTGCTTTTGCAGCTCGCGAATGACACATTCAGTGACCACTACATGATAAAAAAAAAAACCGCAACGACAGCGAGTCAATCCAAACGAACATCCAGGATGTCTTCACACTTACTGGGCTTGGTGATACTTGACAATGCGCTGTCCAAGTCTTTTTGAATATCAAGTTTGTTGTCAGCAGCTTGTTTGCAAAATGAAGCATCCACTATAACCATCGCATCGATTAGTTCCATGACGGAGCCAAGGCAAACATCGTTCGGTTTCTTTCTATTTCATTGCTACTTACAGAGGAACTGATAGGGCTCACGGAAACCAAATCCTAACGAGTAACTGTGCATCACCTTTTTATAGAGTCGTCGAGTTTTGGCACGCATGGTATCAACGAAGCAAAAGGCTCAAAAAAAAAAAGTGTCAATGCGCATTTTTTCTTGACAGAGCCAGAAAAAAAAAAAAAGCTCAGCCACCTCGGGGTTTGCCTCACTAGGGACTGTGTGCGGAGAGCCTACCCCTTCCACCCATCGCAACAAAAAAAAAGTTGAGCCTCCTCTTTTTCCTTTTTCAACACTTTTGCAATCAATGTTACGCCGGGTTTTTGCACGAGCTTTGGTGCCTAGCCAACCCAAAGTAATGATGCCTTTGCGCACCATGGCCACTTTACAACCACGCATGGCCATGGACGATGACCTGCTGATCGAACGAGAAAAACCTGGATCGCTCTCGTACTTCACCGGCAACTTCAAATACAATGACCTGCTGATTGATTTAGATCATCTTTACAAACAACATGCCGAATGGAAGCCTGAGGTCAACGACGCCGAGCAACCTGACGACAAAGTCTATGCTTGGAAACTGCGTGAAAAAATGTCTGAAATGATGGGGATCCCTCTCAAGACCTCGCAATGGCGCAAGATCACTCTGCAACTCAACCAACTCGCCTCCCTGCCTCGCCCTCTGCCTACTCAAGTCGCCCAAGTGTTGGCTATTTATGAGCGCTCGGTCGAACAAGCCAGCAGCAACGTCAGCGTCTCCAAAAGCAACACCTTGGATGATCTTGGCCGTGCCTATGGTGTAGGCCGACGAAAGGAATCCAGTGCTCGTTGTTGGGTCGTCGAAGGCGAAGGCAAGGTGTTGGTCAATGGTGTCGAACTGACCGACTATTTCCAACGCCCTGCCGATCGCAACAAGGTCACCCTGCCCTTGAGCGTCACCGAATCCACCGAAAAGTACAACGTCTGGACCATCGTCAGTGGTGGTGGCTCAACTGGTCAAGCTGAAGCCATCAAACTCGGTATTGGCCGTGCCCTCTTGGTTCACGATGATGCCTTGAAACCCACCCTACGCAAAGGTAACCGAAGCACCCTTGATGGAAAATGCTCACCTCTTTCTATTTTCTTAGCTGGTTGTATCACTCGCGATCCTAGAGTGGTTGAACGTAAGAAGGAAGGTCAACGCAAGGCTCGTGCCAAGTATACCTGGTAAGTACAAACAGAGGGGTTGTAAAAAATAGCCGAGTTTTCCGAACTCATCACGACTGTTTCTCTCTTACTCCAGGGTCAAACGTTAAAACACTGCCAGCCTGCGATTTTTTTTTTTCACTCCATTCCCCCTCACCCCACCTCTACCTTTTTCTTTTTTTTTTCCCCTCTCCTATCTGTATAGTTCAAACGCATCGTGTTTTTTTTTTCTTTAGATTTACATATGACATTCATTCCGTCTCTCCTAAACAAGAGCAAAATAAAAACGAATTGAGGACGCGAGAATCAGATTTTCTCCGCCAGTCTTTCCCTTTGACTGGGTTCACTTAATACTTATTGTTTTTGCTTGACAAAATGAATAAACAGCGTAAATCTGCATTGTACCAGCAATATCTAGTAGAAAATTACACATTTATACTCCAACAGAGCCTACATGTTCTCTTCATTCTGCTTGCACCCCCGCCTCCTTTTTTTTTTGCTTAAAGTTACAAGGCAATCCAACATACCCAGGCTAGTTTTACTGTAGATTGTATCATCGCGTAGCTGTTCATTGTGCTTTTTATTGAAACAGCTTGTCCGTTCGGTAATAAATCTGTACAGCGATAACCGAAAGTTCCCTGGGTTCCAGTTGGTCTTTAGTATTTCGGCTTGCCCATGAGATCAGCAATAAAGCCAGTCATTTCATCGGATCACCGACATCGCCAGCCATTTCATTGGATCGCCAGCATCGCCATTCAAGCTCAAAGGGATCGCCAGCCATTTCAAGTGATCGCCAACAACGCCAGCCATGCTCATTGTGATCGCCAGCCATGCCCATTGTGATCGCCGACATCGCCATTCAGGGTCAAACGGATCGCCAGCCATTTCTTGGAATCGCCGGCATCGCCATTCATGCTCCTTGGGATCGAACCATTTAATAGGATCGCTGGCATCATCAGCCATTTCTTGAAATCGTAGAACCAGCCAAGCTCATTTGATAGCAGATAATCCACCAGATTGCCCGTTTTCATATCAAGATCATTGGGATTGTCATGTGACTATTGTCAAGATCTCAAGTGAAACTCATCGATCAGCTCACGTTTGATTATGTTTTCTAGCCTAACTGACGCAAGAGCCCAAACAACATCATAAATAAATCATGATCACTATCTTTATCTCTCCATTTTTTTTTTTTTTCAATTTTCTTCTTGCGATTCTTCTAACTGCAATTATAAAATCTGACTTGCGTGCATTAGATTTAACTTTCTCGTACACTGATTTTACTTTCGCGCGAATCAGACAAGGTGAATAGGTCGTTGTGAAATGGAATATTTTATTGTCATTGGATATATTATAAACGATAAAAGATGATGGGTCTACATGATGGTGCATTCGACTGAACTGGCGGTGGATGCCCTTGATTTGTGGGGCGAGCTGTTTTTTTTGATGATGGATTTCTCAGGTAAGTTGAGCCGCTCAGCTGCTGGTCGGTAGCCTTTGCTAGCCGCCTTGCCAAAGTATTCCAATGCTCGGGCATAATCGGCTTCGACACCAATACCATCTTCATAATACGTTCTAAAAAAAATGAAAAAAGGTCAGTTCACTTGCCGAAATGTTGACGATGCACCGCTTTACCCCAAGGTATATTCGGCACTGGCGAGACCCTTGTTGGCAGAGCGTTCGCACCATTTGAAAGCAAGGCCGGGATGGACGGGTATGGAGAGAATGGGCAGACCGGTGACGTAAAAGTGGGCAAGGGCCAGCATGGCTTGATCATGGCCGTCTTCAGCGGCTTTGCTGTAGTTTTCAAAGGCAAGGGCCAGGTCCTTAGGTTGGTCCAGCAGGCCCAGTTCATACACGCGGCCCAGCTGGTGGTAGGCCTGAGTCCAACCCGATCGTTGTGCTTTCCACAGGTAGTGCATGGCCATGGTCACATTCTTTCTCGAGGCCAGGCAGTCGCGCTTCATGCCAATGGTGTCCAGGTCGTCGGCATACACACAGCTCAAATCAAACGCGGCTTGAGCACTATCTTGAGCATCAGCATCGGCAGCTGTCTTGAGATAAGCCAGGCCTTCCTTGATGTCGACCTTTTGATTCAGTTGACCGTGAAGCAGGACCCTTGACAATTTCTAACGAAAGGAAAAAAAAAAAAGGGGGGAGGGTGAGATGGTCGCACTGGTTCGCTGTTGGTACTTACGTAGTTTGCTTGGACATGGCCAGAATGGGCAGCAGCTTTGTAGCTGGCGACGGTTTTCTTAAAGTCACCTCGGTCCTTCCAGTACTTGGCGACTTGGTAGTGGGCATCGATCCAGCCACGCTTGGCAGCGCCACGGAAGCATTTGAAGGCTTTGTCATGGTTGACAACTTGGTAGATGTCACCGACACAGCTGTTGCGAGGGGTGGCATGCCAAGTGCCTTTGATGAACATGGCCTCGGCATGGCCATGATTGGCTAGCTTCTCGATCCAATACTCGGCTTCTTCCATCAGACGGCGACGGGTGCGCTCGGTGGCGGCAAGGTTGTGCTTGGCATCGGTGGAGGTGTTGTTCTTGCTTTCGTAGATCGAGGCTACCTGCAGCAGATACTTGCAGTAGGTCATTTGCACTTGTTTGTCATGTGTCTTGTTGGCCATGCGGCGGTAGGTCTTGATGGCGTCGTGATCATTGGTCAGGCTGAAAGAGGCAATGCTGAGGCGCGACTTGGACGTGTCCATAAAGGTAGCTGAGGTGTCGGTGGTGGCCAGAGAGGTGGTGCTGTCTTGGAAGCCACCCGCGTACGAGAATGGGCGGTCCCTTGGATGTGGGCCGGCGTTGCTGGTGAGGCTGATCATGCTGGGGGTATGTGGGATCTGGGCGGGCAGGGGTGGGGCTGAGGCACGCATTAAGGGGTTGCGGCGCTGAGGAGGAGGAGGAGGGGCAGATGACTGGTGCAACTGGTTGGCTTGGTAGGGTTCCTGGAACATGGAGCTGGTCAAAGTCGAGTAAGAGGCGGAGGACCGTAGGGAGGGGAACCGGTTGACGGATGGACGGGGATGGATGTTGGTCGGCAGCAGGCCAGTGCTGGCGGAGGCGGTCGGGGCGGTGGGTGTGGTGGCGGTGGTTGGGCCGCTGACAGGAGGGGATTCCTGCATGGCTTGACGAGCGACAAACAGATCGTTGCAGGATTTGTACGAGGTAAAGGTGACGCCACGGTTGGCGGTGGAAGGGTGGCGCTGGTGTGCGTAGCCGTCATCGATGCTGCCGGTGACGTCAGTAGCGTTGTCGTTCAGTAGTTCCAGTTCTTCCTTGGAAGTACGATGTGACAGTGAGGCCATGAGGGGTATGGGCGGACGGTGATGCGACGACCAGCTGTGATGACTATTGTCAATAACCAGAGGGCTGTCACCACGCTTGGAAGTGCTGGTGACCGAACAGTTGTCCGTCAGGGGTGACATAGGTGACGATGGGCCAGAGGAGGGGGCGAAAGGTGTGGCAGAGGGTGGCGACAGTAGCGCCTGGGTGACCATGACGGGTGTGGCGGGTGGGTCAGGTGAATGGGGTTTCTTCAGGGAAGCATCGACGTGGATCATGGATGGCCTCAGGGCAGGTGGGGTGGTTTCGATGGACAGGCGTTGGTTGGAGCGACGGGTGTTGAGGTGCGTTTGGGTGGACGACATGTTCAGGGCGGCAACCAGAGTTGCTTGTTTCTCGGTCAAGGAGTTTGTCTTCAAGGGCATGGAGGTGGTTGACAGGTTGGTCATGGAAGAGGATGGTCTAAGGAGAGGGAAAAAATGAGCGCCTCATTGGGAGAGATAACAAGGCAAGTGCTAATTTTCTGACTCGCTCTGATATTACCTGATCTCTTTGGTAGTAGGCTCGACGACTTGAACTTTTGTGGGTTCAGGAGGGATGTCGCAGGCTTCGCCGTCGGGGCCGTCGGGTTTGTTACACAGAGGCTTGCTGGCAAGTGTGAAGGGGGGCGATGAGGCGGGTTTGGAAGACGAGGCAAGAGGAGGGGGCGAGGGCGAGGGTGTTCTTGGAGCAGGCAGGTGTTTGGGGGCAGGGCTGAGCTGAGGTTGAGGAGAGCGTTGTTGACGCGCTTTGATGGCTTCTGGCACCGGTCCGAGCTGGCCTTCCAAGAGGCGTTCGATAAAAGCTTGGAACTGGGTGTCTTCTTCTGGGGTGGAGAGCTGGCTGCTATTGTCATCCTCATCATCAGTAGGACGTGGCGACGGAGGAATGTCGCTCTGTTCAATGATAGGTTCCAGGACCATGTGGTCACGGATATAAGTCGACACGCTGCCGACGGAGGACAGGTCACTGTAGCGTTGCACTTGTTCGCGGTTGACGACGGGCGGCGCCTGGGTATGAGAGAGTTCAAAAGGGTCTTTTTTCAAACGTAAGTCCATCTCGTCGTTGTCGTCGTCGTCTTCTTCTTCTTCTTCTTCTTCTTCTTCTTCGTCTTCGTCGTCACTGTCGCCTAACGATAGGCTCAAGATCTGGGCTTGCTGAGGTGCGGCCAGTTGATGATGAAGACTTTCGACCTGCACCATGCGACGAACAGGCATCATGGGTGATTGGTGAGAGAGCTGTCCAATAAGAGGTGCCATGAAGCCCAATGATTAGAAAATAAAAAGCAAACTTGAAAGAAAGAGAGAATAAAATAAAAAGGGGGGTGGCAACAACAAAAACGACGTGAACAAAAAAGGGAGCGACGAAAACTTTTCTCCAAATCAGGCAATTGGTTTCTGCGCATTTGGGAAAACAACGACACAAATTTGGCCGTGGTGCTTGGACCTCGGCAATGATGATGACTGCATCGCTGGACAATTATTAAACAAAAAGAGGTGGTAAATTTTATTTGACATGCAATTAAAAACAATGAAAAAAAAAAAAAAAAGTGGTAAAAGGAAAGAGGGAAGGCAAAAAAAAAAAAATGTACATGATGCAAGAATGAAAAAAGGATGGAGAGGTAGGGTAGTTGATGTTACTTCTTTTTGTTCTTGCCATTAGATTTGGGTTTTGAAACACGGCCTGCCTTGATTCGACTGCTTCCTTCAAAACCAGGTCGTGCTTTTTTGCCTTTGCCGCGATTCTTCTTGTCATCGATACGTTTTTGGATATTTTCATTGCGTTTCTTGACCTTGGCAGTTTCGTCATATTTGACCTTTTCTTGACGCTTCTGCCATTCTTGCGAGCTCTTGGACTTGGCGCGTTCTTGTCGCTTGATTGTCTTTTTCAACAAGGTGACATCGTCCTTGACCTTTTCACCTGTGGCCATGGCAATGGCCTTTTGCCATTCTTGTTTCTCGGCCATTTGAGCAGCCTAATTGAAGAAAAAAAGGGGTAAGACAGTTGTTAAGATTTTTTTTTATATACATACCTTGTCTTGATCTTCCGTCTTTAGTTTTTCGATCTTTTGTTTTTGGTTTTCGATCTTCTTCAGTTGTGATTTGGCATCACCGGAGTTTTTCTTCTTTTCAGGGCCACCCATGCTTAATTTACCAAAGAACATGTCACTGTCCAACTTGACCGAGTCTGCCGATTTACCGTTGGCGGTCTAAAATGAGAGATGGATAAGCAGGAGATTTCAGAGTGGCTGTGTGAGGATATTACCTTGGTCTTTGTAGGATCGCTGACCAGTTCTTCGCTAGCAGCCTTTTTACCCTTTTCACGTTGGGCTTTGAGGGCTTTTTTCCGGTCTTGCTTCTTCTTTAACCGTTCAGACAAGATAGCTTCCCGGCTTCTAGCAGTGGGTGTAGATCCAGGGGCATGACGTCGTTGTCTTTGTTGGACAATACGTTCATGTAGTCGGCGTCGTAGGTCATTGATTTCTTCTCTAGGCATAGGCTGCAGAGCTTCTGCTCGGGAGAAGCACCATCAGTGATCCTTTTTTTTTCATGGACTGTAGGCGTCCTTACCAACTGGACTTTTAGGTTCACTACTGGTTGTGCTGTCATCGTCGTTACCATTCAGCGAGACGCTGCTGACCACAGATGCATCGTCTTCGTCTTCCTTGGCTTGTTTTTCGGCTTGTTCTTTTTGAATGTCGGCGACGGTGCGTTGGTTGTCAGGGTCAAACTGTTTGGAAAGATTGTTAGCGATCATCGAGGTGGGTTCATCTTGTCTTTACCTTTGCTTTTTTAGCCTTCTTTGTGTTTTCCTTGATGACTTGCTTGGGAGCAAGTTTGCGCTTGTTGACCATGAATCGAGTGTTGTTCTAAGTGAGCGAAAAAAAAAAAAAACCAAGATCCAATGAGATTCAAGCCATCTCGTTGTTGACTCCTGAAGAGTAACGGAAAGAATCCCTACCACTTTTGCTTCAGCATCAATAATATAAAACTTGACGGGTATAAGGTTGAGCATGGTGTCAAAAGCATCCGCATGGATCGCAATCCGGTCCTAGTTCGAATGCAAAAAAAAGTAAAAAAAAAAAAAAAAAAACAAAAAGGCATGGATTTCTCCCAGTCAAAAAAGAGATTCTAATCGTTTGTAAGCTGAAGTCTTCTATGTCTTACCGACAAGGTGTCTAACAAATCCGTTTGCACCATTTTGTTTACTTGTAAAAAATAAGGTGTGGAAGAAGGAGAGGGAAAAGAAAAAAAAAAAAAAAGAGCACAAAGAAAAAAAAAAGTGGCTTGTCGGACCTTTTTTAATGCTTGCGGCTTTCTTGCTTGAATTTGGATGCTCTTTTTTTTTTTTTTTCTTTAATTTTCCCACCTTCCCTTCTCCCCATCACCAGGCATGAGCGAAAACGAAAAGACCAAGGAAAACACGGACGAAAAACCAAAGGAATGGGTTCCTCCATCTGTGCGACACAACATGACCGAGACTGAAAAGCGTCAACGCCAGCTGGATCGCATGTTTGAAAACATTGACAAGCCTGTCGTCATCCCTGACCGCCCAACGGGGCCCAAGGAACATAAATCAAAAGACTTTGTCCGCAATGTGTCTGGTAAGTGCCATGTCCCAACCATCGGCCAAAGCTGACTTTTCTTCATGATAGGGTCTAGCGCTGGTGCGGGCAGTGGCGATTTCCATGTCTACCGAGCCATCCGACGACGTGAGTATGCCCGCTTGAATTCCATGGCTGCCGCAGAGTACAATGTAAGCAACGGGAGATGATGACTTCATTTAACATGCCTCTCCATTGTAGGAAAAACTGGATCAACAATATGAAGAGAAAATCGAACGGATGAAGCAAAAAGACGATGACAAGACGGCAAAGAAACGGGCTCGACGCCAAAAACGGAAACAGTCCAAACAGCAAAACGAGCCAGCCAAAAAGGCAAAAACGGAAGTCAATCCTACTTAGATCGTGAGAAATCCTCATTCTGTCTTGCAACCTCAATACCACTCTCATCCATCGACGGATATACTAATTAAACAGCACATCTACATGTAGCAAAAAAAAAAGGGGGGGGGAGGAAGATTGATGCTTGTACGACAAGCAATAATGAAGAAGGCTAATTTATTCAAGGACATAATGAAGACAGGCGCTGGGAAGAAAAATCATACAAGTGGGATGTGTGTGTGTGTGTTTGTGTCTACAGGTTAAGAGGCGTAAAAAAAAAAAAAAAAGGCTGGGTAGCAAGAGAGAGAAAGATATACATGTACAGAGAGGAAAATATAAATAAAGAGGTGATCTACAGTTGGCCCTTGTCCAGTTTATCCATCCAATCTTCAGGAATGACAGGCACCAATAAACGTTCCTTGACGACATGTTCATGCTTGGCTTTGATGGACGAGACGGAAGACGAGCTGTTGGTGGGGACAGAGAAGGGTAGCATGAATTTGGAATCACGGGTTTCCATGATGGCCTTGCCATCATCCTCATTGGGGCGCATGGTGGCTGGCTGGTCCAGGCTCTGTTTCGAAGCGTCGGACAGAGAGGAGGCGGAAGTCTGAGATTGCGTATCCAGGGGCTCGGGTGAGAAGCCTGAGGAGTCGGTTTGCTGCGAATTGGACAGACCCATAAAAGTGGTGAACATTTGGGACATGCTTTCACGACGGCGGTCGGCAGGTTGGGATTGGGATCGGGCCATGGGCTGGCCCTCCTTGAGGGGGTTGTTGGTGGTGGTGGTAGCGGATTTCTTGGGCTGGTTCCTGGCCTGGTGATGGCGCACAGTGTCTTCGGCAAGTTGCATGGCATATTTTTCAATTTCCTCGGGCAGGCGGGGTTCGTTGACTTCATGGCGGTAGTTGACCACACAGCGTTTGACTTGGAGGGCATTGAGCACATCAAAGGCTTTGACGGTGTTGATGAAGCTGACGAGATCGGTCAGTTGGGTGAGACACTGGAGCAGTTGCAGCAGCTGGGTGGTGGGGGTCAGGTAGGAGGACAGGCTGGCGGGCAGCTCATTGGCTCGGATCCAATCTTCGATATGGGACAGGTTCATGCGGATCTGCAAGGCCTTGGAACGGCACAGCATTTTCTTGTTGGTCAAGATCCGGTTGAAAAGCTCGCAGGACAAATAATGAAAGAATTGGGCCAGGACCTGGATGATGATGGTGGGGTGGACGTCATAGGATTGGAGCACAAACAGGGTCGAGGACAACAGGCTGGTGATGGATTGGGGGGAAATGGCCATGTTCTGGGGGCGAGCCTTGAGACGAGCGGTGTGTTCCAGCAGCAAGGCATGATTGGAGGTGGCATTGCCGGCTAAAGGGTTGCTGGTGTTGCGTTTCATGGCGACACCGTTGCCGGGAGGGCTGATCAGGCCCGAGCCGTTGGCGATGGGCAGGCCATTTTCGCCCAAGATGACGGAGCGGCGGTTGTTGCGGCGGAAAAAGCGTTGCCAGTCGTCGGCAAAGTTGACCTCTTCCATGCCAGGGATCTCGTCGTGCTCCAAGAGGGCTGGGCCGATGATTTTGTTCATGCGACGCTCCAGGTCGTTGATCAGGGCGGTGTAAGTCTCGGAGATGAATTCGGACAGGGCCAATTGATGTGTTGCTGTGGCGACAACCAGACCAAGGTCTTTTTTCAAATAATGGAGGAGTTGAGTCGAGTTGGTGATCCAAAAAGCAAGCACATGGATGTTACGCGTGTTGTGCTAAAAGCGAGAAAAAAAAAGATGAGCAACGCTCTTGTTGGTCGGATTTTTTTTCTCAGGCTACCTTGACGGCGGTGGTCATGCGTTCGACGGCACCATCCAAGACTTGATTCAGCAGATCCTGGCTGGAGAAGTAATGGGCAAAGCGGGAACTGAGAAAGATGACATTGGCGGGTATACAAATTTCTAACTGAGAACGCATTGGGAGCTGGATGTTGGTGATGACAGTGTCCAAGATATAGCCAAGGTCAGCTTCGTTGAACACAAACATTTGATCGGGCATGCACTTGTCCCATTGGAACTCGTTGCTGAACAGGTTGTCGTCCAGGGCCTCGGTGTCGTCCTCCCCTTCCAAAGGCTCCTCGGTATCATCGTCCAGGCCATCCATGCTGATTTTCATCACACTTTCGATCAGTCGTTTGCGTCGGTCGGATTCTTCGGTCAGGAAACTGTCGTAGCCTTCCACTGTCGATTGATAGTAAAAATCGAGGTCGCCAGCATTGGAGGAGGAGGAAGAGAGACTGCCGCCGTTGCGACCAAAGATGCTGGACGTGGATGAGATACTGTCACGAGGATTGGTGGCCAGGATGTCGACCATTTTCTGGTTATCGGTATGAACAAAGTCGAAGACAGTGCGGCCCTTGGATGATTTGGTTTGAGCAGATGCGCCGCTGTCCAGCAGGATCTTGACCAGTTGCTCATGATTGTTGTTGGTGGCCCACATCAATGCAGACCAGCCGACTAGTAAACAAAAAAAAAAAGTTCATCAAATATATTGAACAATTGCAACGTGGTACATAGACAAAAAAAAAAAAAAAAAAAGACACACAGGCCCCTTCTTTTTTTTTTTTTACTTACCAGCATCTTGGCAATCGGTTTTGGCCCCAGCTGCTAATAAAAGACGAGCCACTTCCAATTTGCCAAAGCAAGAGGCATAAATCAAAGGGGTTGTGCCGTCGTCATCTTTACTGTTGACATCAATGAAATGGCGGTATTGCTCGGATTCGAGCAGCAGCTGAAGTTGAACAAGGTCACCCGAAGAACAAGCAGACCAAAAGAGTTTGGTGAGTTTGGCTGATTTCATGGATTCATCCAGTTGGTCATTGGTAAGAATGGCTTCCAAGTCTTCGTCCTGGTCAGAATCCATGGTCTTGTCTGAGCTTGATGACGAGATATCTTGGTTGCCGAGAATGTCGGAGAGTTGCTTGTAGCTATCGGCCAGTCGTTTGGACATTTCATCATAAGACATGTTTTCATATTGTTTGCGAATGGCTTCATCAGTTTCTTCAAAATGTTCCTTGATGATGCCCAAGTCGCCGGGTTGCTTCATAGAGACATGAGAGGTCATAGTTCATATAAAAAAAATAAAAATAGAATAGTAATAAAAAAACAATAAAAAGAAATACTAAAGTGGAAAGAGGTGAAAGGGAAATGACCCAAGTTTAAAACTTATATAAAAAAAAGGGGGAGATGGACAAAGTGGTGTAAACACAAAAGACAAGGAAAAAAGGAGGGGAAAAAGGAACAAGAGCTTTTTGATTTCTGAAGATGAAAAAAAGGTGTCACAATGCGGGTGCAGAGAACAACGTCAGTCTGTGCCTTGCAAACTAATTTTAACTATGATCTGTTTACTTGGCGACCCATTGCCATTCGTATCTATACACCCGGACGTTTCTCCTTTATTTCCTGTAGCCAATTTATTCCTTTTTTCTTTGTTTTTTTTTTTTTTTGGCTGCAAAGAAAAAGGAACGCCTGAGTTTGAAATCATGCACGTTGCACAACAACGCCCGAAAAAGGGAGGCATTCTTTTTTTTGCTGCATCTTTTTTTCGGTTCTTCGACCATTGAGTATCTTCATCTGAAAAATGACCACCATTATGGAGTTTTGCACTCCACCTGTACCTGGGGAAACCCATGCTTACTATGGTGATGCTCACCATGCTCTCATCAAACTCCCTGCCTTTCTACCCACCCCGGCTGCTCCTGTCATCACCAAACAACATTCCACGCCTGTACCTGTCACGTCCAAACCCAAACAACTGTCACCCGACCGAACTCTTCATGACTTGGCTGCAGCCGGCAACGTCATTGTCCTCAAACAGGTCTTGCTCCTCTTACCCGACCCTCTCAAAGCTGTCAACGATGCTCAATCTACCACCGGCTATACCCCTCTTCATTTCGCCGCCGCTCGAGGTCACTTGGATGTCGTTCAATGTCTACTTGATGATTACTCTGTTTCTGTCGATGCAAGAGATAAAGAAGGCGAGGTAAGTCTCTCAGAAAAAAAAAAAAAAAGACCTGACGCCATTCTTTGCCAGACGCCTCTGCACAAGGCCGCCTACAATGGCCATTTCTCCACCGTCAAGTACCTTTTGTCCAAAAACGCCAATGTCCATCAGAAGGACAAGGATGGCTGGACTGCTCTGCACAATGCCTGTGCTCGTGGTAATTTACATATTGTACGATTGCTGATCAATCAAGGCGCACGCGTCGATGTTCAAAGCAAAGTCGGTCACACTCCTCTCAGTAAGTAACGCCCGTCCCAACGCAGCCTCACACTCGTTTTTTTTTAATAGTGAACGCGGCCTCCAAAGGATACATTTCCATTGTGGAATATTTACTGGAGGAAGCTCATGCCAACCCACTGATCAAAAACAACAACGGTGAAGCCGCCTATGATGCCAGTGCTGCCTCGGGCGAAGCCTATATCTGTGAACTCTTGCAAAAATCAGGCAAACGTTGGTGGCGTGACGAACATGGTCCAGGTACACATGGATATCTATCGGAAATGTTGACTCATTTTTTTTTTCCATTTCAGCGGGATCCTATGATGTGATCCAATACCATGTGTCGGTTGTGATCACTCTCCATGAAAACCAACGATCCACCTCCTTGCTTGGTTTATCCCGCCCTCATTTCAACGCCTCCTACTTGACAAAACAAGACAATAGCCCATGGTCTTTGCATCCCTCGGGCAAGGCCAGCAGCAAGGAAAACGTCAGTCTACCCCAAGCAACCGACGAACACAGCGCCAACTGGTGCTGGATGACCGAATGGGAGATCGATCGCCGTGACCCTCGTGTCGAACCAACCTATGGCTGGCAATATGCCCGTTCATTCGATGTGCCCGAAGATCTTTGGACACCTGTCGCCCCAACCTCTGGGAATGGCTGGGTGCGCCGCCGTCGCTGGGTCCGTGTCATGAATCGTCAAGCCAACTTTGATGGAAAACTGGCCATCCCTCAAACCGACTACCTCGCTCGAGCCGAAGATTTGATCTTGACCAATGCCTTCACATCGTCCGACCGCTCCGACATTCAGTCCCGTATCCAAACCTTGACCAAGGAATTGCGCACGTATGAAGAATCCGTCCAGCTGCTTCGCGCCGGTGTCAAAGGTAACAAAATCCTGGTCGTCTATCTGCTCTATCTTTTTTTCTCTCTGTTTGTTCCCATCAGATGACTTGAATCAATACCGAAAGGATCGAGCAAACAAGTTGATCAAGTCACACTCGACCCACATCCAACAACTCAGCACAGAAATCACCAAACTTGCTCCCAAACTCGCCACGCCCATTTCCTCCGTGCCCTACAACGCCGAGCTTGCCCGGGAACTTGGTTTCAGCACCGACCCCCCTCCCGCTGGCAATGGGGGGGATGACGACGACGACACGCCCGAACCTCGCCGCTTCCCTGAATCGTCTCCTTCCAACGGCAATGACTTGGACGCCAACCCTTGGTCGCGTGAAGCGCTCAGCGACCAAAGCTCATACCCGTCCCGGCCTTTCCACATCGAAGATGACCGGAGCAGTGCCAGCTCCTTATTACAACATATCCACCACTTTGATACCAACCCTTCCACCACCAGACACAGCCGGTCTGTTGTGTGGGAATCTGATGCCGATGTCAAGGACTGCCGCCGTTGCAACAAGCGCTTTGGCCTGCTCAACCGTCGCCACCACTGCCGTCGTTGCGGTCTCATTGTCTGTGTCAAATGTTCCTCCTCCCGTGCCATCCTCGCGGCCTCGGAAATCATCCGAAATCCCAATGAAATGGTGGCTGACCACGTCTTGGAAGCGCAATACCATCGGATATGCGACAAGTGTTATGCCGATCTTGGTATCAATGCTTAATGCTACTTGTCCCATGTTTGCATCCGTGGCACTTTTTAACAGAAGAGATTGCCATGGGGCCGCAGTGCAGAATAAAAGAACAACCCCACTTTCGTACTTTTTATTGCATGTCACCTCTCCCTCGATGTTATCGTTTGTCGTCCATTAGGATGGTTGATCGAAAGCAAGAGGGTTGGCTGCAGACATCACGGTTTCAACACCCGCATCAATTTTTTTTTTGTTTTGCAAAAAAAAAAAAAAAAAAAAAAAAAAAAAAAAATCGAATAGTCTCCTTTTTTTTTTTCTCCCTTTTGTCCGCATCCATTCATCATAACCATGGCTGCGAATCCCAACCAAGGCAATGCCATGCCTGCTCAACCACAACAGCAAATCCGAATGGTCGTCACACAGTGCCAGCATGCGCTCGAGGTTGCCAACAACAACTTGAATGAGACACGCCAGAAACTAGAGCAGCCCAATCTCACCAACGAAGAACGAGACCGCCTTCGTGCCACCGAACAAGATCTACAGCAGCGACTAGTCAGCTACCAAATTGTTCTACGCAATCTCTTGAACCCACAGCTTCAACAGCAGCAAGCCCTAGCGCTCATTCGGCGTCAGCAGCAACTCCAACAACAACAACCCAACCCATCCACACCTGGATCTCCTGCCCAGTTCATGCCTGCCAATGCCATGGCTGCCAATCAAATGCGTAATTCTGATCCAATGGGCTAGAATACATTCGACTGACCAGATCCCATTTTTTCTAAATCGTCGTAGGTCCAACAGCTTCGCCTGGTGCCAATGCCACCAATGTATCGGCTGCTCGTCCCATGATGAATCCTCAAGTGCCTATGAACAATACCAACTTATCCCCCCATATGGCCAACTTGCAGCAACAGCAAGGCATGTACCCAGCCTTCTCCACCGCCGGCGCCAACCCTGCCATGCAACAGATGCAAGCCATGATGCAAGCCAACGGCTCCCCAAACGTCACTGGCTCGCCATCCAATACCAACACATCCGCCATGAACTTTGCTGCATCCCAGCCTCCCATGACCAATGTCACTAATCTCGCTGCCGTGGCTGCTGCTGCCGCTGCTCAAGCTGCCAACCAATCGTCCACGGGCTCACCCGCCGGTATGGTGCCCGCCGCTGCCAACGTCGGTTCCTTCAACATCACCAGCACACCCACCTCCGCTCCCATGCCCAACGTCAATGCCTCCACCGGCATGGGCCCTGCCCCTACCACCTCCGCCTCCTCCTCTTCCACCTCCCTCAATCCCGCCCCTTCCAATACCAAGCAAAAGAAAGCCCAGGCCGCTCAGGCTGCCGCTCAAGCAAACAGTAATCAAGATCTACTGGATGCCGACGGCGTGCCCCGCGTCCTTGCCAAGCGAAAAATCCAAGAACTGGTCGGCCAGATCGATCCCACCGAGCGCCTGGAGCCTGAAGTCGAAGATGTAAGTTCATTACCTCGCAAAATAAGATAGAAAAAGGAGACACTCAACCCGCTATTGTTTACGCAAAAAGATCTTGCTGGAGGTTGCCGACGAATTTATTGAATCCGTTACCACATTTGCATGCCGCCTGGCCAAACATCGAAAATCAGATACTTTGGAAGTGAAGGATTTGCAACTCCATCTTGGTAAGGATAGCGCCTAGTCCTGAAACTGAAAAACTCAACCCGCCCTCTTTCTTAGAACGCAACTGGAACATCCGGATCCCTGGCTTTGCCTCGGATGATATTCGCTCGCTGCGAAAAACTGTGATCCCTACCAGCTATCATACCAAAGTCCAGGCCGTCAATCAAGCAAAATCCCAACCTCCATCAAGGAAAGACACCTCCTGAGAACACCACCACTTTTGATTGATTTTAAGACAAAAAAAAAATGCAATAAATCGACCTTTTCCTGCCCCGTTGCTGCTGACCCTTTTTTTTTCTTCAAGATGATGCGAATGCTAGCCAGATCTTCATCGGTAAGAACCGACCTGTCCGGAAGATCTCTTTTATTCATGCCTGACTGGTGCTTTTTATTTCGTAATTTGAAGGCCGAAATGACATCCATCTCTTTCTTCTCAGGCAGCCCTAATTGTCATTAATGTCTTCAAGGTTTTTTGAACAGCACGAAAAGTAGAGGTACTTTGCTTTATATTTTTTTTTACAAGTCTGGCCGCCCGGCAAAAAAAAAATTGTCGACATTAGACTTGGCTTTGAATGAGTTTCGAAAAAAAAAAATGGTTCAAGCTTAGCGATGAAGAAAAGTTGGATGGCCATATTCAGTCTCCGCACGGTGCCTGACAAGTGGTGGACTGTGAAAACTGATGCGATCATCGAGTGCGACATGTTCAAGGTGGATTCGAATTGATTTGGAATTGCAGCCAGGAATCGAAAGGCATTGTGCTGAGGCTGAATATGCCTGTTCATTTTTGAAAAAAAAAAAAAAAAAAAAAAAAAGGCAAACGCTGGGGAGTAGTTTTGAGTGATTAGATCGATTGCAATTTCAAGCCAACGCGCCAATATACGAATGATGGTAACGCTGAAAATCAGGTCGATTGGCGAAGGTTGCCCAGCCAACTTTCTGATCAGTTTCGTTTTGACACCTCCGATTCGTCAGCTAAAAAATACGAGAAATCGGTCATTTTTCGCCATTGAGTGGAAAAAAAACATCAGCCCGGCCCACCAGCCAACTTGCTGTCCCAAGCCAAAATTCAATTTCCGCCGCTCCAGCCCGACGCCAAACATGTTCATCTCGGCAAACAGCTGGGGAGCCAGTTCTTGCGATGCTTCATGCTTGGCAGCCCGTTGCCTACTAGGCTTATGCCTGTCAACGGCATGTCCCATCATGATGTGTGCTAAACTCGAGCCAGATTGGTCGAAGGTACAATAATCGCCTGGGGCTCATTTTATGCGATCCCAGCTAACAAGAGTCATACTTTGGCTTTTTCTTGAACAAAAAAAAAGGCGTTCCAGTTATCTGGGCTGTCACACCCAATAAAAAAAAATCATAGCACCCCTGCTTGGCTGATGTTCAGATTGTTCACGCCAGGCTACTGCCATTTTCTGTAATTAAAAAAGCCCACCCTTTTAATTCAATTTTTTTTTCCCACCCCGTTTTTTTTTGTATGTTTTAATTGATTACTCTCCATGGAGCTTGTATTAGGCAGTTTTAATGGGGTGATGATTCAAGGCAAGAAGCCTCGTCGACCAAAGATGCGCAAAGTCGTTGGTGGGCGAGCACCCTTAGTTCTGAAGCCTCCCGATTCCCCACCCCCGACCGTTTCCTATGATAAACCGCCACCCGATCACTCAGAGCAACAAACAACCACAACATCTCCTGTGGCTTCATCACACTCACCCAAAAACTCGAACAGCATATCACCAATTCATTTGTATTCGCCCGATCAAACACAGCCTGTTGTGCCTTTCCGGTCTCCTCCTCAGCAGATGCTGCAGGTCTTGGTCCAAATGCTCCAGAACAACGGCCAAGAGCATTGGTCCATTGAGCAACTCGAGAATAGCAACTATCGCATCCACTTGCATTCGATTCGGGATATGGATAGGCTGTTGCATCTTCTCCAGCGGTTCTCGACGTCCGCTACCTCCAATGTCCCCGTGCCGTTTCCTTCCTTGATCAACCCTGACCATCAACAGCAACTTTCCAAGTGGAACCCAGTGCGTCTGCCCTATATCCGTTATCATAGCGAGTTGTACCCCAAGACAGTCTACGCACCTCCTGTTGACTGGCCACCGTTCCACTCGTTGCTGCCGTTGCTGCTCGACAACTGCGTCCACACTTTTATCACCTGCATGAATCATTATTTTCCTGTTCGGCCCAAGAACTTCCTTATCGCCTGGTATTCGTCCTTAGCCGACCCCGAGACCGACCCGCTTGTGCTGTCGATTGCTTCCTTTTGGGTACGCCATGTGTTCATCCACCACCCGATGCCTCAGGTCCAGCACTTGTACGATCACGACGTGCTGGATGCTGTCCAGCTCCGGCTTGGCCGCATGGCCCGCCAAGCCATCACCGACTGCTTTGACGAGCCACATGTCCACACCGTCTACGCACTCTGCCTCTGCAACGGCACCACCGTCATCCCTACCGAGCAAAAGGTCACCAACCACATGCTCGCCGCTCGCATGGCCGCTGCCCTCGACATCCGCCCAATACCACAGTCCGAAACTGCCGACGACCCTGAAATGGAACTGAAAGCTCGCCTTTGGTGGTACCTGTTCCAGATCGATCATTTCTTAGTCGAGTCCAACGCGATCCCACACTCGATGCTGCAGCCTGCGTCGGACGATTCGGACGAGCTGACCTTGCTTCGCCGACCCACCCCCTGCGCCTTTGACAACACCGATGAGATCCCTGGCGTGCATTGCTGGAACAACACCCTGAAGCTTTGGCTGATCCGCCGCCGCCTGTCCCAGCAGATGGATACGATCGACCCCAGCGACGAACCGACCCTCGCGTCCCTCTACAACCACGGCCTGCGTTCTGTGGACCAGTGGCAGCGTGAATTGCCCAACACTCTCCAGCAAGCAACCGCCCTCAACACCGAGCATTTTGCTAAATTTGGCGAAGCCTGCCTGACGGTGAGCATGGAGCGATGCACCAATGTCGGGCTCTTGTCGCTCCGCCTGCTGCCTACCGACGGTCGAGTGCTGACTGGCCTCCAACGCCGTGCCCTCTTCAACATGATCGACAGTGCCACAGAGCTGATCACCATCCGCCAATCCGTCATGTCTTCTGCCCATTGTCAGACATGGCCCGGCAACTCGTTGCGCTCGATCAAGATGCTCATGTCTTGCTTGTACTATGGCGACCCGGATATCACGGGTCGCTCCCGGATTGGTCTGATGCGGGCGGCCCGCATGCTGCGATCCATGGCGGAGGTGCGCTGGAAGGATCCCGTCTGCACCCAAGTCCTTCTCAAGATCGAGCAGCTTCTGGCCAGCGAAACGCCCGAGACCCTGGTGTCCTTGAATGACGATGACGACAGTGACGATCCTGATATCTCCCATCCACCGTCCACCTCAACCGCTCCTCCGCCATCGCCCTTCATTCCTCCAGCCGCTTTCCCTTGCTCACCGCCCTCCACCGTCTCTCCCCCGCCAGCCGCCCGTCACCAGCCCGAGTCCGCCGCCTCGTCTCGGTTTATACCCACCAACGGCCATGAAAAACGCAGCATCAAGATCGCCAACAACCTGTATGAAGGCGTTGTCCTGTTAGATCGTGATATGCAGCCTCGTGCCCAGTTCTATAACCCTAATGCCTCGACCGACGACTGTCTTGACTCCATGCTTTTATTCGAGGATGGCCGTCACTAGCTCTTTTTTTTTTTTTTTTTTTCAATCTCGTGCTCAATAAACTCTGTTTTGCTACCTGTGATTTTTTTGGTGTGTCATTTGCTGATCATGACAAGTCCCAAACGACTCGGTCCTGGTTAAAGTCCTAAAAAGGTGGACGGGAAACGGTGGAAAAGAAACGAGAACGAACACGAAGCCTGCTTTAGGAAGGTGGCAACCTTTTTGGAAACTTAAACGTCGTCGTCAATGCAACCTGACGGACTCTTTTCCACAACAGAGCCAATCACAGCTCCATTTCTCTAGGCTGGCCTTTCAGTGCCAAAAAAAAAAAAAACCCTTTTTTGCACTAAAAAAAGTCTTTTCTTTTCCTCTATATATCTTTGATTCTTATTTTTTTTTTTTCATTCTCTATTTCCACAAACTGTTGAATAGCCGATCATGGATGCAGCTCATTGGGAAAAGGAAGGTGCCATCAAAGTGATTGACTTGGCCATCCCCACCGTACAACCTGGCCATGTCTTGGTACGCGTGGCCGCCTCTGGGCTTTGTGGTAAAGAAAAAAAAACACCAGCCCGGCATCCACGAGAACCCAAGTCCCACGTCTTCTTTTATCGTTTTAGGCACTGACATGCACATTTGCCATGGCGAAACACCTCATGCAACCAAAGGCGTAGTGATTGGCCACGAATTTTCTGGCCACATTGAAGCCATTCATGAATCGGTGCGAACCACACTCAAGGTGGGCGACCTGGTGGCCATTGATCCAAACATGCCTTGCAACGGATGCACGTTTTGCCGCAACAAAAAGTATCACCTGTGTCCCAATTTGGAATGTATTGGTGTCACCGTCAACGGAGGCATGGCTCAATATGTATCAGTGCCCATTCGTGCGGCTGTGCCCGTGCCTGCGGAAGTCTCGCCCATCGTCGCCGCTCTGTCCGAACCTCTGTCGTGTGTGATTCACGCCGTCGACTTGGGCCAAATCCACACGGGCGACCGAGTCCTTGTCATTGGAGCTGGCCCCATTGGCTTGATGACCATGGCCCTTTGTGCCAACAGTGGCGCTCGAGTGTCCGTGATCGAGCCCAATGACCTGCGCCGGACCAATGCCCTCAACCACTTTGGCGCCTCGGAAGCCTATGCACCTGGTGAACTGACCATTGGCGACCCCTTGCAAGGTCATGGATTCGATGTGGTGTTTGAATGTGTCGGCAGGGCCGAAACCATGGCCTCTGCCTTGACCTTTGCCAAATGCGGTGCCACCATTGTCTGGGTCGGCGTCGCCCGCACGGATGCGGAGGTCGTTGTCAAGCCCTTTGATGTCTATCGCCGGGAACTGACGATCAAGTCGACCTATACCAACCCCTATGGCATGGAACGTGCCGTCAAAGTCCTGGCTGACAACAAGATCCAATGGCGTCAGCTGATCACACATGAGTTTCCCATGTCTCAATTCGATGAAGCTTGGCAAGTCTTCACCTCCGGTCAAGGTATGAAGGTTGTCATCACTCCTTAATTTTTTTTTCTCCTCCTCTGCTTCCTCCTCCCTTTCCACCCTCCTTTTTTTTTCTCCCTGTATAGAACCTGCCTTTATTTTTTTTTTTTTTTTTGTATAAATTCCTATTTGAATAAAGCTACTGAAGTGATTAGGAGAGATGGGAAAGAAAGGTGGCGTTTATTAGGTTATTAGGGGAATGGCAACGACACTTTTTTTTTTCTTAAGCATGCTCGGTTAGGACGACGACTTCTTGGTGTTGCTTGATTTCCAATCGCACACGCTTATCATTTGTGCCTTGCTGCAGGAGCTTGTCGAGCAATTGGTGGTCAGCAGGATGGGCAGTGGCCCATTGCACCATGGCGCAGACCAGGCACACGTCCAAAGTACAAACGGTCATGGCCATCAAACCTCGAGGCATTTCACTGAACAAAATAAAAATGCCATAGGTGAAAATGGACATGACCAAGGACACAAGAGAAACCACACCGTGGCGCTTGGCAACCGCATGCAGGGACGAGGACTGTTGGCTGGTTTGCTGAGGGTTGCTTGGGAACAGCACCGTCCTGAAGAAGATGCCGGTAAACAAAAGATTCACCATCATGTCATAGGCTAATGCCGACACCACGGCAATGGTGTGATAACCAAAGGAGCACTTGTAAGGGTACTCATCACCGATGACCGCATTGTGCAAAAAGATGGCCATGCCCATGATGGCCAAATAAGGCAACATCAGGCCCAATTGGATCAAATACAGAGGCGACGCCAGACGTTTGGTTTTAGGCACCGAGAGCATGTAGGCCTTTTCGATAAAATAAACATAGAGTACCATTTTGACGGCTGTGTGCAGAATGACCACATTGTAAAACCCAATCGAGCAAGACATTTGGTTGCCATTATTTGTACTGGTAGACATACACGCGATGATCATATAGAACCAGCCCATCGTGTACAGGGCCAGCAGGAGCCCTCGCACATACCGCACTGGACCGTCAATGCTTGCTACCTTGCGGCCAAAGATCAATGCCAGTATACTGACACAGGACACGCTGACAATTTCTGACAAAATTTCGTACAGATCGGGAGAATACATTTTCTTTTTTAATACAAATCAATCGAGGAAAAAAAAAAAAGACAAAGAAGAGGATGGTCGATTTAGCCCACCTTTTATATCCTCCACCCCTCATAAAAAAAAGGAAGACAGAAAAGGAGAAGCCCAACCTTAAACAGCGGATGGATCAAGCATTTGCAAGTATTCTCCTGAAGGAAGCCACAAAAAAAAAACAGGAACGGTGACAATGGAGAATAAAGGAGTGGTAGCATAAATCTAATGATCTGCATGAAAACATGTACCACCAGCGATCCCCATGGGGACAACATCCTGCCCCAGGTTGGCTTCTCCCCCTATTTTTTTTTATTCGATCCACTTACGGAGAAATTGGGCAATTGTTCAAAAAGCAGATAAAACAACCCATCACCATCAACGTCCATTGCGCGCGAAACTCAAGCACATTTTCAATCTTGTTGCTGTCAAGACAACGTCCTACAGACCTCCCGTTCACGTTTTTCCCGCCGCCTTCCTAATAACGTTTTCGCACTTTCTGCTCTTTTTGGCTTCATGGTTAAAATGCCAATATAACAAGCAGCGTCAAGGCTTTGCGGTTGCTTGTGCTAAAAGAAAAAATAAATAATAAAATTGCTCAAAGTGTTTTCAATGATGCTTTCCAGGGGAGGTAGAAAAGAAGTAGAAAACGTGAGCACACCAGCGCCGGGCTTCAATTTTTTTTTCCACTCTTTCTCCTGGTTTCTCCACGACAATGGCCAACGACAATGCTAACATCAGCGTGCTCTTTGTATGTTTAGGTAAAGAAAAAGCATGTGAATCAGTGAACGAGCTTTTCATAGGCTCATGTCCACACCAACACATAGTCCATGCTGTTTGATCACACACTCACCCGTTTATTTAAATTGTTTTATGAACAGGAAACATCTGCCGCTCACCCATGGCCGAAGCCGTGTTTTCCCATACCGTGAAAAAACATCAACTAGACCAGCATTTTGAAAAGATCGATTCTGCTGGCACGGCTGGCTACCATGTAAGCTGCAAAAAAAGAAAACTGCCCATGGCTCACTCGTTCTTTCTTAAATCAAAGACGGGCGATGCACCAGACAGCCGAAGTGCAGCCACTTGCCGCAAGCATGGCGTTCCTGTCAATCATAGAGCGCAAAAAGTAAGGCTAGCACCAGGCGAACTTATACCAGTGCCTGCTTGATGCGCGCCTATTTACTTTTTTATTATTTTTATCGGATCACCCAGGTCCAAGCCAAGCACTACGAGCAATTTGACTACCTGCTGTGCATGGACGAATCCAATTTGGAAGATTTGCAGGTAAGACCAAGACACATTCCAGTTTGAAGGGGCTGGTTAGTCACAGGCTGGTGCTTTCTCTTTTAGCATATGAAACCCAAGGGAAGCAAAGCAAAGGTTGCCTTGTTTGGTGAATTTGACCCTCAAGGCGAGCGCATTATTGAAGATCCTTATTATGGTGGCAACGACGGATTTGAACACAATTTCCAGCAAGTATCTAGAGCGAGTGAAGGGTTCCTGAAGCACCTAGGTCTGCTGTAGACATGATCTTTGTTACACTACAAGAATAAACGTAAAGCGCTCATGGGCTCTTTTCTCGGTTTTCTACAAATCTTTTTTTTAGAGATCAAGGTGATCAGACATTTTATTTGGCAATGACGGAGCTGAAGGCAAGTGGCCAAAGCAATGAGAGAGCGAAAGATGAGTTGGATGGGCCTGTTGACGGATGATAGGACTGGCAAGAAGGGGACATCGTCGTGGACATAACGCCAGTAGGCCGACCAGATGGCGGGAGGGACATGTTGGCCTTGACCAAGAAGTGATGAAGGAACATCGCAAATCGAGTGGAAAGGAGTGGCAAAGTGTGTTTGCCTATCCCGGAGCCAGATTCGCAATATGAAGGGGCAGGTGAAGAGCAAGTGATCATTCGACTCGTCATGGTATCGGCAGATCGCGCACATTGGTGATAGCACAAGGGCAGGCGCGAGTTTTCTACAAGACAGGGTCACTCAAAAATTTGCAAAAACCCCGGTGGTTTCCAAACTTGAGTTTGGAAATGGTCGAATCCACAGCATTCGGGCCATATATCTCACTTCATATAGAAAGTTGATCTTTCTGAAGGAGGCTGCAGCTAAATAGGGTACGAATGACGGCGCTTGACTTTTCATGCCGTAGTTGGCAATGAGCGGCATGAATCCAACGCAACCTTGGGCTCAAAGCACTGGTTGTTATCGTAGCAGCATGACAGGACAGGTAGAAAAAGACAAATACGAGAACGATGGATTCGATTAAGATCAGGAAATAGGCGGGGGGGGGGGGGCTGAGAATGAGCCCAGGTTGAAGGAGGGCGCGTAAAGACTTGTTTCAACTTTCGACAGAGATCATTGGTTATCAACGCACCTGTGCTTCGCTCGGCTGCCTGAAAGACTTGTCCTTTTAACAATTGTCATTTCTCATCATTTTGTGCTCGTATGCAAAATATGGGGCGAACTGACTTGGACCAATTTTGCACTGTGATTTTTGAGCCGATCCCCGGGGGGGTCCTCCAGGGAAAATGGTCGATTTTTCATTGTTTTTAACTGGAGAATCGGAGGCATTAAAACGAACCTGATCACAAGTTAGCTGGGCGACCACGGCCGGTCGACTTGAATTTTTCACCATCATCATCCTTCATGAGTTTGCACATCCATGCAAATTTTCACCTCGATCCAATGGTTCAAAAGTGCTGAATAGCATACCTCTTTTTTTTTCGAAAAAAAATAGCCGTCAGGCCAAAAAACAATTCAAATTCCGACGCCTTCGACTAGATGTGAGTTTTTCTTTAGCAGGAGTGCAAATTTTGCACACACCAGGTTCTTCATGGACAGTGGGCATGTTTAAACTCATAGGACCACACAGACGTCTCTGGGCAGATGACTTTAGCATGTAAGAGTGCATGTATCCTAACCGCCCAGTCCAAGGAATGGGTACAGAAACCGCACCAAAAGGCACCCCTCCCAGTTTGACCTCTTCTAAAGATGACACATCGTCAGCCAACAGCACGATCGAAGACAGCCTCCAGTGAATGTTGACTCGAACCAGAGACCAACGTCGACGCCCATCTTGAAAATTTGACATCCCGCTTTGGAGCAGGTCAAACAAGAGTGGCAGAGAGCGGGCGCTTGTTTTTTTTTTTTTTTTTTAGCTTTTTTACTTGTTCCCCAACCAGGCTGATCCAAACAAGATGGGTATTTTAGAAAAGATCCAGGACATTGAGACTGAAATCAAGCGCACACAAAAGAACAAAGGTAAAGAACCATCTTTTCTCCCATTGGACAGGACCAGACGACAGCCGGTACATAAAACTGCTGTCGATCTTTGCTACAATGTTCTCACATGTATCATTCCTCTCCAGCTACCGAATACCATCTTGGTTTGCTCAAGGCCAAATTGGCCAAATATCGCGCTCAGTTAATTGAAGGTTCTAAAACCAAATCTGAAAAGGTAATTAAAGGCAAAACAAGCGATGATAAAAAAAAAAAGAAAAGAAAAAGGATCGAGATCTTGCAGCCTACTCACATTCTTTTTGCAGGGTGAAGGCTTTGATGTGATGAAATCAGGGGATGCTCGTGTGGTGATGATTGGTTTTCCTTCGGTGGGCAAGTCGACCTTGCTGTCCAAACTAACACCACAAGAATCGATTGCTGCCGCCTACGAATTCACGACCCTGACCTGTGTGCCTGGCAAATTCACCTACAAAGGCGCCAATATCCAGCTGCTGGATTTACCCGGTATTATCGAAGGCGCTTCTCAGGGTAAGGGTCGTGGTCGTCAAGTCATTGCTGTTGCCCGCACAGCCGATGTGGTCTTGATGATGCTGGACGCCACCAAATCTGCCCAACAAAGGTGAGCAAGGAGTTGCATAAAAAAAAGAAGGACTCATTTTTTTTTTTTTTTGGACAAGACCACTGTTGGAAGCTGAACTGGAGGCCGTAGGTATCCGCTTGAATCAAGGCTTGCCGAACGTGTCGTTCAAGATCAAAAAGGCTGGTGGGATCAGCTTCAATGCTACTGTCAAGCTCAACTATATCGATCAGAAGATGGTGTACAACATTTTGCATGACTACAGTAAGCTGGAGGGAAAGGGTCACCAGGGTGTCGGGCTCAGATTTTTATACCTTCTTTGTGCTCTCTGTTTAGAAATCTTCAACGCGGATGTGGTTATACGAGAGGATATTAATGTGGATCAATTCTTGGATGTTGTGCTGGGCAACCGTCGCTACATGAAGTGCATCTATGTAAGCCTAACTCTCTGGTAGACGATCTGGCTGACTTGTCTTTCTTTCTTGCCTTTGACAGTGTTACAACAAAATCGATCAGATCAGTATGGAAGAAGTGGATCGATTGGCACGTCAGCCCGATACGGTGGTTGTGTCTTGTGAAGATGATCTGAACCTGGATTACCTCGTGGAATCGATTTGGAAAAAGCTGAATTTGATGCGGGTCTATACCAAGAAGCGAGGGGAATTCCCTGACTTTGACGACGGGTTGATTGTGCGAAACGGAGCGACCATTGAACATGTGTGTCATGCCATCCATCGAACTCTTGCTGATACTTTCCGATATGCTCTCGTCTGGGTACAGCTTCAAAGAAAAAAAGCAGGAACGTTTTTTGACTGACATGTTTTTTTTAATTAGGGTACATCGACGAAACATAATCCTCAGCGAGTGGGGATGTCGCATTTGGTGCATGATGAAGATGTGGTCCAGGTGGTCAAGAAATAAAAAAGATCTCTTGTCGTTGTATTCTATTCCAAGGCATGAAGCATGTGTGACAAATAAGGGAAGGGGTGAACGCCTTGGATAGCAAAGTCCCGACCGGATCTTACTCGGTGGAAAGCGAGGCGCTGCATATTTTTTTTTTTTTTTTTTGGGGGGGGGGGAAACGTGAAACATGCTCGATTGATATGACCATTTTTTTGGCCATTTTCATGTTTCCGGTTTGGTGACAGCAATAGGAAAGTGTGGCAATCGAGATTTGTGGAAATAAGCTTGGCGCGCCTGTCACCCTTGACTCACTGCCCTTGTACAACAAAGCTCGTTTTTTGGGCATTCCGGGGCTTGAATTCTGACAACCTTGCAAGAAAAAAAAAAAAGGTTTTTGGGGGACGTGGTCATACAATTGGTACTTTTTTATTTACAATAAGGGCCATTGAGAATATCAATGGCAATGGATGACAAATGGTTGCAGCTCATTTTGTGGGGTCAAGAAGAAAACAGCAGGATAATAAAAAAGAAGCAATTAAGAGAAAGTGCAAAAGACCGCTTTCTCTCGTTTCTTTCCTCCCCTTTCTTTTTTTTTTTTTTTGTTCGCCTGTCCGCCCTCACACACACACTCTCTCTCTCTCTTACCTTTTTTTATTGTACTTCCTATCGTCCTGGACGTCTTGGCACTCACCCTTTTCCTCTTCACTTTACTAGATCACCTCTCGCCTCCCGTCTCCTTTTCTTTTTTTAAAAAAAATAACCTCATTGCTGAGCCATTCCCCTGCCGCCCACCCGGTTTTTATTCGTCAACGATTGGATCCATGGCCGACCCTGTCCAACGAAGAAAGATCTCCCAAGAACGAGAGGGATCTGTGAAACGACATTGCAGCGTTGTTGTTAATCACCTGATGGAAGCTGGCGAAAAGGCATACCGAGATCGCAACTACGATGTCGCCAACGCCCATACCACCGTGGCACTGTCCCTTCAGCCTGCCAATTTGGACATTCTGATGCGCCGAGTACTACTACTGCAAAGATTGGGCATGTCCAACGAAGCCTTGGACGAGGCCGACGCCATGATGACGCTGGCCCCAACCGACGCCCGCGGCTATCTCCGAGCCGGCCAGGTCTTGATGGTCCTCGAGAAGCCCGTCGAAGCCTTACGGGTGTTCCGAACAGCCCTTGAAAAAGTACCCACGTCCGACCGTCGCTATGGCCTACTGCAGATCTACCGCCAACGCTGTTTGCCTCAGCCACCTTCCTTTGTCAATCTTTTACCCTACGAAGTCACCCGGAACATCTTTGCCCTGCTACCACTCACCGGCCTTGTTCCCTGCACCCGGGTGTGCCGTGCCTGGCGCCAATTCATCATCCATTGCCCAGATCTGTGGCGGTCCATTGACTTGCGCGACTCACCCATCCAAAAACGGTTCCCCCGCAACGCCCTTGCGCAATGTGTCGACCGCTCCATCGACCCCAACGGCACTCGAGCCAATGGCCTGCGGGAACTCTGGGTCGGCAATAAAATGTCGATGCACGATGTCGTCGATGTACTCGTCTCGAAAGAATGCAAAGACCTCAGCGTTCTGTGTAAGTCATTAGGGTGGAAAACGGCAGGGTCTCACCCTCTGTGCTGTTTTGACTCCGTTAGATATGTCCGACAGTGATTTGACTGGAAGGGTGTGGCTCCGGATGCAGCTGAAGCAGCTGTGCTTGAATCTGGAGCATCTGTTTTTATCTCATACCGACATCTCCATAGTGGACCTGATGGTGACAGGCGAAACCCTTCCAAACTTGACCCAACTCGTCCTCGATGGATGTGCCTTTGGCTATGCATTTAGCAAGAATATCAAACCCTTTGACCTGTCCGGTGCCGAGAACGTCGAACCGTCCCAATACACAAACAAGCAAGCTCTGACCCAGGCTCCCTTTGCCAAGCTGCGGATCCTGGGCCTCTCGTCTGTCAACGACATGTCTATCTATGCACTTGTCTGGGTGCTCTGTCGCTGCCCACACCTCACCATGCTGCGCACCCTGGCCACTCGCCTGAAGCTGACCTTGGTCGTGCTGGCCATGGCCCAATACTGCCCCGACATCAGCTGCTTGGAATACAGCCCGCTGCGCGATTATACCCCCCTGCCCTTTGAGCCCAATCAGCTCCGACCCCTGCCCAACTTACACACCCTGCGTTGCTACTCGGAACACGACGACCAAGTGACCAACACAATCTTGAGCCAGTCCCACCCCTCGCTCCAGCAGATGCGCATGATCCTCAACGACAGCAACCTGCTTTTCATGTCACAGCTTCCCTTTCAGCAACTGACCACGCTCTCGATCCTGGGCAAAGATATTTCCGAACTGGCCCTGGCTGCCTTGCTCAAGACCCTGCCGGGTCTGGCCGCCCTGGATGTATCGTTTAATGTGGAAGCCGTGACGGACGCTGTGCTGAACGTGGTGTCGGCCACGGCCACCAAGCTGCACACCCTCAAGCTGGGCGGCTGCGTGCAAATCACCGACCAGGGCTTGCTCACCTGTGCCTCGCGATTGACCTCCACCCTGAGCCGCTTGGAAATCTCAGGCTGCAGGCTGTCGCGCAAGACCATTTCCATGCTGGTGCTGGACCTCATGGTCTCCGGTGTGCTGGAATGCCCAGCGGAAGTCATGGTCAAGCGCAAGCCGGCTACATACCCCGACATGACCCTGCACCAACGTGCCGAGTTTAACAACGTCATCAACACTGTCTTTACCTCTATCAGTGAAGACCCAATTCAAGCCATCTACATGCTTGAAGAGAAGCAGCTTGCCCCCAGCCATCCGCCAACCGCCGTCCCCGTCCTTCCTGCCTTCTCCTCCCTCGAACCCGAATTCCCCCTCACCAGCCAATTACAAGGTAAGTGCCTTTTGGAAAAGGAGGGTGATGTAACGGACCAAGGTGCTGACCTCCTCGCCCAATTTTTTAATAGACATCATCCGCAAAGACGATTTATGGTCCATGTACATTTAAACCCAAGGCGCTTTTTTGATTCCTCCGACGGACCCTTCCTTCTCTCCATACCACAAAACAAAGTAATAAAATGTCCAACTTGTTTCGGCACGTCCATCAGTACGGACCCTGATTCCCATCTTGGAAACACGCATGTGACCGTGACACTTGAGACGTTTGTTTTCTCTTGATATAGGTTCTTTGTCCTGTGATTTTTATGCAAATGGGCAAACCGGTGATTGAAAAAAAAAAAAGAAAGAAAGAAAAGAAAAAACCGTTTCTTTTTATTTTTTTTCTTTCTTTTTTTTTTTCCAGCCCTTCAAAAAGGATGTATGTTCCATTGGTAGGAGTGGTTGGGTTTTTTATATTTTCCATTCATCGGTACAATCAATGGTCCGACAGCACATCTTCCGAGGATCCTGCCAGCAGGCCCTGGTTGGCGCCGTACGAAAACGCCCGTGTTTCATCTGGCTATGTGGACGAGCAGTGGTTGCAAACCCAGCCCAAGAAGAGCATGGCTTACCTTTTGCGCAACGTCAATCCCCCGGGCACCCGTCGAGGTTTCATTGCGGCATCACCCTCCCGTGCAAACCCCGATTATTTTTATACATGGATCCGAGATGCCAGCTTGGTCACCTACACGCTTGTGGCCACCCAGCTGGGCGACAATGCCATCCTGGACCATGCATCGTTTTTGACCGTGCTGCAGGATTTTGTCGATTTCCAGGTGCACACACAAAACACCATGCATGACAGTCCCTGTCAATGTCTGGGAGAGCCAAAATACATGGACAACGGTGACCCATTCAAAGGTGCATGGGGAAGGTAATGAAAAAAAAAAAAAAAAAAAAAAAAGTAAGCTGACACGTGTCTTTTCGAAAGACCGCAGAACGACGGGCCAGCTGAACGAGTGATCACCATGATCCTTCTGGCCAATCATCTTGAAACCATCGCCTCGGATGACATCACTGCCTACGTCCAAAGTGTCCTGAAACCGGCTATTTATCGTGATTTGGATTACATTGAAACTCACTGGGTGGAGCCTTGCTTTGATCTCTGGTAAAGAAAAAAAAATTGGCTCCTTTTTCTTAACATGTCTCGTGGGGGTTTTATTTCTGCAGGGAAGAAATCCGAGGACATCATTTTTATACGTGGATGGTCATGCGCCGAGCGTTATTGGATGGGTCTCGGTTTGCAGCGCTGCAAGGCCATCGTCAAGGGGGGCATCGATATCGTCGCCAAGCAAGAGCTATCCAAGACCGTTTGCTATCCTTTTGGTCGAAGCAGGATGGCTATGTGCGTGTCACCCAAGCTCAATTAGAAGGTCAAGCCAAACCTTCTGGGCTGGATATTTCTGTCCTGTTGGCTGCCAATTTAGCTGCAACATTGGATGATGGTAAAAAAAAAAAAAAAAAATTAGGGCAGGCATCTTCGCTCACAATTTTCCTATTTTTTAAGATTTCTTCACACCCTCCTCGGACAAGGTAAAAGAGGGATAGATCCACATGATAAGGAACAAATAAGAATCTGATGCCAACGTCATTGTTATTTTTTTTTTAATTCAGATTTTAGCCACTGCGGTGGCGATGGAGCAGCGCTTCGACCAGGTGTTTCCAATCAACCACGAACGCAATAAGACCCGGTACGGCGTAGCCATGGGTCGGTATCCTGAAGATGTCTATGACGGCAATGGCATGTCGCTGGGCAATCCTTGGTTCCTGGCGACCGCTTGCATGGCCGAGCTGTATTACCGCGCCATGCTGACATGGCAAAGCCAGGGCGGGGTCGAGGTCAATGAAATCAATCACGGGTTCTTTTTGCAGCGTGACACCAAGGTCGTGACAGGCCATGTGTACCGACTTGGCCAGCCTGATTACCAGCAGTTGATTCAACAACTGACCACCGAGGCTGACCGATTTTTGGCCACCATCCAATACCATCAACAGGCCAATGGTGCGCTGTCTGAACAATTCAACCGATGGACAGGCTACCAGCAAGGAGCCGAGGACTTGACATGGTCTTATGCAAGTCTCTTGTCAGCGTTGCATGCAAGACAACAATGGTTGGCCCAATAAACGAACAAAAAAGAAAATGTTGTCCAGTTTATTTATTACGGAGTTTTAGGAATAAAAAAAGCTACCCATATTTTTTTTATGTAGTGATGATGTCTTTGGGAATGCAACTGTAAAAAGCGGAAGGGAGAGAGGATGGAATCATGTAAAAAGGTGGTATGGATACAAGCCAATAAATAAAAAGAGAGCAGGGCGGACACAGTTTATTGGGGCTGGGAGATTTGATGCTTCCTTCGTTTTTCCAGCAGGGTGGCGCCATCCATTTTGAGTTCAAAGACGGGTTGGGGTTTACGAGTTTTGACTTTTTTGAGCGGCTCTTGTTGGAGAGTTGGATCGTCAGCGACAGCTTGGACTTGGCGGATGGTTTGGGCAGCACTCTCCTGTTGGTCGGCCGACATGAACTGATCGAGTTGGCTGGTGAGGGCTTCCATCTCTGGGTCCAAGGCAGTGGCATTGTCGGACGTGCTGGGGGCGCTGCTGGAAGAGTCATTGTCATCGTTACTGGTGGTATCATCGTCCTCGTCCGTATCAGCATCCAGGTCGTCGTCGTCGTGTTCGTCATCCGGGAACTGAGACATGTGGAGGGCCTGGGCAAAGTCCTGGGGATGACGCTTGGCTCGTTTTTTGAGTTTCTTTTCTTCCTGGCCACGCGCCATGTCCATGGTCACATCATAGATTTCCTTCATGCCAGGCTCGAGCACAAGACGTCGCTCGGTCGAAGGTGTGGTGGGCGCTGATCGGTAGCCACGTTGATATTTCAATTTGAACTGTTCTGCATCGGAATCGGTGACAGGTTCGGACGACAGCTGTTTCTTCTCCTGGATTGGGAAGGAAGGGTCAGAAAATAAAAAGGATGTCATGGGTTCTTTTTTACCTGTTGTTGCATCCAAGGATGATCAAGAAATTGTTGAATGGTATAGCGTTTCCGAGGATTCATGCAGAGGGTGTGGGAGATCAGATCCTTGGCTCCATCGGAGATGACGTCCCACCAAGGACTGAGGAATTCGTATTGACATTTGGCGACTTTCTGGGTCAGGTCGGCGATGTCTTCGTCATAAAAGGGAGGGAAGCCGCACAGCATGGTATAGAGGACACAACCCAAGGCAAACATATCGACACTCTTGCTATAGCGTTGGTCCTTGACGATTTCAGGTGCTGTATAACCTACTGTCCCACAGGGTGTCATCGTTGTCTTGTCCCACACCACTTTCGACAAGCCAAAATCGGCAATCTTGACCTTGCCAATGCCACCACCGCCCAATCCTGGTACCAATTCACCTTCGTCCAATTTGCTTTCATCGTCAAAGTCTGGCAGAGGTGGGGCTGGGCTGGTGCGTTCCATAAAAGGAATAGAGTCAAACAGGAGATTTTCTGGTTTGATGTCTCTGCAGAAAAATATTCTGTGAGTGATGAAATCATCAAGCATAAAACCTATCTATATATATACCTATGCACAATGCCACATTCTTCGTGCAAATACCGAAGTCCTTCAGCCACTTGTCGAATACAGTGTCTTGCCAAATCCTCACTGAAGTAGGTCAACTTTACGATTTGATTAAATAATTCACCACCGTCACAAAGCTCAAGGACTAAAAAGAAATGCTGGGCAAGCAAAAAAGCCAGGGTCAGATGATGTCAAAAAAAGGGAATGGCGTAGAAAAAAAAGCTTACTGTGGACGTTTCACGATAACTGAGCATGCGCACAATAGACGGGTGGTTCAATTTCTGCATGAGACTGATTTCTTTCAAAACGCTTGCTTTCTACAACATCAACAGGCCCAGGTAAGCAATAGAACCGGTGAATGAAGAGGTTTACCTGATCTCGTTTCAGTTTGGAATGATCAACCACCTTGACGGCCACTTTTTCGTTTGTTTCGGTATCGATGGCCCTGTACACGACGGAAAAAGCGCCACTGCAATGAAAGAAAGATAAGTTTCGGACAGCTACATGTCATGAAAGTCAGCTTACTCTCCAATTTTTTCTAGTAGTTGGTATCGTTCTAGGCCAGTATAGGCTGGCAGATGCTGTTTGGCTATCCGTTCTTCTTCCACGATGCGAGCAACTGTTTCATATTTATCACCACCCAGAGATGATTTTGCTTGGCCCAGTAACTTTGTAAACTTTGAAAAGACAGACATATCAATAAGATGTAATTCAATGACTAAATCCACCAATAGACGAAAAAAAAAAAAGGAATATACAACAAGGGGGATGGGGTGGAAAAAAGAAAAAAGGGAAAAGTAACAAGGGAAAGGCGAAAAAAAGCCCAAGAAATAAAGCGGGTGCGGACTTTGAACCGTCTATGACATCATTTTTTTTTTTTTTTGGAACCTGCTGTTGTCATTCTCTAGCCTGTCTGTGGACTTGTGTGATCATTCTTTTCTTGCACTGTCAAAACGAGATTGATGCGGACACTTCAAAACAGCATCTCTTGATTTGCAAAGAGAACAAAGTTTTCTCTCACTGTGAAGTCTGTGTCACTCCGCTGGCTTCAAGCTAACAAAAAAGAACTGATTTAGCCTTTTTGGTTTTTTTCTCTTGGACCAATGCGGTTGCATGGACTGTGCAGAATCCTTTCACAAGCTGAATGTTTGTCTGTGCCCCTTTGTCTTTGCAGAATGTTCAAGAAACTACCCCCAAACAATCTGAAACGCCTCTTCTTCTTCTTAATATCTCCCTGCCTTTTTTTTTTTTACTTTTTGTTCTTTTTTAATTTGCTCACCGCCGACGTCATTCTTCCGAGGCCGGTTGACTAGCATGTTCCATCGGCCTTTGCTTAATTAGCGTCCATTTTCTTACTCTAAGCAAACCATATGAAACCCCATTGTAAAACAGCTTGAAGCAGTCTGGTGCAAGAAATGAAAGGTTGGAAACTCTCTGACGAAAAAAAAAATTAAATTGGTGAAGGCTGGAGCAACGTGGTACAGTCCATCGGCATTTTCTTCGTCCCCCTCTTTTTTTTTTTTTTTTCCTCATGTGCAACAGTGGGGAAAAATAAAGCATTCATTTCGCTGCCAGCCACTAGGTAGCAAAAAGTCTTGTATTTTTCACAGTTACGTTTTGACCCTCCTGCACTGGGCTCAAGCTTGGCCAACAAGGCCTAATGGTCACAAACACGCCTACGTCTCCACCTGTCCAGCCTCGGGCCATCTCCCACCATACGCCACAACGGCCCATGGAAGTGGCGTAGCCCTCTCGCTCTCTTTTTCCAATTTTCCCCTGGACACAAACCAGGAAAAAAAAAAAAAAAAAAAGAGTAAATCATTAGAGCTTTAATGGGTAACAAAATAATCTATGACGAGAGCGCGATCGAGGACCTTATACCTCATCTTTGGTTTCTTGCATCTCCATTTCGGTGTCGGGGGACGAATCAGCTGCTGGTAACCAGGCCAAGCCTCCGATGGTTGTGAATATAAGCGAGGGCAAAGGGATTTGGAGAGCAAAGACATACTGGACGATCAACCAGGCCATGTCAGGCTTGCCGTCAGGGCTGAGCTCGGCCGCGGGCAAGAAGAGAGAGATCGTCAGACCGATCTGGGCAAGCGTGTTGAACACCAAAAAGACGTAAAACATGAATTGACGGATACCATAGGCACGCGCACGCACAAAGAACACCATGTAAGACAGAACAAACCACCAGTCAATCATAACAAAGGCATTGGTCAGACCACGGAAGGCGCTGTCACTAGGCAAGACAAAGTTCACACCGAGACCAAGGGTAGTCAGAGGCAAGGCTGGCGTCTGGCTTCCCACCACACAAATGGCAATCATCAGAGCCACAATCACAACACTGACCACATAGGATCCAAGCACCAACAGGCCAACCATGCCCAAGAAAGACTCCTTGCGGGCCACCAGGTGTTTTTGCATGTAGATCATAGGGATCAGCTTCACAGTTAGGTTGCTCATGGTAAAGAACACGGCTCGCACATGGTCGGCAGGACCAAGCAGCATGTCAACATTCTGAGGTGGGTGCGTTCCCATTCCCCAGGTCACACCACGGAAGATCAGACCCGTCACGTAGGCAAAGATCACCAAACCAAATGGAAACAGTTTCTTTTTCTTGATCGTCCGTCGAATTGCCAAAGCAAATCCGCCAAGGAACAATGTGGTTGTGATAGTATAGAGTCGAGTTATTACAGCGGCCCCTTGTTGAGTGGCTACCAAGCGAGTATCTGTAAAATCCATTGCTGAATAATGTGTGTGTAAAAAAAAAGCGAAGGGCAGGGAAAAAAAAAAAAAAAGAATGGCAGCGTATTATATGGCGCCAATCGACTTTGTGCAACGTAGAGCGGAGCCTCTTCTTTGCACTGCCTTTTTTAGAAGCAATCTTCCGAGTGAGACGACTTTTGCCAGCCATGCTCATTTCCATGTGGTGAATGAAAGAGGATACCTCTGAGCTCCCGCTTTGAACGAGATGAAAGAGTATATGCAGGAGTAATGGGCAGTTCGAATGGATTTAGCAGTAAAGGTGACAGTCTGTGCTGATGGCAAAGGCATGCTTCCAGCCAATAGCAAGCGAGTTGCCAAAATGACAAATTGGTGCTACGGGGAGAATTTATCCGCATGCCTGCTGCGAACTAGGCTATTTTTTTTTCCATCCTTGTTTTCTTACAGGTAAATCATTTCGCCTTTTGAATGATCGTCTTTTGACAAATTCATTCAGTGATCGCATCATGAAAACCAATCATTAGCAAGGGGGTCATTCTTCAAGCTGATCCTGGCCGCTGTCAAACTCGCAGACTCCGCGGTCATGATTTTTCCAGCCGCGACTCGCCAAGGTGGGATCGCATGGCAACAGCAGCAAACACTGGTTTGCCAGGGACTGTCAAAAAGACAATCATGAAACATCTCTCTTTGGGAACGGCATGTGACCAGAGGGATGTCACACACCACTTTTTTTTTTTTTTTTTGTGCGGCTCGTGACAGGCGTGGGGATCAGTTCTCTTTTTTTTATTTCCAATGAACTAGGACAAGATCAAATGGGTATGGGAGAGTCAGGGGAAGGGTATTCGTGAAGAGAGGTATCCAAGGGAGGCAGCCAATGGGCACCAAAGCGGGTGGCCAAGACCAGCGAGGGAAAAGGGACCATCAAGGCAAAGACGTACTGCACAATCAGCCAGGCATAGTCCGAGTCGGCGGGTTCCACGTAGATGGCAGCAGTTTCTCCAATCTGGCACAGGGTGATGAGGATCATGTAGGTATAGACAGACCAGTGAAGGAGGTACCGGCGGTGGGCCAACATCAGGCTCATGTAGGCAACGATAAACCACCAGCCAAGCATGCAATAGGTGTCGGTCAGAGCCAAAAACGGAGCTGCTCCATCCATGTAGTCGTTCACAGGCTTACCTGCATCGGCTACGGGTGGTGCTGGCGTATGGGCAGCAACGGCCATCAGGGCCACCATGACAACCAGCGTGATCACAGCAAATGCATATGACACCATCACCAGTGAGCCAGAGCCAAAGGTCGAGGCTGATTTGCCTCTGCTCCTCATCACCAGATGGACAGTGACGATTGGCAGCAGGTGGATCGCTAATTCGCTGAGAGTGTAAAAGACAACGCGCGCATAATCGTAGCTGGAAAAGATAGTGTCGACTGGGCCATTGACGTTGGTGGCTGCACCCCAGCTGACGGCTCGAAAGATCAGACCTGTGACGAACGCAAACAAGATCAGGTATTGCAGTAGCATTGGCCGGCTGGCTTTGCCACGCATGAACCACAGCACAAGCAACGTGCCAACAGCGAACAACACCGTTGTGGCAATGTACAGTCGAGACACGGTGCTGTGACCAAAGTCATAAGCCAGACGAAGATCAGTAAAGTCCATTCGAAAAAACCCGAATCAAAAAAAAAAAAAAAAATGAAAATGTGATGAAAAAAGGAGTGAAGAAAGCAGCGCCGCTCTTACTTTTTATTCTTGCGCGCGCAGTTGTCGCACCTTGGCATTTGCCAAGTTTGTCCTCCTCTCTTTTTCGTCGCACGACATCTCCCGTGGCGCAAATGCGGAATATGCAAATGTTGGAGTTCCAATGAAACATGGAAACATCCTTTTCGAGAATAAAGTATGATCCTTCAGCCACATATGACACAATGAGAGGAAACCCTGGGGTCATTTTGAAGTGAGCGGCAGTCGGCTATTCGCAATGACTTGTTGCCACTGTCGATCATCGCTCTGTATAATAATAGACCCAGATGTGGCTTGCATCGAGGCTTTCTTCTTCTTCTTCTTCTTTGGCTGTGGGCGATCCTTGGCGTTGCGTGCGACCGGCCTACATTGCTTGAAAATGACGAAGCAAGAATCAGCTTGGCTGTGCCTGTCCACCTTTTTTGGGAGATAAAAGGTGCCTTCACCAAGACAAGGACATATCAGGCTTGTGTAGCTTTGGCCAAACCTTGATTTGGTCACCACATCCAGCTTTTCAAAACGGGGCGCTCACGTCCAGGAAAAACGGAATGTCAAAGCAGTTGTCTGGCACCAATTGAAGCTGGATCATACTCAAGCGTAGATCGGCAAGGTTGTCCCTGTAAGTTTAAGTGACGTCGTTTTTCGGTGTCGGAGCCGCTTGGCCAAGCGCGGGAGGTACGACTTTGCGAGACTCTCTCTCGCCACCACAACGCCTGAGAAGTGTGTGTCTTCAGCCATCAACCATCCTCATCATGTATATCATGTCTATGGAAAATTATTGCCATTGGGCGTGGTCCGTTTTTGGCTGGGCTGGTGATTTTTTATCATCTTTAGCCCGCTTTTCTTAGCTGGGGGCCGGGATGTTATCGTTCAAGCGTTAGCTGGGTGACCTCCCTTGATCAACTTGATTTTGTTAGCATCGCTACCATTCATGATTTATGACCCCCATGCAAACTGTCGTGTTGGACCATTTATCTCAAAATTGTAATACAGCACAATCGCCTTTTTTTTTTTTCTTTTGAAGAAGCCATATTTCGGCCAGGCAACGCCTGGGTGGAATGACCAAAAAAAAAAAAAAAAAACGTGCAAAACCATCCAAAATCGATTCGCCTTAATCTGTCATACAAGTACAAAATGAGAAAGGATCCTGGTTATTAGCACAGACCTCTCAGACATCGTGCGGATTGAGCTAGGTAGATAGGCCAGCATCCACTGCCTGCGAATCCGCCCGGAAAAACAAAGCGACAAAGTAGAGGTATTCCTAGCCTGAAATAGCCTTCTGTCATCACCCTTCCAGACTCATTCACCTGACTGAACGTTTTTTGAAATCGCTGTGGCCAACCCACGCACATGACGCGCACATGCACCCGATCACAACCACAGGAGCGAGGCGGAGTTCTGCAGTAAAAAGCTGAAAGGTTTACCAGATCAAGGCTGGTACTAAAAAAAGGTCTATTGAGATGCGGGTGTTGTCAATATATGTCTAGCGAAAAAAAAAAATCTATTTGTTGGAGTGAGGAAGCGGTGGTAAACAGCGGCCAGCTTCGGCCCATGCCTTGAGAACATCGCCAGGCTGACCGAGGACTTCCAAAGCTCTTGTCCTTCGGCTGAATTCGTGTTCGCAGGCCTTGCCGCTGGTGCCAACGACCACACGAGCGTGCTTCTTATGATCTTCAATGTCCTTGCCATGTTTGACGTAGGCTCGCACGCCACTGTCAGTGAACAGTGGCCCGGCGGCATCGTAAAATGGCGCTTGAGGGGCGGGTGTGCGGGCGGACGGCTCGGGCGAAGCTGCTGGCTGGCTCTGCAAAAAATCAGAGATGGTATCGTAGCAATCGAGGCGAGCACAGGTATTGAGGAAACGGGAGGCGCATTTGGAGCAACAGATCATGAGCAGGTTACATTGGGCATGGGCACAGTTTTGATAGCGATTGCAGGGGCTGCCACAGATCATGCAATGGGTGCCGGTGATCTCCTCAGTGATGGCTTCGCCCATGCGCGCATCAAACGTAAAGTTCTTGCCTCGGAAAAGCGACTCCAAGCCTTGTTGATCACGGAGCCAGCGACCATAAGCAGTGATGCCGCCTTCTACCAAATGCACATTCTTGAATCCTTGTTGAGATTGCAGGATAGCCCCTGCTTTGGAGCACCGGATGCCACCTGTGCAATACATATAGATGTCTTGGTCTTTGGGCAGGTCCTTGCAAATGTCATTCATGGCTTGGATACTATCACGAAACGTGTCGGCATCCGGGCAAATAGCTCCTTCAAAGTACCCGATGTTGCTTCAAAAATGAAAAAATCGCGTTACTAAGAGTCTTCCATTTTCTGTCCCTTTACCTTTCATAGTGATTGCGCATATCGATGAGAACAGGATCCTTTCCATGCTTTTCTTTGTATTGGGATAAGTGGTCATGCCAATCTTGGGGTGAAAGGTGCGAAGGGGTGTCGGCAAGATCGTAAGAAGTTGGGTCGAGACCATCGGCGACGAGCTGCTTGCGAATGCGGACATGGAGAGCACGAAAGGCAGGATGATCTCCTTCGGTGGCAATGTTCAGATCCATCAAAGATCCACCCACCAGGGGAGCAATCTTGGTTTGGCAGTATCGGCGCAGCTCTGCCACACTAGCAGCTGGACAGGAGACCTGAGCATTGATGCCTTCCTTGGAGATGTAGATCCGACCGACCATACCGAGACTAGCAAACTTGTCTAGTAACGTTGATCGTAAATCAGGCAAGCTGTCGGGATCGAGAGGATGTAGTTTGTAGAATGCTAGGGTGCAATGGCGTTGATCAGTCGAATAGCAGCGATAGCTAGGTACGATCCAGTGCTGGCATGAGGAACGAGTAAAATGGGACTGATGTTGAGATGCAAGCACCTTTTGACAAATCAGGGATCGTCCAGGGATTCGGCTCACATGCAACTTGGAGGGCACTGGGCAGATCCGCTTTCCAAATAATCGATGCAGCATGATCCGTTGGAGACTGTTAAACAAGCTAGAAGAAAATATTCTATCAAGGCACCCTTTTTTTTTTTTTCCTTTCCTGGTCGGCGGGCGGAATTTCAATTCTGGGAGTGAAGAGTGCCGTTTCACATTTGCAACATTTTTCTTCATGTCACAAACACACCTTGAACAAAACATGCAAATAAAGAGAGAACGAACATTATCCCCAAATATTTTTGTTACGTAAAAGACTGTTGCTTATTGAAACACTTGTCATGAAAAAATAAAAAATATAAAAAAAAGAAGAAAAATTCGAGGCTCAAAAACATTCTATCCCCACATCTTTTTTTTTTCGATTTTCCGAATTTTCACACTTCTTTTTCCTTTTTCCTTTTTCTTTTATTCTACACCCAATGGGCCAAACATTATCCGAACCAGTGACCGAAAAGCATACTACCAATGGTCTTAGCAAACGAGTGATGTATGGCGCCTCATGTATGCAAGGCTGGCGCATTAGTAAGTTGACCTCTAGCAATAAAAAGAAAAAAAGACAGGATCAATACGCTTGTTGACGAACCGCTTTTCTATTCTAGGTATGGAAGATGCACACACCACCATCCCCGAATACAATGGCACACTCACTAGCTTCTTTGCCGTCTATGATGGCCATGGTGGTAACGTGGGAGAAAAAGATCAACGTAAAAGAGGGCGTCGTCTTACTTCCTTTCTTGGGAAATAGGTTCTGAGGTGGCGAAATACAGCGGTAGCCATTTATACAAACGGATTCTGGATAGTAAAGCATATCATGACGGTCATATACGTGGCGCAATGAAGGAAGGGTATCTGGGCATCGACGAAGACTTACGAGCCGGTATAGAAAAAAAAATGCTGGTACCCCCAACGCACAATTCTCACACACACACCTCTCCTTTTTATGCTGAAACGTAGATCCTCAGTACAAGAATGTTGGCTCGGGATGTACAGCTGTGGCAGCATTGATCACCAAGGACAATGATCTGTATGTGGTAAGGTTTATTTTATTCCTTGCTTTACATGACCCCCCTGCTGTCCTTCACAAGGAAAAAAAAAAAAAAAAAAAAAGACTCATCACATGATTTTTTTAATAGGCCAATGCAGGTGATTCGCGTGCCGTTCTTAGCGTGGAAGGGCGAGGCATTGCTTTATCTCAAGATCACAAACCTACCAATGAAAAGGAAACAAGGCGTATTGAAAAGGCAGGTGGTCATGTTGAATTTGGCCGAGTCAATGGTAAAGGACAAGCAGCAAGTGGAACGAGTGCTCTCATCATGATTTTCTTGTCCGCTTGGTTCAGGCAACTTGGCATTATCTCGGGCTCTTGGCGACTTTGAATTCAAGGCACGGCCTAGACTATCGCCTGAAGAGCAAATGGTGACAGGTAAAAAAAAAAAGAGGCTACCATAGCATGACAAAAATTAATCGAGATACACCACCCACTCGGTCATTTGATTGACTCTCTTTTTTTTTACGGAATGCAGCTGATCCTGACATCATTTGCCATCGCATAACAAAGAAAGACGACTTTATTATCCTGGCTTGTGATGGTAAGTGCTGCTCATGCGAACAAGGACACTCACCCTGTATCCGCACGCCTAGGCATTTGGGATTGTATGACGAACCAAGAAGCAGTTAGCTTTATCCGGACCGAACTTGCAAAGCGTACGACCTTGGACAAGATTTGCGAAAAAATAATGGATCACTGCTTGGCTGGTGAAACAGATACGAACGGTTATGGCTGTGACAACATGACGGTGGTCATTGTGGCCCTGCTGCAAGGCGCCACTTCGGAGCAATGGTACGAGCGGATGGCCAAGGATGTTGACAAGAACGCTGCCGTCGATGGTGTAGATCTGCCTAACATTTTAACCGAAGGTAAGCCCTTTAAGAATTCACCCATGCATGCTGATTTTTTTTAATAGATGCCAAGGATCTCCCTGCGGCACCCCCCTCGCCATAATTCATCCTGTCGCTCCTGTCTTGCTATTTGTATTTTCTCTCTCGCTATTTTAGGTTGGCAGCCATTTTTGTACATTAGGTGTTTCTCAATAAACCCTCCCATCATACTATGTACATGTTGTAGGTATTGAAATGTAAAAACAAGGCGGTTTTTTAATTATTGTTGAGCAATCATTTGTGGCGTGTGAACACTATCAAAGTTTTTTTTGCTAGGATCGACTTCAGGAGAGAGTGGTGTGGTGGGTGAAGCGCCTTGCCCGGTGTTATTACCGGACGAGTTAAAGGAGGGAACGGCGTCTTGGTCTTCATGGCTCGAATCATGGATGAGATCGTGATCTGCGGTTGATTGGAGCGCGGATGAATGATCAATGCCAACGACTGGCAGCCCCTGCCTCTCACGGCTGAGGTCTTCCTCTTCCGAACTCGTGGCGTCATCCTCAAGATAGAGCGAGTCTGTGGCCGACGCCACTACGCCAGTCAGGGAGCGCGTCTTTAGCCAGTTTTTGCTGGGTCGATCATTGTAATAAGCGTCGCCATCGGGTCGTAAACCGGACATGGAGTGGGTCATGGTGAGCATGGCGTCCGATAATGCGTCATTGGGTTCAGGTTCCATTTTCTCTTGGTCATCCTCGGGCCCATCGTAGCCTTGGACACCTGTCAGCGACAAAGGGGCATCGAGGAACTGGAAGGTCTTGACGCCGGTCAGGCTGGTCTCCATGGAGGATGAGGCTTGGTCGGACTCGGTAAAAAGTGACCGGCGATCCACCTGTGGAGTGGCAACACCCTTGAGGATGGGTTGTTTCGGTGTGTGCTCGTTCAGTTGGGCATACCAAAATCGGAAACGAGCATCCAAGGTGGATACCATGGATCGAGGAAGTAAATGGACGGCTTGATTGAGATGGTCTTCCAGCTGTCGCACCACCGTCTTTGGCACCTTGACCCCAGAAAGTCCGACATCCGAGATGGAGTCGATGTCCTGGATGGCTCGCGATGTTTTGTTTCGTTCTCGCATCTTGTAAAATAAGGTACCCTATACATATTAAAAAGGAGAGGCGGAAAGCGGTGTCAAGCTAAGCCGCTTCTCCATGTGATTTACCTACGTCAAAGGCGGCTTGGACGTCGTCCTTTTTGACAATGCCATCTTTACCCACAAACAAATACGCCGTGAGCCATTCCAAAGTACGCGTTGCCCTAACATCTTATTAGCTAAACGTACCAAAACCTTGACTTGCTCTTTTTGGTTCCTTACCAAGCAACAGGGTCTTTGAAACTGGCCTCGTTCCATTCCATCAATTCCTTGAGGGTGATGGTCTGACCGCTGATGTCTGACTTGGCATATTTGGTGAACAAAACTTCAAATCGATCCTCGTCAAATTTGCCCTCCTCATTGTAAGGTGTGTCTGTTGGCAAGCCCTGTTGTGAACCAGTGATTTTTTTTTTAAAAAAAAAAGGGAGTGAGGATGCATAATGATTTGTGTCATGTTCCAAACCCTATTTTTTTAACTTTTTTTACTTTTTGCATTTTATGAAATCGAGTTCGACAGTAAGGATCTGGCATCCAAGAATCCTGAGTGGCATAAGAGAATAGCACGCCTAGAAATGTACCCATGGTTAAGCTGAAAATCACCCCATAGCCGAGGTTGATGAAACCTGGCATGTGAAAAAGAAAATCAGTACATGTCCTCCTTTTTTTTTCATTTTTCATTGTTTACCAAACATGGCGTCAACAGGTGTGATGTAACCTTTCTTCTTACGATCCCAAAACCGTACATGTTTTTCCATAGCCTAGCAAAAAAAAAAAAAAAAAAACCGAATGAGCAAGGGTCATCCATTGGCACCCATACGCGTACCTCGGTCATTTCATCAGGAGTGGTCACTACAAAAGGGAGGCTCAAATTAAAAGAAATGTAATGGTGGCCAGGCTCTTACAATCGTTGGTTGTCATGGTGACGCGACGTGAAATAATATATTAAAAAAAAAGAAAAAAGGAGAGGAAAAAAGAAACCATTTTATACTGCACAGATGAAGTTGCATTTGCCTCGCTTGAAACAGGTTGATCCAAATTTGGCCAAATGAGAAACACAAACAGTGGCATTTCCTTTATTAAAAGTAGAGAAAAAAAAAGATAGAAAATAAGAAGAATGAGAGAATAGATAAAAAACGGGGGACGAAGAGAGGGATTGGTGTTATAAAGAGGAGAGAAAAAAAAAAGGATGGCAGGAGAGTGTTTAGAAAAGAGGCAGTCCTAGGCAACCCATCCGAAAACAAAAAAAAAAAAAGAGGCGAAGGGTTCAAAAAAGAGAGAGGGTGGAAGGGAACCACATTTTTAATAAGCTTGTTTACAAAATGGAACACTTGTTCTTCTTCTTCTTGACCAACAAGGCAGCACGAGTGGCGTGTTCAAAGACTTCACGCACACCATCACCAGTCTTGGCAGAGCATTCCTATTTTTGGATGAAAACGAAATCAGATGGGGAGCCCACTTTTTTGCCCATGGTCTTTTTTAAAAAAAAAAAAACTCCTGTGCAACAACTTACCAAGTACTTGTAAGCGTGAATGCGTTGAGCAACAGCAGCGCCCTGGTGAAGTGGAGGAGAAAGATGAGTCTGTCGCTTTTCATTTGATCAAATGACCTACTTCTTCCTGAGAGACAGGTCGTTGTGAGTTCTTTCGAAGTTCTTCGATAGTAGCAGGATCATTTCGCAAATCCTTTTTGCAGCCAACCAACAACACAGGCAAGCCCACGCAGAAATGAAGCACTTCAGAGATCCACTATTAAAAAAAAGGAGAATGCGGAGGAGTCAGATAAAAGATGTCGCAAGGGGAATGGAAGGGGCTTTTTTTTTTTTACTTTTTCTTGAACGTTGTCCAAGGAATCAGGTGAATCGACGGCAAAACAAATCAAAATGACATTGGAGTCGGGGTATGACAAAGGACGAAGACGGTCATAATCTTCTTGGCCTATTAAAGGAAAATAAAAAAAAAAGGCATCAATGAAAGGATGAGAGATAGAGAGGGAACAACTAGAATAGCCTGTCTCCTATTTTTTTTTTTAAAAAAAAAAAGAGATGAAGGGAAATGAGGCTTTACCAGCAGTATCCCACAAAGCCAATTCAACGTGTTTGCCATCGACTTCGACATCGGCAACATAGTTTTCAAAGACGGTAGGAACATAGAATTCAGGGAAAGTACCCTTGGAGAAGACAATCAACAAACAAGTCTATGAAAGAAGGAAAAATTTGGTGAGTCCGGATCCCAACATCTCTTTTTTTTTGAAGTGAAACTTACCCTAATAAAAAAAAACATAAAAAAAGAGCATGACACGCACGAAAGAAGAATGAAATGGTAAGTTTTTAGCACCTATTTTCTGGTTGTTGTTGCCAGCGTAAAACTGGTCGTGTCATCATCTTGATGTTTTCTACTTACTCTATGATGATAAAGAAAAAGGAAAAAAAGATGGATGAGTTTTCATGTAACCAAAAAAAAACACCGTAGTCTCATCATTTTTTATGAATGAAGAAAGAAAAATAACCGAGGTACTTACTGCCGCAGGCACCATCACCAACAATAACTAATTTCCTTCTGATTTCGGCCATGTTGTTTCTGTTTTTACCAAAAGACTTTGAAGATGAAAAAGAGGAAAAAGAACCAAAAAAAAAAACTTGTTTTCCTTGCCTTCCACCAAGAGTTCATTATGGCTTTCACACTCCGAACGTCTCACCAAAAAAAAAATCCTAGTCAAAGCTCATTCACCTTTTTACCCTATATCCATCACCTCATCCAATAGTCTTTTTTGCTTTTTTAGGCTGTTGAAAACTCTCTTTGTTTCCCCCTTTGTCCTTAGGCATGCGCCACACTTGCTTCCTAAAAATAATTTTTTTACTCCAAGAATAAAATACATCGATACAATTCAGCAACAACCCAACAGTTCAAGCTATTGAAAATAAAAAAAAAGGTGAGTGGAAAGGAAAAGGGGTTGATGGTTTTGTTTTCCTTACCTGTTGCCGAGCAATCGGTACCGCTGCTGAACAGTAATGTCATTGGGAAAACTCAAGTATGGTTCTTGATTTGGTGCTACAAAAGACCTTGGTGTTCCTGTCGTTGACTCTTGTGCCTGCTGGTCACTATAGGGAGGCAATGGAAACGCGTGCAGTCGAGCCACTTCTGTAGGCGTCAAAAACCGTAATCCAAGGTCCACCAAAGATGCTGGGTCATGCCATTGATAGTCAGTCGTCTATAAAAAGAACCAAAAAAAAAAAAAATTACTCAACCGCCTCATTTTGCCCCCTCTCACTTTCCCTGTTTCCTTCCCCCCCCCTTCCACGTCCTTACTTCTAAATGCTTTGTTTGAACTAATGAGCCACTCGTCACAATATGATGTGACCCATAGGACTATTGGAAAAAGAAAAAAAAAAAGGTTTATAGGGTGGCCGAGAAAAAAAGCTCAGTTGCAAATGATCAAAAAAAAAATTACCTTTGTAACACAAGATGTCCTTGAATCACTCGGTTGAACGATGTCTATAAAAAAAATGATGAGCCATTGCCTTTTTTTAAACTTTGTGCCCCCTCACTCTGTTTTGGTTCAGAGGCTGTTTACCTAGTCGAAAGTTATGCAACCTTAAAATGCTCCTAGCTGGAACGTCATATGTACGATCCTCTTTGTCCAATGGTTCCAAGAGAGTATCAAGAAGAGGGCTTTCAAAGCAAGCATCCGAGGTGAAGGGCCATGTCTTGTACAACGGTCGTTCCTGTTGGGTAGGGCCCAGTCGTGCAGCCATGTAATAGCGAAGTCGATGATTTGGAATGCCAAAATCCACAGGCGACAACAAGCATTCTGTGACGTCGTAACCAAGATCCTTTAATCTCTCCATCATGATTTTCCGCGTTCGAGAAGTCTATTTAAAATCCTAAGCAACCGTTCTGACTGTATGTTGACGTTACCTCAAAATTCTTGACATTTTCCAAAAACAGGAATCGTGGCTGTTTCTTGAGTTTCGGCATCAGATTCAGTAAATGCAGCAATGGCTGGGCCCTTGGGTCTTGATCGTCCAATGCCTTTCCACCTTGGGTATACGGTTGGCAGGGTGGACTCAATAGCCAAGCATCGGCATCATACCTAATTAGATATCAAGTTAGACCTTGCCCTTTTGGTACCCAAGCCAAACTTGCTTGTTAATATCGGCCACTGTCAAACGCTCGATGGTTTTCTAGTTGAAAAAAGGTCAGCCAAGCCGTAGCAGTAATAAAAAAGGGGGGGTTGTCATCGCGTGCTTACATTGCATGTTTTTTTCCCAAAGTTGTGTTCGTATACTTTATTGGCCACTTGATTAATGTCAAAGCATTCAACCACTTCCGCATCGATCCCTGCAATGTTCAAAGCATAATGCTAAAAAAAAAACAAGATCAGCTAAGCATTCCATCGATCCTTTACCGTCCTTCTCTGCCATCAAGTGATCATGCGTATTGGCTGTGTCTATTCGTCAATATAAATGCCTTACCAAACCACCAATACCAGAAAAAAATTCCAAGCAACGAATCGGCTGTGTCATGGAAGAACCAGTGTCGATCAAAAAGAAGCAGACAAATAAAAAAAAAAAAAAAGGGAAAAACAGTGCACAGCGTTCCGCCAATCGCAATTCTCTCCCGTTTCATTTTTTTCGTCCTTTTTTGGCTGGCGGTGGAGGTCAGAGGTGCCAAAGCGAAACACGCAGAATACTGGCTTGACAGTTGTCTGAGAGAGTTGCCATTTCATTCTTGGTCATTTCTCATCATTTTGTATTGGTATGCAAAATTTAAGTGAATTTATTTGGACCAGCTTTGCACTGTGGATTTTCAGATTTTGATCCGATCGCCTGGTGGTCGCTTGGCGAAACTGACCGATTTTTCGCTTTTTTTTAGCTGGGGAATCGGAGGTGTCAAAACGTAGCTGATGAAAAGGTGGCTGGGCAACCTTCAGCAATGGACCTGATTTTATCAGCACCATCACCATTCATGTATTTGCGCATTCACTCAAAATTTTACATTCATTGAGTCACTCAAACGTGCTGCGCAGTGTGTGCGCATATTTTTCAAAATGAAGATAAAAGAATGGGATGGCCATATTCAACGTCCGCACGGTTCCTAGCCTTGCACGCAGGACAATTCGTCATTAACAAAAGCAGATGCTCTTACAGCCGCATCATCCACGGCTAATGTCGCCATCCCAGGAGCATGAATAACCACCGCCTTATCAGCCGCTGACGTCGCCATCCTAGCATGAACAGCCAGCTTGTGAAGAGGATATCGATGACAGTTTTGTCATCAACCAGCTGCACAGGAACGTGGCTTCAACCTGGCAACGGCTTGCTGATGACGAACGGGGAAAAAAAACGGTGGAGCCTTCTGAACGATGATTGCGAATATAGGGAGGGCCGGAAAAAAAGGGAAATGGCGGGAGGAACTCGACTGGGATGTGGGTCGTCATGAGCATACATGAAGTTTGTTCTCCTTGGGTGCCTTTGTTTTCGACAAAGGCAAGTTTGCTTTCTGGAATGCGTATACAAGCTCACGATGAAAAAGGGGACTGGTAAGTTTAATAAAGTAATATTAGAATGAAGGGGGGAGTTGCTGGTGATTATTGGGGTGGGGTAGAAACGGGTTGGGGAGGCGACGTGTCAGAATGCAGCGAGGTCATATTGACAACGGTGACTTCTTGGGGTTGGTCGGGTGTGGTAGATTGGAGCCTCCTTGATTGGTCTCGTTGCTGACGCAATTCTTCAGGCAAGCAGTCGTATTTACAAATAGGACAGAGACACGACTTTTGCGACAGCCACTGATCTATGGGAAAAAAAAAAAAAAAACTGTTGAGGGCCAGGTTACATTCCCCCCCCTTTTTTTTACCAATGCAATTGACACAAAAGCCGTGGTTACAAGGAAGGAGACGGACGGCAGACTTGTTCTCAACAAAATCATCGAGGCAGATGGCGCAGCTGGCATTTTTGACACGGTCGGCGGTGAAGGTGACGACGAGAATGCCTTGAATGACATCGATAGGCAAAGGGTCGGGCTCATGTGTGCGTTGATGCATAATGTAGGTTTGGTGGTATTGTTCTTGTTGTTGCACGACATCGGTTAGTTTGCGTACTCGCCACCATCGTAACAGGACAATGGCTAAGGTGAAAAGCGGAATGAGCTGTCGCCATTCTTTTTTTTTTCTTTGGTTACCTATGAGGAACAAAAGGACAAGGGCAATGACATAGGCAAGATAGCCTCGGCTGGTGGTCCAGAGATTTTCATAGCCAGGGGCATTTTGCCACTGGATGCCAGTGAAGAGAGGAACCATTTGGTAAAACATGGAGGTTTGAGGAGTGTCGAGGGCAACCTGGCCAGCGTTGGAAAGGACAGAGGATTTGTTGCAGTTAATGAGATAATTGCCATAGGCAAAAGGGGCAAAATAAATGGCGATGGGGACGGTGGCGTTGGTGGCGCCAACGAGGTCATTGTCTGGCATGTTGGAGACATTGCGATCGGCGGAGAGGCCGGGAGGGTTGATAAAATAACTGGCAGCATCGCTGGAGGATACCATGGTGAATGGATCGGAAAGGTTACGGGTATCATTGTCATAGATAAGCATGCTGTCGATGTTGAGGTTGAATTGGGAGGAGAGGGTCATCAGGTTGTCGAGTTTGCCTTTCCAAGTGCAATTGCCTCGGAGGACAAGCGCCATTTTAGGAAGGTCTTGAACGCCGGGGTCCATTAAATGGCCTTGGTTCCACTTTTCCAAGGTGAGCAAGGAGATGTTTTTGGTGCAGGTGTCGTCCAAGATGACCAGAATACGCTAAAAAGAAACAGGTAAGCTCTCATACTGTTTGATTCATTTTACCTTGTATTGAATTTTGAGATCATTGGAGGCAAAGACGACTTGGAAATCAGGTGACCTTGCAAGACGGGCAGCGGCATGAATGGGAACAAGGTTGGCGGTCGAGGCATTAAAAAGGATGGGTAATTGCCAAAATTGAGGATTTTCGGTGGATTGGCTGTCGACAAGGCTGCAGACGATGGTCAGCAAGATCAACCATTCAAGCACAACCATGAGAGTTGTTAAAAATACAATAAGATAGGGTGGGATGAAAAGAAGAACTTCAAAGAGAGGCGAGGAAAAAAAAAAAAAGTTGGGCATTTCCTTTTTAGTGCATGGGTGTCACTTTTTTTTTCGCCCTTACGAAAAATGCTCCAGTGAACAAAGGGACATGAAAGGAAGCTCTTTTTTGAAAGGCCAGGTTCTACATTGATACCCTTTTCCAAGGCCATTTCCAATCAACGGCGTTATGCAACCCTTTTTTTTTTTTTTTTTGCCTTGCAGATCCATTTCAGTGGCTTGCTTGATCCTGACTACTGACTTTTTCTTGTAGGGATGCCCCATTTTTTTTATGACACACAATGGGGGAGGTTATCGTCAAGAAATGTATAATTCATATAAAGGAGACCCCCAATTGTTATTTCTAAGGAGAGCAAAAGTGAAGTGCCACGTAAAATAAGAAAGTCAGTGGTAACAAAATGTTGGTTTTTTTTTTTTTTTCTTTGGGGTGCAAGAAAGGTTGCACAGGTTTGAGCAATGGCCAACCCCAAAGCACTGCATAAAGCAAAAAGTCTCTACGTTTCCATTTATAGATGTTTTATAGTACGGTTGATACAGGAGAGTTGATCTCCCGACAGTGGGCTCGCCCACCAATTTTGTTGTTTTTTTTGTTGACCCAAAAAACGCTTTTTGGGGGGTCGGGTTTGACATAAAAAAAAACATTTTTTTCTTTTTTTCTTGCTTCTTTTTTTTTTTTCTTTTTTTTTAAACACACACATTCATAAGGAATCTCACTCAAAGTAGTTAAAAACTAGCGTTGCAAAGTATTTTTATACACACACACACACACACATTTTGCCTTTGGACGCTTTTTTTTCGGTAAGTACATTATGCTGTGTAGCATAGAAAAAAAGTCGAGCCCGACTGTCAGAAACTCAACCTTTTTTTTTTTGTTGTTTAGATTTACTTTTTGACCTCTCCTTTACCACATAATATCATCCTGTTGCTAAACACATTATCCTCTATTTTTTTTCTTTTTACACACATACATACTCACTGCGTTTGATCAATCATGGAACACAAAGCTTTACGCCCTTTGTCTATCAAACAAAACAACACGGAAGTGTCGGTGCTGGTACCCGCTGATATTTGGGTGTCTGCTGAACAACTGAAGGAAGAATTCCCCATTGAAACCGAGGCTGTCGAAGACATTCCCGAGATCGAGTTGACTGCTCGGCTTCTGCAGTTTGTATCGCAACGAGCCGCCAAAGAAGCTCAGTTCATTCCTGTGGCCAAAACCATCTTTCTTCACTTTGGTGATCAATACCTGAAAAACAATAATGTCCATGCCGTCATTCGCGCCTTGTCCCTGGATTCCAAAAAGGTTGTGTTGCGTGCCTACTACTCTTCTTTGGTCGTTCTGAAGCAACACCTCGACTTGCCCAAGCCAGCCCAATCCGCCCTGTTTGCTGCCGCCAGCCGCGGCGACACCAAAATCTTTGCCATCTTTGGTGGCCAAGGCAACATTGAAGAATACTTTGACGAGCTGGCTGATATCTGGGAAACCTATGATGGTCTTGTCCAGCCTTTTATTGAGCGTATGGCTGTCGTGCTGGCCAATCATGCTCGTAGCTCAGACGCCAGTGTCCTCCACTCCAAAGGCTTGGACATCCTTCGCTGGCTCAAGAACCCTGATGTGCGCCCGGATCTTCAGTACTTGGTCTCTGCTCCAGTCAGTTTCCCCTTGATCGGTCTCACGCAACTGTTGCATTACTATGTCATGCTCCGTGTCATGGACACCACCCCTGGTGACATTCGTCAATGGATTGCTGGTAAGGAAAAGGATTCAGCCAAACCAGAGGACAGAGGCTCATCCGTAGTTCCGTAGGCACCACTGGTCACAGCCAAGGTATTATCAGCTCCGTCGTGATTGCGGCCTCCAACACATTTGATGAATTCTTGTCCAACGCTGAAAAGGCCTTGGGTCTGCTCTTCTGGATGGGCACCCGTGCTCAACAAGCCTTCCCTCCCACCTCGCTGAACCCCACCATCTTGGAAGATTCGTTGAACAACAACGAAGGTACACCTACCCCGATGCTTGCTGTCACCGGTCTCCGTGAATCACAAGTCGTCCGACACTTGGAAGCCACCAACGCTCACTTGGCACCCGACCGCCAAATCGAAATCACTCTGCACAACGGTCCCCGTTCCTTCGTTTGCACTGGCCCTCCCCAATCCCTCTATGGTCTCAACCTGGCCCTCCGCAAACTCAAGGCCCCCACTGGCCTCGATCAATCCCGTGTGCCCTACTCCCAACGCAAAATCAAGTTCTCCTCTCGCTTCTTACCCATCACTGCTCCTTTCCACAGCGCTTATCTGAACCTGGCCACGCCTTCCTTGTTGGCTGATGTTGAACGTCATCAACTTCAAATCGATGCCAAAGCCTTGACCATTCCCGTTTATGCTACTGATTCGGGTAAAGATTAGAGAAAAAAAATGGGGGTTGGGGATGTTGGGGTATTGGAATGGAGATTCAAAAAAAATCGGCCTGGATATCTGATCAGACGAAATATTTTTTTTTTTTTACAGGAGCTGATCTTCGTGAATCCAAGGATCTGACCCTTGATTTAATCTCATTGGTGTATTCCAGACATGTTCACTGGGAAAAGGCCATTGCTACCAAAGACTTGACCCACATTATCGATTTCGGCCCTGGTGGAACCTCTGGTATTGGTGGTTTGACCTACCGTAATAAAGAAGGAACCGGCGCCCAAGTGTTATTGGCTGGCGCTTTGGAAGGCAGCAACCGTGATTTGTCTTACAAGGCCGATTTGTTTGATGCTGATTTGCGCGCTGTGACTTATGCTCCCAACTGGGCCAAGGTCTTCCAGCCCAAATTGGTCAAGACGTCCAGGTAAAAAAAAAAGAATCAGACCATCCAGCACAATGCCTGACTTTTATTTTTTTTTTTAGCAACGGAAAAATCCATTTGGATACCCGCATGTCTCGCTTGTTGGGCAAGCCTCCAATGATGGTGGCCGGTATGACCCCTTCAACTGTCAGCGAAAAGTTTGTGTCAGCTGTGATGAATGCTGGTTACCACGTCGAATTGGCTGGTGGTGGCCATTATAATGAAAAGGCCTTGCGCTCAAAGGTGGACAAGATCATGAGCTTGACCCGCCCTGGCGAAGGCATCACCCTCAACATTTTATTCCTGAACGTCCGTCAATGGGGCTTCCAATATCCCTTGATCCAAGTCATGCGCAAGGAAGGCCTGCCTATGGAAGGTGTCTGTGTCGCTGCCGGCGTTCCCTCCTTGGACGTTGCCAACGAAATCATCGAAAACCTCCAAGAATCAGGCATTCGTCATGTTGCTTTCAAGCCTGGTAGTGTCGAAACCATTCGCCAAGTAAGACCCAAAAAAAAAAAAAAAATGGCATTGGCATGCGACTGACTCTCATTTTTTCCCCTAATAGGTGATCTCGATTGCTGCTGCCAACCCCACAATGCCAATCATCATGCAATGGACCGGCGGTCGTGCTGGTGGCCATCACAGCTTTGAAGATGTACACCAACCCATCTTGGAAACCTATGCTTCGATCCGTCGTCAAAGCAACATTGTCTTGGTGGCTGGCTCCGGTTTCGGTGGAGCCGACGATACGCTTCCTTTCTTGACGGGTGAATGGGCTCACAAGTTTGGTTATCCCTCCATGCCTTTTGATGGTCTCTTGTTCGGCTCTCGCATGATGGTGTCCAAAGAAGGCCTGGCCTCGCTCGCTGCCAAACAAGCCATGGTCGACGCCCCCGGTGTCGAAGATGCTGAGTGGGAAAAGACTTACAAAGGCCCTGCCGGTGGTATCATGACCGTGCGCTCTGAATTGGGTGAACCTATCCACAAGGTCGCCACCCGTGGTGTGCGTCTCTGGAAAGAACTGGACGAAACCATTTTCAACTTGCCCCGCGACAAACGCCTGCCTGCATTGCTCGCCAAGAAGGACTACATCATCAAACGACTCAATGCCGACTTCCAAAAGGTCTGGTTTGGCAAGAAGAAGAACGGCGATGTCGTCGACTTGCAAGAAATGACCTACACCGAGGTCGTCGACCGCATGATCGAGCTGCTCTACATCAAGCACGAATCCCGCTGGATCGATGTCACCCTGCGCAACCTGGTGGGCGACTTCTTGCGCCGCATCGAAGAACGTTTCAGCACTGCCGAAGCCACCTCCTTGCTCCAATCCTTCAGCCAACTCGACCACCCTGCTGATTTTGCCGCCGACTTCTTGGCCCAGTACCCCGATGCCGATGTCCAGCTGCTGACCTCCGAAGATGTGCTTCACTTTGTCACCCTCTGCCAACGTCGTGGTCAAAAGCCCGTCACCTTTATCCCTGTCATGGACAAGGACTTTGACGTGTGGTTCAAGAAGGATTCCTTGTGGCAATCCGAAGATCTCGCTGCTGTGGTCGATCAAGACGTCCAACGCACCTGTATCCTGCACGGCCCTGTCGCTGCCAAGTATGCCACCCGTGTCGACCAACCTGTCGCTGAAATCTTGGGCGACATCTATGCCAGCCACATCGCCAGCCTCAAGGAGAAATACTATGCCAACGACGAAGCTGCCATCCCCGTCATCGAATACCTCGGTGGCGCTGCCGCCTCCACCACCACTGTCCAGCCCAGCTCTGCCTCGGAAACCCAGCGCGTGTTCTTGACCGGCGACAACGAAACCGCTTTGCCCTCTGACACCGAGTGGTTCCAAGCTATCACCGGATCCCAAGCCAGCTGGCTGCGAGCCCTGATCACCAGTCCTTTTGTCGTCCAAGGCAAGCGCTTCGCCGACAACCCCTTGGCCCGTGTGCTGCGTCCCCGCCCTGGCCAAAAACTGGTCGTCAATGCCAATGCCCAAGGCTTCACCTCCTTTGTCGTCCAAGACAAGCGTCTGTGGAGCGCCACTACCAAGACAAACGAGTTTGTCACCTCCGTCGAAGCAGCCTGCACTGGCAACGACATTGCTGTCACCATGTACGAACAACGTGATCAGCATGCCGTGCCCCTGAAGCTCCAATTCACCTACAAGCCTGAATTCGGCTATGCTCCCATTCACGAAGTCATGGACGTAAGTCTGCCCTCTGTTTCTTGGCCAAGCTCACCTTTTCTTTTTTCTCACCTTTTTTTTTTTTTTTTTTTTTAATGTAGGGCCGTAACGACCGCATCAAAGAATTCTACTGGAAGCTCTGGTTTGGCATGGATGCCAATGACGACTTCCTCAGCATCCCTGTGACAGAAGAATTGATTGGCAAGAACGAAACTGTCCAAGCCGCTGAAATCAAGGAATTCTGCCAAGCCGTCGGCAACCAAGCTGAAGTGTACGTCGACCGTGGTCAAAAGATGATTTATGCCCCCATGGACTTTGCTATTGTGGTTGGCTGGAAGGCCATCATCAAGGCCATCTTCCCCCGCGATATTGACGGTGATCTGCTCAAGTTGGTGCATCTGTCCAACGGCTTCCGCATGCTCGAAGGCGGTGAGCTTCTCTCTGTGGGCGACGTGGTCGACACCTATGCCAAGATCAACGCCATTGTCAACAACGACTCTGGCAAGATGGTCGAAGTCAAGGGCGTCATTGTCCGCCAAGGCAAGCCTGTCATGGAAGTGACCAGCCAGTTCTTGTACCGCGGCGACTTCACCGACTTTGAACACACCTTTGAGCACAAGGTCGAAGTGCCCATGAACCTGACCCTGAACTCTGTCAAGGACATTGCCGTGCTCAAATCCAAGCAATGGATCGACTGGACCGACGAGATCGACAACTACGAATTGACCCCTGGCTGCTCCTTGATCTTCCGTCTCCAAACAGAATACCGCTACCTCAACAAGCGCGTGTTTGCCAGCGTCAAGACCATCGGTACCGTCGACATGAAGGTGTCCACCAAGGAAATCGTCAAGGTCGCCAACGTCGACTATGAGGCTGGTGAAAGCCATGGCAACCCTGTCATCGAATACCTGAAGCGCAATGCCCAAGAAATCGAGCAAGCCCACACCTTTGAAAACGGCGGCTACTCGGTCATGCCTGCCGAAGCCATCTACTCGTCTGTTGTGCACGCCCCTGCCTCCAACGAACCTTATGCCAACGTGTCTGGCGATTTCAACCCTATCCACGTCAACCCCTACTTTGCCGACCTCGCCGTCCTACCTGGCACCATCACCCACGGCATGTGGACCAGCGCCTCCACTCGCAAGTTTGTTGAAATCTTTGCCGCCGACAATGTTCCTCGCCGTGTCGTTGCCTACCAGGTTCAATTCATGGGCATGGTCTTACCTGATGACCGCCTCGAAACCAAGCTGTACCACACCGGCATGAAGAACGGCCGCAAGACGATCAAGGTCGAAACCACCAACCAGAACAACGACAAAGTCGTCGTCGGCACTGCTGAGGTCGAACAACCCGTCACCGCCTATGTGTTCACCGGCCAAGGTTCGCAAGAACAAGGCATGGGCATGGCTTTGTATGCCAGCTCCTCTGTCGCCAAGGAAATCTGGGACCGCGCCGACCGCCACTTCATGGAAAACTATGGCTTCTCCATTCTTGACATTGTGCGCAACAACCCCAAGGAAAAGACCGTCTATTTCGGTGGCCCCCGTGGTAACAAGATCCGTCAAAGCTACATGTCCATGAACTATGACGTTGTCGAGGCCGATGGCTCCATCAAGACCTTGCCTCTGTTCCCCACCATCAACGAACGCACTGCCTCGTACACCTTCAAGGCTCCCAACGGCCTTCTCTCAGCCACTCAATTCACCCAACCTGCTTTGACTCTCATGGAAAAGGCTGCCTTTGAAGACATGCGTGCCAAGGTAAGCAGCTATTTCTTTTCATTTAGTTGGACAAACAAAACTAACTCGCCCTCGTTTTTTTTTTTTTTTAGGAATTGATTCAATCTGGCTGTGCTTTCGCTGGCCACTCGCTTGGTGAATATGCTGCTTTGGCCTCTGTGGGTGATGTGTTGCCTCTTGAATCTCTGGTGGATGTGGTCTTCTACCGTGGTATGACCATGCAATCTGCCGTCAAGCGTGACGCCAAGGGCCGCTCCAACTATGGTATGGCTGCTGTCAACCCTGCCCGTGTGTCCAAGTCCTTCAACGACACTGCTTTGCGTTACGTCGTTGACTCCATTGCCAGCATCAGTAACGACGTGCTCGAAATTGTCAACTTCAACGTCGAAAACTGGCAATACGTCGCTGCCGGTTCCCTGCCCAACTTGGATGTCCTGACCAACGTGCTCAATTACATCAAGGTGTCCGACATTGATCTCAAGAAGCTGATGGAAACCATGCCCCTGGAAGAAGTCAAGAAGCATCTGTCTGAAATCATCGAAGGTGCACTCGAAAAGACCCGCGCCAAGCAAGCTGCTCACGGCCATCTCAAGCTCGAACGCGGCCATGCCACCGTGCCTCTCCCCGGCATTGACGTACCTTTCCACTCGTCCTTCTTGTTGAGCGGTGTTGCTCCTTTCCGCAGCTACTTGGCCAAGAAGTTTAACCCCTCTGATATTGATGTAGCTTTGCTTTCCAGCAAGTACATTCCCAACTTGACTGCCCAGCCCTTCAGCACCGACAAGGCCTATATCGAAAACGTCTACAGTCTGACCTCCAGCCCTCGTCTCGCCAAGGTGCTCAAGAACTGGACCGATGACAAGTACGTGACCGCCGGTCAACAGCAAAGCCTCGGCTACATCATCCTTGTTGAATTGCTTGCCTACCAATTCGCCTCGCCTGTGCGCTGGATCGAAACCCAAGACCAGCTCTTCAAGCACTTCCAAATCGAACGCTTGATCGAAGTCGGCCCCTCTCCCACTCTCAGCGGCATGGCCACTCGTACCTTGAATTTGAAGTACCAAGCCTACGATGATGCGCTCAGCAACCGCCGCCAAAACCTCTGCACGGCCAAGAATGCTCAAGAAATCTATTATCAATTCGAAGACGAAGAGCCTGAACAACCTGCCGCTGCTGATGCTGCTCCTGCTGCTTCCTCAGCTCCCGCTGCCGCTGCTCCCGCTGCCGCCCCGTTGCCGCTGCTCCTGTTGCCGCCTCCGGCCCTGCTGCCCCTGTCAGGTAAATGTGATGGATGAAAAAAAAAATATGTTACTCACCGACTTTTTTTCTTTGCAGCGATGCTCCTGTGACAGCCACCGAAGTCATCCATGTGGTGATTGCTCAAAAACTGAAGAAGTCGGTCGACGAAGTGCCTTTGTCCAAGGCTATCAAAGATTTGGTTGGCGGCAAATCCACTCTGCAAAACGAAATCCTGGGTGACTTGCAAAAGGAATTCAGCAACGCCGTGCCCGAAAAGGCCGAAGAAACACCATTGGACGAACTCGGTGCCTCATTGAACGGCAGCTTCTCTGGCTCGCTCGGCAAGCACACCAGCACACTTGTGGCCAAGATGATCGGTGCCAAGATGCCTGGTGGCTTCACCCTGGCCAATGCCAAGTCCTACCTCGGAACCACCTATGGTTTGGGTGCTGGCCGTATTGAAGGTGTCCTGTTGATGGGTCTGACCATGGAACCTGCTTCTCGTCTCGGTGCTGAATCCGAAGCCAAGGCCTGGTTGGATGCCGTGACCCAAGCCTATGCCAAAAAGTCCGGTGTTTCCATCACTGCCGGTGGCTCGTCGGGTGGTGCCGCCGGTGCCGCCGGTGGTGCCGTTGCCATGATCAACAGCGAAGAATTCGACGCCCTCAAGGCCAAGCAAGATAACCTGATCTACCAGCAATTGAACTTGTATGCCCACTATCTTCAAAAGGATCTCCGTGATGGTCACAAGCTCTACGAACAAGAAAAGACCACCACTCTGAAGCTGCAACAAGAATTGGATCTGTGGCTCGCTGAGCACGGTGATTTCTATGCCGAAGGCATCGCGCCTGTCTTCTCGCCTTTGAAGGCTCGCCGTTACGACTCTTATTGGAACTGGGTGCGCCAAGATGCCTTGGAAATGTGGTATGCCATCATCTTTGGCAAGCTCGCCATTGTCGATCGTGAAGTCACTGCCCAGTGTCTCCGTATCATGAACCGCTCGTACCCTCAACTTATCGACTACATGCGTTACAATGTCCAGAACTGTGCTGCCGACAAGGGTGAAACCTACCGTTTGGCCAAGGAACTTGGTCAGACTTTGATTGAAAACTGTGTGGATGTGCTCTGCGAAAGCCCTGTGTACAAGGATGGTAAGGAAGAGAAAAAAAAAGTAGAGCGTGTTTTTTCTCATCCCCACTTTCTTTTTTTTTTTTTTTTTATCCTTCTTAGTCACCTTCCCCACCGGTCCCAAAACCTCCATCACCGAAAAGGGCGACATTGAATATGATGAAGTGCCTCGTCCTGGCTGTCGCAAGCTCGCTGATTATGTCCAAGACATGGCTGCTGGCTCCAAGGTGACTGAATTCTCCAACCGCCTCAAGGTGCAACAAAACCTTGGCCGTCTGTACAAGATCATCCGCAACCAACACAAGATGAAGAAGTCGACCAAGCTTGAAATCCGTGAACTCTATGGCGACGTGTTGCGCGCCATGTCCATGTCCAACACCATTGTCAAGGAAAACCGTGGCCGTCAACGCCGCCTGTCCTCCACTGGTCGCTCAGCCGAGCGCAAGCGTGTGACCGAACGCTCCTCCAAGTCCGAAACCATTCCCTTCCTTCACTTGAAGCGCAAGAATGTCAATGACCCCTCTGGCTGGGAATTCAGCAACCGCTTGACCTCGATGTACTTGGATGTCTTGAATGAAGTCGCCACTGATGGTATCACCTTCAGCGACAAATGCGTGCTTGTCACCGGTGCTGGCAAGGGTTCCATTGGTTCTGAAGTCCTCAAGGGTCTTGTGTCTGGTGGTGCCAAGGTCGTTGTGACCACCTCTCGTTTCAGCAAACCCGTCACCGAATACTTCCAAAACATCTACCAAACCTATGGTTCCCGTGGCTCTGAATTGGTGTTGGTGCCTTTCAACCAAGCTTCCAAGCAAGACGTCGAAGCCCTGGTCAACTATATCTATGACCCCAAGGGCCTTGGCTGGGATCTCGACTACATCGTGCCTTTTGCTGCCATTCCCGAAAACGGTCGCCAAATTGATGACATCGACTCCAAGTCTGAATTGGCTCATCGCATGATGCTGACCAACCTGATCCGCCTCCTTGGCGCTGTCAAGACCAGCAAGCAAGCCATTGGCTCCGACACCCGTCCTGCTCAAGTCATTTTGCCCTTGTCTCCCAACCATGGTACCTTTGGCTCTGATGGTCTCTACTCTGAATCCAAGATCTCCCTGGAAACTCTGTTCAACCGCTGGTATTCTGAAGATTGGTCTAGCTACCTGTTGATCACTGGTGCTGTTATCGGGTATGCCCCCCCAGCATTTTTTAAAAGTCAGATCACTCATCCCCAATTTTTTTTTTTTTTCTAGCTGGACCCGTGGTACTGGCTTGATGAGCCCCAACAACATCATTGCTGAAGGCGTCGAAGCTCTTGGCGTGCGCACCTTCTCAGCTTCTGAAATGTCCTTCAACATCCTGGGTCTCATGCATCCTTCCATTGTTGAATTGTGTCAAAACGAGCCTGTTTGGGCCGATCTGAACGGTGGCTTGCAATTCATTCCCAACTTGCAAGAAATGAACAACGCCAAGCGTCAAGAAGTCCGTGAAAGCTCTGAAATCCGCAAGGCTGTGGCTGCCGACAATGCCTTGGACTTCAAGATTGTCAACGGTGAAGAAGCTGAACGCAACTATAAGCCTCACAAGATCACCCCCCGTGCCAACATGAAGTTTGCCTTCCCTGAACTCAAGCCCTATGCTGCCCTCAAGCATCTTTCGCACCTCAAGGGTATGCTGGATCTTGAAAAGATCATTGTTGTCGCTGGTTTCGGTGAAGTCTCGCCCTGGGGTAACGCTCGTACCCGTTGGGAAATGGAAGCCAAGGGTGAATTCTCACTCGAAGGCTGCATTGAAATGGCCTGGATCATGGGCTACATCAAGCACTTCCAAGGCAAGCTCAAGAATGGCAATGCCTACTCTGGCTGGGTCGACACCAAGTCCAACGAACCTGTCGAAGACAAGGATATCAAGACCAAGTATGAAAAACAAATCTTGGAACACAGCGGTATCCGCTTTGTTGGTAAGAGTCTCGATCACTCTTCTGAGGAGTGCAGAAAACTCACTTTTTTTTTTTTTGCTTGGTTTTCCTAGATCCCACTGTCATGAACGGCTATGACCCCAACAAGAAGATGCTCATGCAAGAAATTGTTGTTGACCACGACATGGAACCTTTTGCCTGCTCCCAAGAAGAAGCCCAACACTTCAAGATGCAACAAGGTGACAAGGCCGATATTTACGAATCAGCTCCTGAAGAATGGGTGGTCGTGCTCAAGAAGGGTGCCACCCTGTACGTGCCCAAGGCTCTCCGCTTTGATCGCCTGGTCGCCGGCCAAATCCCCACCGGCTGGGACGCTGCTCGTTATGGCATCCCCAAGGACATCATTGACCAGGTGGATCCTGTGACCCTGTTCAACTTGGTGTCGACGGTGGAAGCCTTCGTGTCTTGTGGTATCACCGATCCTTATGAATTCTACCAGTACGTCCATGTGTCTGAAATCGGTAACACCACCGGTTCCGGTGTGGGTGGTCAAATGGCTCAACGTGGTCTCTTCCGCGACCGCCTCCTCGACAAGCCCGTGCAAAAGGATATTCTCCAAGAATCCTTCATCAACACCATGCCTGCCTGGATCAACTTGTTGCTTCTGTCAGCCTCGGGCCCCATCCGCACCCCCGTCAATGCCTGTGCCACCTCAGCTGTGTCCGTCGAACTCGCTGTCGACAGCATTCTCACTGGCAAGGCCAAGATCATGATTGCCGGTGCCACCGAAGACATCACCGAAGAATCCAGCTACGAATTTGCCAACATGAAGGCCACCTCCAACGCTGTGGACGAATTGGAACACGGCCGCACGCCCTCGGAAATGTCTCGCCCTGCCACCACCACCCGTAACGGCTTCATGGAAGCGCACGGTGCTGCCAACCACATCTTGATGACCGCCGCCACAGCTCTCGAGATCGGTGCTCCCATCTATGGTATCATTGCCTTGACCAACACCGCCACTGACAAGGAAGGCCGTTCCGTGCCTGCTCCTGGCGCTGGTATCCTGACCACTGCCCGTGAAGCTGCTGCCAAGCGCCCCTCACCCCTGCTCAACTTCAAGTACCGTGCTCGTCAACTCAAGGCCCGCCGTGCCCAAATCAAGGCTTGGGTCGAAACCGAATACGATGCCATGCGCGAAGAATTGCAGGAACTCAAGGACGAAAGCCACTTTGCCGACGCTGCTGACGAGCAAGCCTGGATCCAAGACCGCTCTGTCTTCATCAACAAAGAAGCCAAGCGTCAGGAACGTGAAGCCTATGCCACCTGGTCCCACCAATTCTACCAATCCGACCCTTCGATTGCTCCTCTGCGTGGTGCCCTTGCTGTCTATGGCCTGACCATCGACGACATCAACGTCGCCTCGTTCCATGGCACCTCCACCAAGGCTAACGACAAGAACGAATCGCGCGTGGTCAACTCCCAGCTCAAACATCTCGGCCGTACCAAGGGCAACGCCTTGCTTGCCATCACCCAGAAATACTTGACGGGCCACCCCAAGGGCCCTGCCGCTTCCTGGATGGCCAACGGTATGATCCAATGTCTGCTGTCTGGCATCGTACCCGGCAACCGCAACGCCGACAATGTCGACGAAGTGCTCAAGGAATTTGAATACATCGTGTACCCCTCGCGCTCAATCCAAACCGACGGTCTCAAGGCCGGTTTGCTCAAGTCCTTTGGCTTTGGTCAAGCTGGTGGTGAAATCTTGGTGATCCATCCCGACTATGTGCTGGGTGCTCTTGAAGAGCATGACTACAACGCTTACAAGGCCCGCAACGCCCAGCGTTATGCCAAGTCCTACCGCTACCTGCATGACTCCATGACCGGTGTCAGCGACTTTATCCAAGTCAAGGATGCTCCACCTTACACCGACGACTTGGAGCACATTGTCTACCTCAACCCCAACGCTCGTGCCCAGTACTCCAAGGAAAAGAAGACCTGGGTCTTTGATGCCAAGAGCGCGGCTGCTGGCGAAGCCCTCCCCAACGATACCGATGCCACCAAGCAAGTCCTGCAGTCTCTGGCCGAACAGCAAGCCGGCAAGAAAGGTGTGGGTGTCGACGTCGAATTGACCTCTGCAATCCATATCGACAATGATACCTTTGTTCAACGCAACTTTACCCCTCAAGAAATCGCCTACTGCTCGTCACGCCCCGACCCCACTGCTAGCTTCACTGGCCGTTGGTCTGCCAAGGAAGCGGTCTTCAAGGCCATCTCCTCCTTTGGCGACATCCCCTCCCAAGGTGCTGCTGCCCCCTTGATCGACATTGAAATCACTGCCGACCAATCCACTGGTGCTCCTCAAGTCCAACTGTCTGGCAACGCCAAGCAACTTGCTCAACAAGCCGGCATCAACAACATCAACGTCTCCATCAGCCACAGCGGTGCTTACAGTGTCGCCGTTGCCTTGGCCCAATAGACTCCAACTTCTCCCTCTCATCTTTTTTTTTACCTCTCCTATTCATGTGTGTGTTTTCCATTTTTCGCTTTTTGATTTTATTTTTTTCATGTCATCTCTCTTTAAAAAAAATGTGTGTGTATCTCTTTTTGTCATAAAATGAATAAAATTAAAAATGTGTATAAATTTTAATCATCTGATACGCTGCCCATTGATGATCACTGCTACAAAAGTCATGCCTCGATCCTTTTGCGCCTGTTGGCTAGCAAGCAGGTCCTTTTTTTATTCTTGATAAGGGGAACTTTTGTTGGAGGACTTCTTCTTTAGTGGTTGTTGTTGCCGTTACCTTTTGCCTTTTCCACTCATTGGACGAGAGCTCCATGCCATTGCCTTGATAATTAAGTCCACACGTCTATCGCTCCCACTCGCAAGCCCAGTCCAACAAGGTCTTTGTTGATGGTACCAGCACGCTTTGTTGCTCCACAAGTGTTTTCGCCGCTGTATATGGAAAAAAAAATGAGGATATGCTCATCAAATTTGACGAGACTCTTACTCGACAAGGTCAAAAGGCGTATCTTCCAAGATGATATCAAGGAGTTGAGCAGTGTTTCGGTAGTACGTGAGCTCGCTTTGGCCAGAAGGGGAGTTGAGAGACAAGTCAGACAGGCATCGTTTAACAACAATGCCCAAGAGGTCCAAGACTTGACGAGCTTCCACGTCCGTCGATGTTGAATCCAGGAGACGAGTTCTTTCTTTGGATATTTCGGAGCTTTTTCTTTCCACCTTGTCCAGCCTGCAACAAAACAAACATGAGGATCGCTTTGGCATCCCAGTGTCTCTGAATATACCTCGATGATTCTGGTGTACATTTCTTTGGGGTTGGTCTTTAATCCTGGCAGCATGTTGACTTGCATATCATCCACCTTGGACCAAAGGTCGGCGTCTTGGAAATACGTTTTGAAGACCTTGGCCACCAGTGGATTGACACAGTCAACGATGCGTGACAATGAGAGCCTGTAAAATGAAAATGATGTTCAGCAAGCTTGCCTGAGACCGAGGCAGCCCCCATTAATCTTATTGGCAACCCATTATTGATACCCAGGAACGCCAGAAAAAGACGTTGGTCCTATGGTAGGTTCTTTCTTGCTTCAGCAGATCTTTCAAGGAGATATTCCAGTGTAGCGACCGGGTTAAGCAATGGATGGTCCACCCTGCCAATATGGGCAACCTTTGGTTCCCTCGCGAGGACATGCACCCCTGGGGTCTTGTCTCCTTCTTTTTGCTACGCATATGTCTTTGAATAGTAAGTGCCCTATGTCGGAGCCCGGGCGCCAAAATGCCGCAATGGATAAAAGTATCATGGTCTTGTCCTGTAGGCGAGATATATCCATCTCTTCATCGGCACCCCACTCCATAAGCAGCTAAAGAATCAGAGCTATACAATAAATTTGTCATTTTGAAGCCCAGTTCTTGGGGATGGGTGTTCCAGCTTTGCGTGTGCGTACAAATTTTCTGAGCAGAGGTTGCTCTCCCATAAGCTTCGTCTTGGGGCGTAGAATCAGTAGGATTGAGGAAATCGTAGTAAGAGTGGTTGGAATGATATTGCGAGCGAGGTGGCGGAGCTGCTTAGTTTCATCGAGCGGCACAGTCTCCGCTACAGAACAGTTGCAAGTGGCAAACACGCGCTTTCGATATACCGTGGCGTCAGTTGCTGTGACCGGCGTGGTGGATGTGATAGATGCGGGTTCGTCGGTGAAAAGCGAAGAAAATCGCTCAACCACCACAGGGGAGGCAACATATGTTGGGGAGGCAGTCTGAGGAAAGCTATCAGTAAGAGAGCCTCCTTTTTATCCAAATGTTACTTACCTGCTCATCGACAGCACTAACATTGGGTGCAGATGTGGTATGAGGATCGGATGAAGACTAAAGGCAACAAACAAAAAAAAATATGAGCAATGCATGTGGAAACGTTCGAGCTAACATACGTCAGTGTTTGTTGACTGGTTGATAGTAACGGCCCCGATCGAATTCCAAACATCAGAAATCTAGCTTATACTAACATCTTCTAGATTGGCCTCAGTGTTCCCAGTCTAACCTGAAAGAATAATGAGGAAACATTCTACCTTTATACATGCACTTGCCATGAAGTTATTGATCAGATCTTGGATTTCCTTAGCGCGATGTGGATTTGCTTTCCCATTGCTTGCAAATCTTCGCTAATTAGAGATACAAGCTGTGGCAGATCAAGAGCATGATTTTCTTTATGATAAAGACCAATAAAAGTCTTCCTATCCCACGATCGTCCTTTTGTACGAGATAAATACGAGTGTGGAGATAGCAACATTGCGCTTTCCACTGGCGTGGAGAAAGGAGCCCCCAGTCTGAAAAATTAGAATTTTTCAACATAAACATTGCCGCATTGCTGCTTGCACCTCGCTACTTTTTATCTGGTCTCTCGCATTACCTGAATAGAGCGCTAGTACTGCTCTGCCGCTGATAAAGTGGGCCAACAGACAGGAAAACACTTCGTTCAGAAAAACGTAGGGAAAAGGGGAAGGATGGCGGCGATCAAAAAAAGAGACTTGCTTTTCACTTCATTGGCAAGAGAGGTGAAACCCGAAAACAATGAAGGGCAACCAAGGTGCAAGGCTCGTGATAATGAACCAACAAAATGACAACTTGAACACTGTGAATAGAGCGCTAGTAATGCTCAGTCAGGAAAACACCACGTTCACTCTTGCGTATTTCTGGCAAAAGTTTTGGTGGTGCAGCAGCATGGTATACCTGGTATTACCGAGCTTTGTATGAACTGTAATAATGCTTCATCTTTTTTTTTTTTTTTTTCAAAAGCTTGCCAGTCAACTTGGAAAGACCAAAGTTCGCTCTACCATGGCAACAACGTGAATGAACAAACCCTCCTCCCCCCATTGTCACCCTTTGTGGTATTCTGGCTAAAGCATCACCGTGGTATATCGAGCACGCTGTCTGGGAATGTCGCCACTGGGGGTCCTGTAACCAAGAAACTGTAGTCTGAAGATAAAGCCTTATCGAACGCACAACCATCACCAATTCAGCCCAGCTACATGTCTCCCAGCTCACCCCCCTCCCCCTCTCTCTCCAAATCACGTATATGTCACGATACCATGGCCTACTTAAAATAAATTCAAACCAGCTTCCTTTTGAATTACTGTAAAAGAAGTAAATTCCAAAACGACTTGCCACCCACTCCTCCTGCGTGTTGAATCATCGCCGCTCGGCTAAAAGATATTGCCCCCTGTGATCGACGTGATTTGCCAAAGCGAATCTTACACGGTGAAAGCCAGTCGTTTGGTAGCAAAAGAGAAAAAAGGATTGGAGGAGCAGAAATGGTTCCTGGTGCAGAGGGAAAACTGATGATGTCCGGCGGTAGGAAACGATCCTCTAAGATAGGGTTTATTTAACAAGGACGGTGTATGGTACAGAAGATAAATTAGGAAAGGAAAAACAAAAACAATGAACAATGAACAATAAAAAAAAGGGGGGAATGCATGGATGGCCACTATCATAGGGACCAAAGCTTGACGACATTGTCATGGCCGCCACTAGCAAGGACGTTGTTCTTGTATTGCAACGTCTGCACAGGAGCTGTATGGCCTTCTAATTTACTATGGTGGAAAGAGGTTCGGTTGTAGAGCTAAAGAAAAAAAAAGTCAACGTCAGGGCATTCCATGACATTCCGGTCCGCGTCTCGGGCTTACATCGATATTGTTGCTGTTGTCGCTGCAGATGATCTTGCCAGTATCAAAGCCGAGGCTATTGATTGGATGGTTAAAGTTCAACGTGTCAAATACAGATCCAGTGCGCAAATCCCAGACCTAAAGACCGGCATGGGGAGGTCAGCCATGGATGGATGATCATTCAAATAACTTACGCGGATGGTCTTATCGACACTGCCGGTGACAAGGTGAATTTCATCGAATTGCAAGCAGGTGACAGCACCTTTATGGCCAGGAAGTGTACGATGGACTTGGCCGGTTCTTACTGGAAACGAAAAAAAGATTAGCAAACCTATGATATCCCCCCTTTTTTTTTCTACTTACAATCCCACATGCGGATCTTGCCATCGACGGTGCCACTGGCCAAGGCAAAGTTCCAGAATTGCAGGTCACCAATATAGTTGGAGGCATGCTCGAACAGGTTGATTTTCAAGCTTTCCAGTGAGAAGTGATTGGTAGGGCTCGAGTGCTGGCTAGCCCACATCACGTCCATGGTCAACACACATGTCTGCGTCTCTAAATCCCAAAGTCGCATGGTTTTGTCGTTCGATCCCGATACCTAAAATAGCAATGATGTGAGAAAACAGGAGGGGCAGGATTGGTCTGTGGAAAATCAAAACAAGAGGTGCAGCTTACGAGATGGGTGGCATCGGCATGCATGGCGGTGACTTCGGCTTGATGGCCATCTAGCGTCGAGATACAGTAGTTGGGTGGAGGGGCGTCTTGGGCACGGACCACAGGTGACGACGACGGCGAGGCTTGGGCACTGGAGAAGTTGGAAAACGATTCCATCGAGATAGGGGTGGGTGCTTGAGACAAGGCAGAGATATCCCATTGCTTGATCAGCCCATCATCGGAGCCAGTCAACAGTCGCATGTCGTCTAATTGTAAGCAGCGCACCACATTGGTATGGCCATCCAGCTGTCCAGAGCAAATGCCTCGACGAAGATCCCACACACGCACTGTGTGGTCCAAGGAGGATGACACCAGGGTGCCTTTTTTGTGAGAAAAGTCGACACACAAGATGCTTGCTTCATGGCCCGAGAGTGTCTAACAAAAATGGTGTGAGTTGCACGCTTTGTAGCATGGGGACCTACCTTGAAAGTCTCGCCAAAGCCATATTCATCGTCAGATTCTTCTTGGATAGATTCGGCAGGTTTGCTGCTGGAGGAAGCATCATCTTGGTCAGCCATGATCTTTTCGGTCAACTCTTCAACTATGGAAAATCATAAGATTCGTGTCACGGGTTCCTGTTTCCCTTTCACTCCACAGCTTACTTGACAATTGAGTTTGCTGGCCCTTTGTTTCCAGCTTGGCCCAGCGTTCTTCCAAGGATTTGCGCTTGTTGATAAGATCATCGATTTGCATGTCGATCTGGCGTATTTCATTGCTGATAGATGTCTATGAAAGGAAAGGTGAGTGTTCACGGTATTTATGAAAGTGAACACGTACCATGTGCATATTGATTTTGTCACTCTCGCGTATCTTCTTTTCGCGCTCTTCAATGATCCCTTTCAATGCGCCATCTGCGAAATAGAGAGGAATGGGAGTCAGTGCCCTCATTTACGTTGGAGGGGGAAAAAGGGAGGGGCGTTGTTACCAGCAGCTTTGCCCAAAGGAACAGCGTTCTTTTTCCTTCTGTTTCTTGATCGCTTGGGAGACGCATTGGTGGAGGGGTCGGTCAAGGATGGATAGGTGGTGGCAAAGCTTTGGAAGAGGGACAGGCCGGGTGCAGGTTCGGGAATGTCGGCGGACAAGAGCGTGGCACTGGAAGGCCAGGGTTGGGAGTCCCAGTGCAGAACCAAATCCGTAGCACAACTTGGCGATTTGGGCGAGGACTGGCCACCGGTGGAAGGTGACCGTTGGCGCTGTTGTTGCGCGAGTTGGATAGCCTTGACCATGGATTCGCTGCGATAAACTGGATGTGCGGCCAGAGGGCTGAACATCACAGTGGCGAGCGATTCCAAGTGGACAGCTGGGGCACTCCAGTTGGGTTGAAGCCATTCACGGGCGGTGGAGGCTAGCCCAATGGCAGTGTCTCTTGCGGATGACATGACTTCGCTGGATGATGGAAAGGGAGCAGCGGCTGTTGATGACCGTTTGTTGCCTGATTTGTTATCGTCTTTGGGCATGGAGGATGGATCAGGGTAACGTGACAGAGATGATATAAAAAGGAAGCAGGTCAATCAATGATGAGAAGAAAAAAAAAGGTGACGGATATCAAGGTTTAAAAATACAAATCAAGGATGGAGGGATGTTGTCAGGAAAGAGAGAAAAAAACCAGAAAGAGGTTTCTTTTTCACCAGATGGATTGGTAAAGGATCGAAGGGATGAAGGGAATGAAAAAAAAAAAGGTATGCTACAGCAGAAAGAGAAGAGAAGAAAAAAAAAAATAGCATGGCCAGCCATTTTTGTTTTGGCGCCGTGACAATTTTCTGCCGCTGAATCTCAATTTATTGAACAGAAGGAAAACAAAGCTATTGCTTTAGACGATATTCAAAAGAAAACCCAGGTGGATCCAAAGGAACAAGGGATGCAAGTGAGGGAGCCTTGATGATAAAAAGGCGAGAGCGCCAAAGGTTGGAGACACGTCGGTGCATGGATTTGACGGCGATGTCGCGAGGCGAAGCTTCCAACTGGTCATGTTTCTTCGTCTGCTTGGCACCACTCAGTCGGTCGGACAGGTAATCGATCAGCCAAGAAAATTCCGCATCGGTAAAGGCGGCCATCTGTCCATTTACTTCTGCCGTTGTTTCTTTGATCTTCCAGCCGCGATGGCTGCCGTCTTTGGTCAGGGCAAACAGGTACCGAGGCACGGTTAGGCCGCCCAAGTAATCGACTTTGCAGCCGTCGATTTTCAGGCGAGTCAGATGCGGAAGGGCGTCCAAGGAAAGGCAACAGGCTCTTGGGATGGAGACGTTTTTGAGGATCGGTAGGAAGCTTGCGTCGGCCAACACGCTGATGGTGCGTTGGTTTTCTGTCGTAAGCTGGTGCTTGGCAAGATCCAGCCAATAGGAGACGGGGGCGGGGTCCAAGTCGTCTTGGGAGAAGACGACCTTGCTCAAGGTTAAGACGCGAAGGTGGGGGCACCATTTTGGCAAGTGGTCGGTAAAGAAGCCATAGGGGTTGCACAGAAAGACGTTGTGCAGACGCAGCTCTTGCAGGGGATGGTCTTGAATGCAAGCCATTTGAGGAGCTTGGGTACTCCCAAAGATGGAATTGAAGATCGATCGATGGATCCAGTAGCAGAGATTACTGATGCTGAGGGTTTCAATTCGAGGGTATAGAAAAAGGATGTATTCCAGTGACAGGTTGAGATGTTGGCAGACTTGGGTGGTGAGATCCAGCTCGCGCAAGGCGTAGACCTGCTGCAGGAAAGGGTGGCGGCGGAGGGAGGGCTGGTGCTCGCTGAGAAGGAAAAACGGCTGGTCACGTAAGCTGATGTTGGAAGCTGTGTGCAGGAGGCGTGACAGGCTGTGGAGCTGCATCCCTTCGATGTGCGCCTCCTTGAGGTGGCGGAAGCCGGGGTTGCCGAGGTAAGTCGTGAATTTCACATACACCGGCCAGGTTTTTCCCGTGTACCAAAAGTCATTGTCGACAGGCTGCCAGTAGTCTGCATTTCGGATCCAGCTGTGGGAACGAACATAGTGAAGCGACTCTAGGTTGGGGGTTTTGAAGCACAAGTGGAGTAAGATGAGGAAGGGCAGAGAAGGGCTGCTGGCGTCTGGGAAGTCATTGGGACAGACCGTCAATCGGAGGTGTTTGAGTGATCGAAAAGGCTGCGACACATTGTCTTCGTGGTGATCGATGGATCTTTGGGGAGAGGACATAAGACAAAGGAGGTAGTCAGCCAGCTGATGATCAAGGTGTTTGCCGCAGTGGGTGGGGTTGGAGATCAGGACGCTCAAGGAGCTCAGTCCAGGGCAGTGTTGCTGAATGGTGTCGATCAGGTCAATATCCATGTTGAATGTTTTTGAGCTCATCTTGGCATGGCCGATTTGCTTGCATATGTCTAATGTATCGAGGAACGGTAGGTATGGAAGAAGGTCGTTCACAAGCGTGCAGTTGGTATTAGAGATGCGAGCATAAAGAGGTAATGGGACGGCGTCGAGGCCATGCAGCGAGAAGAGGGTGGTGGTTAAAGTCAGTGAGCGAGGGCAGGCTTGGACAATACGTATGATACTATCCCGGGTCATGTACTTGATGTTGAGCAGATGGATGGAGCGAACAAAAGGACCCACGATGTCCAGTCGCCGTTCAAAGTCGCCAGACCATTTGTCAGCGTCGATGGTGAGGGAAGCAAAAAGGAACGGCTTGAGTTGGGCCGACCATGCCTTTTGGGCCAACCGAAGATGCTTCCGTGTGTTTGTCGTTGCTGCTATAAAGATAAGATCAAGGATTTCGACAGGGAGAGCAGTGATTGGCATTCTACATTAGTTTTTCAGAGAAAAAAAGAAAGGGGGGCAAGCAAAACAAAGACGTTGGTGCCTTTTGCGGCGATCGAATTTCCGCGTGGCCTTGTAGGCAGGCGTGCCAGAGGGTGTGCTCCATCGAGGCTTGGATTGAAGTTGCCGGACGCAAACTACAAGCGCCTTTTGTTGACAAGCTAACCGTCAAATGCAAACGCCTCCTGTTGATATGGGGATGGACTAAGAACGTCTATGGATTGTCAAGGCAAGTTGGACCTATCAGAAGTGAACGCATGGTCCGGGAACATGATAGTACACGACTGGCGAGTTTTAAACGAGAGAACTTGTTTTTTTTAATCAATGGAAGATAAAAAAAGAGAACAATAATAATAAACGATATCAGATTAACTAAGGAGAGGTTGGGGAGCATTGGTTCAAGGACCTGAACGAGTCACCATCGTTTTGTTGTTTGTTGGGTGTTTATGCAAAGGCAGGTACGGATCTACTGAACAATATCAATGATTGGAGATTCCTTTTTTTTTTTTTTTTACCTGGCCGAAGCAGGTTGAGCGGAAGAGGGTGTGGACGAAGCAGGGCTGGTGGGGGTGTTGGTGGCAGGCGAGCTCATGGGAGTGGCACCGGTGGAAGGTTGCGAGGAACCCTTGATGGCCAGCAATTGCTTAGCACGGAAGGCTTCGTAATGGATCATAGCAGTGGTTTCGATCAAGTCTTGCAAGTGTGTTCGGGTCAAAAAGTTGCGCAAATGAACAAACTCACAGTGATTTTCGTCTTCCACTAAAAAAAAAGACAAATTGATATGGGTGAGTGATCCGAGGAAGATGGATAAATAAAAGGGTTTACCGCTGATGACACCCCAGCGAGTCTTACGACCACGGACAGCCTTGCCATCGATGACCACATTGCGTTCAGAGCCAACAACAGCAAAAGGAATCAACTCCTGCAAGTCAGAAAAAAAAACCGTTGTCAATGCTGCAAGTCATGGGGTTGAGTGAACGTACACGAATGCTTTCGTTGAGAGCTTGTTCCTGTTCGTCGTCTTCTTCGCTGGCGTAGGGGTACATGTTGATGTTGTGATATTCCAATTCAGCCTTAATCTATCCATAGGGGAAAAAAAGGAGATAGACGGTCAGCAAGGAACGAGGAGGAGCAAGGGCGTACTCTTTGGCGGAAAGCTTCACGTTCATCCAAAGTCAACGAGTCGGATTTAGCAATCACAGGCACGACATTCACCACTTCAGACAGCTTTTGAAGGACAACGATATCAATGGGCTTGAGACTATCAAGAAAAAAGTGAGATTGGTCCAAGGAGAAGCTAGGGTTGTTTACGAGTGACCAGAAGGAGTCACGAAGAAAAGACAGCAGTGAATACGGGTGTCTTGGATGTAACGTTCACGTTGAGCAGTCAGTTCCTTGCGCAAGTATGCAGAGTGTTGGTCCTTGATGTATTTGATAATGGGTTCCCAACTAAAGTAAAAGATCACGATGATTCCCTTTTTTAGTACATTCATTGTTTTGGTTCTCCTCCCCTCCTTTTTCCACTCACCAATTTTCATTGTTGACTTGGTCACCATAGCCAGGAGTGTCGACAATGTTCAGACGAAGACGGACGCCGTTTTCTTCAATCACTATTGAAGAGAGAAAAGAAAATGAGTTTGGCTGGCGGAAGAAATTTTGGGTAACATTGTCGAGGTTAATTAAAAATCGGGGGGGGGGGGTGGGGTGGGGTGCGCCTTACAGTGAGAGACAGCTTCAATTTCAGTGGTTTGACGAGCAGGTTCATCGGCATTCAAGCGACCCTTGCTTTCAATCAGATGAGATGCAAACAAAGTGTTCACCAAAGTAGACTTGCCAAGACCCGATTGACCTAAAAGAATGATGTTTCTTTGTTATTTATCCCCATGACAAGATTGATCCATTCCGCTCTCCTATTTTACTGCTTCATGTCACAGAAAAAAAACGAGACAACCCCTCTTCCCCCAAAATATATTTATAAACACTTACCAACCACCATGACGTTGAATTGAAATCCACGCTTTAAGGATTTCTTTTCGATTTGTTGTGTGATTGTATCGAAACCAACATAAGAGTTCAAAGGTGTCTTTACGGACATGATAAAATAAAAAGGTGAGTTGTTTGGGCATTGTTATAAAACAGGTCATAGACAGGTAAAGAAAACATCTAGTAGTATCATTTACCTGTGCAGATTCCATGGCCAATGCTATAAAGGAAAATGAAGTGTGATGATGAAAAAGAGTGAGAGAAGAAAAATGAAGGGTCTGTTCCTTTTTTTGAGATCAAATTTGAGCGCGAAGACCTGCAGCCAATCACACTGCGGTGGTCATGTCGGCGATTGATTCTGTGTTACACTTTCCTTCACTCGACTGGGCTTTCCTTTTTTTCTCTTCTCCCTTTGCAAACGATCAATCACTCCATTGGCAAAGGAAAAGAAAGAAAAAAGGACCTTCATCCCACGATCCTATTCCCCCCCCCTTTTTTTTTTTTTCTATATATACTTTTCTTTTTTTTTCGTATGATGGATCCGCCTGATCAACAATCTTCCCACTCCTCCGCTGCAACGTCATCCTTGCAACCTCCCGCAAGTGACAGTCGATCAGATCATACTGCTACGCCATCCATCACCACCAGCCTGTCAACGCCTCCTTCCAACGACTACAAACTAAAGTACCAACAGCCCAATGTTGCTTTGGAATTGGACCAATGGTTTTCCATGGTGGACAGGTACGAATAGGAGAAACTGCCCTGGAGGGCTGTATCGGCCATTTTTTTCCCTTTCTCATCCTAGCGTCCTACTTTTTTTTACAGGTATGGTTTCTTTGACCAAGGCCTCTACACCGACGATGATGAAAAGTAAGGGGGAGGGGACCACAGGAGAAGCTGCTGTACGAATGGCTCATATCCTCCATTTTTAATCCATAGGAAAAAGCAAAAGGAAGTAGAACGAAGTGCAAAATGGGCCACGATGTCGAAGCCATTGATGGACAATGGTTTTCATGACTTTGAATTTACTCACAAGGTCAGGAGAACCAGGAGAGACGATTGGGATCAAGAGAGGGGGGAAATGAAAGAGGCGTAATTAATTCAACCTTCCTCCTTTGCACTTACAGTTCATCCGTCGTGTATACAAAGGCATACCAGATATATGGAGACGTGATGCCTGGTATTACATGTGCTCCAATCGATGGAAGGATGCAACCCACGACTTGGAATTGCAAGCCCAGTACGATACATTTAAAAACACAAACACGCCTAGCGAGCGGCAGATCGATCTGGATATTCCAAGAACCATGCACAACCACATTATGTTCCGACAGCGCTATGGCTCGGGGTAAGAAGAGAGAAGAAGAAGAAAAAAGAGAACCCTAAGAAGCTCATCTTCTTGCTTTTAAGACAATGCAACCTCTTTGATGTGCTACGGGCTCTTGCCAATTACGATGAGCAGGTGGGCTACTGTCAAGGCATGGCTAGTGTAGTAGCTATCTTATTGATGTTTTATGAAAACGATGTAATGAACCGAATAGGAAATTTAACGCTAGTACTGATTTTCTTCATTTTTTTGCTCGACAGAAAGCCTTTATGCTCCTGGTCCACATGTTCCGTCGAGACGATCTCCATAACTTGTTTATCTCTGGTTTCCCTGCCTTGATCCGCGCCTTTTATATCCAAGAGCAATTACTGATCCGATACGCTGCAAAGCTGGCTCGGCACCTGGTAACCTCCGAGAAGTCGGCTTGCCTTTATTTATTTTCTCTACGCTAGGATCACCTTGGCATCTCTACGGATATGTTTGCTACACGCTGGTACATCACCTTGTTCACGGGTAATGTGGTGAATTATTCAACCTTGCTGCGGATTTGGGACCTTTATTTTTTGCACGGCTTTGATGTGTTTTACGCCGCCTCTGTTGCTCTCTTGCTGGAAATAAAAGGTTGGTGCCCAAAAAAAAAAAATGAGCCACTTACGCCTCTGTTTTTCGTAGGACAACTGCTGGTAAGCGATATGGAACAAGCCATCACCCTCCTGGGCGGGACGATGGCTGTGAATGAAGACCATTATATCTACTCGGTGAAGAAAATTTTCGAAAGATCTCAACGCTATCTCCCTCAGCTGAAGTCTCAACCCATCCCCCTATGATAATGTATAATTCTCTGTCGATACCCCCTTGTTTCCCCTTACTTCTTCCATCACGATCACCTTGGATGGGTTGTAAAATAAAAAAAATGAGCTCATCACTCTCACTGTTTACTCGTGGGTATCCATCGCTTTGAAGTTTCTAGCGGATATAATGAAGAGTGACGCTGAAATCGGGTGCAAAGAGACTCCGATGCTTGTGGGCACCATCCAGCTCCTGCAAGCTGAGCACCATGCTTTCATCTAGAATGAAGGATGTGTTGACCCAAAACGAAAAAAGGACACTTGTCTATTGAGGAGAGAGAATCAGGTGGGTGATCGACCATTGCAAAAAGCACCGGCCCCTTACCGTCAGCAGGCTGGGAGCATGCAGGAATCGGATCCGCAGATCTTCTCGGCACAGCGGCATCTGCCCTAGATCCAGGATCAAATTATCACTCGATCTTGTCATTTTGAAACCTGGGTGGTTTTGATGGTACAGCACTTGGTTGGCGTGATCTTGGATCGTGAATTCAAAGCCTGTTTGTCAAAAAAAAAAAAAAAAAAGAGGTTTGAAAAAAGCTGCTTCGTCTCCCTATTTCCACGCCAACCTCTATCTTTTCCTGGCTGATATGGTGTCGGGATAGGTGATAGAACAAGCTGGGTCAGCCGCACAGGGCGAGGATCAAGCGTATTCTCATGTTTCATCCATCGGTCAAAATAGTGAATATAACGCAACTGGCTCGGCACCGTGACGCCCTTCAACATTAAAAATCAGCAACCTGGTTTCTGAGTGTTTTTTTTTACGAGTACTTTTCCGTCTGTCGTGCGCTGATCGCCAAATCGTTGAATAGCATCATCGGCAGTGGCGTCCAGACCGCAATAGAGCAGCAGGATAGCCACCATTAAGCCGGTGCGCCCTTTCCCAGCTTTGCAGTGCACCACCACCACATTGCTGTCATCTTGTTTCATCCATGCCGAGGCTTCACAACAAAATTTGAGCATGATGGCCATCGTCGGCACCTGGTGGTCGTCAAAGGCATAATCGGTCTGAGTCGCCAGTTTCGCTCCATCGTAGCCTTTTTCTGACCGCCTAGGAAGAGAACAGGGGTGAGCGGCTGCGGGTGGTGATGAATGACTGACAGGTTGAAGATCTTGTAATGATCAGCATGCTGCTTGTCCAAAAAACTATATTTTCGCGAGTGAGTGACCCATCAGACAACAATGACAAAATTACCTCTTGACATTATCCAGTTGATTACGGTACAGACCTTCCATTCCCTGGCCAGGGTAACTCATGGCAATGATCTGGTCGGTGATGTCTAAACGAACAATGGCATGAAAAGAGAAAGAAAGAAAAATGAATGGCGTTTGTGCCAAATGCAAAGCACGTACAGCTTAGGTCTAATTCCATGTTTCCAAATGTCATCCGTTTACGGTTTTCTGAAACGAGTCTTTGGATCGGTTTGAACATGACACGCAGCTGAATGGAAAAAAAAGAAAGAAAGAAAAAAAGGCGACACGTGCCTTCGGAGGCGGCAAAGCGGAGAGGCGCGGAAGAAGGGCGCTCATTTTTTATTCGCTCGGGAGCTCATTGTTTTCCCAAGTTGTTGGCGCGCACAAACTGTTCCCAGTTCTGCAGTTCGGGGAAATCCTCCTTGAGTTTGGGAATGTCACCCAAGCACTCATGGGTGCTGATGAAACCAACCATTTGCTGGACAGCATCATAGGTCAGCGGGAAGTCTAAAAAAAGCAAAAGCGCCAATGGTCAGCCCCTGCAAACAAAGCAAATTGGATGTCTCGTTACCAGAGTAAGTGTAGGTAGCACCGTTGACATTGCCAAGAATGGCCGCCATGTCCTTGCAAGACAAGTCATCCCCGGCCAATTCGACGGTCTGGCCCAGAAATTTGCCACGTTTCTCGATGATCTCGGCAACAACATAGCCAATGTCTTCCACAGCGATAAACTGAGTCTTGAGATCAGGCGGCAACATGCCCACCAAGGCTGTTCCTTGGATTGGGAAAATGCCTGTGGGCAAGAAGTTGTCCATGAAGTTGGGAGGCCGAACGACCGTAAAAGGGACTCCGCTCTCGGCGAGATGCGTCTCGATCTTGATCTTGGCTCCCCACACCGTTGTCACCGCTGCTTGATCAGCAATGGACACGGAGGAAAACACGACATGGGACACGCCAGCCTCCTTGGCTGCATCGATCACTGTCTTTCCCATGACGACTTCATCCTGGAAAAGAAAATTGGATCAGGTCCTCGCCATCCATTCTGCACCGTTCCTCATTACGTCCACGTTGAAAGGCGTGACAAAATACACACTGTCGACCCCTTCAAAAGCCTTTTTCAACGACGCTACGTCCTTCATATCACCAGCGACCATCTCAACCTTGTCGGCCCAAGCGCTGGACGCGGGGTCACGGACAACGCCGCGCACTTTGATGCCTTTCTTCAATAACTTGGAGGCTGCTGCCCCGGCTTGCTTTCCATTAATACCAACGATGGCTACGAGTTCAACCATGATATTTGTTTGATAAGGAAAAAAAAGAATGAGAAAAGGGTGGGAGGCCAAAGTTCATTTATTGTTTTTGGGCACGGTGCGTCCAAAAAAAAAAAAAAAAAAAAAACCACACAGCCACAACCCGTTCATCGCAAGGGCTTGATCTTGATCCCTTCCATTTTGGCCAAAGGTCAGATGACATGATGATGCTTGTGTTCTTTTCTGAAAAAAAAAAAAAAGAGAGAGAGAGAGAGAGAGGCCTGCATGGCCATTTTTCCTCAAGCCATTTTTTAGCAGCAGATTCATAACGTCATGTAGCTCAAATTTACGAAATAAACCACCGAGGCAATGCCCTTGTCCCGCCCAGCATTTAGGCTTCGCCTTTTGTTTGAAGATGCCCTTCGTTTCTTGTCCTTGGCAACACGAGCCTGGCCGCCTGCTCATAGCTAACGTGTAAGTGACTGATACAATACTCTCCTATTTTTAGCGCTATCCTCAAGAAAGCAAAACGATCGATTGGTCGCCGGATATCACTTGAACGCTCAAGCACACTCAAGCCTACAAGTTGCTTCTTCTGACGATCATCCACAGCCGTGAGGGGCCAAGCTGACGGGGTGGGAAATCCTCCCTTGACCAACATTGGTCCCCCACTTCAGGCCCCTTTTTTTCATTTTTTTTTTGTTTTTTTTTTTTTTTTTTGCTGTGAACGACAACTCCTTTTGCCTCAGTGAAACGATGGATCCTCAACTTGGTGCCGATCAGGATCTCGCGACTGATATTATGAACTCGATCATGACCCCAGGCTATACAGCGAAAGGAGTCATCAAGGTTATGTTTTATGCTTTTTACGCCTTGTTTGCCACGCTGTTCTTGATGATGATCATCACGCACGGCAATCCCCATGTCATCACCCTGTTTGTTTTGTCCATTTGTCTCTATCTAGCCATCCGATGGTAAGTAGAAAAAAAATACCCAAGGACAAGTCGAAGCGCGTGGATTGATGCTTTTTTTCACCCCAGGTTTGTGGCCGAGCTGGACCGATTAAAATCCCAGAACACAACTGCCGACGCTAAGCCTACGGAGGACGATTCAGGGAAAACCAAACAAGCCTGACGTTTTGCACGTAAAGGTATCTATTTAGAGATGCGTAAAGAGCAAGGGAAAATAAACATCGATCACATCAGGAGGCGATGGTACTGACGCCTTTGCATTTTTATTTCTGGTGCCTCCCTAGGTCGCGTTCGACGCATTTCTACAAGTAGAAATGGTATGGAGAAAGCTCGTGGGGGTCATGGGTTGATTCAATTACAAGTGAAGCATTAGCATAGATGGCTTTTTTTTTTTTTTTTTTACTCGGATCTCCCCCTTTTTTTATTGCTTTACCAATGCACTCATATCAAAAATAAGCAATTAAACCTGCATCAGACCAAGAGTGAAGACAGCCACACCTCTCCCTTGCCCTTTCGGTCTTCACCTTTACATTTGGTTTATACTGCTTCATCTTACGTTCATTTCCGATCGGGTGCTGCTGAGATGAAACAACTAAATCGAAAAAAACCATGGACCCCAATTGACGGGAAGGAGGAAAGGAGGTGGAGTAGAAAAGGAAGAAAAAAAGGGGCAAGTGAAAATTGGAGGGAGAAAAAAAAAATGGCATGCCTATGATTTTTGTAATTGGCTTTTGCTGCTAGTTAAACAAAAAACAGACATGGGGCTTTTCTTGACGCACCATTTTTACTTCTCGCAGACACAAGGAGAAAAGTCATGGCTATTAGAAACTGCGACTGCCCCCCTTCTTTCCAAGCACTGCCAGAATCGTCCAATCCCGGATTTGCTGTAAAAAACACGTTATAATCGAGATGCACAGAAATCAACCTGGTGTGCCCACTTATCATTGCCATTGACAATCTTTCCCTTCTTGTACACTTCCTCCCTATTTACCTCCACCGGTCTATTGGCGCTAAGACCAAACGCATCAACCATCTTTTGAAGGAGTCCCGCACTTTTGATATCAATGTTTCCATGCACGTGCATTATTGTTGTCAGCTGGACTCCCTGAAAGAAAGAGAAAAAACCAGCTTTTTTTTCCCAGCTATGAGTGATCAGCCCCCCCCCTTCGCTGCGTCTCCTTCCTCGTTGTCAATAAAATATAAATAAGAAGCCAAGTTTTTGGACCCTCGGCTTGACTTTTCTTTTCAACCTAAACCTTTTTACACCATGGAAATCTCAGAGATCCTTCTTCATGACAACATGCCTACAGACAAGCCTTTCCAGTGCCACTTCCAGGGCTGCTGTAAATCCTTTGGTCGAAAATCTGACCTTGTCCGCCACTGCCGCATTCACACCAATGACCGCCCATTCCGGTGCCTCCTATGTAACAAGCGTTTCATCCAGGTAACTAATAAAAAAAAGAGAGAGAGAGAGCTTGTCACTCATTTTCTTATTCCATAGCGATCAGCGTTGACTGTCCACTCAAGAACACATTCTGGTGAACGACCTCATCAATGCGAGTACTGTCTCCGCCGGTTCAGTGACAGCAGTTCCCTTGCCAGACACAGGTACACTAGAAAAAGTCGGCTAGAGACAGGACCCTCATGATTTTTTTTGGCATATTCAAACCCAGACGCATCCACACAGGGAAACGGCCCTACAGCTGCACACACGAAGGCTGCACCAAGAGCTTTGTGAGGAAAACCATGTTGATCCAGCATATCAAACAGCATACACAGCCAACTCACCTTACAAAGCCCTCACCATCAAATTCAACTGCCTCCTCTGCATCTCCATAGCCAATTTTTTTTTATCATCGTCTTCTACAGTATCATCTGCCCAGCCCTCAACCAGCCTCCGCTAACCTCTCTTCTCAATTTTTTTATCGCTCTGGCCATGCTCCCTGCCACTTTAGCATTTCCTAATAAACATCTACTGCCAGCAAAGCTTAAGATAGCGGCACATCCGAGGAGGACTGCGTTTTTTTTTTATTGACTGCTCCTGCCAGAACAACAGCGGGCACTTGGCAATAGATTCATCTCCCGGAGCGACATTCACTAGCCCGAGCCCACCAGCATTGTAGTTCCTAGCGTTTTTATTTTATTTTTTTATTGTCAGGGAAATTGAGATGCCAATGATTTTAACAAAAAAAAAAACCTGCACATCAAATTCGATCTTGGACGCAGCCCTTTTTGACAAGGTGCAGAAGTGGGTCGGCCAGCAAAATTAGGCTATCCTGAAAAGTGACTTGGAAGACAGACTTTGTGCTGCTATTGGTTTGAACGCTACATACAATGCCTGTTACTTTATCACCTGTCATTTAACGCCAACCGATCTGAACAAAAATCATCCAAAATCCAACCTCCGCCGTTTCATGCCAGATTTGGCATTCGGTCAGCTCTTGGGAGGAGGGAGGGAGGGGTCTTGCTTTTTTTTAAAAAGAAGAAATTGACATGGTGCTCTTTTGAATGATTGGATCGATGTTAAATTATGCATGGGAGCAAATCTTCATAGAAGGCATTGACTCTACCAAAATCATATCGATCAGTTATGGTTGCCCAGCCAACGTTGTAGCAATCACGTTTTGACCCCTCCGATTCCTCAGCCAAAAAAAAGCCATGATAAAATGAAAAAATGCATTTCATACGCCGATACAGCCGGCTGACTACCTCACAGGTGCTGCTGGCACCGAGCGAGTGAAAACCATGTGATATAACATAGCAATATTGGTAGGGAGAAGAGTGACAATCCAACACTAACTAAGAATGCATGCGTTTCGTTTATTTTTTTTTAACTGTGACATAGGCAAGGAAAAGAACACCGATTTGCTGGCTGCACGGACCGATCCGCCGAAAATGCCCGTCCATGGGCTAATCGTATCATCGAACGTTGCCTACAAAACACCAACGCCAGCATTATCCATCCGTTTTTCCATTTCTGATCTCCTGTCGTTGTTACTGCCATGGCCCTAGAAAAAAGAGCCAAACCAACCGGAAAATGAAATTCAACGCGGCCCTGCGTTTCATCAATTTTGAAAGCTTTTTTCTGTGCCTTTTTTTTTTTTTTCCTCTTTCTCATTAGCATTTTTCTTTTCCTTCTTGTTAGTGAAAGCGAGAAAAAAGAAAACTAGATTAACTATTGCTTTTAGTGTGTTCGTGTTAGCATGTTATCCGCAGTTGCAGCAGCCAATGGTGGCATCCCGCTGCCATCATCTGAAAAGGATGAAATCTGGTCTTCGATTTTAAAAGGGGTGGCATCATCCAAAATGGTCCCCACCAAAAATGTTCTCATCCTGGGTAAACAACGAGAGGGGAGGCCTTATAAATGTCTACTTGCAAGCTAAATACTTTCTTTTTTATCCACTGTTGAAAGGGGACTCGTCCAGTGGTAAATCTACCTTGATTCATTACTTGAAAAACGATCCAGGACCCCAGCCAGCAGCAAGTGAGACGGACCAGCTACCACCCTCCTCTTTCAATGTTTCGGCCACAAATACGTATACCCCAATGCCTGTCGATGCTCTGGATGACGATGTGGCCAACAATCTTGCTCTTGGTTATACCTATGTTGACATTCAAGACGAAGACAACGAAGGTAAGCCGCTCTGCCGCGCAAAACGGCCAGGGACTCGCCTGACCATTTTCCATAGCCATGGCTCGTCTAGGCTTATATCAATTGGGAATCTCAGCCTCGGAATACCTGCCTTTGATAAAGTTTGCCCTATCGGTAGAGACCATGGCGGACTGCATGGTGCTCTTGGTTCTCGACTGGAGCCGCCCTGGCAAATTTTTGGAATCCTTGCAGCGTTGGATCAACGTCATTGATCACACCGTCAATGAAATCGCAAAGCAAGGTAGCAATCCAGAATCTTCGTGGAGTCGAGGCAAAGTCGTGCTGGAAGAACTCGGTGAAAAATGTAAGTGCTTAAAGGGGCGAGGCATATCCTCATCGACTTTCTTTCTGCGGCACAGTGCAGTTGTATCTGAAATCCTACACGGAACCCACACAAGCCAACGGCTTCAATCTGACTGCCTCCACATCCACAAGCTCGATTCCATCAACGCCGACTAGCAACTTTGTCCCCGTCACCTCCACGACGTCCACCACCACCAACGGTATGACCTCCAGCAACGTGGATCAAGTCACCCTGCCTCTGCCCTCAGGCTGCCTGTCCACCAATTATGGTCTACCCATTGCTGTCGTTTGCACCAAGGTTCGCATCTCCTTTGTGTGCGTCACTTTCTCACTTTTTTTGAATATCTCTAATCTAGACCGACTGCTTTACTCAGTTGGAACACAGTCACGATTTCAAGGACGATCAATTTGATTATATTCAGCAAATGCTACGATGCATCTGTATGAAATGTAAGTAAAAAAAAGACGGAGGCAGGGGTGGATCAAGGAAGATGCAAAGGGCCGATTTTTTTTCTTTCCGATCTGTAGATGGAGCGGCACTATTTTATACCTCTACATTACGACCATACACATTCCATTATTTACGACAATATGTGCTTCACCGGCTGTTGACGACAACGACCAAACATTACCCTTACCCGTACAAGGCCCAGGTGGTGGAACGCGATCTGGTGGCGGTTCCTTCTGGATGGGATTCGTGGGGTAAAATCCGGATTCTGCGCGATGGATTTGATTGTGAAGCTGTCAATCAAGGCTGGGATGCAGATATGGAAGCCTTACAAGATCGCCAGGCTCCTGGCGCACATGGTGCACGTGGCATGTATGAAGATATTATTACCGATGCCGAAAGTGTCGAACAGGTAAGCCTCCTCTCTTACCAAGACAACATGACCTCATCTTTTTTTTTTTTTTTCACTCAGCCTCTCAACGCCACACCCATTGTCACTTGCGAAGATGAGCAGGTCTTTTTGGAACGACATTTCGACACTCTTCAACGAGCCTCGGACGGACCAAGTCGACAAGGCACCGGCGCCACAGTCACCAAACCCAGTGTTGTTGGTCCTTTGGGTGTGTCGTCCATGACGTTGGACCTGATGCGTGGCTCCGCCGAACGAGAAACCGACCACCTCTTGCCTCGCACCATGCGAGCCAGCGGAGACGATAAAAAGGTAACGTCAAAAAAAAAAAAATGGATGCGTTGCATCACTGACGGCTCGTTTCTAGTTGCCCTCGCCTATCCAAACCTCACCAAACTACGGCAATAGCAGTGCTGCTGGCACCGCTGGCAACACATTATCGTCAGCAACCACTGGTGCTTCCAACGAAGTCCTTGCCAATTTCTTCCAATCGCTATTGTCCAAGAAAGCCGGCGGCTCTTCCCCCACCACAGCATCGTCGCCCACTTCAAGCCTGTTGAATGGCTCCTTGACCCGCGAAGACACCACTCGAAAACCATCTATCCATAGAAAAGAAGTCCACAAGGAATTGGATCGTATGCGCCAATCTGTAGCCAAACCCTAACACTTTTTTTTTTCCGTCGATTGGCTGTCCCATTGATTTGGTCCCCTCCCCCTCCTTCCCCCCAAAAAAAAATAAATAAAAAAATAGCAACCCCTTTTTATTTACCCTTTCATGCTAGCTTGGTTCAACGGTTAGACTACACGGAGGAAAAATATTTGACCGGCAGGTGGCCCAAAACTCCGGTTTGGGCTTTCTTTTCATTTCCTTTTTTTTTTTTCGGCCTTTTCACTATCTCTCTTTCTCGTTTTTTTTTTTTATTATCAGCCTCCATGACTACGAAATTACACGCCTATCTCAAAGCCCATGGATTATCATTAGAAACAAGCAGTGATCCTACAGTTGGTCGGAAGGTGATGACAACGCAGGACCACAAACGAGGCGAAGTGCTCGTGACATCTCAGCCGCTGGGTGCTGTTCCATTAGGGTCGCAACGCCATGAAATCTGCAATTACTGCTTCCGCAAAGCAAAGCAGCAAACCACCCTCCAGCGATGCTCCCAATGTAAAGCCGCCTACTTTTGTGATATGGGATGCTTCAAAAATGCCTGGCTCACCTATCATCAGTTTGCATGCAAGAAGACCACACACATCCCCGAACTGATCGACCTGGATCAGGACGCCATGGACCTTGAAATGCTCGAACGAGTCGCTGTCAATTATAATCGCTACGAAAAACGCAAACAAAGCCTCCAGTCTGAACGGGCCTCCAACCAGAAGAACCAAAGCGTAAAACCACAGCAACTACTCGCCAATCCTGCCGAGGAATGTGTGGACATCACCATGGAAGCCTTCAACAGCTTGATGGATCACCTACCCGACCAGCCTCGTCAGAATCTCACCCGCTATGAACGCCTGGCCATCCAAGCCTTGGCCAAGCCCCACCTGTCTTCGTCGGGTCTGACGAAAGACGACCTGGTCCGCTTCCTCTGCCGATTCCAGTGCAATAACTTTGGCATCCACGACGACTATTTGTTTAGTGTTGGTGAAGGCACGTATCCTGTGGCTTCTCTGATCAATCACTCGTGCCGCCCCAACGCCATCGCTACTTTCAGCGGAGCCATGATGTCGATCTTAGCCATCGACCATATCCAGGCGGGCCAGGAAGTCACCATCGCCTATTTGGACATTGCCCACGACCGGTCCCATCGTCTGTCGAGCTTGTGGGAAAAGTATTTCTTCCACTGCAAATGCGTACGATGCGTAACGGTCGACGCCTCCATCAACACTCCCGACACCGTTCTCGGCAACATCGACGCCTTCATTGGCAATGAAGACCGACCCGACTGGTGGGCCCTTGCTGAAACCCTCCTTCAATCCGATGGCGAAGGCCTCAGCATCAGCGCCAAGGGCAAGGCCTCGACCACCCCCACCCCATCGTCCCACAAGGACACTCTCTGGAAGCAAATCGAGGACGCAGTCAGCGACGAAAACTGGGATATGCCCGCGCTCAGTGCTCATTACGACCGTTACAAAGGAAACGTACCCGACATTTCCAAACCGTTGACTCTGGCCGAATACACACACACGGCACTGACAACCACGTGCCCTTACATCTGGACGGTCGAAGATCTTTCACTGCATGGCAAACTCGCGCAGTTGGGCTCAAACTACCGATCACCAGCACCGCTCGATCTGCCTACACCACCGACTCAAGGCATCCGCACCTTTGACGACCCCATTCCAGAGATGACCAGGCCCAAACTTCCTGACACATACCTAGACCTCCTGGCTCAGCGCATGACATCAACACAAGCCTACCCGACCGACCCTGACAGCTTTGATCCCAGGTCACTCGCAATATTACCCACAGCCACCAAAGTCTACTTCAACCTGATGGCCCGGGGCGAATGGCAAATCGCCACCAAACTTGGCTTGTACGTTGCATCGCAATATATCTTGATATACCCTCCCTACCACCCTGTTATCAGCCTGCACTTCCTAATCCTTGCCAAATGCTGTTGGAACACGATGGTCAAAGAGCAAATCGTTGGCAAGAACCTGATCAACGTTTATCAACGATCCGTACGCCGATGGATCCTTGTCGCCAAGATCACCATTGCCGTCACTGCTGGCAAGAAGGGCAGTCAATGGCGTGAAATTGGTGAACTGGAATGGATCTTTTCACGCGATCAGAAGCTTCTTGAATGAAACCTTTTTTTTTTCTCACCTAAGCATGTACCTCTCCAAACCGATCCCATGGCCATCACTCCCTCCATTCCCCACCTCATTATACTACTACTATATTACTACTGCTTTTTTTTTGGTTCTATCAGCGTCTCTCTTTTTTTTTATTTTAGTAACCTTCTTAACTAAAAGTGGTATATCAATGAGATACAATCTGCTAAAAGGCAGGCAGTCCCAGACGTGAAAGGAGCCGTGTACTGTAAAAAAAAAAAAAAACCATGTCGGGGATGCACACAATGCATAACATATGACTAAGGCGAGGCCGGCTTTTTTTCTGATAGCCGATGGCGCAGTGGGCGCAAAGTAAGTTTAGAGGGCATAGGCACTTCATACACATAGCCCAGGCCCAGAACGGCGCACAAGCACCACAATGCAAAAATGACCCAGTACACGACAATCTGCGATTGGATGTGTGACGATAACCTGGCGACCAAAACAGAAGACGGTTCCAAGCTGGTCACATTCAACTGGACATCAAGATCCATCATAGGCAACAGAGGCAATTCTATGCCAGGCTGATTCATCTGGTTGAGGTGAGTGGAAGAAAAAAAAAAAAATTGAGCATCCGCTCTACAACAGGCACCCGCTTACAATCCATTCGACACCATGCTGCAACGCCACAAGCTTGTTGAGGATCAAGCACTGGATCACATCCTTGGCAGGCTCTTCCATGATGGAGCCACCGACGGTCGCGGTGATCAGCTGCGAAAGGTGGTCGATCGCTGAGTCGAGGGTCTGGTTGATAGGCGCCGCAAAGGCCTGGACACTGGCCAGCCATTGGTCATTGGTGGCGTTTTGCATGGCTGTGATCCAGCGGTTGGTCGCGTTGGCCTGAGCTTCGTAACTGAATTGGATAGCGCCGAGAGCGTTCACCGTCACGTTGTGGGACCATTCCTCGACACGCTGGTCAAGGGTCGTCAGGGCAGAGGTCGAGAGCCACTGCACAGAAGCCAGCGCCAGGTGGGAGATGACAAGACCAAAGACAGAGAAGACGAGGCAGTAGACCAGGGCTTGAGACTGGGTGATGAAATGCAGCCACTGCCGCCATTTTCCCGGCACAGCCACCAGGGCCGCACGCGAGCGGAACGTCAGCAGGGAAGAGACCCAGGGAGATTGCTGGATGTCACCGTAGCGGGACAACAACGCGGCTTGGGCAGACACATGGTGGCGGCGGATCATGGCAGGCGGGTCAAGGCCCGGAAGGGAAGCAGGGTCGGCGAGCAAATCAAGCACATGTAAGCGCATGCGTTGCAGGTAGCGGAAGCGGTGGCGCAACAGAAGCCAGTGAAGCGACATGCACACAACCATGATGCTGATCGTGATGGCCATCAAAACATGCACAAAGTGAAGGGTGTCTTTGTGGGCTTCTTGCACATAGGCCAAAATCGAATCGACTTGGCAAACGGGCGGTGTGGGTGGCGGCAACTGCCAAGGCAATACAGCGCCAGAGGCTAGCGCGCCGGCCGGCTGGAGTGAGTCATTGAGGTGAGACTTCAGGTCGTCCAATGGCTGGAGCAAAGGATCGAGCCAGGTCGAGCTGTTGGTCCATTGGCCGACTTGGTGCTGGGCCTGTTCCATCGCGAAGGTCCAGTTGGACAGCTGCGTGGGCACGTTTTCCATGTCGCTTGCGCCAAAGAGCTCGCCGAGGGCATGGATGCCTTTGAGGATGGTTTCTACCGCCGCCTGGATCGGCTTGGTAATCACCGTCAGCAGCGCCAGAGCGGTGTGGATGGCGAAAAAAAAGAGGCAGCGATACGTGGACTGGTACATCTCGAGGAACCACTTCAAGGCAGTCTGGACAATGGTGACCATGATCAGCAGCCACCGCCGCATGAGGTCCAGGAACATCCGAGGCACCACGGTCACTAGTTTGCCTACAAGCTTCGAAGGCAGTCGGTCGATTTGCTCAACAAACCGGTTCACCTGTCGGCAGCTGAACACCAGTTCCCGCTCGATCAAGTTGAATGACTGGTCAATCAGCGGGTAAAGCGTCACCAGCGTCACCAGCGACAGCCCGACCATCAAGGAGCCCATGTTAAGCCACGATACAAGATACTGGCCGCCCAATCCAATGACTAATTGATTCATATCGCTCTCACAAGTGAATTGGATAGAATTGAAAAAAAAAAAAAAAAATAGTGAAGAGAAGCACAGATGCCGACCTCCGCAGGAAACAATAAAAATAGAAGCTGCGCGGCCTAGGCACGCCAGGCTCATTGTTCATTGTCCTCAAAAAAAAAAAGCCGTGAAAACACCAGTCCTAAATAACCAAAGCGTAAACAAGTTTCCAAATGGTGCTAGGAAAGTCAAGGGATGGGAAACTTAATCCTTTTTATAAATGTCTAGTGAGGGATATGAGGGGTAAACATGTGGGAGCAAAAAAAAAAAAAAAAAAAGGATTGGACAGGGAGGGGGTCTATGGTTGCTTTTGTTGGGTCTGGTCGACGTTGGCATCGGTAGATGAAGCAGATGCTTCGGGGGCAGGGTTGGAAGGCTCTTGGGGCTGTTGCTGATCCTTGACGACCTCGGCTTCGACCTCCTTTTCCATCGCACCGAGCTCTTCGTCGATGTGCTTGATCATCTTTTCCAGACGCTTTTCCAGGCGGGCGGTGGACTTGTCGGCATCCTTCTTGGTGGCTTCCTTGAGTTCCTCGACCAGATCCTTGTAGTCTTCGTGCTGGATCTTGATTTCGTTGAGCTGGGCACGTTCCTCGAGCACATCCACCTTTGTGCGCAACTTGGCCAGGGCCTCGTGCAGTTGCTCCTTTTCTTCATCGGACAGGACCTCTTCCGCAGCTGGTTGTTTTTGTTCTTCTTCGGGGATGAATTCGTCACGCTTTTCAGCTTCAGCAGTTGCTGCAGCTTCTTGTTGGGCCTTGCGTTCGGCTTCTTCAGCTTCCTTGGCCTTGGCTTCCTTTTCTTCTTGTTCGGATTCGTCCTCGATCAATTCTTGCTGCTGCTCAAGCACGTCGTACTTTTGCTTGTACGTGCTGTTACCCACCATTTCCATGACTTGCAATTCAGCTTCGTTCACCTAGACGACGGTTAAAAAAAGGAGGGTCAGCCATAGGATGATTATTCGTTTTTTCAAGGGGGGAGTTGGAGAGTTACCAAATTGTCGGGCAAGCTGTTGAAGGTGGCCTTCAAAGCTTCTTCGGTCGTCATGTGACGGTCGGTGTAAGTAAAGGCGCCAGTCAGTAGCAGCAAGGTACAGGGCACATGGTGATTCAAATGCAGATCGAGCCATTGGGACAGCTCATCTCGGAGACGTTCATTGGAGGTACCAATGACTCGGAAGCCGCGCGCCACACAAGCCGCTTGCAATTCAGGCACGGTCAAGGAATCAATGCCTTCACTTTGAATGACCTACAAACAAAAAAAGGCGGTGGAGAGTGAGACTGGCGTTCCCTTGTGAACTTGTTTACCTTGTCGTCGGCCTTGATTTGACGCATACGGTTGCGGATTTGGAAACGCAGGAAATTGTCGGTACCAAAGGCGTTGATGTTCATGTAGCGGCACATGGACACCAACTGGGGTCGGGTCAAATTGTCCAAGGTCAATTCATCTTCAAAGCGACGAGCCACGTTGAGCAAGTCGTCTGTGTCAGCCTGTTCACCTGTGATACGAATCTGCAAAAAAAAAAAAAAGGATGAGTGACGGAACAGTTGCTGGCAGTCTTCCTTTCTGACCTTGCGGAAGAAATCTGTGAATTCCTTTGCAGATTTTTCACTATCAGATCCGGCAAATCCAGATTCAGAGATGGTTTCTTGCAAAAAGCGGGCCATTTCCAAGCGCACCTTCAGTAGCTTGCGCTTCTTTTCTTCCTGGTGACAGGGGTAAAAAAAAAAAAAAAAAGTTCAACACGAGCTTTGTAGGCTGCCAATGGCATTCTTACCTCTTGCGATTTGTTTTCAAAGGTGCTGGGCAACATGTTGGGGAAGAGCTTCAAAGCCAAAGGCAGCAACAGTTCCATAAAAGGAACAATGATAAAGACAGCAAAAGGAATCAAACGAGCCATATCCGAGGTAGTACGTCGAAGCTAACAATAAAAAAAAAAAAAAAAGATGCATAAAGCGGGACTGCCAATTAGATTGCTTGCATAGAGACTGCTTTTGTTTGGTATTTTTGCTTTACCTGACGAGCTTCACGACGAGTCAAATGGCCACCATTTAACAATTTCCAAATGAGTTTGCTGGAAATACGGATTTCCAGGCCCAGGAGCTTGGTGCCGTGCCAGTAATGAACAGCCTCGGCCTTGACTTTTTGCCAGATCGTTTTCTTGGGTTTGGCAACGGTCGTGGATGCAGCGCCTTGGGCAGCTTGTTCTTTGGCGTTTTCCTTGGCCAATAAGGCAGCACGGGAGATCACGGTTTCCTTTTCTTCATTGCTGATGGTTGCTTTGGTGGCAGTGGAGGGCTTGTCGGAGCGAAGGATGCGTAATTCGCTGTGAATGCCCCGGCTGGATGGTTGCAAGGGTCGTAGCTGGGTGCCTCGACGGACATTGCCACGAACCAGCACTTGGACGTAGATGGATGTTAATGACGAAGGTTGTTGCAATGATCGTCTTATCGCAGGCACGGATCGATACATGATATAAAACGAAAATGGATCAATAAAAAAAAAAAAAGAGGAAAAAGGAAAAAAAAAAAAAGAAAAATAACAAACTGGAATTATTTTGCCGGGGATTTCGTCCTTCCCGCACGCTCGACCCTGTTATGACTCAACGCACATGATTGTCGGCCATGAAGGCATGACGTTTGTCAACTTCCAAACAAGGCGCTTTTGGATTCCCATGGAGCTGTTCATGCCAAACGTTGTGCAAAGGCATAGTAACCATCCCAGGGTGATGACCAGCCAATCAGTGATCAGCCCTCCGTCGCTGACGGCGGTAGCAGGATCAACCCTTGAAAAAGAGACAATTGATAAAAAAGTTTGGCGCGTTTTTTTTTTCAGGATGGTGACACAAATCCATTTTTTAATCTCTTTTTTTTTTGTCTCTGTGCCTTTTTCCTTTTCTTTTTCCTTCTTACTTTCCCTCTCCATTCCTTTATTTTTCACTCCTTTCCTCAACGAGCAAACGTCATTGCTCAACCTTATTGTTCTTCAGCAGCTCCTCGAAGATAAAGTAAGCAAAAGCGCACCCGACTTGTCACGCCGAGATTAGCAACTGCCAAACAGTATGGTCACTGTCCAAAAAATCGTAATGTCGACACACCTGAAAATAGGTACGCATGTCGACTGACGGTTCATTTTCTTTGGCTTCTTTTTTTTTTTTTTTTTTTACGTTCGTATTTGGGTAGATTGCACGAGTGACTGAAACAAGGTGGTCGAAGCTGTACGTGAGCGTGGCCATGGCTCAATGTATTTGTGTGGTGATCATCCAATCTATTATCTGTTACATGAACGACAGCGAAGCTAAGCTGCTACCGGCACCACCGAGTGAAGGCGTGCTCAGTCCTAGCATTCCAGAAACAGAAATACCACAAATGGCAGCAGATCGCTTGGATCGTATCAAGTGGGAAAACATTTGCTTTATTGGCTTTCAAGCCTGGTTTGCCATGATGACCATTGATGCGGTAAGCGAAAAATTAAACTTTTTTCCAAATTAAAAGCGGAAACGAATCGCATTTTTCATCTTAGACTGTCTACCAAAACACAGCAGAGATCCTAGCTTTGGCAAACATCAATATCATCTGTGCCATCCTTGGAGCCCTGGAGGTCGTGGATGGCAACATCTGGATCAGCAAACTTGCCAACACCAAATTCGACCTCTCGTATCTCTTGACCGCCAGCCAGCTTGAAGTGTGTCTTGCAGTTGTCATTCTGTTCTACGCCTGTATTCTCGCCTATCTCAGCTACCAAATGTCACGTCAATTCGGTTGGAACATTTACAAAAAAATCGGCGCTGATATTCAAATTCAAAGCATGTGCCCTGCATATGAAAAAAAAAAACCAACCTAACCCTCCTCGCTTTGCTTGATTAGAAATGTACCGCATCTTCCAATTCTTTGTGCTGGCTCTCAAGATCGATATCTTTACGCAATTCTTAGTGTCAGTATTCTACGTGATACAGTACGTGATAAAACTTGGTGTGCAATGGGAAATTGGCATCCAATTGGCCATCACCATCCTCATGCTGCCGATGCTCTACTTTGCCCGTATTGCCGTAAGAAAAAGGAAAAAAAGTGTGGTGGTGTGGCAATTGCTAAACTGGGCAATTCTCCCATTCTTTTGATCTCCATTTTTAGGGTAGCTCAGAATGTCATGGGCGGATGGTTATTTTTATCACTTTTGAAGCCATCGTCATTGTTCATTACACCCTCATTCTCTTGCAAACTGTTGATACCACCAACAGCTGGTATGTATGGATCTGCCTCGGTAAGTACCACTTGACAAAAAAAAAAAAAAAGTAGCCCTCAACCCCTCCACCTCTGTTGTAGTCGGCGTGGGCATTGCCATTGATATTGGGACTATTGTTCTTGGGATTCTTTGCATGAGAAATTTTGGCCGTGGATTGAAACCCTATGTGCAACGTGGTGCAGAGAACAAGAACAGGCATGTCCTACAACTCCATAAAACACAATCAAGACTGTCGTGGCGTATAGACGACGAATAAGCCTGTGGTTTTTTTTTTTTTTCCATATTTTTGATATTTTATTTCTCCTCCCTCCATGTATAGTTTATTCTTTGTATTCCCATAAATGACAAAAATATATCTCTCTTCTTGGTTTTTGGTGTAGCTGGACATTCCTGAAATTATATTTTGTAACGTTACAATTGGCGGTCTGATCACCCAATCTCATGATTTTCTGGGGAACAAAAATAAAAAATTGGGTCCTTCATTTCGCTCCTGGATGTCTTGTCATCTCCATTGCCTTGCAGTGCTACAGAATAGGGTGCGAACTGACAAAAAAAAAAAAAAAAAAAAAGACGAGAGAAAATGACCAGCTCAACCAAGAGGAGCCAGCCATTGTCCAATCATTTTTTTTCACGAGGACAAGATTGAACACGCTATCATCCCATCAGCACCTAAATAAAGCACCACACCAAGAGCTTTGTGCGCTGGAACCTGAAGGTTGCGCCAATCGAACCAAGCCCTAGCCGGGGAACAAAGCCTAACCTGGCTCTGCCAATTTGACAAGGTGACCTCTGATTTCTTCTCTTTTTTTTTTTTTTTGGCGATTTCCATATGTTAAAAAGCGGTTTTATGCAATTTTTTCCTTAGAGAAGGGTGGGGGATACAAGTGAGGTACACAAAGAAATTCTATTAAGCTACACAAAAAAAAAAAAAAAGAGCATTTCTATGAAGAGGAGAGATTGAAAGGGTACAGGATTGGATTCTAGTCTTGTTTCTTCTTCTTGTCTTGGTCATCGTGGCACATTTTGTCCTTGAGTTTGCCAAAAGCGTTTTTGAAGAAGCCTGATGACTTCTTTTCATCATCATCATCATCGTCCTGGTCATCGTCATTGGAAGGAGGGCTGATATCTTCGGCGGACAAGGGGTCGTCGGAGGATGTCGTCGTTGATTCGGAAGGAGGTGTCTGCACGGCAGGTTCGACGCGGTATTCGTCGTCCACAAGACTGGCATATTTTTCAATCAGCTCACGAGCCTCACCCTTGACAGAACTAGAGCATAGATGGAAAAAAAAAAGAAGAGTGAACAATTGGCGATGGGTTTCTCTGGCTGGCACTTACCGAGGCAATTCCACTTGGAAGGTCACGATCTGGTCACCACGGTTCATGCTGGACAGGCGCTGGATGCCACGGCCACGCATGGCGATATTGTCACCGGGCTGAGAGCCCGAGGGCACGCGCAGTTCAACGTCACCATCCACAGTGGGGATACGGATCTTGCCGCCCAGGATGGCTTTATGGAAGGGAATCTTGGCGTCCAATAGAATATCGTAGTTGCGGCGACGGAACACTTTGGAAGGCAGGATCTACAGAGAAAAGCAACGACGGTGAATCTTGCAAGAGAGGTGACGGGCAGAGACTTACATTCAAAGAGACATACAAGTCGCCCTTGGGGCCAGAGCCCTTGACGGGAGCATCACCTTCGCCAGCGACACGGATACGGGACTGGCTATCCACACCAGCCGGGACATTGACTTGAACAGAGGTGCGTTCACGCATCTTGCCAAGACCACCACAAGGTGAGCATCCAGCGCCATAGGGAATGCTTGTGCCAGCCCCACCACAGGCTTGACAGGTCGTTTGCATATGGAAGCCACCCATGGCAATGGTTTGGACACCACTGCCCCGACAGGTGCCACAGGTTTCTTTGGCCTTGCCGGCCTTGAGGCCCGAGCCACGGCAGGTATGACAGTTGGTCACGCGCATCACGTCCACATTTTTTGTCGTCCCTTTGACAGCTTCCATGAACGTCAAGGTCAAAGGTGCCTATGGTCCAGGACGGAGACCGAGAGAAAAAAAAATGAAAGAAACTGGCACCGAGAAGCTTTTTTCTCCTTTACCTGGATATCATCACCTTGGACATTTTGGAAAGGATCGGCACCACCTCGACCGCCGCCGGGAAAACCGCCGCCTTGGAAACCACCGCCAAAGAATTGACTAGGGTGAGAAAGAAAGGTCAGTCAGCACGGTGATTTCTTTTTTCCCCACTGCTCACGAGAAGATATCATTGACGTCAAAACCACCAGGATGACCGGCGCCACCGGGGCCGCCGGCGCCGTCAAAGCCATGGCCAAATTGGTCGTATTGCTGTCTCTTTTGATCGTCAGACAGGATTTCGTAAGCTTCTTGAATTTGTACAAATTTCTCTCGGGCATCCTTGTCCTTGTTGGTGTCGGGGTGGTATTGTTTGGCAAGCTAGAGAAACCAAATAAACCCGGTGAGTGTCTGTGTGTTTCCTCCCCCGAAAACTCTTACTGCATAATAAGCTTTTTTAATATCGCCTGACGAGGCAGACTTGCTGACGCCCAGCACTTCATACGGATCTCGTTTCATCCTTGTCGCATCTAATCAAGTCGCATGTGAATAATCATTATCAGAATGGATCGATCGTGCATCCTTGGCTGTTGTTTGCACTGCTTACCTGAAGAATGGAAATGGCGCTGTTGAGGCAAAAAAAAAAAAAAAAAAAACAACAACAAAAAAAAGGTGAGCTTTTTAAATTCATTGCTGGATCAATGCTGAGAGGCAGATCGTTACCTTTTGATGCAAAGTAGGAATGGCTCCAATGCCATATGTGTTGGCTACATCGAATGTCGGATTAGGCTGTTCCTGTCATTTAAGTTTTTTTTTTTTTTCATTCTTACTTTTCATGGCAGAGGCGGTCATGGAGAGAGGTTGTTGGTGATAAGAAGGGTTAGCGACATGGCGGTATAATCGGGACGTGCTTTTAGACACACGCCACACAGTACGAGGCAAAGACATCAAGATGTAGAAAATAAAAATAAAAAGAGGGGAAGGACAACGGGAAAAAAAAAAAAAAAAGCAGAAATTCAAGCCTGAAACCCACCGCCGCCCATTGGACTAAAAAACGAGAGATTGACAGGTGTTGTGGAACATTCAAGAAGCATCCAAGAAGTTGCGATTTATTTCAACGTAGGCACAGATTTGCCCAGAGGATAGGTAAAGAGGTAGAAGGGGGGATCTAGTGTTCAATAGGTGAATCGGTGCAATTCGTCTTGCTCAGCACAGTCTTCACAGAACCACTTGCCCTGAGGAGGCTCGTTCAAACCCACACAAGAATAATGAAACCATTCCTTTTCACACTACCAAAAAAAATAATAGGTGAGTCAAAAGGGTTGAGCAAGACACGTTTCATCTTACATTGGCACCATCACAAGCAACCATATCGCCAAACGACACTTGATTACAATAGCAATATCTTGGCTCATGCACCCTGGAGGAAGATCGGTGCGTGAGAATTTAAAAAAAAAAAGAGAGAGAGAGACGCTCTGCTTTCGCATACCGTTTCCTTGACTGAGATTGCTGGCCATTCATTAGCGTTTTTCGTCGAGAGGCTATTTAAAAAACGAACGATCAATAAAGAAGGAAACGGGGGTGGTCGTGTCTTTTACGTTCTCGTGACCACGCAGGATCCAAAGGCGGTCGTCGACGGGATTGTAGGGTCGAGGTGGATGAGTTGGAATGGGTTGATGAATGGATGCGAAGGGAGGTGGAGGAAGGGGAAGCGTGAGAGGTGACGGGGTCTTGAGGTGAGTGCATCCATTCTTTGGGGACGAGCTGGCTTTTGGCCATTTGATTGTCGATACGTTCGATATGGCGTGAGATCAGGTCATACATGCGCATGGCTAGCTCAATCTTCTGGTCTTGTTTCTGCAAGGCGGCTCGGAAATCGGTTTCCAGCTGCCGACGGCTGGGCGAGCTGGGACGTGGCAAAGGAGTCGATGGGGAAACCGCGGCGTTTTCGTCATTCACCGTGGTGCGCATGAGCTTGAGATATTTCCGTTTCTGCTTCCCATACACATCGCGGTAACCTATCATTTCATATAGAAAGACGGGTTTGTATTAGCTTTGGGATGAAAGCAAGATCTATTTAAAAAAAAAAAAAAAACTTGCGTTGAAAGTGCTCATCCATGCTTCGTAGCTCATGCATGTGTTGATCGATTTCAGACGGCAAGTTGGCAAGACCTACATTATAGTCAATAGATCTGCTTGATGACCGGCCTGTTGCTTACTTTCAACATAGTCTTCAAAAATATCGGCAATCGAGACGCTCATTTCTTTTTCGTTCTTTCAAGCAAGCTGCGTTTCAAGTCAAGGTATTAATGGGGAACAAGGATGATTGATGGGAATCAAAAAGTACAAGGGATATACAGACGAACAAAAAAAAAAAAGAAGGGCTTCGTTTTTTTTATTATTCTTTCGCCAATGGCTTCAATGGCAAAGCAAGGTCGTGGAAGAGGGGAGGGAAAAGGTACAAAAGAGAGGAGGAAAAAAAAAAAAAAAAAAAGGGAGGGATGGAATTCATTGTCCGCAAGGCATAGCTTGCTTTTCAACGTGAGCGCTCTGCTTGTTTCCGACGCCAACGAGGGCCCATGTACTTGGCAATGATCACGTTTACCGAGGCAAGTAAAAGGCCACCGCCACAGATACTAAACAGAATACCATCGCCTAGATCCGTCTGCAGGGCAGGTGCGTAAAGCGTGAATATCCCGGACAGTCCATACCGAGCCAAGTTGCTGCAAGCTGACAGAAAATGAGAAAGAAGCAAAGGATCGATAAAGTGTCTTACCCGTCACTGCACCGCCTTTATAACGGAAGCAATCTACATAATAGGTAGACAGGTAATTGTACGGCACCAGCAGAAACGCGCCCACTTTTTCAAAAAAAAAAAAAAATAAATAAATCAGCCACCGAGGCACAATGTTTTTTTCTCCTGCACTTGCAGAAAAACAGAATCACAAGGCCCACAGCAAAATGCACATTTTCTTGCACACACCAACCATAGCCAATGAAAGTCAGACATTGTAGGAGAATGCCAGCATAGAACACCCAGCCGCCTAACCGCATTTCCGGCTCAATCCTATTGGGATGCTTGGCCGTCTGCTCATTGTAACGTTTATCTGCACTACGGCCTCCATACTAGGGTAGAGGAAAGACATTAGCTGAGTTTTTTTTCAGGAGGATCATTACCATGGCGCCGGCCACTGTGCCGAAGCTCATGCTGAGCGGAGTAATAAAAGGAATGAGGCGGTTGGTTTCTGGAAAGAGGCTCTTACGGAAGGTAGCAAAGACCAACCATACCAGTAGACAAGCCATATTGATTGGTATAGGTACGAGTGAACAGAGTGTTGACGGTGAAAAAAACCATGTACCTTGCATGCGGGAATTCATAGTGAAGGTGAGAAAGTTTTCAGGGCAAAAAAAAAAAAAAAAAAACTGCCTACAGCAGGCCATGGAAACTAATGCACAGAGCAATGTTTGGGTATTTGAACATTGCCAAGGCTGAAAAAGGGTTGAGCCAGTGACGTTTGGTCGTTTGCTTGTCGTCCATGGAGCGGGTGGGGAAGTGGGTTTCGGGGAGAAAAAGCAGCATGGCCAGCCATACAAAAATCGTCAGGGCTGTGATGAACCAAAAATTACTGCGCCAGCTATAGTTTTGTGCCAGTGCACCACCGATCACAGGTCTACAGGTGAGAATGGAAGGGTTGGCGCCGGGCTTTTTCCTGAAGTCAAATGTTTACCCAAAGGCTGGACCTAGCAATGGCGCGGCGGTGTACCTGGAAAACCGCGGCATTTTAAAGCTGGCAGGGGACCTGTGCGTGCGAGAAAGGGGAAAAGTCTTACCAACCCATGGCACGGCCACGTTCCGAAGCATCAAAAATGGCTCCCAGAGAGGCAACGCCGAGGCTCATCACACTGCTGGAGCCCATGGCGGAGACGATTCGGAAACCAAGGAACATGGCCATGTTTGTGGCAAGAGCGCATCCCAGATTGCCGACGATCGTGATGAAAAAGGAGATCAGGTACACAGGCCGACGGCCTACCGAGGAATAAAAGAAAAGCATAAACGACTTGTTTCCTCTTTTTTTTTTGTTGCCCAACTGCCGTACCCAGGTTGTCGCTCAAGGAAGACCAGAACAAAGGCTATTCAGAAGATCTGGTTAAAGAAAGGCGTTGGCTGGCACTGGGCACGCTTACGAAGATGGCGGTGATAAACGTAAATACGGAAACTAAGTTTGGATGATCAGTCAGCCATCGACGCTTGCTTTCTTCTTACTGCTGGCATTGACCATGAGATCGCTCGCTTGGAAGTCACGCTGAATATAAAACAGGGCTGGATACTGAACGGGAGGGGTCAGCTTGCGTCGAAGCTCATTCTGTCCTTTCTTACGTAGATGGTGGCGGCCATGGGCGATCTTTTTGGTAAGGTGTAACTAATCACGTGACCGTGTGCATCAAAGTCACTTACAGCATGGACCCTGTGGCAATCATCAAGAGAATGCAGTTTTTGGCGAGTTTGGAAGCAGCGCTGGGATCCCCTTCGATCGATGGCACTGCGGTGCATTTTCGTCGCCATCGCTTGGTGCTTCCATTTCCTTTCAACCCATTGGGAGTGGGTGCTATCGTAAAAAGACTACTCGACATGGTGAAAAGAAGAAGAAAGGCGGAAAAATGAAAGGACTGCACCTGAGCCCAGGGCCACTCCTTTTTTTTCACAGGGAAAAAAAAGGTTCCCGGTTGAGACTTTACCCAGAGACTTGACGTTCCCAAAGGAAGACATTTTCAACCTAAGACAAATCTGGACAAATCCCCTCGGGACGAGCTCATCCATCTTGATTGCAATCAAGTCAGAAAAGCGTCTGGCTGAAACACATCGCCACGTGTGTCAACCGCGATAAACAAAAAAAAAAAAAAAAGAGGCACTTTAATTGATGAAAGTGTGATGTATGAGGGGGTATCCAAGAAACAAAAAAAAAAATCTATCATGAGAAAAAGGAGGGATTACAAATACAAGTAGAGAGGAGAGGCTAGATGGAGCGCTTCCATGAGGATTTGATGGTGTTGGGCTGCAAGGACACTTTGACTCGTTGCAGCATGGTGCGATAACGGGTGGAGGCCGGTTCTTGCAAGATGTCTTGGATACATTGGGTGGAGGTATCCAAGGCAGGCAGACTGGAGCGAAGGGTGGGCGACTTGAGTTTGGAGAAGGAGGAGAGACGATCAAAGGAGGGAAAGCTAAAGGAAGTGGGGGAGGAGTGGGAGGAGGAGGTGGAGAGGGAAGGCGCCATATCGGACGAGGTGGGAGGGGATTGAGGCGAGCTGTGGGAAGCTGAGATCCAGGGAATAAAGGCGTTGACACGCATCAGTTCAACCACACACTTGTTGAGTTTGGTAAAGATGTTTGGGTGGAAGTTGCCGTTGTCGAGGTGAGCAATCAAGTCTTGACGTAGATCGCAGGGGATATTGATTTCTTGGTTGGCACTTGACCGGATATATGTGTCGAGCATAGCTTGGCTCTTCTGTTGAATCACATGGAAAATCAGTCGATCATTGTCAGTGAGATGATCTTCTTGACCACGCAAGAACTGGAAACCGTCATCTTGAGGTGTCAGCCGAGTACACAGGTCATTGTATTCTTGGACATCCAGCCAGAAATAAAGGTTTTCGCAACAAAAGGATCGTTCGAGATAGGCTTGAAAATGTTGAAAGCAAGCCGAATCGGGATGTTGTAGCAATTCTTCCAAGGTTTTCGGTAAGCAGATGGGTGTTAGAGCCGGTGACGGTGGTGAGGTCATTCGATTTTGGTTTTTTTTTTTTTGGAGAATGAGAAAAAGAGGAGTCGAGATGGGGCTATTTAAAAAAAAACCAGCACACAATATCAATCAAAATGGTTTTGGAGTAGGTGTTCTATATTAGCATAGAATGAAGAAAAAAGGAACAGATTGAAATCGACGATAGCAACAAAATAAAAAGAAAGAAGGAACTGAGAAGGTGGAGGTCCCAAAAAAAAAAAAAAAGAAGGTCCCCTTTTTTCCCATTGAAACGCCGCTTGCGTCATCTGCACCAGGTGAGCCAATCAATGGCCGTCCTTTTTTTTGCGCGGACATCTTGTCTGCAGCCAAAAAAAACGTGGCCAAAGGTGCCTGAATCCTTCCACCAATCAAATCGCATCACTGGAAAATCCCTATTTCGTCATTCAATGATGACTTCCGTAAGACAGTGCTTCCCACTTTGTACATGTTGTCGGACATAAAAAGAACATAAAAAGAAAAAAGGCAAGGAACCGAGGCTGAAAAAAAAAAAAAAAAAAGGTTTCCATGCAAGGGTTTCATGAAGAATTCAGGTACGCACATGGCAAAAGAAAGTTTTTTTTTTTTTTTATTTCAGGGAAGATCCTTATTTGAACAAGGGAAAAAAGGGAGGCAACTCCATTTGGTAAGTATGGTACCAATCGGGAGGCTAACTCAAAACCGAGAAGCTGAAAAAAAAAAAAAAAAAAGGTGGGATCAAGGAAACAACAGGGTGTTTATCAAAATAAATTTACAAGAAGAAGATAAAATACAAGAGAGAAAAAGAGAATATAGCCTATAGATACACAAAGAGGAAGGGAAACCCGGTCAAGGCCGAGAGGGAAGAGCGGGATGGAAAATTCAAAGATTGTCTTGATGCGGATGATGAAGTGGATCGTAAAAAGGAGGGATGAGATCAGAGAAAAGAAAGGATTGGCTGGCACTTTGATGGCAAGGAGAAGGATGACGCAAACGCAAGGGACGGCGAGAATGACGATGCAAATGGGACCAGGGATGGGTTGGTTTTACAATGCGGCATGGATGACGTGATGTCAGAGGTTTGTTGCGTTGAAAGAGGCTAGTGGATGGCACACTGACCCGACGACGGGACAAAGGAGGGGTATCAAACAAGGTTGGCGGAGTCAGCAGCGTGGAGGTGGAAGACAAGGAGGAGGCCATGGAGGAGGCGCTGGAGGAGCTGGAGGAGCTGGAAGAGGTGGTGGGGGTGGGGGTGGGCAGGTCCGAAGGCGCATGGTAAGGAAAAGGGGGCGGACACTGAGGCGTCAACAAGGTTAGAGGGGTGGCATGAGGGTCCTTTTCCAATTGCAACCAATGATGTCGGTTGGAGGCCAAGGTTTGGGTGAAGACGGCAGCTTTGGGCAGCAAGGCATGGAGGGCGTCAAAGTAAGGTTGGATGACGGCATCGCCAAAGGAGAGACTGATGCTGACTTGATTGGATTGGTGCCGATCCATGCCGGGAGAGATGGCAAGACCAGCACGTCGTTCGGCATCACCTTGGCGAAAGAATTCTTGCACAATCAGGTCGGACCATTGCTTAGCGATGGGCCAAGGGCGCACTGTGTTACTGATGTCGGCTGCATGCAAGATGATCCGGCAAAAGTCGTGGCGTTGGGTGCTTGTCAACGTGGTCGTCACAGGAGGTGAGAAGGAGGTGCGGGTGGGCGTAGGCAAGTGGGCTTTTGGTGGCCAATCATTGTCGACGGATGTTCGATCCGAGAGTGCCTTTACCATTTGCAGAGCCAAGTCTTGTAGATCATCGTGGTATTTCATATCGGTTGACAAGATCAATTGCTCCAATTGCGTTTTCCAGTCGTCGACCAAGGCTTCAAACAGCTTGTGCTTTTCCACCAGGTCAATGGCAATTTCCAGTGAATAGTTTTCTAGCACCGAGGAATCGCTGTAACGCTTGGCCAGGTCGGTCTTTGCCTTGACTTGATATAAATTGTTATAACCAGGCTATTCAAAACAAGGGTGAGTTTGTCATCGAAAAAAAAAAAGGAATATTAATAATTATAATAAATTACATGGCCGACGTCATGGCAAAGAGCAGCGACAAGTAAACAGGGCAGATCCTTCGTTTGTAAATAGTGCATGCCATCCAATTCCACCAAGACATAGTACAACATGACGACAATATCAGCCGCATGATAAAACGAATGATAGGGAGTTTGTTGATAAGCACGATCGACGTCCACCAAAAAATCCAACCAAGCCGAGGCTGTCCTATCTACAGCGGTAAAGAGATCCAATTGACCAAGTAAACCAAGAAGATGACCGTATAGGTCCGTGCGATTGAGATCCAAAACATGCCAGTCTGGTGTAATCTTTGGGCTCACTTTGTCTTGCAGCCATCGCACAAGGTGCTACACAGAACACAGAAAAAAAAAAAGTCGTTTGTAAAACAATCAAACCTTAAAAATAAGCTTACTCGTTCAATAATAAAAAGATCGTTTGCAGGAAGTTGATTGTGTTTCAGTATCAGCATGTTTAGACAGTGAATGGCAATGCAACAACAAAAAAAAGGAGCGCACTCTTTTTTTTTTCTTTTTTTTTTCTTATCAAGGAGGGGAGTGATGTGGTTCTACAATGTCGTTATCAATCGTTCAAGAGGAGAGAAAGAGCAGCACCAGAAGAAGAACAGTAAGTAATGGTGATGACAGACAACAGATGCTATGAATGGGGAAAAAAAAAAAAATAAAAGTAGAGAAAAGAGGAAGAATGGAAAAAGGGGGCAACAAGGAAAAAAAAGAGGGCCCTCCAAAACAATGCCGGCCAATCACAGCTCGGTATTTTCTCCAGCGACAACACTTCGCCACTTATGGCTCCTTCATGGCCGCCCTTCCAAATGGCACTTGGCAAATCCTGACCATGGGGGTGATCAGATTTTTTCAAGCTTCGATTTGGCTGGTTGTTTTGTCTTCCTTGCGCCTTGCCGGACGGATAGAAAAGCCAGCCAATAAAAAGCGAATAAATCTCAAGTAACACGCGGTGTGGTGGCCACCCCTCCTTTTTTTCTTTTTCTCTTTCTTTTTCATCAAGTGTCATCCCTTTTTTTATCTAATTGAACATGTTCATTGTCAACTGGTTTTATGATGTCTTGTCCTCTTTGGGTAAGTGATTGTCCTATTCACAAGATGCAAGGGGGGGGGGGAAGGAAAAAGTGGAAACGATGGGAAGAAAAAAAGAAAAAAAAAAAGAGATGAAGAGACTCACGCCATGGTTTTGACTAGGCTTGATGAACAAGAATGCAAAGATTCTTTTCTTGGGTCTCGATAATGCCGGCAAGACCACATTACTTCATATGCTCAAGAACGACCGCTTGGCTTCTCTACAACCTACATCGCATCCCAGTAAGAAAAGTCGTCGATGGCCCTGGGGTTTTTATTTATTTATTTATTTTCGACAGCTGCTGAAGAATTGGCCATTGGCAATGTGCGTTTCACCACCTACGATCTCGGAGGTCACTTGCAAGCCCGTCGTTTGTGGCGTGATTACTTTCCTGAAGTCTCTGGTATTGTCTTCTTGGTCGATGCTGCCGATCACACTCGTTTTGCTGAATCCAAGGCTGAATTAGATGTAAAAAAAAAAAAAAAAAAAAAAAAAAAAAAGTGACAGGACAAAAAACGCTCATGGTTTTCTGTAGGCTCTCCTTGCTATTGAACAACTGTCCAATGTGCCTTTCCTTGTTCTCGGTAACAAGATTGATGCTGCCGGCGCTGTGAGTGAAGAAGGCCTTCGACAACAACTTGGTTTGTTCCAAACCACTGGCAAGGTAAAAAGAAAACCGCGATGTGTGACAAGCTGCTGATGACACATTCGTTTTTTTGCCTTTCTTAGGGCAAGGTTCCCTTGAATATCCGACCCATCGAAGTGTTCATGTGCTCGGTGGTGATGCGACAAGGTTACGGTGATGGCTTCCGTTGGTTGTCTCAATACGTATAAGGTTTCTTTTTTTTTTTTGTTTGTCTCCGTCCGCCCTCTTTTTTAATACAAATCTTCAAAAAAGAACTAATAAAAAAAAAATGAAATGATCATGTCAAGCAACCTCTCCCTCTTTCACATGCTTGAACCCAAAGGAACCCTGGCTCCCGACGGTCAGTGGCACATGCATGCAGAAAAATGAAAATAAAAAAGGGTCATGCCTTGAGGCGTTTACTTTTTTTTATTTTATTGGGCCTTGTTGAAACGGTCAACGACAGTTTCCCAGTTGATCACCTCCCAGACAGCCTTCATGTAATCAGGACGGACGTTCTTGTATTGCAGATAGTAGGCCTAGCCGAGAAAAAAACCAGTCAGCCTGCTGGAAGAGATGACCATCGAATGCTACTTACGTGTTCCCACACATCCACACCCAACAAAGGAGTCAAGTCTAGAAGAAATCGTCAGCAACCCCACGTCACGCCCTTCCAAGAACTTACGGAGAAGAGGATCTTGGTTAGCAGTGGTGGCGATTTCAACACGCTTGGTCTGCTTGTTGTAACCCTGCACGTCATAAAGTTAGGACAAGTCCGCCAGCCTTCCATCAAAACTTACCAACCAGGCCCAGCCAGAACCCTGGACACCAACGGCAGCAGCGTTGAACTTGGTGACAAACCCATCAAACGAGCCATATTCGCTGTCAATGGCCTTGGCCAAATCACCCGTAGGCTTGGCAGGCACCTTGCCTTTAGGACCCAAGTTCTTCCAGAACAAGCTGTGGTTGATATGGCCTGTTTAAAACAAGAGGTAAGCCTGTTGTGGTTGAAAGGTTGAGTCTTACCACCACCGTTGAATTTGAGGGCGTTTTGCAGGCGAAGTTGCTCAGTCAAGTCCTTGGCCTGGAATGACTTTTCAAGCTGTTCTTCGGCAACATTGTAGTTGTTGACATAGGTTTGATGATGCTTTTGATGATGCACTTCCATGATTTCCTTGCTGATATAGGGTTCAAGAGCCTAGCACAAGCACATGTGAGTCAGCGCCATGGGGTCTTTTTCTTCTCATTACATCGTAAGGATAGGGAAGATCAGGCAAAGTGACCTTGGTGCGGATGGCAGCAAGAGAGCCAAAGACAGGCTTAAAAGTAGCGGTCTTGATAGAACGAGCAGCAACAGACAACATGATGAGTAAAGGTAAAAAAAAAAAAATAAACAACAACGCGAATTTTTTTTAATACTTTTTTTTACTGGCCTGCAAAAAAAAACCAAAGCCAGCTTTTGCTGACCCATCTTGCCTCTCATTGGCTCCAGCTGCTCCAACTTGGCCGCAATAGCCCCCTCCTCTCAACAGACGAGGGTGCTCTATCCAGGAAGCCTTGTCAAAAAAGTGACGTCACTCATCTTCTGAATGAACAGATCCATGGCTGGCTTGACGGTGGCGGTTGTCGGACACGAATTCATCCGATGATCATTGGGAAGAATGGCGCCATCCTGCAGATGGCCAATAGCAAAGATCAGATGAGCCGCACTTTTTTTTTGCATCATTTAAACAGGTTGGTCTCATTTCTCTTTTTCTTCTTCTTCTTCTTCTTTTTGCATATATCCCCCTTTATATAAAGATGGCTTCAAACATTACTTGGCACGATGGCTCTGTCTCTTCAGAAGAACGTCAGTCGCTCTTGAAACAAAAGGTAGGTGTTAAAAAAAAAAAAAAGCAGGGGAGCTGGTTTTATTGAACCCGCTTTAGGGTCTTACCATTTGGTTCACTGGTCTATCGGCTTCTGGTAAGTCGACGTTGGCCACTGCTCTTGAACAAACACTGCTTCATTCTGGTGTCAGCAGCTATCGATTGGACGGCGACAACATCCGCTTTGGCCTTAACAAGAACTTGGGCTTTGGCCCTGACGATCGCACCGAAAACATCCGTCGCATTTCCGAAGTGGCCAAGCTGTTTGCTGACGCCACCGTCGTCGCCATCACTGCCTTCATTAGCCCATACCGAGCCGACCGAGACTCTGCTCGTCAACTGCACAAGGAGGCGGGTTTGCCTTTTGTCGAAGTCTTTGCCGACGCTCCTTTGGACGTCGTCGAACAACGGGATCCCAAGGGCTTGTACAAAAAGGCCAAGGCTGGAGAAATCAAAGAATTCACAGGCATCAGCGCCCCCTATGAAGCCCCCGAAGCCCCCGAAGTTCACGTCAAGACCGACCAAGTCTCTGTTGAAGAAGGTGTCCAACAAGTCATCAAGTACCTTGTGGACCAAGGCTACCTTGCTGCTGACCGCCTGGCCTAACATGACCATGCATATCCCCCAATAGATCTTGCCTTTTAGACTCGTGATTTTTTTTTTATAAAAGGAAAGAAAAAAAAAAAGCTACGTGTATTGAGCAAGTCGTTGACGGTTGACAGTGGATATAAAAAAAGTGCCATCTTGATGCGACCAGCTGACAGCATCCGAGTAGTATGGGAGCTCTTGCACTTGCAAGATGGATTCCGGGAGATGGAAGTTGCGTGCATTGATCTTGTGGTTCTTGTGCACAAACGACTTAAGCGACACAATTTTGGCGCCTTCTTTCAGATCCAAGAACAACCGCAATAAATCCTGGTTGGTCGTCGAGTCGAATGCATAGTTGTTCACCAGCACCACATCGGCCCGCCGCATTGTCGCCATCAGATCCTGCTGTCCTCCATCCAGAAAATCGCCCTGTCGAAAATGCACCTTGCCGGTGGCCAGCCCCCATGCTCTAGAGAGAAGCATGAGTCCTGTTTTCCAGTGTGTGCTGCTTTCGCTTACTTCATACGTGTGGCATATTCCTTGAGCTGACGCTTGGCAAGTTTACATGGGGTTTCCATGATTTCAATGCCAAACGATTCGCAGCCAGTCTGGGCTGCCACTTGCAGCACAGCATTGCCAATCCCACTCCCAAGATCCACAAACACACTCTTGACTGTCATCTTTGTCCTTTCAATCATCTCATTGACGAAGCTAGGGTTCACCTCGCCATACACAAAATTTGAAAATGCTGTGTGGGAGAAGAAAGGTTGAATGATGCAGCCTGTCGTGTGTGTATCTCTTTACCCTTGTATCGATTCAGTTTATCGGCATGAAAGGCAACGGTTCGGCTATAGATTTGATACAGCACATGACACGCCAAGGTATAAGAGGCGTGGCGACGACGTGTTTCCTGCAAGGACAGCGCACCGTGCTGCTGCTTCAAATCCCGGAGCTGCGTGTTCCATTGGTCGATGGCAGCGACATAGCCCGGCTGCTCGCGTCGGTTGCGGTATTTGGTCAGCTGCCGCATGATCCCTTGCTGCACATCACCGAAGCGCTTCTGCTGCTCACGTGTCAAGTAGTCGTCATAGATGTGCTGGATAGTATCTGCAATATCTGCCATTGGGTTGTATTGCTGTGTCTCCTGAGTGATGGGGCAAACCAGAAAAAACCTGCGGGAAACCTGTCAGGACTGAGTCGAAACGACAAAACACTTACTCTTCTTTTTGATGAGCTGGGTATTCGAGTTCAATCCTCAGACTGGCGTCGTCTTTCCATTCGCTGGGATCCTTTGTAAAAACTGAACTAGATTGGACCCGTCAAGAAACCCAGTTAACATAGTTTAGATGCTTCGCCCAATGCGATGAAAGGCAACTTACAAGAACGGTACAAGGACGGGTACGTTTGGACAACATTGGCCGAGGACAGCATAGACCGTACCTTGGACTCCTTGCCGGGCGTCTTTTTTCGGCTAATTATTTCTTGCTGTTCATTCGATGGTATTTTCCGTTTCATTCCTGCCACATTCGCCATGGCTCCAATGCACAGTGCAAAAAAAAAAAAAAAAAAAAAAAAGGAAGAAAAAGAAAATAGCCCCCTTTTTTTAGAAATGCCGCCCAGCCATAAAACCCGTGCCTCTTACTTTTCTTTTCTTTTCATTTTAATCATTCACGCATTGTCCCTTCCCCATGACCACAAGCCAATTGACTGAATACACATCATCGCCTTCTCGGGATCAGCGAGCCATCTGGGAAAAGCAAGTTGTTGACATTGGCATGGAACGCTGCTGACACTTTTTTTTTTTTTAATTTTCTTAGGCTGCAAGAAACTCTTCGACATGACATTATACTTCAGGACAAACTTGATTTCAACCCAGAATCCCTTGATGATCTCGTTTATATCGGCGGTGTCGACCTGAGCTTTCCTGAAAATGATCAGGAACATGCTGTGGCCTGTTTAGTCGTGATGAAATACCCCTCCATGGAGGTAAAGTGGTCCTTTTTCGAAAGGCAAAGTTTCCCGCGGCTCACCCTTTTTTTTATGTTGGCCCCCTGCAGGTAGTCTATACCGATTTCTTGACCACGCGTCTGTACCTACCTTATATTGCTGGCTTTCTTGCTTTTCGTGAAGTGGCACCTTTACAAAAGCTGTTGGAAAAGCTCCAATTGCAACAGCCCGACATCTACCCTCAGGTCCTTCTGGTGGATGGTAAACGAACCCTGCCGCAGTTGCCTACCGCCAGCGAAATTCATTCTTTTTTTTTTATCCTTGCAGGCAATGGCCGCCTGCATCCTCGATGCTGTGGGATTGCTTGCCATCTGGGTGTGCAAGTAGACGTACCTACCATTGGCATAGGCAAGAACTTCTTGGTGATTGATGACGGCGATGCTTTGCAGATGGGACGTGTCAAAAAGGAAGCCAGGGAATCACTTGCCAAGGCGGGCGATTGGATGCCGCTCCAAGGTGCTTCTGGAACCATCTATGGCGCAGCCTTGCGCACCACCCAAGACGCGCCGAACCCAATTTTTGTCAGTCAGGGCCACCGTATCACCTTGCCCTCCGCCATCCGCATCGTCATGGCAACCAGCCGCTTCCGCATTCCAGACCCCATCCGCCATGCTGATCAAAAAAGCCGTGCCTACATTCGCACTCATCGATGACTCTTTTTTTCTTATACCCACCTCACCCGCTTACATACATCCTTGCGTTTAATAAAGGGCCATCTTTAGAAGAAAAACCACGCCCCGGGCCGAATGGCGGCTTCTGGTGAGCTATCTGGCAGACGAGGCCGTCAAGTAGGAGGCATTGAAAGAGAAATGCTGGTATTTTTGTTCATGGATGTAAGAAGGAGAAAAAATACGATCAGGCCTGTACAAAAATAAAGCCTCAAGGGAAGGATCAGATCATTGAGGGGTTCCCCTGACGAAAATGGCCGAGCTTTGATTGTTACCGTAAACATCGCTTTGCTTCAAGTAAACATCGCTTTGCTTCAAGTAAACATCGCTTTGCTTCAAGTAAACATCGCTTTGCTTCAAGTAAACATCGCTTTGCTTCAAGTAAACATCGCTTTGCTTTAAGTAAAAATAGGATTCAAAAAGTGATGTTAACAGGTGGCATTCAAAATGTCAAAATGACAAAAAAGAAATTGCTGCGCTCTCTCTTTTTTTTTTTTTTTTTCCTCCATGTCCATAGACATCTTGACGACATGGCTCTTTTGCATTGGCTTTTTTTTTATTCAAAAAATAGATCTAGAGTGGCACGTTGGGATTGGGATAAAACACAATGTCAGCAGGGTCTGGCACCTCAGGCGCAAAGGGGCCATGGTGAGGATCGACAAGATAAAAAATCACATTGAAGCAGATGCCAGCAAAGATGAGCAAGAACCAGATGATGAGGGGCAGGGCTTGCTTGAGCTTGAACCAAAAGGCCGACTCGGACTTGCGTTCGGACGCAGACCTTGCACTGGTCCCCCAGCTGACATCCCACAGCGAAATCAGGGCCCACAGCTTGGCAGGCACGAGCCCAAACAGATAATAAATCGAGTAGAGGGGGAACAGCAAGAAGCGGGGTGAGAAGGTGACCAGGCAGGAGTAGATCGTCTTGAGCAAGGCAATGACCGAGAGCGACGTCAGCCACATGAGCAGCACCCAAGGCGACTTGACCCACATGATATAGAAGATCGAGAACATCAGGACAAAGGGATACATGCCTTGGTAGAACAGCTCGGCCGCCATCCAGGGGCTGTGCTTGTGCAGGCAGCGGGCATTCCACAGCATCTCACGGTAAAAGCTCTTGGACCAGCGGGTCTGTTGACGGAACCAGCGCAAAAACGTGACGGGCGTCTCGGTGTCGCAAAAAGCGTGGTGGTTGTAGATCACGGATGCGCCTCGGTTGAGCACACAGTTGGTCAGGTGCCGGTCATCGCCGTAGGTGCATTCCAAGCCCAGGAACGTCTGCTGGACCCAGTGGTCGAGGATGGGGGCCAGGTAGTTGGCGCGGTAGATGCCCATGGGGCCAGACACGCAGGTGACCGAGCGGTTGAAGCTTTGGGCAGCACGTTCAATGTTAAAGGCCATCCAATAGCGCAGCGACGACATGAAGGACAAGAGCGAGTCGGTGGCATTCCAAATGCGGACGTCACCGGCAGCAGCCCCGATGCCCGGGAAGAAATGGAGAGCACGCTCCAGCTCCAGCACCGCGTTGGGATCAAAGCGGGTGTCGGAGTCCGTCGACACCACGCTGTCACAGCCGGCAGCCAGCAGCACACGGAAAGCGGTGTACATCGCATGGCGCTTGCCTTGATGGGGCTGGAGGTAACATACCACCTGGGTATCCGAGGGCAAGAATGCAAGGAGCTCGGACGGCAAGGGGGCCAACACATCGTCGTAGCGGCCAGGCGCTGCCGTGTCTTTTTCCTGGCCGTCGCCAAGGTCATGGCCGCTGGAGGTCGAGCAAGCCGAGCTGGAAGAGTGGGCCATTTGCTTTTTGAGTTCTTTCTGTTGCTCAGACAGCAGGAATGTCAGGTTGACGACTGGCTGCTTGGGAAACACGTCTTGGTAGATGGCGGCCATCTCGGTGTCTTCGGCGTCATTGCCGTCGATGACAATACAAATGACCAATGGATCTGGATAGTTGAGCTGGCGGATGGATTCGAGACAGGCGACAAACAAGGCAGGTTCTTCTCGGTAGCCAACGACAGCCAGCCCAACTTTGGAGGCTTTGCGGACGCCAGGCTGGTCTGGGCTTTCGGATGGCTCCGGCGGCGGGCATTTCCTTCGCCATCGGTTGATCATCAGTCGATTCAGTGAAGCAAATGTCAGCTGTAGCACAATAAAGGCAAACACAATGAGCCCATACAGACCCAAGACCCAGAACGACACCTTGGTGACCTGGAATCGCAATGCATAGCCGATGATGGCGGGTAATACAAAAGTGCACGAGATAACTGTCGAGTAGAAGACTTTTAATGGCAAAGTCCACTTGCTCATCTTTTTGACAGAAAAAAAAAAAAAAATGAAAGAGAGAGAGAGAGAGAGAGAGTGATCGGCTTTGGCACATGGGTCCTCCTTCAATATGAATACAGGTGCCTCAAAAACGAGTCGGTGAAACGCGTGGTCGCCTCAGTTCATTTACAGAAAAAAAAAAAAAAAAAAAAAAAAAGCCGAGACAGAGCTTTGGGCCATGTTATGATGATCCAGCGTACCTTGCGCAATAACAAAGTCTTTTTTTTTATTATTACAATAGAATAAGTCTTGGGGGTGTATTTTTTTCTGTATATGTAACGAAATGCAACTCTTTTTTTTTTTTTTTTTCCTAAGCCAAACCAGCTTCCTTCATGGCCTATGGTGAGTGAAAATAAAAAAGGGGGGTTAGGAGGGGTTTGATCTGCTCGGCCAATTTTTTTTTTTTTTTTGATCTAGAAACTTACAGCAAGGAGAGTGGTACCCAACTTGGCGGGAGAGGGGGTGACACGGACACCGGCATCTTCTAAAGCCTTGATCTTGGTTTGGGCAGTACCCTTACCACCAGAGATGATGGCACCGGCATGACCCATACGGCGACCAGGAGGAGCAGTGACACCGGCAATGAAAGAGGCCACAGGCTTGGGTTGGGCACGGGTTTGGTTGTATTGTTTCAAAAAGTCGGCAGCGGCTTCTTCAGCTTCACCACCGATTTCACCAATCATGATGATACCTTCGGTTTCGTCGTCATCCAAGAACACCTTGAGACAGTCGATGAAGTTGGTACCGTTCAAGGGATCACCACCAATACCCACACAGAGGGTTTGTCCCAAGCCAACGTCGGTTGTTTGTTGCACAGCTTCGTAAGTCAAGGTACCGGAGCGAGAGACAATCCCGACCTTGCCCTTCTTCAAGATGCTGCCGGGCATGATACCAATCTTACATTCTTCAGCCTTGATCATACCGGGACAGTTGGGGCCCACCAAACGGGAGCTGGATTGGGTCAACAAGGCTTGCTTGACACGAACCATGTCGTGTTGGGGAATACCTTCGGTGATGGCAACGATCAAAGGCACTTCAGCTTCGATGGCTTCCAAAATAGCAGCAGCAGCACCAGGAGGAGGCACGTAAATCACACTAGCATCAGCCTTGGTTTCTTGCACAGCCTAAAACCAAACCAAAAAATGGGTGTCAGTTTTCTTTTGTTGTGCGTGCCTCCCGCCCTTTTTTTTTTTTTTCTTTCTTTTGCCTCGACTTGTTTTTACTTACTTCACGAACAGTACCGAACACAGGCAAACCCAAGTGAGTTTGACCAGCCTTTTTGGGAGAGATACCACCGACCATGTTGGTGCCATATTCAATGGCTTGTTGGGAATGGAAAGTACCCTGATTAAAAGACGTGTTAAAAAAGGCATTCTTTAACACCTTTTTTTTCCCTTTTTTTTAATACTTACTTGTTTACCAGTGAAACCTTGACAGATAACCTTGGTGTTCTTTCCAATCATCAAGTTCTTGGCTGTGGAATCATAGCCAGAAGTCGACAAGGAACGACGGGCCACTATTGTTTTTTTTTTGTTTTTTTTAATGATAAGGTCAGTCACGCTGATGTCTTTATGAATGAGAAAAAACGGTAGGTTTACCAGAAGCGGTGGAACGTAACATGTTGGTGGCAGTAGAGAACATTGTGTTGATGTTTAATGTGTGATGGAAAAAAAAAAAAAAAAAGAAAGAGACAAAAAAAAAAAAATAAATAAAAATGAGCTGTTTTGCAGAATAAGGCGGGAGCACAAGGGAAAACGAAAATTTTTTGGCCTGCGAGAAAGGATCGGGATTTCAATCAAGATTGTTGTTGTTTTTTTTCAACTGGTTGCCTCTCCATTGATTTCCTTGGAAGAATGACATTGATTAAGAGAGAGAGAGAGAGAGAGAGAGAGAGAGAGAGAGAGAGAGAGAGAGATTTATTGCTCAATGAACGAGGGATGCAAACTACGAGAGGAGGACAAGGCATTTCTCTGTTTCCGCAATCCGCTACTGCTTCCGGCAGCAGGGTCCATGTCTTCTTCATTAGGCGTGGCATCCATCAAGGGCGATGGCTCGGCAGCGCAAGGGATGGAGGAGGAAGAGGTGGGAGTGGAGGTGGGGGCATCGGGATTGTTGGAGGTACTTGATCGACGTCGATGCAGCCAAGAAGAAGGTGTTCCGGGACTCACCGAGCTGACCGATGTCCTGGAAACGGCGCCCAAATCTAACCGGGAAAGGTCGCTGGTAAGTCGATCGTGATGGTGGTGGTGGTATTGATGATGGTGATGATGATGGTGGTGGTGGTGGTGGTAGGTATGAGGGGATGGGTGAGAGGCAGGGGTGGAGGAAGTGGTATTGTTGGAGGAGGCATTGTTCAAACAGCCTAGGCTACTGCTACAAGGCTCTTGCAGATCTTGTGCAGGAGATTCGTTCTCGTCGGGCTCATCACTGTATCTCTGTCGCTTGACGTCCAAGAGGTCGTTGCTGGAGATACGACGATGATGAAACCTCGAGGAGGAGGGAGGGGTGTTGGAAGGCGGCAAGGACGGTGAGGAAGAAGGCGAAGGCAGGACTTGCAGATCATCCAAGGAAGGGTAAAAATGTGGAGCCTCTTCCGGTATAGAGGCGGGGGGTGAGGTGGTGGGTAAAAAGGAGGAGGTGAGACAGCTGGGAGGAGAGGAAGCACCATGGACCATGGGCAAGGTCGGCATAGGAGTGGTTGGTGGTGGAGGAGGAAAGGTGGCGATGGCCGAGGTGGTGACACTGGTGGCTGGGTCGACGGGTAGATCCGAAGGATCTTCAGAGGGATCGGGTTGGACGGACGATGAGGCAGGTTCGATGGTGGGTAAGCCAGTGTCATCGGAGGGGTCTTCCAGCTGTAACTGTCTTTTTCGACGGCGTTTGTTGAGCTTTGCGCTGAGGGTTTCTCGTTCGCGTCGGGCGGCTTCTTGTAGCATCAGGCATTTGACCTTGTAATCCACATTGGCTTGGCTTTGGAGGTACATGAAGAATTCAGACAGCTTGCTGAAATCCCATCCGTCGGTAAAGGCGCGCAGGAAGCGTTCTCGTTGTGTATGTGTGGTGGTAACGTAGGGTGGGGTGGCGAGAATGGTGGTGATCAAGGTGGCTGTATATTGGGTTGCCCATGTTTGGGTCAAGTGTCGAAGTAGCTGGGCTCTTTGTAAATCCCCTGAATAAATTCAATTAAGTTGCTGATGGTTTGCAGCAGTGATTTCTTTTTTACCCTGTTCATCCGTCCAACCAACAGTGATGTGTCGAACAAGGATACTGGTGCTTTCCCATCGCCAATCAGCAACCAGCCATTTGACGGCGTTGATAATTCGATCGAGACTATATTCATTGGCTATGCGGTGTAGATACATGGCAGTGACAAGCACATTGTCTTCTGATTTTAGCCATGTAAAAAACGTAGCATCGTACAGCTGGTCCATTTGTTTGATGTTCTTGTTGACATCTTTCCAATCTTGACCATGGACTAGGACGGGTGGTTTACCTGGGTGAAAAGCAAGAGAGTGAGATAAAGAAAATGGGTGTGTTTTTTTTTTTTTGTTCGTTTACATTTAGCTGACTTGCCATGGGCCCATTCACCTACTGACAAATCACGACTAGAAGATGTGGGTTGGGACTGTCGTGAGGGAGCATCCATCAGGGAATGAAAGGAATCCATCAATGAAGCGGTCGGTGAAGGAGCCAAAGACGAAGGTGGTAACATGATCACCGGTGTGTTGGTCATTTTCTTATTGCAACCTTCTTTATAAAAAGGTATTCAGAAAGAAAGGAGAGAGGTGATGGGGGATGCAAGCTAAATAAATAAAAAAAAAAGAAAAAAAGAAAAGAGGAAGAGGGAAAAAGAAAAAAAAAACAGGAAGGAGGGGAAAAAAAAAAAACCAAGTGACCAAAAAAAGGAGTGCCTTGAATCACACACAAGAAAAAGGCACCAGCGGGCTTTCATCTGTCCAGGATGGATTCAACAAAAGGGCTAAAAAAGGCGAACGAACCAAGCCGAGCCTGAAGAGATTGAACCTGTGCCAGCTGCCATGGCACTTCAGGCTGTAGGCAAGGGTCCTTGTTCAAGCGTAATCGCTGTTCGATACAGGCCAGTAGTCGATGCAAGGTCGACCAATTCCAGCCGCTGTGCAACAATAGCACATGTTGGCTAGTCGTCACAAATTCAAAGGGGTCCATGGTTTCTTGCAGATCGCTCAAGGAACATTCCACCTGTTTCAAATCTTGACACATGGACTCGAAGCATTTCTCGATATTGGTAGCGTTGAGCCAGTTGTGATTGATCGAGATGGTCGCCCCAATGTTTTCTACCTAGCAAGTGCGTCCATAAAAAAAAATACCGAAAGCTTTCCTTCTTTACCTGATGGAACCAGTTGGAAGGGATGAAAACGGTTTCGCCATCTCGTTGATAAATGACTATGCTGCGGGCCTTGTGGAACTGTGGAAATTGCTCGGGGTCGACATGACGCACATCATACACCAAATTGCCCAATCGATCCTTGAAAAGGTCTTCTTGTCCTGGCGGGTAAAGTGTCCATTTTTTGATGCCACAGATATTACACGACCATGAATAGGAGCGATAGACATCAGCATGGAATGGTGTGAATGTGCCGTGGCCACCCATATAGCAAAATCGGTAGTCGTCCTCTGAGTGCTGTAACCAATATTCATTCATCCAGTCATCTACGTTGCATAAAAAGGATGCATACAGAGGGAGGTCACCTCCTTTTTTTTTTTTCTTTTCTTACCGGCAAAAAGTTCAGGGACTTGATACATCACTTGATCCGGAAACGCCTTTGCAAAGTGCCAGTCCTTGAGGTAGTGCAGCGACCCGGGTTGCTGCCACTGCGTCACAAACTCGTCAAAGGTCATATCGATGCGTTTCTGATCACTAAATTCCTGCTCATCGCACAATGCTACTTGTACTTTGGCTTGGCCAAACGTCCGACGCAGATACTCATAGTCAGGTTGCCATTGCGGTTGATGATCGCCCTGGCCTGCCAATGGTTGGATCCAGTTTTGTCGAGCAGGCCAGTGATCAATCCATTTGGGTCCAATGACCGCAGGTTGATTGCCCAGCAGGTGTTTGTTTAAGAATGTAGAATAGCTAGGAGGATCGTCATAATAGGCTATGCTGTCATTGTCCATCCGATCCGTGTCAAAAAAAAAAAAAGAGAGAGGGAAAGAAAAGCTCAGGAAACGAAAGCCCGCTTTTTTTTCACTCTTTTTCACCCGTCGTTATCATGTCACGTCAAGGTAAACCAACATTGGACTTAGGCATTGGCTGATTGTTTTCCTCCTTGCAGATGATCGGCTTGTCCTGTCCACCCACGATCTTACTTTGAGCTCCAAACAGAAATTGGACACGCTTGTCCGCGCCAGCAATGCGCTTGGCCTGGAACATTTGTCGTGGGCCAGGTAAAAAAAAAACATCTCATCAATACACTTGACAAACGGATGCTGTTTGCAAAAATGTTAGCTACCATGCAGCTGTGAACGAAAAGACGATCAAGTTTATGGATTTACGCTTGGAACATCAAGATCTGAAGGAACTCTCAGACACCTTGGCTCAGCGTACGCACGAAGCCAAAGAAGAATTCGGCCAATTGACGCTGTAAGGCCCAAAACACCCGATGGCCAATAGGAACGTGAGATTTTTTCTTTTGTTAGATTGTTGAACCACATGCGCGAGAGACGAGATCAATCAGAACAACCGATGGTGGACAGGTATCGTGACCAGATCCCAGCCTTGACCCAACCACATCCACCCCAGCCAGACAACCATGGCCTCACGCAACTCCAGGCACTGGAAAAGGAGGTCCAGGCCAAAGAACAGGCCCTAAACGATACCCAGCAAGATTACCCTGTGGACGACTTGCCGACATCGCTGGTCGGTCTGCAAGAAAGGTTACACCAAACCAAGGCCCAAGAGGAAAGGTTGGTCGCGCAACGAAACAGCATCTTAGCCAACCTATCACAATAGCAAGAGCTTCTTTTTTAATGATACATATGTACAGATGACAGCCATTATTGAGTAAACAGCTGTTCAACAAGGTCAGAGGGGGTGGGGTCATCCGACCTGAGAAACGAAGGGTTGTTTCGACAATAAAGCGGCTGAGAAAAGAGAGTGAGAAACCCATCAGGCCTTTTTTGGAAAAAGGGTTTTTACCAAGGAAGCTGTAGATTGAGAGGTGTGAATGTTTGAGCCACGCAATGGTATGGACCGTTCCGTAACACTGCCTGATGAGGAACCTTTACAAAAATCACATGAGCACCCGCGCCCGAAGCTTCTTTTTTTATCTTTTTACCAGCATCATCAAAAGCTTCAGGAGAGGCACTCACAGGATAATCCAGGGGACGTTGTGATTTCGTCATGGGTGGGCTAATGTAAAAAAAAAAAAAAAAAAAAAAAAAAAAAGGTTAAAAAAGGACGACAGCAGAGGTCAAACTAACACAGCATATTCTTCAGAGCCTGTGCTTTGTGTCATATGAATAGCCATCTAAAACAAAAACGACAATGTTTCAGATCGATTTATGCAATGCCCCCCCCTGTTTCCTGACCTTGATAAAAGAATTGAATTTACAATCGTCCAAAAGGTATCGTTTTGTAATTTGACCAGTGGTTGCATACTCTGAAAGGTTGATGACCAACGAGCCAATCAGCACTGAGCCGACACTGGGTTGTTCTTGAAAGACCTCCAGCTTCCATTCGCAGGGTGCTAATAAATGATGCTTATTAATGATGATTTCGGTATTGGTGACAATATGTTCATTCCACACAACACCATGGTCTTTGATAGGGATTCTACCATCGTCTGTTAATCAAATGTCGGCTAGCCTGTTTTCTTACTTTTCCGTCTGCCCATTGGAACAGTCGCCATTTTTCAACCGCCATTTAACATAATAGGACCCACTCACCAAAGGAATGTTGGTGATATCTTGAATAACCAAATCCGTCGTAAAGGTCACCTTACGATGCTTGGCGACAAACAAATGGGAGATAGGCATGGTGGAAAGAAAGCGGAAGAAAAAAAAAAAAAAAGGAAAAAGCGTCCTCGGTCCTTGAAGTTTTCCCGCTGCCAATTTCTAGGACCCCTTTTTTCTCTTTTTCTTTCCTACTCTTTTCTTTTCCATACCCCTTTCTTTTTGCTCGTGTCGTTTTTTTTTTTTTTCCTTGTAATGCCAACGCTAACGGCAACCCTGACAACCAATCCAAACAACACCATACCTTCAGTACGCCGCCGAAAACGAAAGCTGATTGTGAATTTCATGTGCCATTATCTATCGCTTGTCTACGACTTTGTCTATACATTATTTATTGTCAAGCCTAAACAGCACCTGCTCGCTGACCATCCCATTCTTTCCACATCCACCAACAATGCATTACAATACTACAAGGGCAAAACGCTCGTCTTGGATTTAGATGAAACGCTCATTCACTCTGTCCGCCTTGGAAGTCCTGAAGCCAACGATACCGTCCATCCTGCCATCAAGCGCAAAAAGATCGAAGTCCAATATGACAAACAGTCTCTCTTATATGAAGTTTACAAGCGTCCCCATGTCGATTTCTTCTTAAAAACAGCAAGTCTCCTTAAAAAAAAAAATGGGGTGCTTCTAACCGCCCCCCCCTCTTTTTCATAGATAAGTCAATGGTACAAGGTCGTCATTTTTACCGCCTCCATGTCAGAATATGCAGACCCTGTGATTGACTGGTTAGACCAAGATCAAACCATGGTCTCTCAGCGTTACTTTAGACAGGTAGGAAAAAAAAAATAGATGGGGAGAACGGCTGGATCTCAACAAAAAAAGGTTGGGAATTTCTTACAACGTTTGGGGGTCACTCACCTAAACTTTACAGTCATGCGTTGCAAAAGATGGAAATTACCTAAAAGATATCTGTTTGGCTGAAACCGACCTCTCCAAAGTTTGTCTGGTGGATAATAGTCCTGTTGCTTATGACCTGTACAAAGGTAACTCCTCAAAAGAAAGGACTGTTCGCTGACTCCTTTTTTCCTAGAAAATGGCATCCCAATACCCACTTGGATCTCCTCCGCCAATGACAATAGCCTGTTAGACCTGTTGCCTCTCTTGGATGCCTTGCGATTCACCTCGGATGTTCGAAACATTTTGCGTTTGCAACGCTTTGGTCTCTAATTTCCTATTGTACTATTTATTTTTTCAATACCTCCTCCATCTGTGCATGCATTTTTTTTTCTTCTTTTTTTTTTTCTCCTGTTGGAATAAAACAAGATTTGTCATGGGTTGATATGCCTGTCATTGAAAAAGAAGCATCCTATTCACGTGGTGCAATCATCTCAATACAATTTGGTTCTTTTCAAAGCCTATTTTATAGCCTATGCAAAGCCTATAAAGGATAAACGTGGGAAGCTTTCAACGACGTCATTCTTGAACCCTTTTTTTTTTCATCGCCCTCGTCTGTCAGCCACCCAAAAAAAAAAAAAAAAAAAAGCCAGTCGGCAAAAATAAATAAAAAATCTACACAGTCTATCTTCTTTACACTTTCAGAACATCCCATGCTGGCACGTCAGTTTCTCAAGGTAACCATCCCACCTTTTTATTCTCTACTCACTCTCTGTATTTACCTTTTTTACTACCAGCCCGTCGTCAAGCGATCCATCGTTTTTGCCCGACCCTCGATCCTTGCCACCGTGCGTCGTCCTAAGCTTTTTTTTTTTTTGACTTGTTATGCTCATTGCTCTTGCCTTTTTGTTCAATGAACATCTAGCCATCGATCATCTGTCGTTATGCAAGCACACAAGACAGCGAGCCCCCAAAGAAGTATAACGAGGCCACCAAAAAACTTGTCTATGGCCTTGCTCGAGTCATGGGCTATTATTCCAACAGCTCCACGGCTATCCGTACCAGCCATGACCTATACAATATCTGTGCCAAACAATGGGACATGAACAAGGACTTTTATATCAATAGTAAGTCTATCCCCATGACGATCCAACCCACACTCACCATTTCAAAAGAATGCCAGCTGCCCGACAATTTCCAATCCTGGTTCTCTGTCACCCAATTACACGTCTGGATGCTGATGGTCCACCTGCGCGCTCACGACCAAGGCAAACTACATATCCAAGAAATCATCAATCGATTATTTGAAGATTCCGAAGCTCGGATTCGCGACCACGGGGTAAAAAGAAAACCGCCATGGGTAAAAAAAAAGATGGACTCATTCCTTCTTAGATCAAGCAACAACGCATGATTGATACCTACATCAAAGACTTGGTGGCCCAATTCCATGGTGGCGTGGTTGCTTATGACGAAGGCATGTGTAAAGACGATCCAGTCCTGGCTGCCGCTTTATGGCGAAACTTGTTTGCCCCCTCGTCCAACAATGCCACCGACTTGGCCTATGTTGTGCAGTATATCCGTCGAGAATTGAAAGCTTTGGAAGTCTACGATGGTGAAAAGTTAATGGCCGGTCAAGTCAACTTTGGTCAGCCTGTCGCTGCCTTTGATTCCTAATCACCGTTTTTTTTTTTTTTTTTGCATGATATCCCTCCTCATAGAATGAAAACCACTTTTTTTTTTTTTTTTTCTTTTGAATGTGTGGAGATACAGGCATTTTTTTATACATCTAAACAAGGTGCACAGGGGATATGAAACAAAGGGGATGAAAAAAAATGGTTTTTTCAAGATAAGCAAGGGATATAACAAACGAGTATTTTTTTTTTCTTCAGGGAAAAACTAGCTAGAAAGAGACGAACAGGTAGGGATGAAAAAAAATGGGAAAACAGGTATCATAAAAAAAAAGGAGTGGATCAGCCAGAGAGTTCATCTTGCGCTGCGGTCAAGGCACACATCCAAATACGGGTCTTGTAGGTCTTGAACAATTCTCGCACCAATTCACGGAAATCAATGCGCTGGTCGGCTTTAAAGTAAAAGGTCAATTTGCGTCGATCCCTACCAAAAGAAGAAAAGGGTAAGGACTCGGCTTCCGTCTTCGCCCACTTACCATTGGAATTCAGCACTGACGACTTCCATGGGAAGATCTTTTTCTTTGATCTTGGCTTGGCAAAACGCCACTGCCTGGTCTTCTTCTTTTTCTTTTGCTTTCAACGATTGGATTTCCCCAGGCTCGGCCATACGGAATAAACGCTTCACATGGCTCTTGAGCGTGGATGGATCGTGTTGCTGGTTTTCCAAGAGGTCATTGGCCGTGGCCACCTGCACCACCTTGCCTAGATCACGGCCACGATCCGCTTCCACCAAGACCAGACTCTCCAACGGAGGGGCAAACGCATCGCCTTGCATGATGTAGCAAATGTCGCGTCGGTTGGATTTGAATTCCACAGTATACAAGAGCGTGTTGCTGTCCAAAAAGTGATGCATTGGAATCCCCTTGCCCATCAGCACGGTGGTGCAACCAAAAGTAGCGGCGTCCCCACTGGCTGTCATCGTGCGACCAGGTGTGGGAGGCGAGTACAGCGCAAGCGATCGATTGCCAAATGTGGACGACGACACGCTTGGCCAAGGAGGGTGGCCATGGTGCCCACCAAAATATTCATCAATATGGTCCAGCACGCCTTTGTTCAGAATATGTTGCTGGTGTCGAGAAAACTGCGTATCATCTTCACTAGGCGACTCCATCATCAAGGGGCCAGCCACCGAGTGACGACGGCCATGGCTATTAAAAAAGCCGGTGGGCATCAACACAGTTGCTATTTTTGAACGACTTACGTTGCATAGGTTGGCCAGGACGTATGAGAGGACAAGGACAAGCGGCGAGGCTGTTTGGCCCAAATGGCACGCAACGGATCGTCGGTCATGACGCTAGGCACCACCGGATCATAGTCTTCCAGGTCATCTTCTTCTTCAGATGTGGATGAGAAACTCCAAATAGATGATGCCATGTCGCTGGATCCTTGTCCATTACCTTGCCAAATCGACGACAGAGACAATCGAGGGGGTGGGAGTTTTTGCTTTTGGCTTGTGACATCAAGAAAAGGATCCCACGGCATAAAAGGTGTACGATCCTGATCGGCAGTCATGTTTTCTTTTGTTATTAATAGCAACAAGTGAAACAAAGGAAAAAGAAAAAATCAAAAAAAAAAAAAGAGCAATGAAATGTGGATGGGGAGATGTGGAAAGGAACAAAAAAGAGGTGAGAGTAAAAAAATTGGGCGTTTGAAAAAAAAGCATCTGGGTGGGAAAAAAAAAGAACACCTCACTTTGTGTCACCCGCTTTTTTTTTTTTTTCTTGACCTTTCCTCCTTTCCTCCAGGTCCACTTGCCTTTGAATGTGCTTGGACATGGATTAGGCTGCTTCCGATGGCGATAAACACCTTGCTCGAGCCTGGTCTGACTGGATTGCACAAGTGGCCTGACAATCGAAGTGTGTGTGCGTTTCAAAGTCAGAAGGCCGCCTCTTGCTTCTAAACAACCCAAGATAAGCTTTCTTTAAGGAATCGACGCTGGCTACCTGCAGTATTTCAAATGAAGGAAGCTGAAAAACAAATGCTTATTGTCATTGATGTTCCTGCTCCTCCAGTGATGAATGAAACCCAGCAATAGCGAACCACACATCCTTCAAACCCCAATCGCCCTCCTATTGGGCTTCATCAGAAGAGCTCCTCTTTTTTCACATCATGCAAACAAAAAAATAGGTGGAATGGCATCACGTGTTGACTCGTGTCACCTGACAAAAAAAAAGAATTGCCTTTTATTCCAAGCAGACAAAAATTACAGGTCCTTCTTGAGAGTGCCCATGAATTGATGCTTTTCGGCAGGTGTCTGGAAACGACCATGGCCAAACTTGGAAGAGGTATCAATGAACTTGAGGCTGACCTTTTCCAGAGCAGAGCGCTTGGTGTGGACTTGCAGGGATTTGCGGAAGGTCAGCACACGCTTGCGAGAACCTGCCACGCCACCCTTGACCATGATGAAATCTTCAGTCACCGAGCCATAGTGGGGGAAGCCACCCATGGGCGTGATGGTTTTGTCGGTAATGTCGAATTCAGTGCAACCAGACTTGGGGTTGCTGCCATTGTCAATGCGGTAGATCTTCTTGTTGAGTTCCGTACGGCGGTGGTAACCACGTTGACCAGCACGGGGGACAGAGTACATCACACGGCTAGGATGCCAGGCACCAATACAAGCAACCTTGCGTAGACCACGATGTGTCTTTCGTGGCAGCTTCTTTGTACCCCAACGGTGTGTCACACCTTCGAACCCGTGGCCCTTGGTTGTCCCGATCACATCAATCATTTCGTCTTGTTCAAACACTGCAGACACCCCCATTTCCTTTTCAAAGTGATCCCGAGCAAAGTCGACCTTGGCAGCAATGTCTCCCCCGTTCAGCTGGATTTCCATAATGTGGGCCTTCTTTTGGCCAATGTGAGCCTTGCCCACTTGTGTGTGAGCAATGACACGCACAACAGAGCAGTACTTCTTCATACGTTCCAATTCGCGCGTCACGTCCTTGGCACCATCAGCATACTTCTTGGCATATTGGGTAAAGGCCTTCTTCTTGGAGCGGTACCAGTTCTTATAGAAGCGACGCTTGGCTTCTTCCGACAAGTGTTCAGCCCAGACCGTCGTCAAGGCACGGAGGCCGCGAGGCGTGGCAACGTAGCCCACAGCACCCACAATCACCATGGGAGGCGTTTCGATGATGGTCACAGCTTCGACAATTTCCTTCTTGTTCATCTTGGAACCAGGACGTTCCAAATCACGCACAATGTGGGTCATGCCGGCCTTGTAACCCATGAAGGCAGTCAAGTGGACGGGCAAGCGTTGGTTATCCTTGGGGAAAGCCTTGCAGCGGCCGCGGTGAGAACGTGTGCGCTTACGTGGCGAGAAACCCAAGTGGCCATGGCGGGGAGCTTCGTATTTTCTATATGAAAATGCCATGGTGAGATCAGATCTAGCCGTTTTTTTTTTTCGTGGTCGTCATCCTCGTTTAAAAAAAAAAAAGTACCTGTGAGACTATAAAAATAAAAAATAAACCAGGTAAGCTGCTGAATGACAACGTCATCTTATATAACAGATGGATGGATGGATGGATGGATGGATGGATGGATGGGTGGATGCACTTACCATGCTGTGAAGTTTTGTTGTAAGGAAAGTGAGAACAAAAAAAAAAAAAAAAGTGAGCTGCCTATTTTAAGAATTCCTGCCCTGTGGCCCCATTGGCCGGCTGCCGCAGCAAACGCCCAGGTGTCCTTTTTCAACACCTTCTGTCAAAACACACAAATCTCCATGGTGACTGATTTGCGTACACACAATTAAACCTTGTCATTTGCACCGAAGCCAAAATAAAGGCTACCTCAAAGAACATAGCATTGAAAAAAAAGAGTGGACATTGCGCATGAGCTGGCTGTGGCACCACTTTGGCAAAATGAACGCTGGGATATGAAAAATGAGTTTATGAAATGGAAAATGGCCACTGAAGCAAAAAAAAAAAAAAACTACCTGGCAGGGCCAGTGAAAAAAAAACAAAAGAGCAAATCCCACAACTGAATGTTGGAATTGAATGATAAATGGAGGAGAGGAGCATCGATCTCCTTACCTCTCGCATGCTAAGCGAGCGCTCTACCATCTGAGCTACACCCCCGATATATTTTCCAAAGCGACTGCACACACAAACTGTTATTTTACCCATTTTAGGCAATTGCGGCCCGATAGACGGGCCGGATGTATTAGCCAATAGAATGCTTTTTTCTCGCACACGGTCTGCTCTGATGGGGTGCTGAATCGCCTATCAAAATGCCTTTTTCTTCCTCTCAAGTGATACTGTAAATGACGATCTGGATCAAGAGTTCAGGACATTAAACAATCGCTGATTTCATCTCTTTCGTACTGGCTGCCCAAAAAAAGAGAATCAGAAGTGGAGCTAAAAAAAAAAATCTACTTGTGCACGCGGGAACTGATGACCATTTTTGGTAACTGTGAGAGGGTCGCTTTTTTCTTCTCCACAGATCTCATAAGCGATACAGTGACAATAGGGAGCAAGGTCAGGCTTAATAATTTTAGGAAGGGTCCTTGCTAGTCATGCACCTGTCACCTGCAATGTTTAAGCTAATATCTTGTTGCGGTGATGGTTCCTCAAAATGAGAACTTGGATCGCAAAAAGCTAGATTGTTCTGACATGGCAAAAAAAAAAAAAAAGTTCTAACATGTGCAAATGCGTTGAAATATTGAAATATTCTGAATGCTTCGGGAATGAGATTCATTGTGATATGTCGAGCTATTTCGCATATTGAAACAGATCGCTTCAATTCAGATGTCCCTTAATACCACCACTTAGACTTGGAGAGATCCAACCCTTCTGGTTGATAAAAAAAAGTGAGCCATCGAAAATACTTGGTGCAAACCACCATATCCATTGACCAGGTCTTTTTTGTAGTTGGTTCTGTTTGACGAGAATAGGGACAGCATAAAAAAAAAGTAAAGCTTGCAAAATTGTCAAGGCATGGCAATTGCCATTTTTGGTCATCGCCCGCAGCCTCTGCCCAGAGCTACCAGAAGCATATTTTATTTTTTTTCTTGACAGTGGTGTCTTTTATTTTTTATGGGGGCTCAGAAGGGGTATAATAGTCATCGATGGATTTTTTTTTCTGGTCATAACCACGGAGGCCAATCCTGCCCAAAGTTGCACGGCTTGAAGAGAGAAAGTCACGTGATCTCACTGGTTTTATTTTTGCTGGCAGGTCAGCCAAAAAAAAAAAAAAAGTAGAGATCACGTGCTTTCCCAACCGTCAACTACAGTAAAAAAAAAAAAGAGCTGGCGAGGCTGATTGACATGTTGCAGGGGAAGTCATGTGACCACTTGCTTTTTTTTTGCTTGGCTTTTTTTTGGTTGATTAGCTCTTTCTGCCTTTTTTTTTTTTGGTTGGCAGGGGGGCGGCCAATGTGACCTCTCCACCTTTTAAATTTACATAATAGAGTAATATTTCTGCAATGACGAGGAGCACTGGCATAGTTAATTGAGATCTCCCAGCGGAAGGCAGTGCTTCTTGTCAGCTAGGTTTCACAAGCAACAGACGTATACTATTGGCTGATTTATCCGGCCCGTCTGCCGGGCCGCAATTGCCTAAAATGGGTAAAATACCGATTTGTATGTCCAGCCGCTTTGGAAAATATGATATGACGGCACGTGTGGGTGTATAGGGAAAAGGGTTTCGGACTGCAGGAATAGAACAAAAGTACGGGTTTTCTCCTTCTTTCTGTTGACCTTTCACTTCCGCTTCAAAACGTCAAAAAGAGATGTGTTTAATCAGGGTTCAGATGTCAAAAATAAAATAAGAATTGGAAGCGGAGAGAGAAAAAAAACAAAAAAGGGAAAAGGAAAATGGCCAATCACAATTATTCGGCAATTCGGGCCGAATCGGGCGCCGAACTGCCGATTTCACAACAAGGCCCTTTCTACGGTCTATCAAATATATCGGGGGTGTAGCTCAGATGGTAGAGCGCTCGCTTAGCATGCGAGAGGTAAGGAGATCGATGCTCCTCTCCTCCATTCACCATTCAATTCCACATGTGAATGTGGGATTTGATCTTTTGTTTTTTTCCTCACTGGCCCTGCCAGGTAGTTTTTTTTTTCACCCTTTTCTCTTCCTCCCTCTAAGATGGGACCAATAGAAAAAATAGTGGAAGCATGGGGGGAGGTAGATATCCAATCATCATGGAGAAGTTTCAAGTGATCGTCCAGTTTTTCATGCAAAAAATGATTCAAATGGCGACGCTGAGTGATCGAGCAAAATCCCTCACACTTGACTTTGGTCTTTGACCATTGGAAAAAATGCCTCATGCTTAAAGATGATCACCATCCGAGAAGAAAAAAAAAAAGTCTCATTTTGGACTTATTTTCTCTTTATCTTCTTTCTCTCATCCCCCCTTTTTTCTTCCACTTGCCTACTTGCCCTGCTTTTTTTCATTTTTTTTTCATGTCAGTGGTCTTGAGTGACGCTGCATCTATCGCGCCGTCCAGCTGGTCTGACGAAACAATGGTGGATAGGCTGCCAGTGTGCCGACAATGGTCACGGTCATCCCGGTTTCTTGTGGTCAAAGGCTTTTGTCGAAGAAAGAGCGAGACTCACCGGCAATACGTCAAGCGGGTCAGTGGCGAGTACTGCATCCTTTCAGTTTTATCGCACACCAATATTGCTCACGCTGAGGATCTGCTAATGGAAAACTACCAGTTTTACATTGTCATGGGATTGGTAAGCGGGGAAAGAAAAGAAAATGACACCGAGCTGATTTTTCCCTTTGCAGAACGATCCTGGTACCCCATTAACAAAGTGGATCAAATCGACGCTTGACCCTGTGGGTGACTATGCACAGCTGCCGATGGACATCCTGAAACAAGTGGGATTGGCTGTCGAGTATCTCCATGGTCTAGGCGTGGCGCACCTTGACATTCATCCTGATAATATCCTCATAGTTGATCGCAAGCTCAAGCTGACCAACTTTAGCTCTGCTATGGTGTTCCAGGCACCGTTGCAGCAAACCCAACAACGATGTAGCCGGCTCCTTGGCCATGCGCACGGATCCTTCATTGCTCCAGAGGCTCTGCCTTTTTGGCAGAGACCTAGCTCTCGCTATCACGATACACCTCCGCAAGCCCAAACACCAATCACCGAACACCCAGCCTATTACGATGCACGGGCGCTGGATGTCTGGGCCATGGGCATCTTTGCTCTCTTTCTATGGCAGCAACCCCACACCACCCTTTGGGACTTGGCCTCCAAAAGGGATCACGAGTTTTCCCTCTTCACTGCCCACTACGCCAATCAAAGTTACCCTGGCTTCGCCTCTATACCAAGATCCCTGCACAAGTCTCTTCTCTATCCGATGCTTTGCCCTGACCCTCAGCACAGAATAACCATCGAACAGCTGATGATGCAATTTCCTCCTAACTAAAAAAAAAAAAAAAAAAGATACCTCCATGCCAATAAAAAAAAGTGATTTTATGTGTATGACCATTAAAAGATACCCAGGTAGCTGTATTCACCGAGATGTTCAGGGGATCCATAATCGCCATCATAATAAGGGGCTTGGGCTGTTCGGATAGCTTCAAAAGTATGATCTGTTGTATGGTGATCTACGAGAGAAAATAAGGGAAGGGCGGCAAGTAAGCATTCTGATGTAGCCTAGTTGTTTGCGGGGATTCCCTACCATTGGTAAACGTGCCAAGTTCCATGCACTTGCTACATAAATCCACTTCCTCTGACATGTCACATTCTTTACATTTGTACAGTGTTCCCACGATCGGTTCCATACCACAAGAATCGCACTGTCAGGAAAATATCGTCAGGGCTTCCTGTGTCTTTTTTTTTTTTTTTTTTTTTTTTTTCGGACAGGCTTACAGCAAAGCCTTCATGGACCGAGTTGCCGACTGAGGGTTCTGCTTGTGTTTGGCCGGGGACAGATGTTGCTACTTTTTTCATAGTTTGTTTGATCTCAGCGTCCGCTTGCTCGTCATTGTCGTCCATTAACACAGAGGGGAGTGAGGCTGTATTGTAGAATCCACCAGACACCCTGCCAAAAAAAAAAAAAAAAACAAGTGAGCTGCTGCTCCATTTCGGATTGTCAATTGATCCAGTCTACCTTGTCGATGTCATGCCATCTGAGGAAAAGGACGCGTAGCCCATGCTAGTAGGTCGCGTGCCTCCACGCCCTCGTCTTGCTCGAGCTCGCCCACCGCGGCCCCGACCACGGCTACTGCCTCGTGATGTCGAACCCTGACAAAGAAAAAAGTAAGCTTTCGGTTTTTTTTTTTTTTTTTTTTTTTTTTTTTTTTTTTACCGAAGGCAGGTTGATGCGGCCAGGTACAGGAAGGCCCTTTTTGGCGAGCTTGGTAAAGTATTTTTGAATACGGCTTGCGACTTGCCTTGGAGTACGAGTGCCCATCGCTTGAGAGATCTTGTTGAAACGTTGGGCCTGTACAGGCTCATCAGGGTATATTTCCAATAGCTCTTCCAGCCGTCGTTGTTCCTCATCGGTCCAGGGCAAATTATGAGTCCGTGACTGGTGGTAGAAAAAAAAAAGTGAGCCATTGCCGTTCCTCGTCGCCTTCAGAGATAAACTTACCTCGGTTGTCAGATCTTGTTCCATCATGCCAGTTTGGGTAGACAGTCGTCGTTTGCCGATCATGCCGGTGGGTGTGAGAGGATCGTCTTCGGTGTCAGAGGGATCGGCCGAGGGTGGGATGGACGTGGCGCGTGATGGCGCGATTTGGCCAATGGCTTCCAAGCCTTTAGCTAATTCATCCTGCAATGCTTTGACTTGGGGGGAAGTTTGCTTTGGGTCTTGGATTGTCTGTGGAGGCATCTCAGTTTCAAGGATATTCTACGTCCACATAAAAAAGATGGGTCAGTGAGCCTATAGTAGGCCAGTTATTTTTAAAAAAAGCAAACATACTTTGTACATGGTTGGTTTTTCGTACGTGTTGGTATACTGATGAATCAAGGCAGCCAGTGATGCTTTGGAAAAACGAATTGAATGGCTGTGAATTCAAGTGTGTGTGTGTGCGTGTGTTTTCTCGTTACCTGTCTGCTTTGCAAAGCGGCTTTCAGGCATGTACTTGTATTTTGTCCAGTCGATTTCGGGCACAGCAAAGATCTTTTGTAGCCGTGGGATCTCGTTTTTCAGTTTCTAAAGCCACCGAATCAAAGATCGATTAAGTACAAGGAAAGGATCAGAAAAAAAAAATACCTTGGTCTTCAAATCTTCAATAAAGGTCATTGGATCATCCAAGGCTTTACGTTTCAATCGGGTCAAAGTTTCAATGTCTTTCGTGGCTTGAGTGAGTTGCTGCTTGAGAACATTGAGTACTCGGACGACAGACTGGTAGCTATTTAATGGCAATGGATTAGTAGTCATATCTTTTTCTTTCCACAAACACAGCCTACTCTTCATTGGCCTCCAGCTGAGCCTTGATATTATCGTTGGGTTGATCCAAGTTGGGCGTGGACGGTGTGGTTGAGGGTGACGCTGATTCCGGCGTCATGGTAAGAGGCTGCTTGTCGTGATTCGTAGTATCCGCTGATTTGTCATTATTTGCCATGGCCAAATCGCTGTCATAAAACTGAAAAAGAGGACGAAAAAACGTTTCAGGGTGAAAAGTAAGAGCGGAGGAAAAAAAGGACAGACAACGCTTACTGCCTCTTTTTTTCTTTTCGCTTTTTCCCATCTTTTTTTTCTTTGTTTGTTTGTGCATTGACATGATCAATTCATTGTTTGTTATCAATCGTCATGGGTAAGCTCATGTGTTTCTATGATGGTCATATACTGTGTGGCTAACATCTCTGTCGTTCCTTTGCTACAGGAAGATCATTGTAGAAAAGCATTGGCGCGGCATCATCTCACGCCAAATCGTCGATGTGTTCAATGACGAGAGTGCAAAGTTCATGAAATTACCTCCGGGCACCTTGGAGCGGTCGGACATAAGCAGCAATCAAGAAGCCTTTTTCACGAAAGAAGATGTGCCCCCAGTCTTGGAATCCAACAAATACTGGCTGCTCAATGTGCTACGAGACGACCTGACCTGGCTATGCCCTGTGGAGAAAGAAGGTAAGCGTCTCGCAGCCATGGACCTTTTCCTCATACACTTTCTTATATAGTGGACCCCATGCTTGTGTTTGAATTTATTCATCGAATTATTGACGTGGTCACCGACTATCTGGGCGATGTGTCTGAAGCTTCCATCCGCGAAAACTTTGTCACCGTGTACCAGGTAAAGGGTTCCTACTTTAGGAGGTCATGCTTACCTGTTGTTCCTGCTAGCTACTGGAAGAAATGATGGACTATGGATACCCTTTGACGACCGAACCCAACGCACTCAAGGAAATAATCATGCCTCCAACAATCATCAACAAGGTCATGACCACGGTGAACGCTGCTGCGGGGTAAAAAAAAACAAAAAACAAAAGAGAAATCGCTAGGGACCAGTTTCTCATTTGGCATTGACTTTTAGCGTCACACCCAAATTCCCACAAAACATGTCGAATATTCCATGGAGAAAGGCAGGGGTCAAATATACACAAAACGAGATCTACTTTGATATCGTGGAAGAAATCGATGCTACGGTGGAAGCGTGAGTGTGATAGGATTGAAATGGTCGACACTCACCTCATTCTTTGGTTTAGCAATGGTAACGTCGTGTCTTGCGAAGCACATGGCACAGTGGTTGCCAACAGTCGATTATCTGGCATGCCTGATTTGTCACTGTCCTTTATTAACCCACGACTGATCGATGACGAAAGCTTTCATCCTTGCGTGCGCATTCGAAAGTGGGAATCCGACCGACTGCTTTCGTTTGTCCCTCCTGATGGTCATTTTAAACTCATGTCCTACCGGTAAGATAAAAGAGGTGTCGAAGTTTGGAAGGCTGATGATTTTTTTTTTATTCGGCCACGTAGCGTTGCCTTATCTCCTTACCAAGCCATGCCCTTGCAAATCAAACCTCAAATCTTACCCACGAAAAACGGCGGAAAGTTTGATATCACCGTGCATCCCCGATCCACCGACGGCAAGCCAATTGAAGCGATCGTCCTCTCAATACCAATGTCCAAGTCCACCACCAGCGTCAATGCTACTTGCAATGTTGGCAACTACATGTATGACCCTATCACAAAGGTAAGTTGATCTGGCTCCTGTTTTTTTTTTCTATTCCTCGACCCCCTCTCATCAAATCGACGTTCCTGACCCTACTCCTTTCTCTACCTTTCTTAGACGGTCAAGTGGGAAATCAGCAAGCTGCAGCAACGAGAGCGGGCACCCATGTTGTCAGGCACCTTTAGCAGCAGGTAAAAAAAAAAAAAAAAAAAAGGAAAGTCCGTTCTGAACACCGTTTTTTTGATATCCAGTGACGCTCAACCGGATATGGGCTTGACGGTGGATGTCGACTTCAAAATCAGCATGTACTCTGTGTCTGGCATCAAAGTGGATAGCTTGCGCCTGTTCCATGAAGGTTACAAGCCTTACAAAGGCGTAAGGAGTATGACAAAGGCGGGAAAGTTCCACGTTCGTACATGAGCATGGTCGTGTGAAAATAAATTGTAGATTGCTGGGTTTTTTTTTAATCAAGTTATTCTTGCAAAGAGAGGGAGGAAATCAAAGGTGATTCTTTTTGCAACGGAAATGCACGTATCTTAATAGGAGGTCACGGATGCGATTGCAAAGGCAATCGTCGACGATCGTGGCAAAGAGCCGTCGTTCCCAACGGGTGAGCAAATTAGTAGACTGCTGATGACAGTGGCCGACAGGTTGTTTTAGGTCGCAGAAGAATTCGTTCCACAGATCAGCGTAAGGACGTGGTTCAGTGCACTCTGTGCTGGCTCTTCGCCCAGGATAGCAGTAGTAATTGATGTTGTGGACCGTTAGCATGATGTTCCAAAGGTCGAGGTAGAAAGGAGGAAACGGTTGTTGCCTGACCACCAGGGGCATATCTGTGGATGGGCGAATTTTCCAGATGGCTTGGCCAAGGATTGGCTGGGTCGGGAACATGGTCAGGTCGAGAGCAAGGCCAAAGTCGATCAGCTTGAGGCCAAAAGGTCGAAGGCCCCAAAGGACAGCAGCCGGCGATGCTTGGTCGTCTGAGGTTAGTGCATTTGGCTCTTGAGGGGTGTGTGGTTCGTAAGCAAACATGATATTGTCCAGCTTGATATCGGCATGAACGAGGTCGTTTCGGTGCAATGCAACCACCGCCTGCAACATTCGCCAGGTGAGGAAAATAGCCAGCCGGTCCACGTCTGCTGAGGCGAGACGGTTATGCATATACCAGATGAGATAGCCCAGGTGGCCCAGAGGGAAAAAGTCCATCAGGATGAAGGTCGATCGAGGGTCCAGCCAAAGAGCATGGTACTGGACAATGGGGTTAAAATCGGCACGGGCGCCGACAGCCATCGAGACAAAATCAAATGCTTTTTGCTGCAGGACAAATTCCCAGGGATCCATTTGAGCCAGCACCTTGAGAGCATACAGCTGCTCTTGCCATCGAACTTGGTACACCTGGCCATAGACGCCCTTTCCAAGAAACCGGGTCACTTCCATATTGACTTTTTCGCCGAGAGAAAGGATCCTGCAGCCTGCAACTAAAGATGGTCGGGTGCCAAGGGGAGGCGGGTGATGGAAGCTGAGGAGGATGGTCCTGTCCACACAGTCGTCCAGGTAGCAAATGCGGTTGTTTGCCAGCAAGTCAGTGTACCTATCCAGCAGCGACAGCTTGAAATCGAGCGCCATCGGGAGTTGGACAATGGCAGCTGGGAGATAGAAACAGGTGGGGGAATCCAGAGCTGACGCTTCATTTTGGTCATGGAGCAAGCGACCAGAGATGGCGGCAGTCTCCGTATGGTGAGCGCTGTCGTGATTTCCAAGCAAGTCGGTACAGGTATTGGTTGGCGGACCCCAGCTGACTTCAGAAGGAGAGCCTGAGGAGTCGATGTTGTAGGTGGTGATACGGTGCTGGGGATTGTCTTCCAGCTGCTCAGATTTAATCGGGGCACAGGGCGATGTTCTAGGAAGGCTCTGAGGGGCGTGTTTTGCTGTCGTACTATCCTGACAGTCAAGAAGAGGAAGCAGCGCTTTTTTTTTCCTTGTTCGCTTCGTGTCCGTTTTTGTCTTGAGGTATCGATTTTGCATCACAGCATCGTCAAAAATATGAAAATCATCCGTGTCGTTGAGCGCCAGCGCGTGAATTTCTTCCAAGGACATTTCCAGCTTGCTAGCCAGGTCTCTGACATCGTCGCGGCCGACCTGTCTTAGGTAGGAGCAAAAAAGGTCCAAGGTAGAATCTCCCAACCACAAATCATGTCCATTGTAGGAAATCGTGCTTTTTCTGCTGTGGGTGCAAAGGTCTGTATCGTCTGGTTCTTCCTTGATGATGGAGATGTCGGCAAGGCTAAGCAGACAGGGTGCAGCTTGAAAGCCTTGTAACAGGTGGCGTGCACCGTCGATGTGATAGACGCCCTCCACAAAATGGTCGCCCATTCTCAATGCACGATCGGCAAGGTCGTCACTAAACCATGAATCAAAAAAGGGTCAGACGCAGAGAAAACCGTGCCAGGCGTCATATTCTACAGTTTACCGTAAATGAGTTTTAAAACAATAAGCCAGGTCAAAATAGAAGAGTGCATACGTTGTGCCAATGTCATTAATAACCAAATGCCTATAGACTGCAAGAGGATCATCGACCAACTGTGCTAATAGGAGCCACCAACGCAGGTAGTTCACTGTGTCTTGGTAGACGTAGCCCTTGTCGATCACGTCCATCAGCTGTCGCTTCATCGATTTCACTGATCGTCCTTGTGCTGTCATTTTATATACAAGGTCATCGTAGTACCCAACCGATGGAACCCTGACTTCCATGTTACAGTGAAAAAGAAAAAACACGGAAAAAGCGCGTCCGCTCCAAAAAAAAAAATGCTGATTCTCGCTCTTGTCCAATCAGAGCCTTTCTCCAACCTCGCGGCAAAAAAAAAAAAAAAATTGACAGATCCAACAAGTTTGTCTATGCTGATCGTTTGACGTTTGTTGCTCCTATTCCAACACTGGTCCCTTCTGGGGTCTCCATTGGAAAAAAGAAAAGGCTGGTCACTATGCGGTTCTTTTTTCTTGGCTCTTTTTTGACCGCGACTTTTTCTGCGCAGTGTCGCCATTTTTTCCCCTCGCTTCTCTTTCGCCTTCTTTTACACCGTCATCTCGCCCTTCATAGATTTTCAGAATCGCCTACCTCTTTCTGGCCTATCTGAACGTGTGTTTGAGTCCTCTGTTGCCGTTTTATTCAACTGTTTTTTTTTTTTTTTTTTTTTTTTTTTTGAAAGGGCTGGATTGGAGATTCACCGACCGAAGGAAGCGATGTCTGCAAAAAAGTGCTGTGCAGCTTCCCGGGAGGGTCCACTCAGGCAAAATGGAAACTCATCGAAATTCGACCTTTTTCGATTCCTCTCATGAGTAGAGTAGGATGAGCAGGATCATGACTAAAAATAGAAGGTTCTCGGGCATCGAGATGTAGAGCCAAGACGGTTGAACATGTGCCATGTGGATCTTTTCTGTGAGGAACGGGCTTCAGAAAGCCGTGTTAATATTCAAATGCAGTGTTTTGGCTTGGTGTTTTGTAGGGTTGACCCTTTTATAAAAGTGGTGACCAATGGGAGAGATGAGAGGTACAAGGCGGGATTTACCACAGGCACCGCCTCTGCAAACAAGCCAACTTATCCGCTGGTGACTGACTTTTTGCTTTTTCACTCCATTATTCTCACATCCATGTGTCAGCTCGTAATGTACTTGATGGATGATGGGCAGACATCAGGCAGAGGGTGTCCCGTTCTAAGCTGCCCAGTCAACACGATGGAGGGTTCAATGTCTGGGCTGACAGGCTTCTCCACCGTTGGCGACAAAATAAAAGGAAGGCTTTTCAAGGCATCATTGTGGTTACCAGATATGTTACATCGGTAAGATCGATACCGAGCTGGATGAGCATGGATCCATACCCTTGCTTGATCTTTGGCAAAAGGCGAGCCGATTTTTTAGGCTCCGCATTTTTTGAGGCTTTCGTGGAGGTTGGTGTCTTTGGTGAGAAGTGATTCGGACATTGGAGTAAAAACAAAAAGACAATGTATGTCTATTTATTACGATCTTTTCGAGGGGTGATCATTTCTTTTAACCACATGAATGGGCAATGGCAAAGCTAAGCGGGGCACAAGAGAACAATGGAAAATGGCCCATCAAACAATTGGCTGATGCTGCGGATGAAACGTAACACAAATTGACCATTATTGAGGCGTAAGTGGTAAAAAAAAAAAAAAAAAGACAAAAAAGATTGACACGAGTTTCCCTCCATTTTTGAGGAAACCTGGCTCCTGCTCTCCTGAAGTCGTTTTGAACGATTTGGGAGGTGGGTAGTCATAGCCGAGGCCGATCTGCCAAAAGTCAAGCATGCACATTTTGGCGACAGTCTTATGATCCTAGCTGTGCAGCCCCTCAGCTAGGTCTTGGCATACCGGACATGTTTTTTCTAAAGTTGGGAGTCCTATTGATGCACAATCGCCCAACACCCACAAAACAAGGTGACGTCGGAGTTCTTTCAGCTATTTTTGTCAAGCTAAAAAAAGAAGAGGGGTTTCTTGTTTCGTTTTTTCCAGGTTTCGTTTTTTTTTTATTTTTTTATTTTTTTGTTTTATTACTGCCAAGCATCGTCCTGCCATTCATTTTGACAACATTCATCACTCATCACTCTTTTATCGATAAACGAATATGTCCACGAGTGATACATCCACACAACGGTTTGCTGATGCTTTTTGGGTAAGTCATCACTTGGAATTTCTATGCCAAGCTACCTGCTTAACTTTCTCATTTGGCAATAGGATGAAGATTACCAAGGCGTACAGCAGCTTGATAAACGGCTTGGCAATGCAAAGCAAACATGCGAGGAAATCAAGAAACTCTATGAACTTCGGTAAGCAAAGAAGAGTGCTGCTGGATGGGTAGGCGTGGTTTGTTGCTTGCACGTCAAGGTTTTCCTTTTTTTTTGCGTTTTAAACTTCTTTTTGACATGACAACGTTAGATCGCAGATGGAAAGCAAGTACGGCTCTGAATTGTTACGCCTGTCACAAATGATTGTAGGAGAGAATGAGGATGGGACCTTGGCCGAGTCCTTGTCGCATATTCCCAGTGCTTTAGAAACTACCGCCCGCGCCCACATGGATCTGGCCCAGCAACTGCAAGACCACTTGCAAACCCCTCTTGAAACTTTTATCAAGGAGCAATCCGAGCTTGCTGCTAATGTATGTCTGATAGATTTTATTTATAATCTGGAGTAACTCATCTCTTTCGGTTGTCATCTGATGATTAGAAACAACAACGCAGCCAATCTTTGATCAAAACCAGACAGGCCACTCTGTCTCAAGTTGAAAAGGTAACTGATAAATAAAACGGAGGTGCGTTTTTGACATCATTTTTTTTTCGTCAGACCAAGGATGTCTATCTTAACGAATGTACCAATCTCGCCGACATTAATCAATATCTGGTGGAAGAAAAACCCACGCCTGAAGAATATGAACAGGTAAGGGGGGAGATCAGTCAACTATAACCCTCTCATGTGTTCTTCTAGGCGATGAAAGATCAAGCTGCATGTGTCAAGAATATTCAAGGGGCTGAACAAGATTACAAAAGAGATATTGACGCTCATAATGAAGTGACGAAGACTTGGGTCGAAGATTGGCGTGTCAATTGTGACCTGTACCAGCAAATGGAAGAAAAGCGAATCCGTTTTGTGCGAAGCAGTCTTTGGGCGTAAGCTTTCACCTTTTTTTTTTTTTTTTTTTTACAGTGTACATGATCCTAACCCATGTTTTCTTCTTCCCTATCTCAGATTTGCCAACATGATGTCAAGTGTGTATATTGTCGACGATCAATGCTGTGAACGCATCCGAACAGCCTTGGAGACGACCGATGTCGACAAGGATATCAATGCCTTTGTTCAAAATCATCACACTGGATCCGAGGTGCCTGACTTGGTTGAATTTGAGGACGCGATGCCGCCAATGCCTTCTATATCCCGCCCAGGCGCCGACAGGGTTCATGGATTGCCCGCACAAACCAACGGCTCTCGCGAAATGGACAGCGCCATGCAAGAAGTCGATAACATGCTGACAGATATGCATCACTCCAAACAACCTCAGCAGCAGGGCGAGCACGATGGCCTGGCACCCGAACACGTATCACCCATCACCACCAGTGAAGACGAGCATGAACACATGCAATTCACCGAACATAAACTGCCTCCTCAGCAATTGGATGCTGGCGCCATGGTTGCAGAGACCGATACCTCCATGCGCCCAGCCCCCCCTGCCATCAGCCAAACCCGTGAAGCCCCCACCACCCCTGAACCTACCACCAGCAAATCCGTCGCCTCATCCCTCGCCGATGGGAGCGTCGTCCGTCCTGGATCGGCCATGTCGACCAACTCGGAAAAACGCCGGTTCCAGCCTGTGCCCAATCCCGCCTTCTCTTCCTCCTCCAGCAGCACGCACCAACAGTCCCAGCCTCAAGACGACACTCACCATGACCAGCTTCCTGCCGTTGCCGCTGTCGCTGCCACTGCTGCCGCTGCCACTGCCGCTGCCACTGTCGCCGCCGCCGACGAACAGCCTGCTGCGAAGAAACAAACAGACATTTTGGCCTTGACCGACGATGAATCTGAAGATAACTTCCCAGTGAAGCGCGCGCCTCCCAGGGAAGAAAAATGGATGATCTCATCGATCCGCCGACCTCAACAAGTGCCGGTTCGATCCTCTCAAGCACGTGTCTATGACGGACCTGCCATCAATGCCCGCGCCAGCATGATTCGGCCTAATTCTACGACTCAGCCCTCCGCTCACCCAGAGCTCATAGCCCAGGAAAGCGGGCCTGTTGTCGACGAGCACGATCAGCAAGTGCCCCAGGCGGACGACCAGCAACAACAGGACGCCGATCAATCCCCCTCTAGCTCCTCAGGCAAGCTCAACCGTCCCCACCCGCCATTGAAGATCGAGATCCCGGCCTCAAGCAAGGACACCAGAGCCGCTGCCCAAGAAGCCATTGCTGCTGGTCGTGCCCAGGCTCAGCATCCACCCCAAGGTCAGCCGCCCGTGCCTTTGCAAAAGGACCATCACTACCAACACCCTCCCCAACAGCAACAGCAACAGCCCCCGCAACAACAACAACAATACCAGGATGATGGGGCTGGCATTCGCCCTCCTCCATGGCAACAAGAAGGCAATTATGCTCAAGATAAGAACACCATTCAAACCTTCCCAGCCTCGTACAACCCCATGAACCAAGGCCTTGCCCAACCTCAACACCTTCAACAGCAGCAGCTTCAACAACAGCAGCAGCGTCCTATGAACGGCGGCCTGCAACGTTATCCTAGTGTGTCTGGTCCTCGTGTCGCCCCCGAAAACATCATGAATGAATCACGTGCCAACAAGAACGACTTTAGCAAATTCATGAAGGGTGTGCTGAAAACTAACAATGAGCGTCCTGTGTCCTACGATGCCGCTGCGCCCCTGCAAGAGCCCAAGAAAGAAAAAGGAGGCCGTTTCTCCCTGGGCATCTTCAACAAAAAGGACAAGAAAAAGGATAAGCAAGACGGCATGTTGGCCGGCCCTCCTGGCCCCAGCAATCTCAACCCTGGCTATCCTCAAGGTGGCCCCCAGATGTATCAACAACCACCCCAGCAGTCCCAACAGCACATGCAGTTGCCGCCCCAACAGCAGCAGCCAGAGCAGCAGCCAATGCAGCAGCCAATGCAGCAGCCAATGCAGCAGCCAATGCAGCAGCCAATGCAGCAGCCAATGCAGCAGCCAATGCAGCAGCCACCAGCACAACCATTGCAGCAAAGACAACAGCAGCAATTCTTACAGCAGCAACAACAGCAATTGCATGCGCCATCTCAACAGCAACACCCACCTTCGCCCCAACAGGCGTCACAGCAGCATTCCTTAGCCTCTGGTCTTGCCTCGCAATCACCCTCAGCCATCTCCTCTGTTGCTCCAGCTGCCAACGCTACCTCGGCAGCAGCTGCCTCTCCTACTAATTATGAACCTGCGGACCTACCAAAGCGTCTCTCGGATGGTACTCCAATCCTGCAGTACGTACGAGCTCAATGGTCCTTTACTGCCACGGTAAGCGAGCGCTCAAAAACAATGAAAGACCTGGTTCCGATATATCTCTTTTTTAGATTCCTTCTGAGCTGTCCTTTACTGCTGGTGACCGTCTTGCCGTTCTTGCCAAGCAGCCCGATGGCTGGTGGGAAGCGGTTTTGATGAACTCTCAATCAAGTCAACCTAATCGTGGTCTGGTACCAGGGAACTACATGGAAAACGAATCATAACTTGCGTACACACATTCCTTTTTTTTTTTTTTGTTTACGATAATATATAATGAAATACGAGATCATTGCGTGTAACGGCTAGGGTACAGTGTCGACAAGACACGGGCTGGAGAGGGGGGGTGTCGAGGAAGAAATAGACATCTATGTGATCAAGCAATCACGGTACCTGTTTCCGGTTTTGAAGTATGGTGTTTGGGTAGAATGGAGAGCACTGGAGCTGTTGCCTTTGGATGACACCATATTTCTTTTTGAGTCATTTGCAGGGTGAATCAACCGTGAATCATTTCTAACGCATGTTTGCCAGTCTTGTACCTCTTCACTCAACTGCTTGAGGGTTGTAATATTATTCATAGTCAATTTATCTCCATTTTGAACTCGCCTGCGAAATTTGGTGTCGACCGGCTCAGAATAATTTCGCACTGTGGTTCTTGACCAGATCGCCTTGGGGTCCCCTGGCGAAAATGGCCAATTTTTCATATTTTTTAGCTGGGCAATCGGCGATGTCAAAACAAAGCGGATCAAATGTTGGCTGGGCGATCTATCCCAATCGATCTGATTTTTTCAATACAATCACCATTCATGCGTATTAGCATCCAGACAAAATTTGAGGTCGATCTGCTCACTCAAAAGTACCGTAACCTCGAAAAAAAAATTGGAAAGTGTTCAAATTCCGCAACATTTTTTTTTTTTTTAAATGGTCCTCTTGAGTTGAATGGCCATATTCATCATTAAAACAGGAGTAAATGGGACCAAACTTAGTGTGAGAGGAGCCTAGTATATGAACTTTCTTCCATTTGAAAATGAGCTCTGGAAATATTATAGGGAGCAGACAGGGTATATGACAAAAATGGTGTCAAAATTAGTGAACCTCACCATCGCGTGCTTCCTCCTTTATTATCTATCACTGCTTTCAATCTCTCTGGCATAGATTCGATCAACTTGTTCCAATCATCCTCAGGGTTAAGATCATCCCAAGCTTTTTTAACCATCGGTCTGAACTTATCAAGCGTAGTTCCTGGTTTAAACTTGGCTGATACGCGGTTCTTCATTTTTTTCCAGAGGTTTTCAATTGGGTTCAGATCAGGCGACTGCGCTGGCCAGTCCAACTTCTCAATGCCATGGTCCTTTCTCCATTTCTTCGACAAAAGACTCCGGTGAGTGGAGGCACCATCCTCCATCAGAATAAAGCCAGGGTTCTCCTGCTGATACTTCGAAATAGGGCCCTCATAGGCGAGCTCCACAAAATCCTCAGACTTCGACTTGGTCTCGCGTTCATTCCTTCCGGTCTTGCGGAATATCGCCAAGTCAGTTCGCTTTCCATGGGCTATACCTCCCCACACCATTATCGACGATCGATTGCTTCTGAAAGTCTTCAAAAGACAGTTTTCTTGGTAGCCTTCGTCCTTCAAACGCCATACGCGTACCTGCCTCGATTCTTCACCAATTTCAAAAGTCGCTTCATCGGTCCATAGCACGTTCTTCCAGTCTTCAATTGACCAGTTTCTGTGCGCTTTTGCAAATGCTAGTCTTGCTGCTTTATGTCTGTCGGTCAGGTATGGTTTTTTCTTTGCAACACGCGAATGGTATCCCATTCCATGAAGCTCCTTGCGAATCGTGCAGATGTGAACATCATTGAGTAGATTCACCTTGATGTCAGTAAGTGGAGCTCGCCTATTTTTTTTTTACATACGACGAAAGGGCCCTTCGGTCACGGTCGGTGAGTTTTGGTTTTCTTCCTGAGCCCTTTTTACGTTCGAATGTGCCTCGATCTTCGTATTCGTTCATTATCTGGTAAATTCTAGAAGTTGAAAGCTGAAATTCAGATACGATTTCCTTGTTACTGCATCCGAGTTTTTTCATTCTGTAAACTTGGGCTTTAACTTCAGTTGATAGTGCCATGTTTGAGTGAAAAAAAAAGTGAAAAAGACACGTCTGATGACGTAAAAACCCCGTTTTATTTCCACGACACCTCTCACTGATTGGGGCGGAATTTGAACACTTTCCAATTTTTTTTTCGAGGTTACGGTACTGTACCTGTACAGCATTTGCGTTTTTTTTTTTCAGAGGAGCTTGCTGGCCAAGCCGGTCCAACTTCTATCTCCGCACAATGCCTGAAACTCGGGAAGACTACCGAAGGACATTATTGAAGCTTCAGCGGACCAAAAAAAAGAAAGAAAAAGATGCACATACAAAAAAGGAAGAAAGGATATTCAAAAAAGGTGCAGCTTGGTCTAGCGAACCTTCTTTCATTGGTTCTTTTTCTCCTCGCAAAAAATCGTCGAAAATCTGATATCTGCCAAACTACTCCAGTTTTTTTTATTAGCGTAACATAGGGGTGAGGGGTGGTAATGGATAATATCACATACCTCCTTGACACAATATCGATAAGCTACGGTTAAGCAGTCCTCAAGCCCAAAAATAAGAATAAATAAAAAAATATCTTTTCAAAACCAGGCTCTCTCAATGCCAGCATGCTCATGCGCGAAACATACCAGTATCGTGATAATTTATGATAGCCAGAAACAAAACCCCCCTAGCTTACTTGATGCATTACAACATGTATGCATATGATACCAACAGTGCGTGTTTACCATCTGCCACGTTTTGGTGCCGTTTCCAGTCCAAAATGCAAACTGCACCAAAGCGTAGCAGGTGGAAATAAAGAAAAAGGGGCACATACAAGAAGGCCTAGGTTTTCACTTTTTTTTAATTTTTTTTCTTTACCTTATTCTACTGCTCCTTTTTATTTCCAAGGTTAAGCACCGAAACGGATTCAGTAGGTTATTTGTTAAATGCTTTTCCACATTGTCTCAGTTACTCATAATTATTTTTATCATGAATAAAGGTGCCATTATTTCGTCTGACAGTCAGATACACAGCACTGCGAATCAGAGGTGATAAAGCAACAAACTTTACCAATCGACTTTATTTTTAAAGCACCATCATGGATCGAGCATTTGCATACTCATGCAACATTTCACACCGATCCGATGGCTCAGGTGTCACATTGCAGCATTGCATTTTTTTCTTTTTCAAAAGAAGAAATTTAGATTGCAAAATTCCCTCTCGTCACACAGAGTGCATTTTCAATTTACTGCACAGCGGTTCCATAAACAGGACTAAAAAACGAAGACGTTTATTAAATAAAATCGTAAAACGTGATGTCTCAAGGTAAGTACGGCACATCAATAAATCACAGGAGAAGACTGAAGGCCCTCCTCCATCCGTCATCCTATTACAAGAAGTAGCAGAGGCAATAAATCAAAACGCACCACACCAAAGCAACCATAATTGCAAAAGGAGAGTGAAGGCCCACCACCACCCGCCGTCCATCTGCAAAATGACACAGAGACGATAAAAAAGGCATTGTGATACCAAGAGGATTGTTCGCGACGAGAATAAGACTGTTCAAGGCTCAAAGAGAAGACGTCAAAACACCAAGACGAGACACCACGGCATCTAGATGAGACATCGCAGCACAGAGAACATCAATACACCAAGACGAAACATCACAACACCAGAAGAGGCTTCTCAGCACAGCACCAAGAAGCACAGCATCTTGCAGAGGTGACTATCCGTGGATAGTGAGTGGCTATCATAAGATAAGCTTCTCCGATGGCCACACTTTTTCAAGCGTAACCACTAAAGGGGAGTTCCTCCCTGGGTATTCTGCAAGATGCGTGTGCCGACCCAGTATTGCACCAAGAAGATCACCGCTAAGATTTGGCCAATAAGCAACGAGAGCAGAAGTTAAAACCAAGATTTTTTTTTTTTGCTGGCTACTTACCAAGAATTGAGTTTGCAAGGAATGCCCACCGCCCGCCCATCACCAATAGCAGGTGATACTGAAGACCAGCCAATACATGCTGGCAACCAAAAGCCGTATGAGAGTAGGCTTTGCACCGAGAGCAACACACCGAGAGCACCACACCGAAAACATCATGACACCAAGACAAGATATCGCAACACCGAGAGCAATACACCGAAAACATCAAGACACCAAGTCAACACACCGCAACACCGCGAGCAATACACCGAAAACATCATGACACCAAGACGAGACATCGCAACATCAAGACAATACACCGCAACACCAGAAGTGACATCTTAGCACAGCACCAACAAGCACAGCATCTTGCAGAGGTGACTATCCGTGGATAGTGAGTGGCTATCATAAGATAAGCTTCTCCGATGGCCACACTTTTTCAAGCGTAACCACGAAATGGGAGTTCCTCCCTCGGTATTCTGCAAGATGCGTGTGCCCACCCAGCATTGCACCAAGAAGATCACCGCTAAGATTTGGCCAATAAGCAACGAGAGCAGAAGTTAAAACCAAGGTTTTTTTTTTTTTGCTGGCTACTTACCAAGAATTGAGTTTGCAAGGAATGCCCACCGCCCGCCCATCACCAATAGCAGGTGATACTGAAGACCAGCCAAGACATGCTGGCAGCCAAAGCCGTAGGAGAGTAGGCTTGCACCGAGAGCAACACACCGAGAGCAATACACCGAAAACTTCATGACACCAAGACAAGACATCGCAACACCGAGAGCATTACACCGAAAACATCAAGACACCAAGTCAACACACCGCAACACCGCGAGCAATACACCGAAAACATCAAGACACCAAGACAAGACACCGCAACATCAAGACAATACACCGCAACACCAGAAGTGACATCTTAGCACAGCACCAACAAGCACAGCATCTTGCAGAGGTGACTATCCGTGGATAGTGAGTGGCTATCATAAGATAAGCTTCTCCGATGGCCACACTTTTTCAAGCGTAACCACGAAATGGGAGTTCCTCCCTCGGTATTCTGCAAGATGCGTGTGCCCACCCAGCATTGCACCAAGAAGATCACCGCTAAGATTTGGCCAATAAGCAACGAGAGCAGAAGTTAAAACCAAAGGTTTTTTTTTTTTTGCTGGCTACTTACCAAGAATTGAGTTTGCAAGGAATGCCCACCGCCCGCCCATCACCAATAGCAGGTGATACTGAAGACCAGCCAAGACATGCTGGCAGCCAAAGCCGTAGGAGAGTAGGCTTTGCACCGAGAGCAACACACCGAGAGCACCACACCGAAAACATCATGACACCAAGACAAGATATCGCAACACCGAGAGCATTACACCGAAAACATCAAGACACCAAGACAAGACACCGCAACACCAAGACAATACACCGCAACACCAGAAGTGACATCTTAGCACAGCACCAACAAGCACAGCATCTTGCAGAGGTGACTATCCGTGGATAGTGAGTGGCTATCATAAGATAAGCTTCTCCGATGGCCACACTTTTTCAAGCGTAACCACGAAATGGGAGTTCCTCCCTCGGTATTCTGCAAGATGCGTGTGCCCACCCAGCATTGCACCAAGAAGATCACCGCTAAGATTTGGCCAATAAGCAACGAGAGCAGAAGTTAAAACCAAGGTTTTTTTTTTTTTGCTGGCTACTTACCAAGAATTGAGTTTGCAAGGAATGCCCACCGCCCGCCCATCACCAATAGCAGGTGATACTGAAGACCAGCCAAGACATGCTGGCAGCCAAAGCCGTAGGAGAGTAGGCTTGCACCGAGAGCAACACACCGAGAGCAATACACCGAAAACTTCATGACACCAAGACAAGACATCGCAACACCGCGAGCAATACACCGAAAACATCAAGACACCAAGACAAGACACCGCAACACCAAGACAATACACCGCAACACCAGAAGTGACATCTTAGCACAGCACCAACAAGCACAGCATCTTGCAGAGGTGACTATCCGTGGATAGTGAGTGGCTATCATAAGATAAGCTTCTCCGATGGCCACACTTTTTCAAGCGTAACCACGAAATGGGAGTTCCTCCCTCGGTATTCTGCAAGATGCGTGTGCCCACCCAGCATTGCACCAAGAAGATCACCGCTAAGATTTGGCCAATAAGCAACGAGAGCAGAAGTTAAAACCAAAGGTTTTTTTTTTTTTGCTGGCTACTTACCAAGAATTGAGTTTGCAAGGAATGCCCACCGCCCGCCCATCACCAATAGCAGGTGATACTGAAGACCAGCCAAGACATGCTGGCAGCCAAAGCCGTAGGAGAGTAGGCTTTGCACCGAGAGCAACACACCGAGAGCAATACACCGAAAACATCATGACACCAAGACAAGACATCGCAACACCGAGAGCATTACACCGAAAACATCAAGACACCAAGTCAACACACCGCAACACCGCGAGCAATACACCGAAAACATCAAGACACCAAGACAAGACACCGCAACATCAAGACAATACACCGCAACACCAGAAGTGACATCTTAGCACAGCACCAACAAGCACAGCATCTTGCAGAGGTGACTATCCGTGGATAGTGAGTGGCTATCATAAGATAAGCTTCTCCGATGGCCACACTTTTTCAAGCGTAACCACGAAATGGGAGTTCCTCCCTCGGTATTCTGCAAGATGCGTGTGCCCACCCAGCATTGCACCAAGAAGATCACCGCTAAGATTTGGCCAATAAGCAACGAGAGCAGAAGTTAAAACCAAAGGTTTTTTTTTTTTGCTGGCTACTTACCAAGAATTGAGTTTGCAAGGAATGCCCACCGCCCGCCCATCACCAATAGCAGGTGATACTGAAGACCAGCCAAGACATGCTGGCAGCCAAAGCCGTAGGAGAGTAGGCTTTGCACCGAGAGCAACACACCGAGAGCAATACACCGAAAACATCATGACACCAAGACAAGACATCGCAACACCGAGAGCATTACACCGAAAACATCAAGACACCAAGTCAACACACCGCAACACCGCGAGCAATACACCGAAAACATCAAGACACCAAGACAAGACACCGCAACATCAAGACAATACACCGCAACACCAGAAGTGACATCTTAGCACAGCACCAACAAGCACAGCATCTTGCAGAGGTGACTATCCGTGGATAGTGAGTGGCTATCATAAGATAAGCTTCTCCGATGGCCACACTTTTTCAAGCGTAACCACGAAATGGGAGTTCCTCCCTCGGTATTCTGCAAGATGCGTGTGCCCACCCAGCATTGCACCAAGAAGATCACCGCTAAGATTTGGCCAATAAGCAACGAGAGCAGAAGTTAAAACCAAAGGTTTTTTTTTTTTTGCTGGCTACTTACCAAGAATTGAGTTTGCAAGGAATGCCCACCGCCCGCCCATCACCAATAGCAGGTGATACTGAAGACCAGCCAAGACATGCTGGCAACCAAAAGCCGTATGAGAGTAGGCTTTGCACCGAGAGCAACACACCGAGAGCACCACACCGAAAACATCATGACACCAAGACAAGACATCGCAACACCGAGAGCATTACACCGAAAACATCAAGACACCAAGACGAGACACCGCAACACCAAGACAATACACCGCAACACCAGAAGTGACATCTTAGCACAGCACCAACAAGCACAGCATCTTGCAGAGGTGACTATCCGTGGATAGTGAGTGGCTATCATAAGATAAGCTTCTCCGATGGCCACACTTTTTCAAGCGTAACCACGAAATGGGAGTTCCTCCCTCGGTATTCTGCAAGATGCGTGTGCCCACCCAGCATTGCACCAAGAAGATCACCGCTAAGATTTGGCCAATAAGCAACGAGAGCAGAAGTTAAAACCAAGGTTTTTTTTTTTTTGCTGGCTACTTACCAAGAATTGAGTTTGCAAGGAATGCCCACCGCCCGCCCATCACCAATAGCAGGTGATACTGAAGACCAGCCAATACATGCTGGCAACCAAAAGCCGTATGAGAGTAGGCTTTGCACCGAGAGCAACACACCGAGAGCACCACACCGAAAACATCATGACACCAAGACAAGATATCGCAACACCGAGAGCAATACACCGAAAACATCAAGACACCAAGTCAACACACCGCAACACCGCGAGCAATACACCGAAAACATCATGACACCAAGACGAGACACCGCAACATCAAGACAATACACCGCAACACCAGAAGTGACATCTTAGCACAGCACCAACAAGCACAGCATCTTGCAGAGGTGACTATCCGTGGATAGTGAGTGGCTATCATAAGATAAGCTTCTCCGATGGCCACACTTTTTCAAGCGTAACCACGAAATGGGAGTTCCTCCCTCGGTATTCTGCAAGATGCGTGTGCCCACCCAGCATTGCACCAAGAAGATCACCGCTAAGATTTGGCCAATAAGCAACGAGAGCAGAAGTTAAAACCAAGGTTTTTTTTTTTTTTTGCTGGCTACTTACCAAGAATTGAGTTTGCAAGGAATGCCCACCGCCCGCCCATCACCAATAGCAGGTGATACTGAAGACCAGCCAATACATGCTGGCAACCAAAAGCCGTATGAGAGTAGGCTTTGCACCGAGAGCAACACACCGAGAGCACCACACCGAAAACATCATGACACCAAGACAAGACATCGCAACACCGAGAGCAATACACCGAAAACATCAAGACACCAAGTCAACACACCGCAACACCGCGAGCAATACACCGAAAACATCATGACACCAAGACGAGACACCGCAACATCAAGACAATACACCGCAACACCAGAAGTGACATCTTAGCACAGCACCAACAAGCACAGCATCTTGCAGAGGTGACTATCCGTGGATAGTGAGTGGCTATCATAAGATAAGCTTCTCCGATGGCCACACTTTTTCAAGCGTAACCACGAAATGGGAGTTCCTCCCTCGGTATTCTGCAAGATGCGTGTGCCCACCCAGCATTGCACCAAGAAGATCACCGCTAAGATTTGGCCAATAAGCAACGAGAGCAGAAGTTAAAACCAAGGTTTTTTTTTTTTTTGCTGGCTACTTACCAAGAATTGAGTTTGCAAGGAATGCCCACCGCCCGCCCATCACCAATAGCAGGTGATACTGAAGACCAGCCAATACATGCTGGCAACCAAAAGCCGTATGAGAGTAGGCTTTGCACCGAGAGCAACACACCGAGAGCACCACACCGAAAACATCATGACACCAAGACAAGACATCGCAACACCGAGAGCAATACACCGAAAACATCAAGACACCAAGTCAACACACCGCAACACCGCGAGCAATACACCGAAAACATCATGACACCAAGACGAGACACCGCAACATCAAGACAATACACCGCAACACCAGAAGTGACATCTTAGCACAGCACCAACAAGCACAGCATCTTGCAGAGGTGACTATCCGTGGATAGTGAGTGGCTATCATAAGATAAGCTTCTCCGATGGCCACACTTTTTCAAGCGTAACCACGAAATGGGAGTTCCTCCCTCGGTATTCTGCAAGATGCGTGTGCCCACCCAGCATTGCACCAAGAAGATCACCGCTAAGATTTGGCCAATAAGCAACGAGAGCAGAAGTTAAAACCAAAGGTTTTTTTTTTTTTGCTGGCTACTTACCAAGAATTGAGTTTGCAAGGAATGCCCACCGCCCGCCCATCACCAATAGCAGGTGATACTGAAGACCAGCCAAGACATGCTGGCAACCAAAAGCCGTATGAGAGTAGGCTTTGCACCGAGAGCAACACACCGAGAGCACCACACCGAAAACATCATGACACCAAGACAAGACATCGCAACACCGAGAGCATTACACCGAAAACATCAAGACACCAAGACGAGACACCGCAACACCAAGACAATACACCGCAACACCAGAAGTGACATCTTAGCACAGCACCAACAAGCACAGCATCTTGCAGAGGTGACTATCCGTGGATAGTGAGTGGCTATCATAAGATAAGCTTCTCCGATGGCCACACTTTTTCAAGCGTAACCACGAAATGGGAGTTCCTCCCTCGGTATTCTGCAAGATGCGTGTGCCCACCCAGCATTGCACCAAGAAGATCACCGCTAAGATTTGGCCAATAAGCAACGAGAGCAGAAGTTAAAACCAAGGTTTTTTTTTTTTTGCTGGCTACTTACCAAGAATTGAGTTTGCAAGGAATGCCCACCGCCCGCCCATCACCAATAGCAGGTGATACTGAAGACCAGCCAATACATGCTGGCAACCAAAAGCCGTATGAGAGTAGGCTTTGCACCGAGAGCAACACACCGAGAGCACCACACCGAAAACATCATGACACCAAGACAAGATATCGCAACACCGAGAGCAATACACCGAAAACATCAAGACACCAAGTCAACACACCGCAACACCGCGAGCAATACACCGAAAACATCATGACACCAAGACGAGACACCGCAACATCAAGACAATACACCGCAACACCAGAAGTGACATCTTAGCACAGCACCAACAAGCACAGCATCTTGCAGAGGTGACTATCCGTGGATAGTGAGTGGCTATCATAAGATAAGCTTCTCCGATGGCCACACTTTTTCAAGCGTAACCACGAAATGGGAGTTCCTCCCTCGGTATTCTGCAAGATGCGTGTGCCCACCCAGCATTGCACCAAGAAGATCACCGCTAAGATTTGGCCAATAAGCAACGAGAGCAGAAGTTAAAACCAAGGTTTTTTTTTTTTTTGCTGGCTACTTACCAAGAATTGAGTTTGCAAGGAATGCCCACCGCCCGCCCATCACCAATAGCAGGTGATACTGAAGACCAGCCAATACATGCTGGCAACCAAAAGCCGTATGAGAGTAGGCTTTGCACCGAGAGCAACACACCGAGAGCACCACACCGAAAACATCATGACACCAAGACAAGACATCGCAACACCGAGAGCAATACACCGAAAACATCAAGACACCAAGTCAACACACCGCAACACCGCGAGCAATACACCGAAAACATCATGACACCAAGACGAGACACCGCAACATCAAGACAATACACCGCAACACCAGAAGTGACATCTTAGCACAGCACCAACAAGCACAGCATCTTGCAGAGGTGACTATCCGTGGATAGTGAGTGGCTATCATAAGATAAGCTTCTCCGATGGCCACACTTTTTCAAGCGTAACCACGAAATGGGAGTTCCTCCCTCGGTATTCTGCAAGATGCGTGTGCCCACCCAGCATTGCACCAAGAAGATCACCGCTAAGATTTGGCCAATAAGCAACGAGAGCAGAAGTTAAAACCAAGGTTTTTTTTTTTTTTGCTGGCTACTTACCAAGAATTGAGTTTGCAAGGAATGCCCACCGCCCGCCCATCACCAATAGCAGGTGATACTGAAGACCAGCCAATACATGCTGGCAACCAAAAGCCGTATGAGAGTAGGCTTTGCACCGAGAGCAACACACCGAGAGCACCACACCGAAAACATCATGACACCAAGACAAGACATCGCAACACCGAGAGCAATACACCGAAAACATCAAGACACCAAGTCAACACACCGCAACACCGCGAGCAATACACCGAAAACATCATGACACCAAGACGAGACACCGCAACATCAAGACAATACACCGCAACACCAGAAGTGACATCTTAGCACAGCACCAACAAGCACAGCATCTTGCAGAGGTGACTATCCGTGGATAGTGAGTGGCTATCATAAGATAAGCTTCTCCGATGGCCACACTTTTTCAAGCGTAACCACGAAATGGGAGTTCCTCCCTCGGTATTCTGCAAGATGCGTGTGCCCACCCAGCATTGCACCAAGAAGATCACCGCTAAGATTTGGCCAATAAGCAACGAGAGCAGAAGTTAAAACCAAAGGTTTTTTTTTTTTTGCTGGCTACTTACCAAGAATTGAGTTTGCAAGGAATGCCCACCGCCCGCCCATCACCAATAGCAGGTGATACTGAAGACCAGCCAAGACATGCTGGCAGCCAAAGCCGTAGGAGAGTAGGCTTTGCACCGAGAGCAACACACCGAGAGCAATACACCGAAAACATCATGACACCAAGACAAGACATCGCAACACCGAGAGCATTACACCGAAAACATCAAGACACCAAGTCAACACACCGCAACACCGCGAGCAATACACCGAAAACATCAAGACACCAAGACAAGACACCGCAACATCAAGACAATACACCGCAACACCAGAAGTGACATCTTAGCACAGCACCAACAAGCACAGCATCTTGCAGAGGTGACTATCCGTGGATAGTGAGTGGCTATCATAAGATAAGCTTCTCCGATGGCCACACTTTTTCAAGCGTAACCACGAAATGGGAGTTCCTCCCTCGGTATTCTGCAAGATGCGTGTGCCCACCCAGCATTGCACCAAGAAGATCACCGCTAAGATTTGGCCAATAAGCAACGAGAGCAGAAGTTAAAACCAAAGGTTTTTTTTTTTTTGCTGGCTACTTACCAAGAATTGAGTTTGCAAGGAATGCCCACCGCCCGCCCATCACCAATAGCAGGTGATACTGAAGACCAGCCAAGACATGCTGGCAACCAAAAGCCGTATGAGAGTAGGCTTTGCACCGAGAGCAACACACCGAGAGCACCACACCGAAAACATCATGACACCAAGACAAGACATCGCAACACCGAGAGCATTACACCGAAAACATCAAGACACCAAGACGAGACACCGCAACACCAAGACAATACACCGCAACACCAGAAGTGACATCTTAGCACAGCACCAACAAGCACAGCATCTTGCAGAGGTGACTATCCGTGGATAGTGAGTGGCTATCATAAGATAAGCTTCTCCGATGGCCACACTTTTTCAAGCGTAACCACGAAATGGGAGTTCCTCCCTCGGTATTCTGCAAGATGCGTGTGCCCACCCAGCATTGCACCAAGAAGATCACCGCTAAGATTTGGCCAATAAGCAACGAGAGCAGAAGTTAAAACCAAGGTTTTTTTTTTTTTGCTGGCTACTTACCAAGAATTGAGTTTGCAAGGAATGCCCACCGCCCGCCCATCACCAATAGCAGGTGATACTGAAGACCAGCCAATACATGCTGGCAACCAAAAGCCGTATGAGAGTAGGCTTTGCACCGAGAGCAACACACCGAGAGCACCACACCGAAAACATCATGACACCAAGACAAGATATCGCAACACCGAGAGCAATACACCGAAAACATCAAGACACCAAGTCAACACACCGCAACACCGCGAGCAATACACCGAAAACATCATGACACCAAGACGAGACACCGCAACATCAAGACAATACACCGCAACACCAGAAGTGACATCTTAGCACAGCACCAACAAGCACAGCATCTTGCAGAGGTGACTATCCGTGGATAGTGAGTGGCTATCATAAGATAAGCTTCTCCGATGGCCACACTTTTTCAAGCGTAACCACGAAATGGGAGTTCCTCCCTCGGTATTCTGCAAGATGCGTGTGCCCACCCAGCATTGCACCAAGAAGATCACCGCTAAGATTTGGCCAATAAGCAACGAGAGCAGAAGTTAAAACCAAGGTTTTTTTTTTTTTTGCTGGCTACTTACCAAGAATTGAGTTTGCAAGGAATGCCCACCGCCCGCCCATCACCAATAGCAGGTGATACTGAAGACCAGCCAATACATGCTGGCAACCAAAAGCCGTATGAGAGTAGGCTTTGCACCGAGAGCAACACACCGAGAGCACCACACCGAAAACATCATGACACCAAGACAAGACATCGCAACACCGAGAGCAATACACCGAAAACATCAAGACACCAAGTCAACACACCGCAACACCGCGAGCAATACACCGAAAACATCATGACACCAAGACGAGACACCGCAACATCAAGACAATACACCGCAACACCAGAAGTGACATCTTAGCACAGCACCAACAAGCACAGCATCTTGCAGAGGTGACTATCCGTGGATAGTGAGTGGCTATCATAAGATAAGCTTCTCCGATGGCCACACTTTTTCAAGCGTAACCACGAAATGGGAGTTCCTCCCTCGGTATTCTGCAAGATGCGTGTGCCCACCCAGCATTGCACCAAGAAGATCACCGCTAAGATTTGGCCAATAAGCAACGAGAGCAGAAGTTAAAACCAAAGGTTTTTTTTTTTTTGCTGGCTACTTACCAAGAATTGAGTTTGCAAGGAATGCCCACCGCCCGCCCATCACCAATAGCAGGTGATACTGAAGACCAGCCAAGACATGCTGGCAGCCAAAGCCGTAGGAGAGTAGGCTTGCACCGAGAGCAACACACCGAGAGCAATACACCGAAAACATCATGACACCAAGACAAGACATCGCAACACCGCGAGCAATACACCGAAAACATCAAGACACCAAGACAAGACACCGCAACACCAAGACAATACACCGCAACACCAGAAGTGACATCTTAGCACAGCACCAACAAGCACAGCATCTTGCAGAGGTGACTATCCGTGGATAGTGAGTGGCTATCATAAGATAAGCTTCTCCGATGGCCACACTTTTTCAAGCGTAACCACGAAATGGGAGTTCCTCCCTCGGTATTCTGCAAGATGCGTGTGCCCACCCAGCATTGCACCAAGAAGATCACCGCTAAGATTTGGCCAATAAGCAACGAGAGCAGAAGTTAAAACCAAGGTTTTTTTTTTTTTGCTGGCTACTTACCAAGAATTGAGTTTGCAAGGAATGCCCACCGCCCGCCCATCACCAATAGCAGGTGATACTGAAGACCAGCCAATACATGCTGGCAACCAAAAGCCGTATGAGAGTAGGCTTTGCACCGAGAGCAACACACCGAGAGCACCACACCGAAAACATCATGACACCAAGACAAGATATCGCAACACCGAGAGCAATACACCGAAAACATCAAGACACCAAGTCAACACACCGCAACACCGCGAGCAATACACCGAAAACATCATGACACCAAGACGAGACACCGCAACATCAAGACAATACACCGCAACACCAGAAGTGACATCTTAGCACAGCACCAACAAGCACAGCATCTTGCAGAGGTGACTATCCGTGGATAGTGAGTGGCTATCATAAGATAAGCTTCTCCGATGGCCACACTTTTTCAAGCGTAACCACGAAATGGGAGTTCCTCCCTCGGTATTCTGCAAGATGCGTGTGCCCACCCAGCATTGCACCAAGAAGATCACCGCTAAGATTTGACCAATAAGCAACGAGAGCAGAAGTTAAAACCAAGGTTTTTTTTTTTTTTGCTGGCTACTTACCAAGAATTGAGTTTGCAAGGAATGCCCACCACCCGCCCATCACCAATAGCAGGTGATACTGAAGACCAGCCAAGACATGCTGGCAACCAAAAGCCGTATGAGAGTAGGCTTTGCACCGAGAGCAACACACCGAGAGCACCACACCGAAAACATCATGACACCAAGACAAGACATCGCAACACCGCGAGCAATACACCGAAAACATCAAGACACCAAGACAAGACACCGCAACACCGCGAGCAATACACCGAAAACATCAAGACACCAAGACAAGACACCGCAACATCAAGACAATACACCGCAACACCAGAAGTGACATCTTAGCACAGCACCAACAAGCACAGCATCTTGCAGAGGTGACTATCCGTGGATAGTGAGTGGCTATCATAAGATAAGCTTCTCCGATGGCCACACTTTTTCAAGCGTAACCACGAAATGGGAGTTCCTCCCTCGGTATTCTGCAAGATGCGTGTGCCCACCCAGCATTGCACCAAGAAGATCACCGCTAAGATTTGACCAATAAGCAACGAGAGCAGAAGTTAAAACCAAGATCTTTTTTTTTTTTGCTGGCTACTTACCAAGAATTGAGTTTGCAAGGAATGCCCACCACCCGCCCATCACCAATAGCAGGTGATACTGAAGACCAGCCAAGACATGCTGGCAACCAAAAGCCGTATGAGAGTAGGCTTTGCACCGAGAGCAACACACCGAGAGCACCACACCGAAAACATCATGACACCAAGACAAGACATCGCAACACCGCGAGCAATACACCGAAAACATCAAGACACCAAGACAAGACACCGCAACACCAAGACAATACACCGCAACACCAGAAGTGACATCTTAGCACAGCACCAACAAGCACAGCATCTTGCAGAGGTGACTATCCGTGGATAGTGAGTGGCTATCATAAGATAAGCTTCTCCGATGGCCACACTTTTTCAAGCGTAACCACGAAATGGGAGTTCCTCCCTCGGTATTCTGCAAGATGCGTGTGCCCACCCAGCATTGCACCAAGAAGATCACCGCTAAGATTTGACCAATAAGCAACGAGAGCAGAAGTCAAAACCAAGATTTTTTTTTTTTTTTGCGGGCTACTTACCAAGAATTGAGTTTGCAAGGAATGCCCACCGCCCGCCCATCACCAATAGCAGGTGATACTGAAGATCAGCCAAGACATGCTGGCAGCCAAAAACCGTAGGAAAGTAGGCTTGATGCCAAAGAATTGGTTGGATACCCCCCTTCCCACCGCTCATCCCTCATCAATAGGCTACCATGGAGTGGCCAGGAGTGTCCAGAGCCAAGAGCAACTCTGAAAAGTGGCATTGAAGTGCTAGCATGCATATCAAATGAGATGGGTTGTAAGAATCAGGTTTTTTTCTTTTTTTTTTTTAACTTGCCTAGCCTAGAAAAAAAAGGCCCATTGCCCACCCATCCAACACCCGTTGAGGTGATACTGTTGACCAAATTTTACTCTCAAAAGAAAGTAGAAAGAATGCCAACTCCTAGCCCATTTTCATGGTTGCCCAGGTGTGACTACGTGGAAGTGGTTGGCTTACACACCCTCATGACGACCGCTTTTTACAGGAAGAGAAGCATAGCCCACTTGAGGAAGACGAAGAAAATCATTTATGTTTTTTACGTTTCTCTTCGCCGGTAAAGACATAAAGCTCCTCGAGGAAAGACAAAAACTGTGCCACCCTCTCTCCTTTCCATCCTTCCTCCTTTCCATCCCTCCTCCTTCTAACCAACGGCCACCGTGAAAAAGAACCCTGGAATAGAGCCGAGAACCGGGCTTTGGGTTTCCTGCCAAAAGTGAACCAAGCTTTGACTTGTTTCCCGAGGTCTTGTGTTTGCTTGGTCATTCAAACCATAAATAAAGTTACCCAGGTTTGACCACGTGGAGGTACTTGACATGCATACCCATCAATGACATGACATTTTTCTTGTAGGAAAAGCCTCTTGGCATCGTTTGGTCCTTATGGCACCTTGCTGGGCCGGTTCTTGAGTGAAGAAAAAAAAGTGGAAAAAAAAGGAAAAACCAAAAAACATGCCTTTGACCCTGAAAAAAAGAACTGTGGTCAGCTGGTCAAAAAAAGGCACCAAACTAAAAAGGGAAAAGTAAAAGATTTTTTTTTTTCAAATGGAAAATTAATTTGCGGTTTAATTTCCAAACAGAGCTAAATTAACTATGTTTGACATAATCGTGATCTACATTCTCCTGGTCTGTGCTTGATATCTTTCATTTCAAAAGATAGTGAACAGTAGCAAGCTCCTGCTTCCATTTTGCTAGTTTTTGGTCGTTTTGACAAAAAAACAGCAGAGGAATTTTGGTAACACAACAACTTGAGAGCATGTTTCTCGGCTAGATTCATTGCTTTTCTAATTTTATGCTTCCCTACGGATAGCCATGGTTCGTAGCTTTGAAATGAATCTAAACACGCCAAGGCATTATCATCCCATTGTTGTGTAATCGCAATAAACAGTAACGGGACAACCATAAAAACATCGAGAAAGTTGTGGGAAAAACGGGGGAACTGAAACCGATTGTTCTATCATGTGAAAATGTCCCCAAAATAGGCAACGATCGATGTTGATCAAGTCCCTTTTTTCCCATCGATTTATTCATGTTTTTTGGTGCCCCATTTCTGTTTCTTACGATAAATCGACAGTGAAATGACATTGAAAAGGCGTTCTTGGTTTCATTTTAAAGATTGGAACCTAGACCTTCCATAGGCACGCAGAGGGTAAGAAAAGTATTAAAACTGACAGAGTAAAGGGCTCTCAAGTTATTGTGTTACCGAAATTCTTCAGCTTTTTTGAAGAAAAAAGAGACACAATAGAGCTCTGCTCTTTGCTAGTTATTGAGACAAGGTATCTCTTTTATCATCAAATAAACTAAATGATGCTGCATCTTGTAACACATTCTTCAATTACAAACAATGAAAAGCCGGCATAGCTTTGCAGTATTGAAAAAAAAGCACTCGTTTCTCAAGATATCGTTTTTATTTTTTTTTGCTCCCAACGAAGGAGCTTCACTGCTTTTTTTTATTATTTAGTAATAGGTCTTTTTTCATTTAATACAGTTTAAAAAAAGTGCCAGTGTCTAGCCCAACTAAAAAGTTGGTTACCCAGGTGTGACTACGTGGAGGTAACTGGCGTACATACCCCCTTATTGATTTCTGCTCAACCGTGCGACAGAAACAAAAGCCTCGGGGGAGAGGAAAAAAATAACACAGCGAACCAGCGAATGGAAACCAGCCCAAGCGAAGGGAAGGCATACCAAGGTAAGAAAAAAAAAAGAGAAGAAACAAAGGAAGGAACTTGTCCTTTTGATTTTCATTTTTCAAGGGCTGCTTTACGTAGGAACCGATGAGAAACGAGGACGTTTAGGAGCCTGGGAATGTTGCGGAACCATTAAAGTGTCGGCCGGCGTTTGCTTGTTCTAAGAAGTGATTTTCTGGATGGATGGCAACCTAGAACGTGATTATGGTCGCTTTGTTGCGCACAGACCAGCTCCACGAAACTGCCAGTTGAATTTCCAAACAGAGCTAATCAAATATCCAATCCTGCTTCGCACTTCCCTTTCTTTCAGCCTCCTTTTTCGTTCGGCGTTTTTTTTTTTTCAATCGTTCTTTTTCTTGGAACCTCTTCGTTTCTTTTTTTCCTGTCCTCCTACTGTTAATGGCCACTCCTTTGACAATAACGATACAAAAGCAACAAAAGCAAAGCAAATTTAGTCGCAATGCCAAATGATCTCACCAAGAAATCAACAGATCTTGTTGATCTTACATCTTTCCGTCTTCGGCCGACCTGAATCCATGGCGATTGCATCTGAATTGAAGCAAGGCAATAGTGAAAGCTACAAAGTTTATTACGAAACTGATCTTAAAAGAATGTTCTTGTTCTTTGCAGGCCCATATGCGACAGAAACTATCGAAGTAGCGAGGATATATTTGTAGAAAACATGGCTAATCAAGTCCAGAACAGCTCAGCCCTTGTTTTGCCACAGTCGCGATGAAGTGGAGATGTGAGCTAGACTTTAGGTATCAAACGGTGAGCGCAGGGGTCTAATGAATTTAGTTTTTAGGGAAGAAGGCGCACACACCAGCACAGAAAATAAAGGAGTAATGGTCTGATTCAACGGCAAGCTTATGAAACTTGGCCGGCTATGCACAGGGAAGTGTGCTGATTATCCCCCATCAGTACTTTCCAGATATTCCCAATCACATGTATGTATTTCGTATGATGATTCCGTGTAAGTGGATAAAAAAAAGTCACGTTCTTGCGCGTGCCGGTCAAGCAGTTGGTCTCCAGGAACAAAAGGTGGCACCGTTCCAATGACCAATATTCTTGACCTGCCCTGAGGCAAGGCATCGACGTCACTGGACCATGCACGATATGGAAAGAAGAAACGTCAATATAGGAATAGTTTGCAAATAGTTTTTAGACTTTCGACATTTGGATTACGTTTTAGCATGCAGGCCAGTAAACGCTGATTAGCAGGCCAGGAATCGTAAGGACTGGGCGGACGTTAAATGTGGCCATCCAAATTCTTTTTCATTCTGAAAAAAAAAAAAAAAAAGCAACTGCTACACTGCACTTTGGAGTGATTGAATCGATACGCAAGTTTGTATGCAGGCTGAAATGCTTGTATGATAAAGATCCTGAAAAAAATAGGTCGAATAATGTAAGCTACCCAGCCAACTTTTGAACAGTTTCGTTTTGTTCCTCAGCTAAAATAAAATAAGAAATCGGAGGGATACCCCCAGGCGATCTGATAAAAAAATCAATCACAGTGCAAATTTACACTTCACCAAATTTTGCATACCAATAAAACATGTTAAGAAATGATCTTGATTAAATCTGTACCTATCTTAGACACCGGAGAAAAGAGCTAGAGGATCTGCATTAAAAATGATTTCACACTAACTTGACTTGACTTTTTTGAAAATGGTTAAATACGCGTTGACCAGGAGAAATGACACAATGCGTCTGCCGATTATTGGTGAAAAGTAGCGCAAAAGGTGCAGATTAGAAATTTGTCTCAGGCTAAATTGTAACAGAAAGAGAGTGAAGAAGTGGCAAGTGCACTATGCGACGAATGTAAAGGATTTTAATGTGCTCATGCGGTGCGCATCGAGTTTCCATTCTTGAATGCTTGGAAAAAGCCGTGCTCTTTCCCTGGCGAGTAAACTGCTGCCCATGGTATAGACGCCCTTGTCTACCTAGTGGTTTCCTTGTGAAGCTGAACACGCTCGCTGACAAAATCCATTGGTCATGCTGGAGGGTCTGGCTGTCGTGGGGAGCCAGTGATGGTGACGTGGTGTATGGGGGCGGCAGGTTTAGCGACACAGATTCTCTTTGCCTTTCTTGGAGTGTCATGGGGATAGAACGTGCAGCATTGAGCCTTTCGTCCACTCGCTGTCTCGCAGTGCTGTCGCGCACGTCCTGCGTTAGACAACGGAGGCAGTATTGGTAGGCCTTGATTCAGAGGACGAGCAGCAAGCGATTGATGACGCCCGGATAAAAAAGCAGATAGGGTCACAAGCTCCGGCAAAGAGCCTCAAGGATGTTGCTGACAGATCTGGCGTCGATGGTATAGCACGCTTCTGCCCAAACCTCTTTTCGGCGTTCGAGCATAAAGGGATGGTGGGTGTCGAGATGGCTTGCAATGCGAAGAGATGTTGTACGTTATGCTGGAGATAATGATGATCAAGACGACAGGAATGGACTTCATGGGCTTGTAGATCACGCCTGCGATCTTTCCCGTTCTTGTCTTCGTTGGCCATGGTTGGAAGATGTCGTGCGCACTTGGTTCTTTTTTTTTAACAACATTAGATCATTACCAGGTATGTAATGCACTGCCAATTCGAAGAGGGTAAGGTCTGCCGCTTGTTCTGCCATGAGTGAAGAAAAAAAAAAAAAAGTGAAAGGTGAAGAAAATAAGAAAGTGAAAAAAAACCAGCCAAGTCATGCTCTCGCTTTTTGTGTAACCGTCATCATCCAAGCCTGTAACCAATAGCAGCCTACTGACTCGACCACTTTTTGAAAGTGGAGTAGAGATCTGTTTTCCTATTCATGTTCTCTTTTTCTCTTTGCCAATCTGAAAAAGCAGCCATTTTCTGCAGAGAACTTCAATATCAATGAACCGGCGTAAAATTACGCATGGGTAGAAAGCGAACTGCGGTTGTTGCTCTGATCGCTTGGGGACCCCTGATGAAAATGGCCGATTTTTTCAATTTTTAAGCTGGTGAATCGAAGGAGTCGACACGAAACTGATCAAAAATTGGCTGAGCAATCTTCTCCAATCGACGTCATTTTTTCAGGGTCATCATCCTTTATTGCTTTGAGTACTTTTACAAAATGTCACATCTATCTGATCACCCAAAAGTGCTATGCAGTGTTTGCTCTTTTTTTTTTTTTTTTTTTTTTACGAAACGAAGAGATTGACGCGCAGTTGCTTTCTTTTTTTTTCAGGTTTCCCGTCTTTTCCCATGGGCGCCTAATCTACTGCTTTTTGTCTTTGTCATCCATCCACCAGCGACTTCCAATGATCTGTGAAAAGGTGCATGAAAAGACTCACGTATTAGTCATATCTCATTAATTTCACGAAGCCGCTACGGCACCAACGCCAAACGCAAGGGTGCAGTCCAACCTTGGCTGAAGGCTGGTGTCGACTTTATGTATAACAGCGTCTCGTTGGCAAGTCAATAGCCTAACCTCCTACTCTCCATCACTTAGAAAACAAAGCGTGGAACCTGCGCTTGCAATTCAAAAGCTAAGCCTAACTCATTTTAACCAGCATGCTCCTTCAAGGAATCTTTATGTGCTCCTGCTAGTTTATTAAAGACTACAATCAATATCATTTAAACTTATAGTTTGATAAAGTTATAACTTGTATTTTTGCTGACGCTGAGACGTTGCACAGGGCTTAAGCATGGTTACGCTCAGCCGATAGTGAAAAAAACTTGTAACTTTTAGTTTTCTGTGATGGATAATTAAATCTCCGAATTCCTAATATATTTTTTTTTTTTGAGTCTGGCTTTCTTTTGCCCCTTTTTTCATATCTTGTGGTTTTTATGGTAAAACAAATAAAACAGAGCTCGGCAAATATCCGCAGGCAGAATTGGCTGCGATGACAATTTTAACATCGGTGTTTAAAACCCCCAAAAAAGATGTCAGATCTATGAACTACCCACGCGCAGAAAAAAAAACGTGGCGATGGTATACAAAGGTACAGAAGGTTTCGAAAAAAAAATTGAAGGCGCAAAATATACTGTACTCTCCCAGAAAAAATCTGAATGGAAAAATGATATACAAAAAAAAAAACTGTTCTAGTTCACTTGGATTAAGCTTGGGAATGTTGTTTTAAGGACAGAGTGCGCTCATCTCGAAAAAAAAATTGGTCTCCAGGACACGCGTAAAAACCGTCAATGTCTGAAAAAGCAATTGCGGGGACGGGAACCAAGTCATCCCGGGTTCGAAAAAAAACCCATATTTAGACATGGCAAGAAAAGTGTAATGTTTAAGCAAATACTTGCCTTCAAAGGGAATGAAAATAATTGTGAGCGATATATTTTTCTTTATATGGGTGATGGATTTTTTGAAAATATACTTTCCTAAAAAGTATAATTGCTACTTTTTTAGAAAGTATATTTTCAAAAAATCCATCACCCATATAAAGAAAAATATATCGCTCACAATTATTTTCATTCCCTTTGAAGGCAAGTATTTGCTTAAACATTACACTTTTCTTGCCATGTCTAAATATGGGTTTTTTTTCGAACCCGGGATGACTTGGTTCCCGTCCCCGCAATTGCTTTTTCAGACTTTGACGGTTTTTACGCGTGTCCTGGAGACCAATTTTTTTTTCGAGATGAGCGCACTCTGTCCTTAAAACAACATTCCCAAGCTTAATGCAAGTGAACTTGAGCAGTTTTTTTTTGTGCATCGTTTTTCCTTTCAGATTTTTTCTAGGAGAGTATTTATACCTGTCAAAATCTTCTGTACCTTTTTATACCATTGTCATGTTTTTTATTTTCTGCGCGCAGGTACAGTGGTTGACTAGATGGTTCATACGATCTGACATCAATTTTGGTTTTTAAACACCGATGTTAAAATTGCTACCGTCAGCCCTATGGACATACTGGTAACTGGGTTTACGGAAAACAAAAAGCCTGGATTGCTAGTGATGTGTTCCGGCACTGCATTGTGGAAATATGTTCAAAAATTGACAAAAGACATCGTGGTCAAAAATGCTTCCTCGTCTTGAACAATGCTCCAACTCAAGAAATCGATGATGAGCTGAAAAAGTGCCTTGGAAATGTAGAAATAAATATTTTTACCTCTTACAGTAACACGGCCAGTCAGTACTAGCATGTCCTTCGCGCTGCATAAAGCCCTCTCAGCAAGAATATGAAAGGGAGTGACCTACCGTATAAAAAATCAATGCAAAGACAGCAATTTTCATTTGCAATAATGGCGTGGAACGATGACATGTCCGCGGCCATTAAGGACTGCTTCGTAAAAACGGGAATTTTTGAAACCTCCTCCGACGGTGCTAAGATCACTAGAACGCGAAGAAATGGCCAGCACTGAAAGCATGACTCAGTCAACGGACGCCACTATCGCAAGACTCAGAAGTGCCGGTCTCCCGAAAGGCATCATGGACGATATTGCCTCTGCCAGTGAAATTGACCATGACAGCTTAGCCTTCCCAGTGCACTGGGATACTGGCAAAGATGTTACAGTTAACGATTTGATGTTCTTATTCAACTTGGAGAACGACATTGCTGATGGTATCAGCCATGGTTTTGACATGAACACAGAAAATAAGCAATTGGAAGAAGTCGCTGGCACGGACGATGAGACATCAATCAAGGACCTTCATCACTTTGCCATGATTGTCAACAACACTATGAATGCAATTCCATTCAACACTGAAACTGAAATGGAACTGTCTATTATATTGGGCAAAGTTGCCTCAGAACTAGAGTCAAGCATCAGTGCCGTTTTTATTTTGGCTCGGAAATACCAACAAAGCATTAAGCCAAAACTAATAACTTTTATTTTTTCGAAAATCCCAAATCCATTTTTATAAGTTTAAATGATATTGACTGTAATTTTCAAAAATCAATATGACGCCATGTATTGCTATGATCGCTACACCCAATTCTTGAATCCCTGTCGAATGCACTTGGAGCTAGACCTTGGAGACCAATGTTGAAGGAGATGTGAGAAGAGAAGAAACGAAAAAAAAATTGCGGGCGGGCTTTATATTTACATGACAGCTTAGTTTGGTGGCCAAGCCTAGAACCGTAAAATCATCGACTTTTTGATCTAGGAGAGCCATGACATATTTTGCTTGATACAAAAAAAGATATGCTTTGTAGGCGACAACCTAATTTTCAGAAGGATCGAATTACAATTGCAGGGTTTGACCTATGACGACAGGTGAAAGGTACAATTCCCGATTTGGAAGGAAAACGTCAACAGAAAAAATGGCAGTGAAGGAATAATGAAGGTAATAACGAGTTTAAGGCTGGTCAACATAGAGGCACGGTGACTGAGCGAGGACATAGTTTTGCTAGGGTTGTACATACAATGACTGGTTGCGGAGACATGGCTAGGAAAGGATGTGGGGCGTGGCAATGGTTTTGCAAAAGCTTGTGATCATGGGCAACGATATTTTGCATTCCAGAATGATACAGAGAGACAACTAACCAAGGCAGGCTGCAAACTACCCATAGATAATTTCCTATGAAAAAAAAGGTATACCATGGGCGAGCCACTGAAAGGGAAGTTTCATCCTACAACTCCTCCCAGGGTATTTTTCAAGAAGCGTGTGCCCACCCAGCATTGCATCAAGATGTCTTAAAGACATACTTCACTTTGATTGATAATGAATGTAGCAGATAAAAAAAAAAAAAGATACTTATATTTACAGCACAAGCAAAAAAAGGTGGAACAACAACTAAGAAATTAAGCCTAATGGCGGCGGCGACGGGTGGCATGATTTGGACGGTTTCTTGCCAAGTGGCAGATGCCATGGTGGTGGGGTTGGCGGTGGTATTGGACTGGGTGACCACGAATACGGGCAGGGCTGATGGTCATACGACGCCCCATATTCGTGGTCAAGAAGCTGGTCCAGCGTGAAGGGTGCGTATAAAAGAAGTGTGCACTTTGTGGCGTCGCAAAGTGCAAACGCAGAGAGTCTCCACATTGGCGAATATGGACTAGACCAGCAATTGGAGGCACCACCGACAGAAATAATCGCCACCAGTGGGCAAGAGACAGGCGGTTGCCAGCAAGATAAGGGCTGTGCACCAACACTTGCTGGCAAGGGAAGCGACACCCAGGACAGTGCTGGGGATTTCGACGGTTACGGTTGTTGTTCATTTTTAAAATTGCTAATGTTGTGTAAATGTAATCAAAATAAAAAAAGCAAAGAGAAAGAAGAGAGCATGAAACCACTTTTTTTTTTAAAAAAAAGTGGTTTCATGCTCTCTTCTCAGTAAGGATTTCCTCATTCCCAGAAATTAGCTTTTTTTTTAAAAAAAAGTGGTTTCACGCTCTCTTCTCAGTAAGGATTTCCTCATTCCCAGAAATTAGCTTTTTTTTAAAAAAAAAGTGGTTTCACGCTCTCTTCTTTCTCTTTGCTTTTTTTTTATTTTGATTATACTTACATAACATTAGCAATTTTAAAAATGAACAACAACCGTTACCGTCGAAATCCCCAGCACTGTCGTGGGTGTCGCTTCCCTTGCCAGCAAGTGTTAGTGCACAGCCCTTATCTTGCTGGCAACCGCCTGTCTCTTGCCCACTGGTGGCGATTACTTCTGTCGGTGGTGCCTCCAATTGCTGGTCTAGTCCATATTCGCCAATGTGGAGACTCTCTGCGTTTGCACTTTGCGACGCCACAAAGTGCACACTTCTTCTTTACGCACCCATCACGCTGGACCAGCTTCTTGACCACGAATATGGGGCGTCGTATGACCATCAGCCCTGCCCGTATTCGTGGTCACCCAGTCCAATACCACCGCCAACCCCACCACCATGGCATCTGCCACTTGGCAAGAAACCGTCCAAACCATGCCACCCGTCGCCGCCGCCATTAGGCTTAATTTTTTAGTTGTTGTTCCACTTTTTTTTTTTTTTTTTGCTTGTGCTGTAAATATAATTATCTTTTTTTTTATCTGCTACATTCATTATCAATCAAAGTGAAGTATGGCAAACATTGTCCTAAAAAAAAGGCGCAATCTTGATAATTGAATCCAAATTGCATGAGAGGTATTATCATGGTCAACCTCGTTCATAGGTTTATTCTAGTAGAGCCCTCCAGAGATCAGTATCAATAATGTAAAAATCTTTCCCACAAAATAACTAGGATGTCGTGAAAGGAAGGCACCTAGGAAAAAAAAATCAGTGTATGCTTGTCAGGCTTGCCGTTATCTCTTTGGGTTGTAATTTTAATCAATGGCATTTCTCATCACTTTCAACCGATGTGCAAAATTTAGGATCAATTAGTTTAGGGCTATATATCACTGTGATTTTTGATTAGATGGCCTGGGGGTCCCCTGGCGAAAATGGCCGTTTTTTCATTTTTTTTAGCTGGGCAGTCGGAGATGTCAAAACGAAAAGGATCAAATGTTGGCTGGGCGACCAATCCCAATCGACCTGATTTTTTCAACACAACCACCATTCATGCGTATTATCATGCAGACAAAATTTAAGGTCGATATGATCACTCAAAAGTACTGTGCAGCATTTGAGTTTTTTTTTTTCAGAATGACAAAAAGGAGCTTGCCGTCGAAGCCTGTCCCAATTCAATCTCCGCGCAATGCCTTTCACTCCGGCTCACAAAAAAACAGCTTGACTCCCGCCAAATCGTCGGTGTTTCTCCCTACTTTTTTTATTTTTCACCCGAACCTCTGTTTTTCTACTTCGAGAATGCGGCTGCTATCCTTGGTTCTTTTATTAGTGACAGTTGTATCGATTTCCTGCGAAGTCATTGAACTCACAGATGCCACGTTTGATGACGCCATTCGCAAGCAAGATGACTGGGTGCTAGAGTTGTAAGCACCTGATGAAATGATCAGCTTCGTGTCGATCTCTAATTTTTTTTTTCTCTTTAGCTACGCTGATTGGTGTGGATACTGCACTCGATTCCGCCCTGAATATGAGATGATTGCCGACGAATCTCGGGAATTACATGGCGATAGCCCTGTGTACTTTGGCGCCATCAATGTTGACAAGAACCCGGGCCTTGCTGCTCGTTTCTTCATCGCTCGCCTCCCCTCTCTTTTCCACGTCCACGACCGCAACGTTAGACCTTTGGCTATGCCCCGCATGCCTCGCGATTTACTACAAGTGTTGAAACAAGAATCTTGGAAAGACATCGAGCCATATGGTCTGTGGCGATCACCCTTTGGGCCATTGTACGTGAGATGTCTGCCATCATGAAACAGTCAAGGCTCACCTTTTTTTTTTTTTAAACTCCAGTGGGCGACTTCTTGGGCTGACAAGCAAATTGATGCAATACGTGGCCAAGGTATCACCATGGACGTACCTCGGCGCGGCATGCTCAGCCTTGCTGGTGTTGCTGGGCTTCCGCGTTTGGGCAACTCGCTCTGATAATCAAGCATCCCCTGTGTCAGCCTCGCCATTGGCCTCCCCTTCCTCATCCACCACCACCGCTACTGCATCCCCACGTGTGCGTGCCCGATCCAAGAAAATTACTTAAAACCACCTCGTGTTTAACATACTGAATAGATATAGCAAGGGCATGATTTTAAAATGGTTGAGGGGGGTTTTTTTTTTTGGCTAGCTCTATTTTTTTTCCCTTGTATTTACAAGAGTGGGTCTATGCATGGTTTCCATTGGTCTTGATCGCATGTTTGTAATGGATTTCTGAACATTCCTTTAGCCTTTTGGCAGCTTGCTCAGGCGTGATATCGCGTTGAGGTTCACCAAGCATTTCGAACCTGAAGGGAGAGGTGAGTGTTGACCTTGCTCTGTATTTTCCCGTTCCGGGCTTACCCGACCAAGAATTTGCGGACAGTGGCACTTCGCAGCAAGGGAGGATAGAAATGTAGATGAAGATGAGCAGCCTGGGCCAAACCCGAGGTGGCTGAATGGAGGGGGGCTTGGTGGAGGCCCATGGAGTATGGGAAACTGCAGCTAAAAAGGTTGTCATACCGGCAGGTCATGCGGCGCAGGATGTCGGCCAAGTCATGCTGCTGATCTTGATGCAGGGCCATGAGATCGGCACAGTGATGTTTTGGCAGCACCATGACCTCAAATGGCCACACAGCCCAAAACGGTACCAAGCACACAAACGAGTCATTGGTCATGATCACCCGTTCATCTTTTTCAAGCTCATGTTGGACATAGTTGCACAGGAGACAGCCGCCTTGGTGGTTGTGTTGGTATTCTTGCATGGCCAGCAGCTCTTGGTAGGGCTCCTGTGGGATAGTTTCGGTGCACCACATTTGACCGTGTGGATGTGGGTTGGAGCAGCCCATGGCTGCGCCTTTGTTTTCAAAGATCTGCACATACTGGATCCAAGGCTGTTTCTGTTTTATGCAAGCAAAAGAATCGCGCCACTGTGCTACAATCAGTGCCACTTCGTCGGTTGTCATTTCGGCCATGGTCAGATCATGGCGAGGTGAGAAGCAAATGACATGGCACTCGCCGCGCACACCTTGCACACGGAACAAGTCGACATCGTCCTCATCATCGGGCTGGTAAGCAGGCTGATCGGATTTTACTGCAGCAAAGTCGTTGGGGAAAACAAAGGTCGAGTCGTACGTAGGATTCTTATCGCCATTGGCTCGAGTGTTGCCTGGGCATAGATAGCACTTGGGGTCGTAGCTGGGTCGTTTGTCCAATTGAGGGCCTTCTTGTTGACCTTGCCAAGGCCGGTTGGTCCGATGAGGCGAGCACAAGACCCAGGATTTTGTCAGCGGATTGTAACGTCGATGAGAATCATTGCTAAAGTCAAACTTGGCAGATGTGGTTGGTATCATGTTGTGCTCAGTCTAAAAAGAGGCGGCGTACTATATAGAGATAACAAAGAACGCAAATGACAGCACAAGAGAAGGCAACAGCTATTAGCAGCAGCCAGGTGCGTGAAAGCAGGAAAGCAGGAAGGAAAAAAGAACGAGCCTCGTTTTTTTGCCGCCACCCTTATCGTGGCCGGAGTCTGGAATCCCTGTTTTGCAGTGATGCTTTCCACGGAGGAATCCTACTTACTTAAGCAGAGGGTTGTTTCACAGGCCGCTCTATAGAATGGTTTTGAATGAAAAAAAAGCAAACAGTCATGCTCTCTTCTTCAAAATGGTATGCGCAAAAGCAGGCCAATGGGTGGTTCAGTAGTGTCACATGGTAACCAGAATTCGGACCAGTCTGTTTGCATGCTCTCTGACTCTTTTAAAGACTGAAGCTGGTGAAAAATAAATAGGAAAAAGTTTCCCGTCCCGAGGATGCTGTTTTTGTTCAAGCACAGTCGTCTTCCCGCTTTTTTCCTCCGCTTTTCTGTAAAAAGGTTGTACGAGAATTATATTTTTTATTTTAAAAAGCGGTTCCTCAAAAGAAATCAACCATTTCTATCAAAGAGGCCGTCAGTGACCTGTCTCTTCCACTTTCTGCTCAGCCACTTACGATGCCAATCCATGCCACTGGAGGCGCCCCAGAAGGTGTTGGTCGGTGCCTTTGTCGGCGTTTCCGAGGGAAGCTTCTCTTCTTCGATCGTCTTCTTTACATAGTCCACAAAGGCAGTGAATTTGCACTGTTGTATGTAACTGAATAAGCATCCGACACTTCCGTTTTAACCAGGGGATTACCTCTATAAAGTTGTTTTCCAATTGCTTGACGGTTTGTTTAAACACATCGACGCTCTTGCTTGCTTCTTCCACAATGGCTGGGTCCACGTTGCGCAGGTTGAGTAAAAACAGCATTGTCATTTGTGACAGGCTATAGCTAGACAGTGACCAACCCATTTGGAATAAAGACGCAGGAGGCATCTTGGTATACAGGTCAAACATTTCTCGCAGCAAATTCATGCAGTCGTCCGGTACCACTACCGTGCTTGTCGTCGTTTCACCAAAATAGATAAACGGACGTCGCGTCAACAGCTTGACAGCATTGAATGTCAGTCGCAAATACCCGGCTGCGACACACACACACACACACACACACACACACACACATACACAAAAAAGAAAAAGGTGGATGAGGACCCTGAGGGTCGTTTTTACATTCTTCTTTACCACTGCCGGTCAATTTGATCTTGAGAGCCTCGTCTATGTCTTGATCATGGATGCGCTGGCATTCGCCTCGGTCCAAGCGCAGGGTGGGGGGTAGGGCTTCGTGCCAATGGTCCAGGGCTTGTGTCAGCTGCTTTGCAATTTGCTCGATTTCTTTGCTTTGGTCGCTCATGGATCGCGCACGTGGAGAGCAAATGGCGCGAAGGACATCGCCCAAAATGCAAGATAGTTTGACCACAGCCACAAACGCTGTGTATTCTCCATTTTCGCCAACTGACGGGTATTCCAAATCACAATCAGCATCATTGACGGACAGTGGCCTGCCGGAAAAAAATGAGTTTTTCCCCGTCCGTGTGTGTGTGTTTTTTTTTTCCTACCGGCCCAGACCAGCGCACACCCATCGGTCAATCACATAGGCTGACCACCATAGTCGCTTTCGGGCTTCACCGCGTTCACCAGAAGCATTCCATTGGTTGTTGGAGCGATGCAAGCCGAGGTCCTGCGCCATCTTTACTGCAATGCTGACGGCAAGCCAGTTGGTGCTTTTTGGGCCCCAGTCACCAGACGTCAGCGCGCCAAGGAGCAAGATCTGGATGGTCGAGATGTCAGGCACCATAAAGTCGATGTCATAGTCGTTATTCATGATGCTGGAGCACTTTTCGTACAAGGCGCGCCGGGTGACCTGACTGGCCGGGAAGACTGGGTCGTCGTCCGAGATCATTTGAAGGGTCGTGCGGGCGATGCTGATAAGCAACGGCTCAGTCACCTGGCCCTTTTCATATTTTTCCATGAATTCCTGCTCGTCGATGATTGGCAAGAACCGATTCAACTTTTCAAAGTATCTAGGGACGAAAGAAGTGAGATGTGAGTCAACGCGTTTCTCTCTCCCTTGCTCTGCACGTCTTACAGGTCTACGAGGCGGTCCAGGACGGGTTTGGGAGGCACAGGCCATTCTTTGGGCCATTCAGAGGCCGTGGGGAAGTTGGTGGCAATGTCGACACGAGCGACCATGACATCGTCCTCGGTGCCACGTACCATTTGTTTGGCACCGGGGGCCTTTGGGTACAGCTGGTCCAGCATGTACACTCCCGATGAGCTTCCCAGGTAGGAGTAGAGTCCTTTTTTTGCATTTTCAATCTGGACCGACTCCAGGGCATCTCTTTTGGCAGGCGGCTGATCAGCAGCAGGAGGAGGGGAAATGCTGGGAGATGCCGAACGGTCTTGGCCATCGGCGGTTTCGTCCTCATCATTAAAAGCATCGCCCTGGTCGTCATTGTCATCGCGGCTGTCATTGATATAGTGACGAACAGTGGCAGGGGAGATTTGACTCGAGGATGCCATGGTCAACAACAGATGTTCCATGCGCTTCAGTCGGTTCTCCAGCGCTTCGACGTAGCCTTTGGGTGGTCCTCGCTTCTTGGCTGCCTATAAAAACGGGAAATAAAGCCTTAAGCTGGCTGGTGCTAAAGAAGAAAGATGGCTTGCCTCATTGAAAGTGCACATTTTGCCATAGCCTCTGCAGGAGGAGCACATATTATCAGGGTAGATGTGGTTGAAATCGCAGCTGTTGAGAGCAAAAGAGATTGGTATGAGCAAGTGGTTCATTGGCTTACTGCCTTCACAGCTTACCGAATTTTTTTCCTGCGGCACAGATCGCCTATTCAAAAAGAAGAAGACATGCGAGTGAGTGGGAGCCATGAACATTTGTTTTGGCAGTACAGGCTCGTTCTTTCTTGGATCGCTTTCGGCTAGGTTCGGCAGTGTGGGGAGGTGGGTGCTGTTGCATGTTTGGTATAGGTGGCAGTTGAGCGTTTGGATAGAAAGGTTGAGCAGGCTGAGCATACGACCCTGATGTGGGTGGTTGATACGGTTGCATGACACTTTTTTTTTTTTTTTTTTTCAAAATAGACAGAAAAGAAGAGAGGAAAAAAGGCCAATAAGTTTTTCCGATTTTTCTTTTTTTTGGGGTCAACCACGTTTGAGCCACACAGACACGATCAACCCGTGTTGGAGCGACTCTTTCAGACAAAGGCCAGATAGCAGTCAACATGGGACATCATGGTACAATCAAAAATCATAGCATGAGCTTCTTAAAAGGAGCATGAACAATGGTGACACGTTTTTATTCACTTAGCTGCAGAGTGCTGCTCCTTGATTGGCTGAAAATAGGTTACCTTCCATTCGAATATTTTTCTTCTTGCTTGCTTCTTTATCTCTCGTTCTGTTGACTACAAAAATTATGAAAATAAAATGCCCCATGTTTATGACAGCCAAAATGGGTATGATTATAGGTATGCAAGAACCGAGTCTCGCTTGCCATCCACCAGCGCCCGACGCCATTCCTACGACGATCCAAGGTTGATGGTCGCTCCTCATTATCAACGCCCTGCTGATCAGCGCTATTCAAGTAGCAGGCTCTACTTGTCTCATCCTCCAGAACATTCCATGTATTATAACGACGCTCAACATCATAGGGTAAAGCCTCGTTGATTAATCCAACCAAACAGGATGCTTTATCCCCTATTTTTTTTTTTTCCTGCTACTTTCATAGGCTGGCCGATCCAAACGATCCCCGCCAAGGTCTTATCCAACCCCTTCCAATCATTATCTCCCCCCTCGGCCACGACGTCAGCCAACTACAGATATCTATCGTCAGCAAACAGACGGTCCTGAATATAATACCCTTTCCATCGAAGAAGAGCAAAGTGACGACGACGACGACGACGATCTGCCCACAGAAATGGAAATCTTAGCCGCCAAAAATGCCAAGATCAACGCTATGAAATCGTATTCCCAAGAACCCAGCCCCGATCCTGTTGATTTGACCCAACTCAACCATGCCTTAGCATCACTTGATTTGACACCTCCTCAGCACGACACTGCTCCTCTTTATCCTCAAACACAGCCGTCGACAACAAGTCAAGGTCCAGCTGACCCCAGTCTCGTGACCGCCATGGACGACGCTTCTACTGTCCTGTCGGAATCGGCTTCCCACCGTAGAACCAACCGAAGGCACCGATGGCTACCCAACTGGCTTCTGCGCCGCTCCTCATCCGCCTCCGTCCCGTCTTCTTCTCGCTCTTCCTCTACAGATTCCAGCGAGACGTTGGTGGGTCAGGAAAACAAAAAAGAGCCTCTGGTCGTGCTCTATCCTCCGGCCACCGCGAAACCAATCGTCAGCAACCTCGATCGAGTGCAGGCCATGGATGCCATCTGGGTCTTTAAGCAGCCTAGTGACGCTAGTGTCTGGGTAGCTTTTGATTATGACAATCAACTGGCCATGCGTGATTTTGCCAACAACCTCCGCCTGCGTACGGTCAGCGACGATGGCCTCGATATCACAGATTCCCACGTAGGTCAAGGAAAGCTACCTGTCCTGATTGCCTTCAATAAACTCAAGGCATTTTACCCCACCGACAACAACAATATCGATAGCATGCCTATTAAATGTATACCCAATGCTGGTCAGGTGACCTTTGTGCGCAGATAAAATAAAAAAAAAACGAAGACATCTGTCTTCTTTCTTTGTGTCACCTCTATCCATTTCTTTTGTAATGACAAAGACAAATAGAAGACACGCATGGCAGTGACCTTTTTGTCTTCTCATTGTATGCAAGGGAGACAAAGCATCCAAAAAGAGCGAAAAAAAAAAAAAAACGCCTATTTTTTTTATTGTGACCGCCGGTCGCCTTTCGCAGTTTTTTCTTCTTTTTTTTTTTTCAACTTTTTGCCGAGTGCATTCTATTATGGACGATCCTGGCAAAAGATCCCTGGACTCTGATTATACAAGACCTGCCAAAAAGCGAGGAGTCTCTAGACCAGCATCGCCATCAGGATCTCCCTCTCAAGACCAAGATGAATCCATGACCGCCTTCCAGGTAAAATAAAAAATGAATCGTTTTGCAGCCTTGTGTTGTTTACTCACAGGTTTGCTTGTAGGAACCACTCAACATCTTTCGCAAAGATGCCATTTCAAGACAATGGAAAGAATACATGGTAAGCTTGCTTTGCATACAAAGGACGCATGGTCCAGTGAATGGGCAGCTGCATTTTGTTGTTGTTGTTGACCCTTTCCATTGTTACTTAGCGTTCTTGCCAGCGACTGAGAACCCGTGTCCAAGATACTGAACAGAGAAAATCAGACACAAGCAATCAACTGCAGTCATTGGAATCTCAATTCGAACAGGTAAACTGAGAGGAAGTATTGGCAAACAGGAGCTAAGTGAAGCTTTTTTTAATTCTTGGCAAACAGTTGCAAATGGATCTGCAACGCTTATTGAATGATTACACCCTAGAACGAGCCAATGCTCAAGAAAATCACTATGGTAAAAACGATAAAGTACAATGGAAAGAAACCAAGTCAGCTCACACCCGTTTATTTCCAACAAAAAGATATCGAAGCCATATTGACCGAGGACTGGATTGACTCTCGAACCAGCCTGATGAACAAGGCTCTGAAACAAAGCAAAAAATCAATGCATGGACACAACAAAGAGCTGACAAGCACTGTCAGCAGCTGGACCAACAAACGAAAACATCTCTTGGAGCATTTAAAGGTGCAGCCAGGTAACGCAAAAAAAAAAAAAAAAATTGAGCGGCCACGGTTTATCGCTTTCTTTTTATGTTCTTAGAAGGGGATCGAATGGATAAATATCAACGTGCTTTATCCATGTGGCTCCAAGATCGCGAACTATTGACAGAATCCGGCCACCAGTATCGAATGTACTATCTCAAGGTAGATAAAAGTCGTGTCATGTTGTCAACGTGAAGTGGCTCATTTCTTTTCAAATTAGTATTTGTTGCTTGGCGAAGAATTGCAACTGTACAACAGTCGACTGCGCGTCTCTCAACAAATCATCCACCGTACACAGCTGGACCTGGCCATGGCCGAAAGCCAACTGGCCACCAAAGACCAAGCTAACCGAGAGGAAAAACAGCCGGCGACCGACCCCGTTTTACCAGTCAGCTCTACAGCCATCACCACCCACCCTCTACCAAGCAACTCAGAAGACCCCTCCTTCGAGCTCAGCGCACCCTGGCCATCCAATGGCGTGAAATCGAAGACATCAAGGACGACCGCATCAATCTGAAGCAGCAGCTTGTGCAACTGGAGTTGGACCTGATCCAGATTCCTGAAGCCATCCTGTACAAGTCGTCTGTTTGCCATCGCTCTTTCCCACTCCGTGAATTTCAAATGGACCGTGCCCAGCACCTTGGCAACCAAGTCGACAAGCTGCAGCAGGAAATGGAGGATATGGTACGCAACCGCCGACGCGACATCATGGAGATGGAGCACGAACAAGACCGCATGACCAGCACCCTGCGCGCCGAGCTGAGCGACCTTGAGAAAGACCTAACTTCCATCCGTGGCCAGCGCGACGATCTCCAATGCAAGATCGAGCTGATCAAAGCCACCACCCAAGACAACCGATGCTCCTCCAGAGAATGGCAACATCTCACTGAAACCCGCAGCCAATGCACCGCTCACCTTGAAACGCAGGTCTTGCGTTCTCTGCAAAAAGCTGCCGCCTGCACTGGCTCGAGTGATTTCTACCAATTTGTCATGTCTCTCACCAAACCCGATCTCATCTTGGATGACTTGCGAAAAGAAAACCTGTAAGCATAAGAAAAGCCGTCAGTAACTTGGCGCTGGGAACGGCTGAACTCATTTTTTTTTCTCGTCTTGTCAGATCCTTGGAGGAGCAAATGCGAGAATGCCGTCAAAATGTCCAATCTACCCACAGCCTGACACCCGACCAAGTCGCCTTTCTTCAAGAAGAGGCTGCTTTACATAGCACCCTGGCACAGCTGAACACCCGACATGCCCAGTTTATAGACTTATACGGCTTCGACCCGATCAATGATGTCCCAGAACTGACGGCTCTGCAGTCCCGGCTTACCAAAGAACAACAAGACATGCAGGCTGCTCGACAACGTATCGAGTCTCTGGAAAAGGTATTTTTAATCATGCTCTCCTGCCCTGGGCTCATGCTTCCTTTTCACTTTAGACGGAAGTCCAATTGCTGAACGAAATCGACAATGTGGCCAAAGCCTATGGTGATTACGAAGAACAGAACATGGCTCTGATCAATACCTTGGCTCAGAAAGAAGATGACCTAATCCAATTGCAACATGATGCAAGTGCCATGACGGAAATGGGCGATGGCACAGTGAATCATTGACATGTCTGACCCCCCTTTTTTTTCATCTTCCATAGAAAGTCAAGTTCAGCCACACTTTTACAGCATTAAACAAATCCAAGGATGCCTATGCCATGGTGGCAAATGCTCTGACGAAGCAGATCGAAAGACAAATGGCTTATATCAAGGAATTGAACGAAAAGGAAAAGAGCGAAAATCACCAAGCTGGCCTGTACGAGCGACAGATCGCGTCGGCACAGACTGCATGCAAAACCTACCAGCAAAAGATCGCTGAATTGAAGGAGCTACTTGATCAACACAAGGACAAGACCCGACTGGCCAAGGAGCGCGTGGGGGACCTTGAAAAGTCTTTGCTCGAAATGGTGCGTGTCCTCGAACAAGAATCGTTGGCCCGGCTACAGCAGGAAGAAGAAATGATGTGTTTGCGACACAAGATCGAACGTGATACCAAGGTCGATACTCCCACAGAGATCCGGCTTCGAAAAGAAAAGGAAGAATACCGATCCCTTCTCAACTGCAGTTCTTGTGGCACCCGTCTCAAGTCCCACGTCCTGATGCGCTGCATGCATACCTTTTGCAAAGACTGCTTGGATATCCGGATTGAAACAAGGCAGCGACGTTGTCCCACTTGTAATGAAAACTTTGGCATGAGCGACATGCGTCAATTTTATCTCTGACATCCCCTCCCCCCATCATCACATCGCTATTCACTTGCATCAGCTCTGTATTCCCCCTAGCCTCTCCTACTATCTTTAGTCCTCCCCTTGGTGTTCAGCCAGTCTCCATCTTAGCATGCTTAATTCTTATTTTCATCAATATCGCGAATAAATTGTAACGCATCCCAAATGAACGTCGTTCAGGTGAAGTACTGCAACGCCATGACATTTCAAAAGCCGACATGAACCAAAAAAAAAAAAAAAAAAAAAAAAAACTCTTCCCCTCTTGCAACATATCAATTTGGCCAATTTTCATCAATGCTATTGCCGGCTTTGCGATCAATAGCAAGAAGTCCTTGGAAAGGTAATGCCCTAGTGCTTGTTGTTGCTAGGTTCCTACTTGGCTATCGCTAACGCTCTCTCATTTTTTTTTTTAACAGCCAAAGGTGTAATGCCCTGGTCTCCACAAAGGATGTTCATGTCAACTGTTACGAGCCACACCACACCAATCACTTCATTACAACACGCCGAAAAGGAACTAGAGCTGCTTACAATGAGTGATTTAGACAATCCTGCCAAGTTGGAGCGATCAAGATCCATACTTCAGCAACTGGACGCCAGCAATCTCAAGCCCAATCTTTCAATCTATGATCGGTTACTGGACGTGCATGGCTCTCAGAAAGATCCGAGTGTGATGCTGACTCTCTTTGATCTCATGGCCCAGCACAACGTCGATCCTCCTCTTGATTTTTACCACCGTGCTCTCCATGTAAGTAGCCCCTCGAGATCGCAGAAAGTAGAGCAACTCATTTCCCTTTGTACGCAGTTTTCCGGGCGAAATGCAAATTGTGTGGTGCAAGCCCAGCTGCTGGATCTCATGGACCAGCGACAGTTACCATATACCATTACCACGTATGAATACATGATCCGCTGTGCAGCGAAGAATATCGAGCTGGAGCGCGCACTGGACATCCTGGACCGCATGGTTCAGCAAGACATGGTGCCGACCGAGTCGAGCATATTTGTTGCGCTACTCTTGGCCATCGACCTGAGAGAACCTCGTGAAGCTGATCGACTTTGGCAACTTGCTCATCGGTTCCACCCTACCTCACCCAGTATGGCCACCCATGCTCTGTCTGTGCTAAGGTTGGCTGCTTATTTGGATCAGGTAAAAAGTGCACTTCAAGCAAACCAGCAGTTAGCTCACACTTTTGCTAGTATGAGTTAGTTCGAACCTACTGGCGATTGGTAGTGACAGAAAATAATCGTGTTGTGGATGATGGCCTGGGCAATTTGGCGATCATGACAGCAGCAAGAGCAAAAGACGCACAACTGTCGTACGATATCATGCTGCATCTGGCCGAAAATGGCTTCCGGTTGACGGAGCATCACTTCTCCTGCTTGCTTGATGCGTTTGCCTCGACCTTGGACATGAATCATACCTTCCGTGTGTTCGAGGCCATGCGCACGGCCAGGATCCCGGTGACCAAGGCTACAGGCGTGTCGGTAGCCCGTCGGCTCGGCAGCGACGTCAACGCTATCCACCTTGCTCGCCAGGCACTGCAAGACATTTATACCCAATTTGGCTGTGTGGATATTATGGCCTTCAACATTGTCATCCATGCCTTTGCACACCACGGCGATTTGGACGAAGCCTTGCGCACCTATGACATGGCCGCCGATCTGGCCATTGTCCCCGACATCGATACCCTCGAAGCCCTGCTAGACGCCTGCGTCCACTCACGAAATGCCGACAAAGGCACTGCTCTCTTCCACGAATTCCTTCAGCAGAAGAAGCTCGAGCCGTCCACCAGCACCCTGTCAAAAATGATTGTCCTGGTCTGCACCGAGCACAGCAATTATGAGGCCGCCTTTACGTACCTAGAACAAATCAAGAAGCGTGGTCAGCTACCTTATCGAGGAGCCTATTACCGCCTGGTCAAGAAGCTTGCAGCCTGTGACGATCCTCGACTTGCCCTAGCCGTCAAGGACATGGAGGCCTGCGGCTACACCCTCTCTACTCATCTGCAAGCATACATTGCTGACAAGGCTAGTCTCAGCGAAAAACGCCGCGCACTGGCCTCTTCCCAGCCCACAGTGGTCAGCTCCACTTGATGTACAATAGCCCCCTTCATTATCATATAGATTCATCCACATAATAAATCATCTGCATGTTAATCAAACCAATCACCACAAGAGCAAAAAAAAAAAAAAACCATGTTTGCATGGCTCATCTACGATCCATTGGATTGGCTCCAAATGTATAATGACCCCATCGTGCTAGGAGTAGTACAGATGTATTTGGCTAAACATTCAGCTACAGAGGGTGAGATAGTTCAAAAAGAAAATGGAAGATTTTGGGTTTTACTCGGTAGTGGCGGACAGATCTAACAAGCAACGAACTCCTGGACATAATCCCAGTGGCGTTGCAGCATAGACTGGGGACAGCCACGCAGGCTTTGGACAATCACAGCCTTGATGGAGCACTCGGGTAAGAGCTGCGCCAGTTTGATTAATCGTCGCATAAGCTAGCAGGAAAAAAAAAAAAAAAAAAGAAACGTTGAAGCTAAGTGTGCCAGTCTCTTGTCCAGAGCATTCTATGTGTCTTACCTGTTGTTCGGTATCCAAATTGTTGGCAGCATAGATGCTGGCAGACAAGAAATAGCTTGTATCGGCTGCAATCAGGGGTTGGTGGTGCGTTTGGCTGGCAGACCAAAGTGCCGACAGGCCGACGTAGAGGAAGTGTGGGTCCAGAGCGACATCCATCGTATCGTTGGAAACGGCGGCGACAATCAAGACGTCCAGCAGTCGGATGACCCAGCCAAGGCGTTCGGAAGGCACCTGCGAGGACAGTGCAGCGTACATCACGGTCCAGACGTCGTCTGGCAGCTCGGGCATGCCGGCAAGCACAGTCAGAACCTCGGTCAGCTTAGAGGGTTGCAGGGTAATAACGGCATGCGTTCGCACCGCAACCAAGGCAGGGTTGTTGCCCGCCTTCAGCCATGCGCTCAAGGTCTGGCCTTGCAAAAGATCGTCCAAGGTGCGTAAGCTGACGGCTGCAGATAATTTCACAATCGACAACGGACACGTGTTTGCCGCAAGCATCTGATCAGTCAAGTTGTCTCTGATCTTGTCTTGGATATCTCGAATCAGCTGGCGGTGCTGTTCATCTTTGGGCGTGATTGTGACATGCTGTTGTACTGTTGTGAGCCATCGTTCCTAATGCCATGAGGAAAAAAAAAAAAAAAAAAAAGGCAGTGAGGATCAAGTCCCTGGTGGATCGCCAGAGGCTCGTACCTGGAGGTGGACAGGCCAGTGCCAGAAGGATTGAATATAATGCAAGAGGATAGAGAGTGTGCGGAGGGGTGAGACAGCGATCTTTTTCGTAATGGCAGCCATGCCACGGCGCTGGAATGTATCTTCTTGCTGGGCAAGGCCGCTGAGTGCAAGCAGTTTACCAAAGCCGTTGGGGCCAACACAGGCAGGCAAGAGAATGGCCGGATACTTATTGCTAGTCACATTGAAGTTGTTGATTTGGCGAACGCGCGTCAGCTCCTGCACCAGATATTCACAAAGGGATGACGATGTCGAAGCATGGGCGGCAGCAAAATCAAAGCAATGCTGGCTGGTGACCAGGTGGCTCGAGATGCCGCCGAGACGACTCAGTGAACGGAGCACAGGGAACCAGTTCACAGGCGGCAGTGGGCCAGGTACCTCTTTTAAGCAAATCAGAAGCGGGTCGACCACTTGTTGGAGTGTATCAGGATGAGCGTGCAAGGCGTGCTCGGTATCGTCGGCAATGCTGGCCAAGGTATCAAAGATGGCGCGCAGATAGCTCGTGTTGTTGTTGAGGCGCTGGTATGTGCTTGGTTCAATATGGGTCGCGCCAGCGGAGGCGCTGGAGGCCGTCGAAGACGTGCCGGAGAGCTGTTCTTTGGCCTGTTGCGCGTCGGCGGTCACTTCCAGCACAAGACCACAGAGCACGGCAGCCAACCGAGCTTGCTTCAGCTGACCATAGTCACCTTGAAGACCGGCCATGGCAGCCATTGCTTGCACTGCCGGGCGTTGGGGTTGGTAGTGATCGGCTTCGCGCGCGAGCACATCCAGGGTTTCGATCGATTTGGAAGGATGCAAGAAGTCGACACCCAGGAATGGACCAATGGCCAGGGGCGACTGAAGAGCATCGGTTTGAACGGTTTGTAGTTGTTGGTACATGCGCTGTGACTCGTCTTTGCCCCGGAACAATGCTTGTTGGTGGGCAATGATGCTCATGGGCATGTCGATGTGATAGCGATCAGCAGGTGCCCAGCCCATGTTGCTTGCCATAGCCCCGGCGGTGTTGACCAGCTGGATCAGTTTGTCGTCAAATTTGGCTGAGCCAAGGTGCGAGGCATAGGCACCCACCCACAGAGATCCATAGACGTACATGTGGTTGACACTTTGTTGATCTTGGATGAATTCGTCCAGAAGCCCCGAGGCGATGGAGACCAGCGCATGCATGCGGCGGTCGGCAGCAAAAGGCGCGCAGGCAAGCATCACGCCCAAGGCTGCGCTCGAGGTTAGGCGTCGGATGTCGTTTGAGATTTGCATAAAGGCGTCGTTGCTGAGAATGCCCATGGCGGTTGTGGGCGTGGGCCAGGTGGTCAGGGTGCTGAAGATGGTGCCGACAGCGTGGCCTGTTGCAAAGCCTGTAAGGTCTAGCGCTGTTTCGGTGCCAGATGATTCGGTATAGCGCTGTAGAAGGTCGCGGGCGGTGTCCCAAAGTTGCTGAATCAGCTTGTCGTCGACGACCATGTAGTTGGCCAGCTGGCCAAGGCAGTACCTCGCACCGTATTGCACTTCTTCGCTGGTTCGCTTGGACTCAAGCGACAGGTACTGGGTCGTCAGGATACGCCAAAGGTCAGAGACAAGGCTCGTGGCTTTTGACGGGGCGCGCTGATACAGAGCAGACATGAGGCCTAGAGACGTTCACGAGGAGAACGAGTAGAGTTGTCAGGGCCCACGATCCTCTTTCCCATGCGTCATCAGGTTCTTTTTCTTTACCTGTCAGAGCCATCCACAGATTGCAGGTCAAACCAGGTAGAGTGCTCTTTTCCAAACGAGACATGAGGTCTTGGAAAAGGAAGATGCCACGGGTTTCGGCATCTTGTTGCAGCACGGACGTGAAGAAGGTATGCCAAGTGCGTGGACTGGACAGTCGAACGAGCAGATGGTCTGTAAGGGCGATGTCGATCAGACCGGTATTCATGCACCGATACCATTTGGTGCGCGAAAGGTCGGCTGGAGATGGCTGGTGCTGGTCGAATCGGTCAGTGACAGCGGCCATGGTGGCAGCTTGCAAGGTGGCAATGGCATAACCTGATCGAAGGCCAGGGGCGACGTTGGCTTGCTCCCACACGCGGATCAGCGAGCGAGCCAGGTCGTCTTCTGTGGGCGTGGTGGATTCTTGTGTATGGGAGGTGGTGTCGGTCTTCTTTTGATCCTTGCTGGCAGCTGCTTCAAAGAGGCGGCGTTGCAGATGGTCCAATTCGTGCGATACCAGCGCTTGCAGCAATGGCCGCATTGTGTGCAAATATTGCGGGCGGTCCAGCAACAGATCCTTTGGTTTTTCAGGCATATACTCCATCACATCTGCCATGGGGAAGCGAGCCAAGGCCAGGAAAGCAGCTCGGCACACCTTTTCATCGTCCACTTGGGTCCAAGGAACCAGATATTCTGAAAGGATCGTTTGAACGAACTCCAAATCGTGCTCAGTCACTACATGGGAGGTAAAAAAAAAAAAAACGAGTCAGGTTCGGCCCGGGTGGCGAATAAGGGTTTCTTTTGGGAGGCGTACTTTTGGTTTTTTCAGCGGCCAGGCCCATCCATTCACATAAACGGCGGATCAAGAGGGAGGCATTCTGGTTGGGCAGGTTTTGAGCAAGGGTAGCCAGGTGCGATACAGAGACGAGCCAGAGTGATCGAGGTTCGGCCAGGCCAGCAGCCACACAGTCCATCATGATTTGGACAGCTAGGGACAGGGTGGCTGGATGGACGTACCGGGCAGATTGGAGCCAGGCAATGATCATTGGCAGGATGTCAGAGGCACAGAGGTCAGCGTGGCGTTGGCATAGGTGGCGCATTGTGGTGAGAATGGCTACATCTGCTTGCAGATCGCCAGGTGAGGGAGAGGTGTATTTCGACGTTTGACGCAGGACCCAGTCGGCCAGGATTTTGCGTAGCTCTTGCCAGATGCGGGGCTGATGATCGAATAGGCGAGTGAGGGTGTTGATGCCCAGATGGGGAAGTGCCTTGGATGTGGTAGACGCACGGGACAACTGCTGAGGCTGGTACTGGATCATGGTCAAGGTCAGCTGCAGCGTTTTGGTGGTGATGACAGGGTCGTTGGGGTGTGCCAGTGCTGGTACGGCATCCATTAAGGTGGGCAGCAGGCGTTTGGAAGAGAGATCAGGTTGGCGGATCAAATACATTAAAATCAGTAGGACGGGCCATTTAGGTGAGGGCTGGTGTTGGTTTGCTTGGCAGACCACGGCTTGGGTGGCATGGACAGCTGTCGCATGGTCGTGGCTAAAGATACCAGGTACAGACATCAAGAGCGTTGCGAGATCGCCTACCATCGGCACAGGCTCGCTGTCGGCGATGTATAAGCTGGCCATCGCCACAGCATGAGCAAGAGGGCCAGTCAACCCATGTGTTTCTACCAAGGTGCACATCTAAAAAAAAAAAAAACAAGGGTTACAGTGTCATTTTCTAGGCTTTGGCCGAGACTTACCTCGTCGACGACGTGATGGTCTTGGTCATGGCCATGGCAGTAGCTGGGGAGCGAGTCCATCAAACGCAAGATATCGCTCCGAATCACGTCAGGACCATGTTGGCATTCCGACAGGGTTTGGAATAGCGGGAGGAGAGCGATCCAGTAGAGAGACGATTTGGCAATGGGGGTAGACTGGAGGTCCAGGCATTTTTTCATCAGTTGAAGCGTCAAGACTTGATCGTCCACAGTGCAAGCCGTCATCAGGATACTGGACAGCCCTGTCATCATCAAGCCCAAGGAAACATGTGGGATATGATCAAGTAGAGTTAAAAGGGTGGTCAGGAGCAGGTCCACAGGCTGGTTGTGATTGGCGTCGTTGACGGCGCGCTGTAACGTCTGGTAGACTAGGGCTGAGATGGTCTCTTCCGACGGGTGCAGATTCATGAGGGTGTGTAGCACAGCCACAAAGGATTCGCTAGGATAGTGCCATGGGTATTGCTGGCAGACGCGCTCGAGATAGGGTGCAAGGCGAGCAGGGGTCACAGGCAAGCGTGTCCAGCTGTAGAGGAGCGTCGTTGGGTCAAGAGCAGGCGAGCCTTTCGTGTTGCTGCTGGTGATCCCATGGGGTGCCAGGAGAATGACATCGAACCAAGGAGCAAGACGGTCAAAGGCATCTGGATCTTGTGCTAGCCATTGCTGGGCCATTGTCAGGACGTGGCGGAAGAGTTCTGGGCGATGGAGAACCACCGACACCAGGCGTCGGCCAGGAGCATCGCACTGTCGTAGCAAAGCAAACAAGCATGACACAAGGACATGATCTTTCTTTGCATCTTGGCTGATAACAATTGCATTTTGGAGTTGTTGAAGAGCCGTTTCCAAGCTGTCGGGATGATGGGTGATCCATTGCTGGAGCTGGCTGCAAGCATAGGACAATCCAATCAGGGACATCTCTTCCCCTTGGCCCAAGCGATGCCACAATGCATCAAGTTTCTCTGGGATGAATTCTGTGCACCTTTGTATCTCGACAAAGCGATGCTCTACCTTGTCCGTCATTGAAGCTGCAGTGTACGTTATTTGCAAAAGAAACAGAAAAAAAAAAAAAAATAGCGCCCGCCAAATAAAGCCATGGCAGGCAAACACGGATCAAACCAAGCTAAAGAACAAAATGGTCTGTTTATTGTTATGCATGACAATAACAGATGAAGTCTATTCCACGTATGGGAGAGGCGTGACGGGTATCTGCATCAGCTTGTACATCTGGACGAGTTTGGCTTCGGTATAACCATGGTTTGGGACCAGGGAAATGACCTTCCCAGGGCGGGGCTGGCCATCGCTACCGAGTCGGCCGGTTCTGCCGGCCATGTGGAGGTAGCCGGTCACGGATGAAGGTTTGCCGAGGATAAAGACATGCGAGACGCGAGGCAAGTCAATGCCGCGGGCTGAGAATTCGTTGGCAATCCAGAGGGTATGGTGAGAAGCACGGTCAGTGGAAGGCGAGGCCGATGGTGAGGAAGAAGAGTCATGGGAAGTGAAAGTGGGGGTGGAAAAAGCGTCGCGGATGTCCTTGACGGTAAAGGCTTGACTGTCGATGTCAAGGCGTTGCTGGATGTCCAAATTGCTGGTTGAAGCGTCGACAAACACGATGGCATCTTTCATTGTGGGCTGTTCTTCTTCGATAAGAACGGAAAGGCTACCGATGATTTGATCATCGATGACGGAAGCGTTGGTGCCTTCGTTGGCAGGAGATTGCTGGCGTTGAGATTTGCGTGGATTAGCAAATTCAAACAGGTCGACAGGTGAGATGTTGCGGATGGCGTCATCGTCAAGGAGAAGGCAGTGGTGCTGGACGGGGGAGGTGGGTGATTGGACCGAGCCCTGAGTGGTGTCAATGAAAGTAGGATGTTGCATCCACTTCCGATCGCGGATAAGCCAGTGGCGAAGGGGCCGATTCAGAGTGGCCGAGGCTACAACGAGCTGTGGTTTAGGCTGAGGTGGTGAGGAGTGAATGGGCATGATGGATTCAAGCAAGAGTTGGGCCGGTTTGGGGTGTTTTTGGCGCATGAGCTGGTCTCGGACGGACGCATAGCGTTTTGGTAAGCGAAAGGCTTGGTCGGCTTCGTCCAGAATAATGCAATGGGGCATCAAGGGTTGTTCTTTGTGGTCTCTCATGATCTGACCAGCTGTGCCAATCTTGACCTGCGAAGCTGAAGTCGGAGCCAAGACGTCAAGCCAACGCTGGACCTGCACAGCAAGCTCTTGGTTGGGGGTAATGTACATGGCAGGCAGTTTGTGATGATTGTGAACGTTGTTGGCCAGGGCGACAGCCAAGCCAAAGGATTTGCCAGTGCCGGTCGCATCACGTAGCAGGATATCTTGGCCAGAGAGCATGGCAGCGATCAGCTGCTGCTGCGTTGCTGTTGGTTGTTCAAAGCCAAAAGCGCTTTTTATGCGATTGCAGATCGAGGCATGTATTCCTATGGACTACAGAGAAAAGACGAGGTAAGTGCCCATGACTAATACGATCGATGTCTCCTATACCTGAAAGGTCGTGTAGTATCGCTTTCCACGGAGCGCCGGCTGCATCGTGAATAAAATAAAAAAAAAAAAGAGGGAGGAAAAAAAAAAAACAAGAGGCGCAGACGGCTTTCTTTTTCTTTCCGGATGCTGGCATGTTTCATAGCAAAAAATATATTGCCAATCGCCATGGCAAGCACCGCCCTGATCGACCTCACTATCTGAAATTACTCGTCGAAGAATATAACACCACAAGCAAACTCGGTAAGCGCTTGCATGTTTAAAGGCAAGTGATATTGATGATCGTGGGCTTTTTTTTTTTTAACTGCAGTAGCCAAGCAGCAAGTGTTGGCGAATCTAGCTAATTTTGCTTACGATCCTGTCAATTACGAATGGCTATGGCAAGCTGAAGCAATCCATGTGTTTCTTGGTAAGTCGTCCAACATGAAAACCAAAAGCAAACGTTTTCACGCTTTTTTTTTTTTTTTTTTGGGTGTCACTAGAATCAATCCAAGCCGAGGATCCATTCTTGCGTGAATTTGGCATGGGTGGTTTGGTCAATGTGTGCCTAGGTAGAGATGCTCGTGACCACATCAACGGATGAATTGACGGTTTTTTGCTGCTTCTTAGACCCTACGCATCAAACCTATCTACTTGACGATCCTGCTCATCTTGATTCTGTGTATGGGTTGCTCATGAGATCGGACGCGTCAGCCAACCCCAACATCGTCCTCAATGCGCTAACAACTTTGATGCTTTTGATGGATAGCAAAAAGAGTAGGGTTCATTATGCGGCAAATAGGGAGTGCTTGGAAAGGTGCATTGACGCCTTTTTTTGGTTAGCATTGGCACTACCCCAAGGCTTGGTTCCTGCATTAAACTGTTTCAAACACATTCCACGAGTCCAAGTCATGGTGACTTTATTCCTGAACGATTATGTTCCTAGATACCAATCTTAGACAATTTTTATTTTCTTTTTATTTTTTTAGTAAAGCTTCATCCTCGTGATGGAGTGATGACTAAAGGCATGATCTTTCTTATTGACAACACAGGCAAATGTAAGCATTGAAAGTGAACCAGAAACCGGGCCAGCTTTTTTGAAACAAAAACTGCACATGTCATCATGATCAGTCTCAAACAAACAAAGCATTTTTTTTTCAAACATCCAATTTTCAGCAGGTATATCGTAATGAGGCATTTATTGAAGCATTGCAAAATAAAAATAAATATACAAGATCATTTTTTTACGTAAATCGGATGCTCAAGCGTGTCTTGCGCTCGAGGACTTGGTCTGGCCAGGCTTCTAGCAGCATCTCGAGCCATTTCCGCCGAGTATTCTCGGTCAATTGTTGCTGAGCCCATTGTTCGACTTGGGTGCCACGCTGGACAACGGCCCATCGGACCAGGATCTTGTCTTTGAGCGAGGCGCCGTCGGCAATAGGAGGGGTTTGGTTGAGGATCAACCAGATCTCGGCGTGAAAGGAGGAGATTTTTCCAGAGCTGGGGCGGACATAGTAGCGTTCTTGATGGCTGTCTTGGCCACGCTGATTTGATCGACTGCTGTTGCTGCTGGTCAGGAATTTGTAGATGATGAGGTGGTCATCAGGAAGGGTATTGTGTAATGCAAACGGGATGGATTGGCCACGGTGAAGAGGGGACTGGAAGACCAGGCGCGGCTTTTTGGTGTTGGCGGTGGGTGAAGAGAAGGGCTGGAGGGCGGTCTGGGGAAGCGGGGGAGGATGGCTGGTGGAAGATGCTGGTGGGTCTTGGGTGGGCGGTTGCACAAAGACATTCAGGTAAGGTGGGGTGGGGGGAGGAGCGGGAGGTTCATTGCGAAAGCGTGGTACGGGACTGGGTTCCACAAACATGACCCGAGGCGTAAATCCATATCCATCCACTTTATCATGAGGCTCATCGGTGGCTTGATCAGGCTGGTTGAGAGCAGGCGATTCGTGGTCAGGCGGCGTGGAGAGGAGGGTGGAAGAGGAAGAGGAATCGCCCATGGTTCGGAAGCCAACAGCGGATCGTCCGGATTCTTGTTGTTGGGCACGGATAAGATATTGCCGTCGCCTTCGTCGTCGGCGTCGCTGTTCCTCGACTTCTTGGGCGGAGCCACCGTGGTGGACAAGGATGCCTGTCAGGGTGGGCTTTTCGGTAGGGAAGAGGTCGATCATGGAGGGAGGTTTTTGGGGGGATGATCCGTTGCTGCTGCTCTGGCTATTGATCAGGGACGGGACCGGTTCTTTGCTGACAACAGGACTAAAAAAGAAGTTGCGCAACTTGCGAGACGTGCTATTGGTGGTGGTGCTGCTGTTGGTGGACAAGGTGTCGACGTCAAAGTTATGGCTAGATGATAATGTACTACTGCTGGATACCGATGATCGTTTGGTGATGGTGGCGGTAGGGAGCCAATGCTTCAAGGTTTTCCACATGCTGTCTTTGTCTTGCGGGGTGCCAAGGGACAAAAAGGATCGTCCACTCTTGGCACTGGTGGTGCTCTTTTGACTAAACACAGAAGAAGCATATTTTTTTTTCTTGGTCGACATAGTAAAAGAAACAAAAAAAAAAATTAGGGTTGCGTAGAAGAAAGGAAAGAGAAGAATGAAAACAAGGAGTGGGGTGAGGCCCAGGCACCTCCTTTTTTTTTTTTTTTTTTTCGCGGGCGAATCAAAACTCAGGCGTCATGCAACAAACGGATGTCTTCACCGCACCGACACAAACAAGTGTCAGATGATCAATGGGGCGTGACACAATGTCCTAAAACACTAACAATTCTGACAAGAATGACTTCATTCCTTTCCAAAACGGGGAGCCTAGGGGTTCTCTTTCTTCTTCGTTTATTACAATCAAGGGAATAATTCCTTCAAAATACGCATGGTATCTTCAGGCGACTTGACAGCATGGCCTTGGACATCAGGGTGGTTGTAAATTTCATAATCGTTACCACCCTTGAAAGTCTTGTCACCAAAGAAGTGGATGTTCTTGAAACCGTCTTCTTGGATACGTCCCAAACAGAAAGTCTTGTCCCAGCCCATAGGGAACACATCAAAGGAGATTTGGCCACCAATCGAGTACGTCAAACCGTAATCAGGGAACGCATCCTTGAGATCTTGCACGAATTTTTCGCGAAGCTTGCGTTCCAAGTCAAACTTTTCGAATTCGTTTCGTTCTTCTTGACTGCAGTTGCGTCCCACAGGCGACACATTGATCATACCGTTACGGAATTCCACAAACGTACCTCTAAAGCAGCCGTTAATCTCTTCGCCTTTCCATGCTGTCGTCCTTACCGCTTCTTGGGGATCTCCATGTCAGCAATATAGCGCAAACAAAAGTTCACGAGCTTGGTATACTTTTCATCGCCAAGCCATTGGATGAAGCTCTAAAAACAACGCATGTTCAATCCTTTTTTCTACGCGTTTGCCTCCAATCTTACCTGAGAAGGCAATTTTTGAGCAAGACGGTAGGCTGTCAAACCATTTTCAGGGAAACAGAAATCAAACATATTCAACACTAACGCCATCCGAAAAAAAAAAAAAATATAACAAACACGTTGAGCATCGCATTTCGCCTGTCTTCAGGTCCTTACCATCATCGCCTAATTGCTCTTCTTGCTTGCAAAGGTCAGAACCTCCCACAAAGCCAATCACCACCTTTTTACGCAAATCCTTCAAGGTCTGGAGCATCTCATCCGACACAGTCTACGAAAGAAGGGGGTCAATCGTGTTGCCATCCCATGTGATCATTACAAGACGAGCAGGAGTCAAAGTACCGTCCACATCAAATAGGACAAGGGTATCAGGTTGTTCGCGATCAGAGAAGGACATGTCAATAAAGTCGATTTTTGCAAAAGAAAGGGAAAAAAAAAACGAGAAAAATGAAACGTTGAAAGCTTTGTACTTTTTTTCCATCGGAATTTCCCAGCCAATGAAAACAAGGTTCGTGGTCCTGATCTGCAGCAAAAACGCGCTATTTTTACTTGCCTCAACGGCCCTTGTCTAAAACAAGCACATCGGCATTTGGTCCAATTCTCAAATTTGGTTGGCCAAGGCCTCGTTTTTCTACTTTTAGTGCTTCAAAAAATTCGTGTCACACATTGCATTGATTGCTTTTTTTTTTTTTTTTTTCTCATCCAACAAAAAAGAACGTGGCACTCCACCATCTTGCCAAATCATGTATCAAAAAGTAAAAATCAACGAGGCACCGTCGCTCCGTGGGTTCTTTTACATCAACCATAGCCCTTCTTTTTGTTCGACATTCTGAGCCTGACAGGCAACAACAAGAAGAATCCCCCCTGGTTCAGAGCGGAGTGAAGCATCGTTGATCGAGATTGGCCACTGCTGTCTTTTAAAAACGTGTGCCTGGATACTTTTTTTTCCCATTCTCCAAGCACGCTCCTGCCAGGCCATGACGCAAGTGCTGCATGCATACCAAGGGATCTCCTTTTACCTACCGCACATATGCTTTTAGTATCCACCAAGCCAACTGTCTGAGAGGACAGGTAGGGTAGGCTTGTGCGGAGGATGAAAAAATTGGCCAGCGAGAGAGTCAATGCCTGGCTAGCTCTTGTTCGACACCAGCGGCCAAATGTCGCCAATTTAACCACAATGATCGGGCTCTCTCGGATTTCCTTGATCATGAGGTTTGCTTTCATACATAGTTACTTTTTTAATACCAAAGGTTGGCTACACCAGCCAGGAAAGAGCAACCCTGTGCGGAGGCTGAATATGACCACCCAAACTTCATCCTGTTTCGAAAAAAAACCAACCAACGCTGTGGAATGCTTTTTGAGTGGTTAGGTCAGTGCGAAATTTTCAGCAAATGCGCAAATTCATGAAGAATGAAGGTGACGAAAAAATCAGGTCGGTTGGTGAAGCCCGCCCAGCCAACTCTTGAACCGTTTCGTTTTGACGCCTCCGGCTCTCCAGCTAAATAAATGAAAAAATCGGCCGTTTTTGCCGGGGCAACACCCGGGTGATCTGATCAAAAACCGCCAAATAGCATTCCATGGTTCAAAAACCAACCTGCCTCGTGTCAAATGAGTATATTCGGTAGCTACAAACCCATGCCTTGTACCATACGCAGGGTCAAAGTAGAAGCACTGAAAAAACAACTGCTCAGCCGTTTTGCTTGGATGGAGCGTCTTTGTCAGAACTACTTCGGCATCAGCTTATTTCAGGGTTGCTATCTTTGTTGGTTCCCAGTTCTGCGTCATCTAATCCAAGGACGCTGTCCTTTTACAGCATCTGACGCTATTCTTATCGATCGACGGCTGCTTTGCAAAGTTTGGTAGCAGTCGAGTCAGCATCCTTCTTTCCCATCATGATCAGAGTTTGGGTAGATTCCGCAGAGATCAAATTTGACTGGGGAACCTTTTTTTTTTTTTTTTTTTTTGCGTTGGAAACAGAGGTGCCAACCCGTGTTTTCGTGGCAGCTGTCCAATGCTCACCTGCAGGATTTTTTTTCAGCATCGATGCCTTTCATGAGAACTTGCCTGCACGTAAAATTTCACATCGATCCATCCACTGAAAACCGATGCCTTGCATCTCAATTTTCTATTAGAATCCGCCAAAAGCCAATGGAAACCAGTCTACACCTGATACCCAAAGAATTTGGTGCACCGCCCATAGGTAGAGGGTGCTGGAACCAAGCTCGCAAGCGGGAGCCCACGCAATCCTGATGGAAACGACCTTTCACAGAAACTTGCCATTGCAGGCGGAAGGGTGTAAGCACAAGCCTGCTGGAGTACACGACCCTACGGGAGAACAGCAAAGAGGCACAACACACGTGGGTGCTGCTGACATTGGCCCTGATCAGCTGCCCTCGGCTCCGGCAAGCCACTTGTTCATCGTGGTAGATGCTCTGTGTTCCAATCAGGATGATGAAAGAAATGAAATTTGAAAGACAGCTTACAGTTTGCGCCGAGTGGGGTGGTCAGGAGATTTCGTGCGTAGCATGCTTTCCACTCTATTTTACCGCTTCAGCCTAGTGAACTGGCTGGGGAAGCAATTAAAAAATAAGCACTGGCTAGCGATCGTGGTTCTCTCACCTGAGCATCCTTTGCCAGGCATGCATGGCTCAGCTAAGAAGCTATGAGGCACAAAATAATTGTCTGGTGTTTCATTAGGATGCAGAAATGCTTGGGCGGTTTTTGGCATAGGTTTATTGCTTGTGTAACGTGCGCTTAGATTGGTTTGAGCCGAGGACGCTCATCTTTCCTGAATTTGGAACCTTTCCGAAATCCGTGCCACGTTTTCCATTACTTTTTTTCCACACATTGAAACGATCTCCAACTTTTTTCTTAACTTCTTCCTCTTCTTTCTCTCTTTCTTTTTTTGTCATTTCTTCCTCTGTCTTGATACAGCCTATGCCTCCACAGCCGACTGCTCCTCAATTAAAGCCGCACCATTCGTCGAGCGGGCGAGACAGTGGGTTCACGGATAGTTCGTCCTTGTCTGAAAGAGAGTCTTCACAACCATTTCACATGTCAAGAAACCACACTGTGATTCAAAAGGCTGACCAGGCTGTCCACCGCGTCCGACAGCTGTCCAGGATTCGCAGCAACGAATGGAAAAAAGTGCTCAAACATAAGACGGGCGTGACGGTCGAGATCCTGCAGCAAGAAAAAACCACCGTTTTCAAAGGTGAAATGATGATGCGCGGTTTCAACCCTCAAGCAGTCTTTTATATCATCGGTATGCGTAAATTATGGGACAACCAGTAAGTCCATGCACCCAATTTTTTTAAACCAGCTCAACTCCTTTTTTTTTTTTTTTTTTGACAGATTTGACGATGGCTGCTTGCTAGAAAACTTGAACGAGACAACATCCATCACCTATGAATCCTACAGAGCCAGTGGAACCACCAAGTAAGCACACATCCATCCGTCTTCCACCTGCGACCCACATAGGATTAACTGCCCCCCCCCCTTTTTTTTTGCTGTCCATCGTCCAGGGCTTCTGATATCACCTTGGTAGAAAAGATCGACTGCTCCAACGATGGCGAAATTGTGTTTGCTTACTCCAGCATCGAAACAAACCATATGCCCAAGATCTCTGGAAAGACACGGCAGGACATCCAGCTACAGGGTTGGGTGCTTCAGACCATCCCAACCACCCCTCCATCGACCCAGGTCACTTTCATCACGGAAGAAACCGTTCGAGGATGGATCCCAAGCTTGACCAAAAAATCGCTGGCTCGGAAACCTTTGATCATGATCCATGTTCACGACTATCTTCAAAGCAAAGCAAGGAGTTCTGTTCCCAGACTTCTGGCTCCTCCTCCTGATCCTCAGCGCCCTGCACAACGGTCCAGCTCCGCCTCTGTCCACACCAACCACTCTTCTACCTCATCCTTGACCATGGCCCCTCCAGCCAGGTATGCTTTTTCATAAAAAGAAAGCCACCAAGGCGCAGACGAATTCCTTATCTTCTTTTCTATGCAAGGACCTCGTTAATTCAACCTCCCCCTCGCCGCTCCTCTCTCAACCTACTGGATAGCCATAACCGGCTTTATCCCTCCCCACGCCACCGCTCCGTCCGGATCGATAGCATGGAGACCTACAAACGATGGCTTAACAGTGATTTGGACGACTGGAAACATCAAGCTACGCTGGACGGATTCGATATTTACAACCGCCCCTGTCAAAGTTATGAAATGCCCATCTTGCGAGGCCAAGGGATCATCCAGGGCCCATGGTCACCAGAACAGATCTGCTCGGCTGTCCAAAACTTCGGCTCTCGTCGACACTGTAACCAGCAAACGATAATGAAATAACTTGTCGCTCACTTGCTATGTAATTATAGGGGATGATTACTTTGAAGAGGGCCAGGTCGTTGAACGATTCTCTCAAAAGGAATACTTGATTTACACTAAAATGCGCAATGTGTTTCCGATCCAAGGCCGCGATTTTACCATGCTGTCTCATATCGAAAGTGACGTGAAATCTGGAACGATCCATGTTGTGTCAGCAAGCGTGACCGATGCCATGGTACCTGAAAGCAAAACCCATATCCGTGGTGAATGGCTCGTCTATGGCTGGTCCTTCCAAGCCATCAAGAACAAGGCTGGCGAACGCATCGGTGTACACATCACTTTTATCAATCACATGGATCTGGCTGGCACCACGCCGCTGCCCTCCGCTATCATTCGCCGACTAGTGACCGACGTGCCCAGCCAAGTGAGCCGTCTCCAGCGCTACCTTCAAGAGTATGGCCACCCACCCTATGTGCGCCGCGTAGCCGGCAAGGTAGTGCGTGAACACTATGATCCTCAAAGCCAAGCCTACGCCATCACCCTCATTGCCAAGCACAGTCCTGCCGCCCGACGCCTGAACACCTCTGACCAAACCGACGCCCACGCTGCCAAACAACAGCAGCAATGGTGCACCGACATTCGTGTCGATCCCGTTCATTACCCACATGGCTTCCAGGCCGTAGCTCACCCTGAAAAACATGTGCTGATCGTTCACCGACCCAACCACTCCGGCATCCGCATCTATACCCAAGACAGCTCATTGGACGGCGCTACCATTCGTATCGATATCACCGCACTCACCTCCTCACCACGCTCCAGCGATGAATCCACCCCATGCGCATCACCTCTGCCAACCGGAACCGAGTTCCTATCCCGGTCACCACCCACACCTTCACCTTCGCCACCTCCCCAAATGTCCCATGATCTCAAGTCTGTCACTTCCCTTTCCGATACGCTGACCTTTTCGGTCCATTCCGCCTCCTCCATAAAGACCCTGTCGGCCCGGAAAACCATCATTGCCATTAACAACTACCCGAAACCCTTGGAAGCAAGCACAGCTTCCATCTCGGAATCCACCCTCACACCACATGTTCCCCACGCCAAACCACCTTCTCCATCTCCTATCAACGATGTAGCCCCTCCTCCAGCTACACGGAAACCCATAGTAAGCTACCTGTCAAGCCAAAATAACAGTTTCTGATCACTATTTTTTTTTAGACGGGGCAGGGACGACAACAGAATGCTAGCAGCCCAATCATTGTCATTGGTGACCAGCTGACATTTAATGGACAGCAGCTCTCCGTGATCTTTGGCTTGATGGTGTTATGCTACTACGTGGGCAAATTCTCTTGCCGGTGTGCATGAATGGAGCTTGGCAAATGTATGGCACATTCCATGGCCGGCCTGAATGCCACCATGCGCCCTTTTTTATCTTTTTGGTCATCTTGGCCGTATACCCCCCTTTTTTTAGTTGTAATTGACACCTTACAGCCCTCTTTCTTTCATAACATTGCATGTGGATCATGATGCCTAGACTCTCTCTCTCTCTCTCTCTCTCTCACTCTTTTTTTTTCTTTTTTTCTTTCTTTTTTTTTTTTTTTTTGGCTTGTCACACAGTAAACATTTCATTTATTTGTTTCCATGGCAATTGTTCCTGATCGATGCGCCCTGAGACCAACTTTTTCCTGATGAAACAAAAAAAACAGGCTTAGGGTCTTTTTGTGACAGACATGTGTAGACAGGACTTGGCACACATGGCTAATGCACCCGTCACTCGATCCATTCATGATTCCCGACAACTTGCATAAACAAAAAAATAAAAAATAAGGAGGCAATGGTATTTCTATCCTCTCTTCTTCATCCACTTCTTCTCTCTCTCTCTCTCTCTCTCTCTCTCTCTCTCGTTCTTTTTTTTTTTTTGGTCTCATTCCCTTCTTTGGCAGATCTATTTATTCTTTGTGCGAATGTCTTCATCGTCACTTCCTCTGCCACATAAAGTTTATGTTAAAAACTATGTGATTTATAATAAAGTCTTGGGTGAAGGAAGCATGGGCTGTGGTAAGCTTTTAACAAAGATAGGGCTTGGAGCCAATAAACTGACCCCTATTTCATCCAGTCAAATTGGCCGAGAAGGTGACCGATGCCTCGATCAAAAAGGTACCAAAAGTTACATGGGAGCAGAATTGACATTTTTTTTTATGTTGGGTGAATGTTTATTGCCTGACAGTACGCAGTCAAAATCATCCCTAAAAACGATATTTGCGTAGCCGTCAACAAGCCGTCGATCCCCGCTTCCGACCCAAAGGACTCTCCGACTGAACGAGAGCAGCGCACCAAACGGGAAATGACGATCATGCAGCTGCTACACCATCCACATATTTGTAGCCTTGATGAGTGGGCTTGTGAAGGTATGCTTTATTATTTTTTCATCGAGTACGTCGATGGTGGTCAGCTCCTGGATTATATCATTCAACATGGCAAGCTAAAAGAAAAACAGGCTCGGAAGTTTGCCAGGCAAATCGCAAGCGCTTTAGGTAAAAAGCCAAACCCTGAAAAAAAAAAACCACACTTCAACCTCACTCTTCTTTTTTTCCTAATTGGTTATAAATAGATTATTGCCATCAAAATGCCATTGTCCATCGAGGTGAGGAGGCGCATCCCTCTGCAAAAGAAAAAAAAAAGGGAGGCTGATGTTTCTTTCTCTCTTTCCTTATTTTCGGGGGCGTGTGTGTGTGTGTGTGTGTGTAGATCTTAAAATCGAAAATATTCTGATCACTCGGGACGAGAACATAAAAATCATCGATTTCGGATTGTCCAACTTTTATTCGTCAAAAACAACCCTGAACACCTACTGCGGGTCGCTTTATTTTGCTGCCCCTGAATTATTACGAGCTCGTGGCTATGTCGGCCCCGAGGTGGATATCTGGAGTTTTGGCGTCGTCCTTTTTGTCATGGTTTGTGGCCGCGTCCCTTTTGATGATACCAGTCTGCCTGTCCTTCATCAAAAAATCAAAATGGGAGTCGTTCAATACCCAGATCATCTCAGCAAAGGTAAAGACAACCCCTAAAAAAGAATACTGCCTTTTTCATTCTCCTTTTTTTCTCTTCCCACCTCTTTTTTTTTTCTTGGAAAATAGACTGCACCGATCTCTTGACCAAAATCCTTCAAGTGGATCCACAGCGAAGGGAAACCATGACGTATATTTTGAATCACCCCTGGATGAAGAAGAACTATGGGAACAACCCGATCCAGAACCACCTACCTGGCCGCCAACCCCTTGACAGCCTGGACAGCCACGTGATCCAACGCATGCACACCTACGGCTTTGGTCTTCCAGAAGACATCCATGATCGTCTTCGCCGTACCGTGGCCTCCCACGAATATCAATATGCTAAGCTTCAGCTGAAGACCCTTCCACTTGCCACCCCTCCAGCCCATACCATGGCTAGACACCGAAGTTTGCGCCGCCAATGGTCATCTCGCCACAAAACCACCACAACCACAAGCCCCACAGCCTCACTCTCACCCTCACCGTCGTCGCCGCCGTCCCCTTCTCCCGCTTCACCAGCCACGCCCCTATCACCAGAAGCCTCCTCCCCATCGACCTATGCCACTTTTGGTATCAACGGCTACGACCCATTGCTGTCGATCTATTACTTGGTCCATGAACGCATGAAGCGAGAGCGGGGTGAACTGGTTGACACGCCCGGCCCTCTTTCTGCGCTGGGCTCCTCATCCAACTTGACAACCACATCCGCCAGCTCATCCACCACCAGCCTCCATAGATCCTCATCGCTATCCTTTTTCCGGTCGTCATCCTTAAGACAGACAGCCTCCCATCCACATCAGCCACCCCTGCCCAGCCAGCCCCACCAAGCTACCATTCGCCGATCGTCCAGCCTGATTCAACGAAGCAAGTCTGCCGCCAAACGCCTCATTGGCGATCTCTGGCCGCACGTGTCGCCCCATGCCTCCACCACCACCTCTACATCAGCCTCACCCACATCGCCGTCACCGCCGTCACCACCCGCCACCAAGGCCATCTCCAGCTTGACGCCCTCGGTCGGGAGGACACGGTCGATGCGCGAGCGGTTGCAACAGCGCCTGTCGCCTTCGTTGCGTCGAACGTCCTCGGCCCGCTCATCTGACCCGCAGGATCCAGCCACGACTCATCCGGCCAAAAGTCTGTTACCGTTGCATCGTCGCCACCTCTTCCGACTCCCGGCCTCGACGCTACTGCAGTACCTGCTGGATGCCTTGGCCAACATGAGCATCACCACGCAGCTACCTGTACCAGAACACTATTCCATCCTTTGCCAGCACACTGAGCAGCAACAAACCATCCAATTCACCATGCTCATCTACCAGGCCCGCTATGCCCAGGGCCGCCTTGGCATCAAGATCATCGACATTGACCAACACCCTTGCCTCGTTGCCCTTTACCATACCATTCTCGCCCAATTGGACAAACGCATCCAAGACAGCTAGACCTAGACGCGGTCTCTTCTAATAAAATTCTGTAGTGGGTAGTTCTTTTAATTTCGTGTGCAACGGTTATGTAACAAATGCCAGGGCAGGAGATAAAAAAAAAATAGCCCGAAGAAAAAAAAAATGTGTACAACTCGGCAAGGAGGAAAGCAATTGGGATCAAAGGAAGATGACAAACAAGACGAGGAAACATGCTACCGCCAGATAAGAATAGGATGGAAGAATGAAGAATTGGATGTATGCAAGGGTGCAAAAGAGAGAGAAAATAGAAAAAAAAAGCAAATAGAAAAATAGAAGAAAAAAAAAAAAGCAAGGTACTATACAAAGACTCTATCGAAGAGAAGCAAGATCTCTCAAGACAGTGGCCTCGGATGTGAGCTTTTGGAGCTGTTCAAAACGGAAAGAGAGGTCAGACGACGTAGCGCGTTTTATGTTCACCCTCCTTACCTGAGCAGGTTCCAACGTAGCACCATGCATTTGCTTTTCCTTGAGTTCATTGATCTGTCGCAGTTTCTTTTCCAAGTTGCGGATCTTCTTTTGTTTTTCTTCAGGAGAGAGCTGTGTCAGCACCTTGCTAGCATTGTTGGCGGCGGGAGGAGGCGTGCTGGGTTTGCTGTTAGGTTTGCCATTGCTGGAGGGTTTGGCGTTCTTGGTCGAGGCACCGGGGACATGACGACGGGCCGACGCGGGCGACTGGCCACGGCTCAACATGGCTTCGCGTTCGGCCAAGGAGGTTGGGGCAGCCGAGCCACGGAGGTGAGGAGGGCGGTAAGCACCACCGGACACAGGTGCCTTGGGTTTGTTGGAGGGCAGGACTTTGATGGGCTGGGGAGTGGGCGAACCGGAGCGCAGGGCAGGGAAGTTCGAAGCAGGCTCAGGGCGCCAGCCGATTTGGAATAATTCTTCGACAGATTCTTCGTAGATCAGCGTGCCAGTGTAATGCCACATCTTGAAGCCATTGTCGACGCGCAGGCGGGGAGTCAGTGTGGCGGTCATCAGGTAGCGACCACAGGGTGACCATTCACAGTGCGAGGCGTTGGGGGCGGCAAACGTGTTGACCTTGGCCAGCTTTCTGCGGTCCCACAGATCGATCGTGCCGTTCAAGTTGCCAAAACCAGCGATACATAAAAAGGTGCCCTGCGAGTTGAAGCGGACGAAATTACGAGGGCTGACGCCAAAGCTGAAGATGGCCTTGGCACGATGGTCGAACAAGGTGGCTTGAGCAGGCATGGATCCGTAAACGACGACGAATTCTTTGGAATCCGGGCTCCAGGCGACATCATGCACGGCGCCTTCTTTGTCCAGAGGCACACGACAGTCAAAGTTGCCCGCCACTGCTAAATAATACAAATTCGTTTCACCATAGTAAGAGCGGCCAGTCTTGTCCACTTCGGTTTGGGTCAGCACCAGTAGGTTGGTGCCAAGGTCGTTCCAGAACATCTGTACATTGTCGGCCTTGAAGAATGTCTTGTTGGACACGGGTGAAGCAAAAGAGGGAATGCTATACAAGCGCACAATCGCAGGTGAACCCTGAGAACATCACAAAAAGAGAAATGAGCATTTTGACCATTGTCCTACCCAATTCCCTGAACCTTTTTTTTTTTTTTTTTTTTTACCTTGCGTTCAGGAATAAACACAGCCACAGCCGGATTTTTACCAGGACTTAGCGAAAAGAAGTTGACACCTTCTAATTGGAGTCGAGACCACACACCTATAACAAAAAGGATTGCAAAGTCAGCAACCAGTGCTTTCACTCATAAAAAAAACTTACTCTTGCCAACGTTCCGGCTTTCCCAGAATTGAACTTCTCCTGTCACCAGTCGGGCGCAATATTTTTCATCATCGGTCCATTGGACGTTCCTAAAAAGCGTCGCGAAAAAAAAAATATGAAGACAGTGTCAACGGTGGCAGGGCGAGTGTTTACCAGTTGTTCTGCGCTTTTTGTGAAAACGAGGCAATTTCTTCGCCAGTTTTGGTGTTCCAAATAAACAAGTTCTTGCATCCAGTCCCATCTTCCAATTTGGCTGAAAAAAAAATGTCAGCCAGTTCCGTCAAAAGGTAGAAGAAACTTACTATATCGTTCCCAAGTGGCCAAATAGTTGCCTTGAGGTGAAAACCAAAGATCAAGGACATTGGGATGATTGATCACACACCGTTGTTTCAGTGTATCAGTATCAAACACCTTCACACTAGATAAATATAGTGAGAACACTTGAAGCTTCACCTGAGTTTTTTTTTTACCTTTCAGCCGTGCCGTAAGCATAGACTTGCCCATATTTACTGTACTTGAAGATTCTAGTGGTGATTTCAGGTCTAACGCAATAAAAAAATATTGGATGAGAAAAAAGTCGACCAAGATGATGCTGAAGCTTACTTTTCAAATTCCTTGATGGGTTTATATTCAGGATATCCTGACCAGACGGTCAAGTCTTTTTGAGATCGATCTAAAAAAATGGGGGGAAACGTATGAGATCTCGTTTCGGACCGAGTGATGCTGTGCTCATGCCAGAATGTCAAGCCGCATTAGACTTACATGAAAACTGGGTAAGATGACTAGACATGCTGGATCAAGCTTGTACTAAAAAAGGATGAACAAAAAAACAAGGAAGAGAGGAAAAAAGTAAAAAAAGAAAAATCGGACGTTTGCTGCTTGCTGGCTGCAATTTTTTCAGTCACACTGCTTCCAACACAAAAAAAGGAATGACGTGTGTCGCCAATCACGAAACATGTAGCCCCAAAGATAAACTTACGGCGCCCAAATTAAGAAGGAACAAGACGCTACTTGGTGCTACGACAAAGAAAATGAAAAAGCACCCAGCCACGATTGGCTGAAATAAATATTTAGGCCCTGCTGGCTACTTACTGAGTGACCCCAGTCAAAGTGTCTAGCAAACGACAGACGTTCACTCTTAGGCACAGTTCATGCCGACCTTGTTTGAAAGAGAAGGCGCCGGCCTAGTGGAGCAGCAGCCAGGCAAGCGATGGGACGGTGACCTAACTGGATACCGTGGGATAATGGCTAAAGTGCCTTTCTCTGTGCCATACTGTTTGGTAAAGTTGAATTTGATACTGAGCGGCTGCCTACATCGTTTGATCACCGTACGCCACCTATTGTTTTTAATCTCAGAAGTCCCTTTAGAAATGTTGCTTGTCTTCCTGATTGGCTGTGCTGGCTTTTTCCATGTGTCACGGTGGTGCTGCTCACCCGCATTGGCATCACCTTATAATCCTTTTTTATTTCTGTATAGCTACAAGCGAATATCTTCCGGTTCAGGATTCTTTGTCACAATATAATCATCCACTGTCTTGCCCATCACTTCTAAAAATCGATTGGTACAGCTACCTGACGATTGATCTATGTCATAAAAAAAAAAAAAAGACAATGAGCAGGGACGGCCTGCTGAGCGAGGTATTTTTTTGGCTTACCAAACGAGGCACCTGGATCACAATAGCACTTGCCATAAGTCAACCAATGTGGTTCTGTTGGACAATGTTCAAAATAATCATGCATATAGCCAATATCATAGAACCAATGCACGTCTTGTTTTCGGAGCATCAGCGACGCCGCCAGCGAATGCACAGGCGCATCTCCCCATCGTTCATAGAAAAACCCGCCTTTTCTGTCCAAAAAGTCAAAATAGGCCCTGTATCCTGGTGATCTCATGAAATCCAACGAAGCAATCTTAGCGGGGAAAAAGTAAGCAACTGGATGTGTCTACATTCAGGGGTTTACCTCAAAATTGCTCCAAAAATGACAAAGATTGTACGTGACGCCTCGGTCGTCTGTCACCATTTCAAACAGACTGTCGGGTCTTGATCTTGGGTAGATGTATTGGGGATGACTCTTTGCAAATTCCACGGTCGCCTTCCAAAGCGAAGGCACGGTATCAGCCAATTCCACCAAAGCCATCGTGAACCCTTTTTTGTAAAAAATAAAATAAAATCAGTCCCTCGCCTGCGTTTTGGTAAAAAAAAAAAAAAAAAAAGGTACCATATTTCAAGTCACGTTCTTTCATGACACGGAAGGGGTCATATTCAATTTCACATGAAAACTTCACACCAGGTTCAACACGCCTATTATAGATGAGAGAGAGCGAGAGAAAGAGAGAAAAAAAAATAAGAATCAGGTTTGTTGACACTCCGTGTGCACATACCAGTAATATTCGAGACCGTCGAGCAGGGGATGCAAATAAAAGAAGCCAGACTGGAATCGGCACATGTGACGGTAGCTTTCACTGCCACCGTAGACGATGCCACGGACGTGCATGTCCTGGCGACATTCGGCGGCGTACGTTTGGTTGATCCAATCAGGATAGCCCCAGTGCTCCTTTGGCACAAGGCCATAGTGAACCTCGGACTGGGTCATGGCGGTGGTCAGTGTCTTAAATTCTTCGGTAAACGGCTCCTCGTTTAAAAAGATCCATGGGTAATGGTATTTGTGATTGAATCTGTCCTCGAGGTACTGCATGGATGACCGCATGGCGTACAGTTCATTGTTTCGCACAAGCACGACAAACGCACCCTTCACGCGCTCAAACTCTTCGGGCTGTTGGCTTTCGATCTGAGATTTAACCTCATCGGCCTCGACAGCGCTATCTTTATCCAGTCCCAACTTTTCGCGCTCTTGTTCTTGGTAGGTTTCTAGCAGCAGGTCATAACAGGCACCGCTATCATAACATGGGTCATCGACGTCAATGGACGTTGAAGACAACCACGAAGGATACAACCATGTGATCGCTGTAATTACAAAAACGGCGAACAAGCATAATCGAATGGCGCCTCGTTGCCTCGTTGGTCGATACATCGTTGTGTGATTGCTCTACAAAAAAAGGAGAGAGAGAGAGAGAGAGAGAGAGAAAGACGAGAAACGAGAGGGGGAATGGCGAGGTTAAAGAAGCCTGATGACAATGAAAAAAAAAAAAAAAAAGGTGTTCCCTAAGGGAGAGAGAGAGAGAGAAATGCGACCCTGTCAAAAGCCACCACGCGGAACAAAAAATAAAAAAGAGGGGTGAAGATGACAAGGTTCGATAGGGAATGCACTCTTTCATTTCAAAAAAGGGAATGATTAAACATTGCTAGCAAAAAAAAAAAAAAAAAATTCTCTATTCCACGTCTTTCAAGTGATGAATTGCATATTGTGCCATATTAACAATGACTTGGGGATCAAGATCTTGCAACAATTGCACAATACATCGGCCCTTGCTGAAGTCTGTAACCACCAAAAAAAAAAAAAAAAAAAAAGATTGGCTGAGAACAGACTTTTTCCCGACAGCCCCTCTCTCTGCATCCACTGCTTGCACTCCCCCCTGATTTTCCCTGGGCGTTACCTTCATTGGCATTCAAATCACAAGCGCATTGGTGCCGTAAATTCAAATCAAACGGACAGTGCATACCTCGCTCATGCACCACACCTATTTCATTAAAGTAATGAAGACGAGATTTATCCAAAAATAACGCTGCTGCCAAGGAACGAAACATTGATTCGGTCCATCTTGTAAAAAAAAAAAAAAAAAAAAAGGCGGGTGAGAAGTGAAAGACACCCATTTTTTTTTAACCCTACGGGGCATAAAAGAAGCCACTGGTGCGATCGAGATAATTGAAAAAATGCTGATGCTGGAACGACTTCAAAAACCGCGTGTCCAAGATTTCGGACAAAAAGCCAAATTGACACCCATAGTACTTTTTGCGAAACACCAATTTGCGAAAAATGGTCTGGTCCATGTCAGCCGTCATGTTGCTGTAGTGCTTGATGTATTTCGATGTATGCCGCCACATGTCTTCGAATTCGATCTCCGATTGACTCTGTCGGGTCAGCATGAACCCAATGGATTTGTTCATTTTCGCCATTTTTCCAATAGGATCCTCGGTCAGTTGGCAGGGAAAGGAAATCCCAGGCTCCATTTTCCAAACATAGTCCACATTTTGAAAAAGAGAATGATGATAAAACAACCCAGACTGATACCTGAAGACAGAAAAAAATGATGAGATGGTCGGCGGGGAATGGGGGGGGTTGGTATTTTTTTTTTTCTGCACCTCATGGTTTGTCGATATAGAATGGAATCTGGTTTGTATATGTCAGAATTGGAACTCAATTCATGCATAGCGTATTCCATATAATGCGTTTGCACCCAGGGTGGAAGGGCAAATGCCTCGGCATCCATCCTGCCAAAAAAGACAGGGCTCTGGGCAAGCTTGGTGGTATAATGGATGAATTGTTTGGTGAAGCCTTCATTCGAGAGAAACACCCAGGGATAGGGCGTCTGATTGGAACGGTCCATCATACTGCGCATGGTCTCTCGTACTGTACCGAGGTCATCGTTGTGAATGGCCATGTAATAGACGCCTCGCGTCGGCAATGAGTCCCACGTGTCGTCAGGGATGCTGGTATCACTTCGCCTGGAGATTTCTGGCTGCATGGCTCGAATTTTTTCCATCGAAGGATGCTTTTTCATTGGCCTGCCATAGGCCGTCCTTGCATGGTGGATTTTGATGAGGATGAAAATAATCACAATGGCGGCGAGGCCCCATCGCGTGATTTTTGTCCATGATGGTGGCGTGATTGATGGTCGCTTTATCCCATAAAATTTCTGTCTCGACCTTGCCATCAATTTAGAAAAAAAAATCAAAAGGGAAGAAAAAAAGACAAGAAAGAGAATGGAGGCCGCATGCTTATTAGGGGACAAATTAAAAAAAGGAGATGCCTGAAAAGTTTGCGGTGCTCCAAACCATTGCCAAACATTGCACTTGGCAGAAGAATTGCCCCGATTTTTTTTTTCATCTTTCTCGGTCTGCAACTCCATTTTAATTGTGACCACGATGTTGTTTGTGCTCGAAAATTATTTTTCCTTGTCACCCTCTAATTTCCTCTTCTTTCTTTTTTTTTTCTCGCAGAAGAACAACATGGATAGAACGTTTATCAATGAGATTTTTGACAATGGTCAAGTGGAGCTGTATGAGTTGCTCCAGGGCCATTTTTTTACGTGCTATCAACACCAAGGCAAAATCCATTTGGAGTCGGTGTAAAAACCTGAATCCAAAAAAAAAGGGCACTCTACTTACCTGTGTCCTTTTACATTTCGATAGTTTTGATCATGCTCGTCTTGCCATTCGACGCACAGACCTCCCCTATCAATACCAGCTGGTTGTTTTACAGGAGGGCAGTCAGCCACCAGACCATCCATGTTCGTGCTCTTTTTTTTTTTTTTTTTTTGAGCAAGAGTGCAAAATGCAAACCAACCACCTTTTTTCTCTAGATGGCCTTGAGCAAGCATTTCCATTGACCATGGCCATTCAAATCACTGCACAACCGCATCCCTCGGGCAATCTATCGATCACATGGCTTGACCAAGTACACGCCTTGCCGAGAAAAAAAAAAAAAGAGTGAAAAAAACGCGTAGCTGTGCCAACCTATTTGTTTTTTTTTTCTTCTGTAGGTGACGGAGGAAACCTTTCAGTACATTATCCATCCCACCATTACCAAAGAGTCTGTCGATTTATTCCTGTCCGTCGCTTCCGAATGCCTTTGGGAAGCCAAATATTACCAATCCCGTCAACATGCGCAAGTTAAGGATCTTGCCTACATAGAGTAAGACTCCGACCTTCCCCGCTTGAAAATGCCGCCGGTTAAAAAAAAAAAAAAAAAAAAGCAGGAGAGGATAGGAAAAAAAAAAAAGGGGGGATGGTTCTCACACATAAAACATAGACCTCTGAAAGTGACGTACAACTCCAAATCGCTGAAAAGGATGGAGAGCGAAAAGACAGCCAAGAGCTCGAAAAAGGATCGCGCTAGAGACACCCCGATCAGCCTGCCTGGCTTCATTCCTCCTCAAGGCTACAAACTACCTGAAGATCCCATCGACATGCTGGTCAGTGTCCAAGTGGACGTGTTTTATTATCACCCTACACAAGAAACCTTTATCGAATTTGACACGGATGTAGAAATGGAGCTGGTCTCTTTGGCTCCCTTTCAACGTAAGCTCTTCCGACATTGACCGAGAATGTGCATAGGCTCATCTTGGTTACCCATCGGTATTCTTTTTCGCAGACTGGGTCGTTTTGCATGGAAGACACATGCCGGTCATTGCACGCCCCATCGCTACTAGTATGAATCTCAATTTCAACAAGGTAAAAAAAAAAAAAAAAAAAAAAGGGAGGGGCATTTAAAAAGAGCAGACTCGAAAAAAGTACGAGTCTAAGCGTCCTGGCTTCCACAGATGTACCAAACTATTACTTGGAACTACCAAGAAAATGATCAAGTCCATGCATTCCTGATTAAATTCGAACAAGAGCTACCCTATGATGAATTTTGTGCTGCCTTGTCGCAATGCATTTATGAAGTCACAAGCCTTGTGCCTTTTGCAAAATCAAAGGTACCTGAGTTTATGCCCTGGCGTTTACTGACGTATCTTGACTAGAAACGCGATCAAAATTATATGATCAGCTCTTTCCGTCAGGGCCCCATCATGGACATGGAGGATGATGATGTTGAAGATATTGAAGGTAACGACCACCCCCAAGAAGAAATTGACTACTCATGCCATCGACCAGCGCTGAATTGTTACGAAGAAGATGAAGACCTTCTGGAAGAGGTGGATGAAGACATTATGACCATGGAACAAGAGTTTTACAATGCCACCAGTGGGGAAAACAGTGCCTTGATATGGGGAACCAAGACACAAAACGCCTTTGTATTCCGAGGCAGCAGCATTGGCTTCTATAAAAAGGGCCTGGGAGCCAACTTGGTGTGGGACGGTGCATTTTCGGATGTGATCGAGCCCAAATCTCGAGGCTTTTTATACGATGACGAAGCGTCCATCCTGTTGCTGAACGGGAATACCACCGACACCATCACTCGTTTTGATTTAGAGCAAGGCAGCATTGTCGAAGAATGGAAAGCACATCATGAAGATGACCAATGTACGTCTTGTTCATTAGTAACTTGACACCTCACGCTTTTCTTTTTTTTTTTCTTTTTATTTAACCCCAGTGATCGACATTGCCCCCAGCCGACAAGGTTCACATGACTCGACCTTTATTGGTATCACGTCCTCGGCTGTGTTCCGCCTGGATCCACGCCAGCCTGGGGTCAACAAGATTGTCACGAATGAATACAAAAAGCACCTGACAAAGACTGATTTCAAAGCCATGGTGACATCCAGTGATGGCATGGTGGCTGTGGCTGGTGTCCGAGGTGACATCCGACTGTTTCACGTCCTCAATCGCATGGCCAGCACCACCTTTCCTCCCACAGGCGACCCTGTACAAAGCCTGGATATTAGCCAGGATAGCCGATATATCCTGGCCACCTATCGCCATTATCTCGTGCTCATTGACCTGCATGATAAAGTCGGCGATGATCATCCCACTGCACGCCAGCTCCATCTGCGATCCGAGCATTTGGTCCTGGTCAACCAAATCCACGCATTCACCCCCGCTTCGTTTTTGAAAGGACCCAATGGCCCCAGCATCATCACTGTAACTCGTCCCAGTCGCACATCCGCTGGATGTTCACTTTTTTTTTTTTTTTTTTTTTTTTCTTGAAGACGGCTGGGCCCTATGTTATTAGCTGGCAGCTACAAGATATCATTCAAGGCAAACTGTATACTTACCGGCTTAAGAAATACGAGAGTGAATGCGTCATTAGCAAGCCTGCAAACAGTGATGCCATGGTCATGATGGTAAATACTTTCTTTTTTTACGCCCCGCTCATTGTCTTCTTGTAGTTCAAAGATGATGTGCAATGGGCGAACGCCCATAGATTTGAAACGCCGGTGAGTCACCATTTCCTGGAACCTGGGTTGCCCTGTGGAGTACGCCGTCGTGTCCAAAAGGACATTGACATGAGCACTCTGTAGAATTGATCATAAATACAACACGCATTTATTACCAGGCGAGGATGTATACTTTTCATGGAGAGTCTACAAGGGTATCATTTTCAAAAAGGGGGAAAAAATCAGTCAACGTCCATCATGGTTTGATCAGGGAGGTCGGACGAGTGCAATTGTTGCTGAATCCATTGGTGGACGGCATGGTCGACTTGGTCTTTTGGTTGGTCTGGGTAAAGAACAAAATCAGGAATGCGCAAGCGGGACGAGCCAGGAACTCGTTCCAGCAACACAGTAGGACTTTGTTGGTCAGGGGCCACGGCTACGAGCTCGGTTGGACCAATATGAATATCTTCGTCGTCGGGAGATTGTTCGTCGTCAGCGAGAAAGGCATCCACATCGTTAATGCGCACCACATGACCCTTGTCACTCTTGCCATCTCCATTCAAGTCCATGGCAGCAAACCGTCGAATGGCATCTTCGGTGACTTGACGCTTCCGGATATGTTGTGTTGGCGTCAGGCCATAGTCATTGCTTGGTGAATGGACTCGCTTGAGATTATTATATGCCATGTCAACAAGCCCAAGGACAAGAATAGAAAGAAAGAAAAACCGAATGTTTCAAAAAAAAAGTTGCAGGAAAAATGGCCGCGGCCGAATTCTTTTTTTATTTTTTCACGGCTCGGCGCAACCGCATGGATATTGGACCTCGATGCTGTTGCAGTCAAACACTGGCTTTCGCAGTCGCTCGTTGACAAGATTGTGGATAGCACAGCCCCACTGAGAAGCTGCTGCTCTCGAAGAAGTTTGTGGTGGATATTCTTGTAGAAGCAGTTGGAAGTGCTCAGCACTGGGGCAAAAGTTGCGTGAGATGCCGGTCGCTTCATTTTTTTTTTTTTTTACCATTCACCACAAGGGTATAGTCTTGATAAAAGATGGATGAATTGACCAAGGGCAGACCTCTCATCAGGTTTGGGTTCTTCAGGGTATCTTGCCAGCATGGTATGGAAGAGCTAAAAAGAATGGAAAAACGTTGGTGGGAATTCCAATTTTTGATTTTTCTGCATACCTTCCAAGTGGACCGTCCAAGCTCCTCCCTTGTTTTTTTTGAAGTAAAAAAAAAAGAAAAGGACGTTGGTTAGTGATCTAGTTCAAATATGCAAAAAGAAAATGTATACTTGATGGTGCTGTTGCCAAGATGCTCCATGATCACACTGCCTTTGGTAAAATCGTCGTTCATCAATGGCGCTGCATCCAAGCCAGGGCTGCTCCGTTGGATATAGAAATAAGTAAACATGAATACAATGCCGGTGATTGCAGCAACAAGATAGGACAGGCGTTTCGCAGGATCGAGTCGCTTCATTGGAAAAAAATCGGCCAGCTACACAGATCGAACGTAGAAAAAAAATGAGAAAAGAGGAAAGGCGATCGGCGGAAAATCCCCTTTTTTTTTTAAAGAGAAAGGCGCATTTATTTTGCAAACAAAAAAAAAAAAAATTAATGAAAGGTCTATGCTACAAGGGACAGGGGGAGAAAAAGATGTCAACCAGATGGGAAAAGATGCTGGTCATAGTTTTGCTGGAAGGATTGCTGTGGTGGTTGGTCTTGTTGGAAAGGCAAGGTGAAATCGGCAGGCAAATTGCTGTTCTCGATGAGCGAAAGCAATTGTTCGGCAGACATGCCTTCGGGTAAGTCGACTTGGTTTTGCAAAAGCTGATCCAACATGTTGGCGGACAGGGACCAGTCCATATTGTCGGGTACAGCGATGGGGTCGGAATGGGACGTGCTGGGCAAGGTATCAAAAGGATCTTCCTCGACGTCTCTATCGGGCGTTGCCAGGGCCGAAGAGGTGAAGGGCGCATAGGATTTCTGGCGTTGCCAAGTTGGCCGGACGGGAGAGGAAGAGAGATAGCCGGTGGGCATGGAGGATGAGTAAGCGGGCTGCTTATTGGGCAATTTGGGTGAGGAGGCGGAGGTCATGCGAGGAGAGGCTGGGCCGTAGGGGGAGAAGCGCCGAGCATGGGTCATGGGAGGCGAGCCGATATGCATGTTGGCAATCGACCGGGCCAAGGTGACGGAGCCAGGCGAGCTGGAGAGGCTGGCGGTGTCCAGCAAGGGCGATTGCGGAGGTATGGAAGTGGGGTGGCCTTGGAAAGACCGAGGCCGGATGGGTTCGGGGATGGATTGCGAGGCCTGCTGGGTATGATGAAGAGGAATGCCGGACCGGATATTCTTGACATGTTCCCGTTCGTCCAAGAGTCGTTGGAGCAACACCACCTTTTTTCCGGTTGCTGGCTTGCCTCGGCGTCGCAGCATTTCCTTGAGCTCGGCCACGGTGATGTCTTCAAAGTTGGCTTTGACAAGTTGGTCGTCCAGATGTTTTTGCTGCTGCTCGGCATCCAACGGCCCGGCATTGCTGCCGCGGTGGACTCGCTGGATTTGGATGGGCATGGTGCGTGATGGGAACGAGGCCGGTGGGAGGGGCGGTGGGTGCGACGTGGTCGGTGTAGGCGAAGGAGCGGGCTTGTTGGGAATGGCAATGCCCTTGGCTTTCGGTTTGGCTATGAGGATTAGGTTAATTGAATGTCCTGGGCAGGCAGCTGTGTACTTGCCTTCCATTCGACTGGTGTCCAACATGTCGGGATCCACGTGACCTTTTTCTAATGACACCGGGACAGAGGAGGAAGGATGGAAAGAAGAGGGAATGGAGGAAACAGACGAGCTAGGTTTTGGTTTGGGGACGGGCTGCTTCTTGGCATAGTTGATGCGGAACCTAGCTTGCAGTTCATTGAAGCGTCGCTGGTGGTCGATTTCGGTAGGCACAGAGGACGAGGCTGGCCGGTTGACCACATTGCTGTTGTTGATGGGAATGGGGCGGGAAGGTGGCTGGGACCGGCGTTCTTTGCGTTTTCCCTTGGCCTTTCCGTCCTCTTGCAAGGACAAGGTGGAGCCAAACGAATGGGACTGGGCTTGGGATGGCGGTTGCGGTTGGAAGGGCGAGGAAGGCTGGCCGGGGGAGGGTGGGGGCTGCTGGAACTGGTGCTGGTCTACAAGCTGGTGAAATGTATTGTGTTGCAAAGAAGGATCGACGTTGGACTGGTCTAGCATGGCCGACAGGTTGGAGCGCATCTGACCATCAAAGTCCTGCTGCTCGACCTGCTCCAGCTTGATTTGGTTTTCTTGGAGAAAATGCTGTTGGCGGATAAAGTTAGGCTCCAACAGTAAGATGGCCTGTTCCTGAGCATCGGTCAATGGGACATTGGCCCCTCGATCAAAGGAGGGCAAAAGGCTGGTGGCATCGTCATTGAACAATTCCATTTCATGCTGCACGTTGAAATCATTCTGCACAAACGACGACGGCGGCATACCGTCAAAATTGGCAATGGAATACTCATTTAAATGCGAGGTTGGATTAAACGACTGGCTGAGCAACGGTTGATCTTGATCATGTGTCATCTGTATTGGCACTGGCATGGTGAAGTGCGAAGGAGATGAGCCATAATAATAATAATCCTCGTGTTCCGAGCGTTGGTGATTGCTGTCTTTGTCAAAAGGGTTCATGACAATCAATGATAAGAGCTATCAAGACACGCTTGTAAATAAATATCAATCTACACACTAGGAAAAGATAATAAAACTGGTGATGATTCTACTTGTGAGGTGAAGCAAGGGGGAATTGTTTTTTTTTTCAATGATAAAGGGTGTGAAAAAAAAAATCGAAACAAAAAAAAAAAAAACGAGCGTTTATTTTTTTTTTTTTTTTTCTTTGTCTTCATGTTCAAACACCGCACTTTGCCTGCTTCATTCTTGCGCCGTTTGCTTTTGCCCATCATCGCATGGTGTTCTTTCTAACAAGAGCCGTCTATCTATGAAGCAAGGTCTTTGTAAGATTCTTGGGTCTAAAAAAAAGGAGGCGGCTTGAATTTATATTTTGCAACTCGATACATGGAAAAGGATGTTAAGGCGCCTTGCTTTTCTGGCCAAACAGCCGCAGACACTCTTTACAAGCAAGTGTGCAAATGATCCCTATATTCAACGTGGCGCCGCTCAATCCGCAACCCAAAGCGAAGGAAAAGGACGGCAGGTTCCAGAAGAAAAAAGTGAAAACTGAATCGTCGCACCCTGAAGTCTTTTCTACCCATCTTTTGGTAAGCTGAACCTTTCCAACATCTATTCATTTTCCAAGGGTTTGTGCACTATCACAATAAACTACTAGATCTATTCATGCACAGGGGACATGGCTTGTTGACGTTGGCGCATTTCCCGAAGCGCCTGCTTCTTTTTCTTTTCAATGAGAGCCAGCAGATCGCCATCGTCATCCGAATCGTCGTCGTCGTCATCGGATAAATACAGGTTCATGGCCAGGTTGGTGGAGATAGAGGTCGAAGGTGGAGGAGCTGGAGGGGGCGGGCTGGGCCGGGAAGGCTGGGAGGGCGTGATAGGCTCCAAGACCTTTGTTGGCACGTCGTCCATGACGGGAGCAGGCAATGGAGGTGGCTGATGATTGGACGATGGTGTCCCTTGCATCTGCGGCTGTTGTGGCTGATAGTAGCCATAGTAGCCTGTCGACTGGTTGCCATAATACTCGTCGTAATAAGGATACGTTGGCTGCTGTGATGAATGCGGCTGGGCCGGCGGATGGTGCAGTTGCGACATGGAGCCATGCTGCGAATAATAATGCTGCTGGTTATGGGTGGTGGTGTTGTTCAACAGATCGGGGGTGGAGGACGACCGGTTGAGATGGTGGTTTTGGTAAATGGGGGCCAAGGAAGGCGGGGCAATGTTGGTAGCAACTCCAGCGCCAGCACCGGCAGAGAGGCGCGACAGGTTTTCCAAGGAATGCGTCGATTGCCGTGAGGAAATGGACCCATAGGATTGATGTGACATGGTGGAGTTGGAGCGGACGACATCACTGGGCTTGGAGGATTTGGTGAGTGAGGTTGAAGACACGATGGAGTACCGCTTGTCATCCAGCAAGTCGTTGACTTCGTCGTCATCATCGTCACTGAGCATTGTTTCGCCAAACATCTCTACCAGCCCGTCATCGTCATCGTCAATCGGCACATCGGCTCGTGGCCAGGTGCCGACCACGAACGGCATTTCCATTGTCGACGTCTGTGGCACCTTGCTCTTGGCTGTTGCTAATTGGACGCGGATACGGATCTTGTAATGGATATGGAGGGTTTTGTCTTTGTAGCGGATCGTCGGAGGCGTCGATGTGGGAATCATCCATTGAACTGTCATTGACTGCGAAAAGTTGTACGGCCCGATAATATTCACATCATGACTCATCGTCTTGAGAATATCTTCGGTGGAGGAGGTGATCCTAAGAGAGATAAAATAGGGTGTCAACCATGCGTCTTGATTGTCAGCTGGGCTGGGTTACTTTTGCGTCCGGATTTCCACTGTGCGCACCATTTCTACGTCCAAGGCTCCCGGTTGTGAATAGGGCTCAAAATGGTTGATCACGATCTTCAATGGCACCGTTTCACCTGTACATAAATATATATAAAATGAGAACCTGCCCACGTAGGACATTCTTTACCTCGGGTGTAGCCGTATCTTGGTATAGACATGGAGAGCTGGCATTTTTGATTGTACTTTATACCAGGTAATAAAACATCCATGGATTTGTCTTGCGACTTGGTGAATTGGGCCGAGGTGACGTCAATCAATTCCAAAATGGGCACGGTATATGTCACTTTGGCACACAACGATTCTGGTACCATGGGTCGATTGTGAATAGCCGTCAGCGTGTATTTGATCTTGGTCTTGCGCTTGTCAAACTACCTCGTCAGAAAAAAAAAAAAGTCAGTTCCTCATTTTTCATGCACAATGATGCCTTACCTCCATGGTACTCGGCAAGTCCTCTGGCACTTTGAATTCAAACGGAAAGCTATGCAGCTTTGCGTCCAGAACGGTAGATTTGCCTTCATCAGCTGACACTGGTATCTGGCGACTGTTGTAAAATAGCTGGATAGTTTCCTTATCCTTGATAGACACGTGCACTTGGCCAATAAACCTGACAATGATATGATTCGTCTTTGTCGGATTCTTTGGATGTACTAGCACAGAACCTAAAAATAACAACAGCGTTGGCTATCATCTCTCTTTTTTTTCGTTTACCCTTGATGGTTTCCCCAGGAAAATAAAACTTCTCTTCATTGAGCCGAATATCAATGGCTTTGTTCGTTTTATTTCGGCTTCGGCTTCGCATATGCATGCAAAATTATAAAGGTACGAATAAAAAGAATGGGAAAAAGTAAGGAAGAAGGGTTCAAAAAAAAAAAAAAAAAAAAAAACTGTGTGCGCCTTTCAATTTTTCAGGTCAGCCAATGATCTTGCCCGATTCACCCAGCCAAATGCCTGCCAAGCACTGCCACAAAAAAATCATTTCATTCTCCCTTCCCATTGACAAATGCCTTTTTCAAATTCGGCACTACCCCAAACGCGTCCTTTCTGAGTTCATTCCTGCCCTCGGGAATTCCCCTGAGATTCCTCCTCCATGCTTCTCTATTATTTCTGGCATTCCAATCACCCGGTAAAGCCATTCTTGAAAGTAGTAAAGATAGGCATTAAAAAAAGTATCGAGGATGCTCTTGCCTGCCTATCTCTTTGTGTAGCAAAATACAGGCCACTTCGATTTTTTTTATCAAATCCAAAACGATGGAGTAAATGCGATGAACCACACAGTTCTCGGAAGATCCTCTATAAGCAATCACCCGTTCTTGTGTCCACTCCCCCCACGCCACCTCGACTGACTCCATGGTTTCCAATACTTCACTTGTTCCGCTCCTTTGCTATCCACGCTTGACCACCGGTCACGCTTTATTTTTCTACAAGTCTATTACTTTAGGTGCAAGGGAGAATCGGAAGTGTATTGCATCTACGCAAAAAGATTGGTTAAACAAAACAATAAAAGCTGTGACGCAGCTTACCTCCTTGGCTCCCACCGTGCCAACACCACCCGTGATACCAAACGTCGTCCAAGTCTTGACATCGTCGTTGGGTTCCAAACTAGCCCACGACACACCACTCGTCTTTTTCAGAGTGACTTCCACCTTGGTTGTCAGCACAGTAAAGGAAGAGGCTTCGACGTCGATCGAATGGAACAGAGGGAAATGTTTGGTGTAGCGCTTTTGATCCTTCATCTTGATGTCCACATCAAAGCCACGCTCGGCAAACGTGACCTTGGTGTCTTCCTTGTTCTTGGCAAAGATGCTGACAATCACGCTCATTTGCGTTTGGTACCAATCCATCCGGCAGTCCACCTGTTCCTCCTTGTCGCTCTTTTGGCCCACAAACAGATGCTTGCCTTGCTTGCACCCGCTAATCTTGAGGAACTCTTCAAATTCCAGCACCTTGCGAGGACAGCAGCTCCAGCCCTTGGAGCCTTCATGGAACACAGGCGCGCCGGGGTGATACTGGCATGCAGCTTCTGGCCCCTCGTTTCGGTTGGTTGCGTCGTCCTTGTATGTCACGCCACAGCCTCGGCGCTTGCACGTCGTTCCCACCGCAACGGGTATCGCTTCGTCGTCTTCTTCCTCTACTTCAGGCTCCACTTGTTTCTTTGTTTCCACAGGCGTGTGCGATTCCAAGGGCGAATGCGTCACGGGTGCTCCGTACACTTCCACCCCATCCTTGACCGACGTTGCTTCCTTGACCTGCTCCTTCTTTTCCACAGGCTTGCTGGCCGGCTTTTCATCCGTGTGTTTTCCATATGTGCATCCAGGCAGCTTTAAGAAATCATCAAAATCAATCACTCGTTTTTGGCAGCAAGACCATCCCTTGAGACCTAACCCATGGCAAACTAATGTGAGCATCTCGATCATTCCTGCATCTCGCCCTTACCCTCGTGGAACACAGGAGCGCCACTATGATATTGGCATTCTACATGGAAACGTATGGAACCAGTTAGAAAAAGGACCCCCGAAGCATCTCTTCAAAGTGCAATCAATGATTTTTTTACCATTCTCTTCGCTGCCTGTGGGATCATACTCTTTGCCACAGCCTTGATGTGTACACTTGATCATGATGTTCAATCGATCAGGAAGTTGGAAAGAAAGAGAGATTTAAAAAAAAAAAATTGACGGCCCACAGAGCCAATGAAAATTGGAGGCCGTTTCATTTCTGCACGCAAAAAAAAAAACATTCTCCCTGGCTGGGTTACTGCTAGGTGCCACTCTCTTGTCGTTGCTCGTGGTATAGTATACTCAATCGATGATGAACCGTTACCAGGACTTGCACAACCAGCTTAGGCGCGATTTCCGCCCAAGGTCTGATTAAATGTAGCCTAAGGCTTCCTCAACCTCCATCCAATAAAAAGAGAGAGTAGAAGACGTTGGACGTGTGAGCAAAGGGGCAGTGACAGGACACTAGATGAGCTTTCTAAAAGCCACGATGGATGAAATGGACCAGTATCCGCATATGAAAGGCTATGACCTCGTGATGGATAATGCCTCCATCCATGTATCGGTTGATATAGCTAAATAGGTCGAATCTCGCGGTTACCGCTGTGTCTACTTGCCGCCCTAGTCTCCTGAACTTAACCCAATTGAACAGTTTTGGTCTGTGGTTAAGAGTAAAGTTAAACGGCACAAGTTGCTAGAAACCGAGACACTGACTAAGTGCTATCTGGAATGCTTGTCTCTTTCTTGGTCTTGCCTTTCCGCATGGGCACCTAATCTACTGAAATCGTCATTGTCATCCAACCACCAGCGACTTCCACCGATCTGCGAAATCGTACATGAAAAGCCTCACTTACGAGTCATTTCACATTACTATTCACAAAGCCACAATGACACCATCGTCAAACAGCAAGGATGCACTGCATCCTTGGCTGAATACGGGTGTCAACTTTATGCATAATTGCGTCGTCATTGACAAGCCAGCAGTCTAACCTCCTACTCTCCATCACATAGAAAACTGAGCATTGAGCCTCTGCTTACAATTCAACCCCTAAACCTGCCTTATTTTAACCAGCATGGTGCTTCAAGGAATCTTCTGTGTTCCTGCAAGTTTATTAAAAATCTCTTTTTAAAAATCAATAGGACGCCATGCATTGTTGTAATCACTAGACCCAGCTCGTGAATCCCTGTCGAATGCACTTGCAGCGAGGCCTTGGAGACCAGTGTTGAGGAAGTTGTGAGAAAAAGAAGAAGTGAAAAAATAAATCGCAGGGCAGGCTTTTTTATTCGTTGACCACTTGCTGAGCCTTGACTAGGTCAAGCCTAGGATTGTAACAACATCGACTTTTTGATCTAGGAGAGCTAATGTCTTTTCTTTGAAACCACAAAGAGAAGATATATTTTGTAGGTGACAGCCCAATTTTCAGAAGGATTGAATAGTCATTGCGTGGTTTTACTCATGACAACAGGCGAAGGCTACCATTCCCGATTTGGAAGAAAAAGGTCAATAGAAAAAATGGCAGAGTGAGCGAATGACGGAGGCAAAAACAAGTGTATGGATGGTCGATGTAGAGGCATGGTGGATGAGTAAATCCATAGTTTTACGATAGTGTAGAATGAATGGTTGAGGAGATATATGTAGGAAAGTCTGTGGGCGTGTAAGCGGAAGAAAGAGCAAAATAGGTGTACCAGAGAAGGGGAATGCCAGAACTTGTGCATAATCTTGGTGTGGTTCTTGTTTCGCAAAAGCTTGATTTTATGGGCAACACTATCATCACCTACCCTGCTGCGACAGATGATTATCTACTTTACAACCGGCGCTCTCGCTTTGTCTCGGGATCGCCATGATCCTGTCGTTGGTGAGGCGCGCAGCTTTTGGTGTCTACGTAGCGGATGTTCCACCCACTTTATCGAAGATGAGTTACACCTGCCATGTCATCCCGCTTGCTTACATCGCAAAGGATTGTCACCTATCAGTGACATCAGTGTATGGTAAAAAAAAAAAAAAAAAAAGCGGAACAGTCATCGTCATCCACTTTTTTTTTCCTTCAACGGTGACGATGTCATTGACAGGTACTGTACTCTCACTTTGTTCGTAATGACAACCACACTTTGTTCATTTCCAATGATCGTCAAGCCACCACTGCTGTGTACAGTACTCCCCAGGTGCCCTCGAAAAAATAGGTGTCATTCAGCGAGCGCAGCTCTTACGATCAATCCCACAAAAGTATATTTTGGCGACCTGCGTACTGAAGTGGAAGCGTGTGCATACATATGCAAAATGAAGTTGATCGGGGACCCGTTGTTCTCCTCTATGGATCTCACATCCCAGCGATGCAGCTTCCTTTGGAGCTGGCCGAGTCAATGAAGTTGCAGATGACGCCTCTTATGTTGGTATTGGGCATGACCGTGGCTATTCCTACCTTAGCGACACTGCTAATGGTTTAGGAGATCATCACTTGAGTTTTATTGGAAAACCTGCTGATTAAATCAAGCATCACGCAACTTGATGGTTCATAGACCGCAGTGCTTGTCAAGGAATGGTTCGGTCATGTGTTTTCCCTTTGCATTCTTTTCTCCTAGTCAACACCCGCTAAATCATTTTCTGGCGTGCAAGAAAGTAAATAAAGTACGTGCGAAATCATTTTTAGTGCATACCCTCTAGCCCTTCCCTCTGATGTCTAAGATAGATGCAGTTTTAACTAAGGTCATTTCTGAACATTTTTTTATTGGTATGCAAATTTGGCGTGAAATTGTCTATAGCGATTTTGTACTGCGATTTTTGATCAGATCGCCTGGGGGTTCCCTGGTGAAAATGGCCGATTTTTCATCTTTTTTAGCTGATGAGTCGGAGGTGCCAAAACGAAATCGACCAAAAGTTGGCTGGGTAACCTTGACGCATCGACCTGGTATTTGCAGGACTATCTTTACTCATACATCTCAGCGCCCATACAAAATATCAAATCGATCCAATCACTGCAAAGTGCTGTTCATCCTACTGCTTTTTTTTTTTTTTCAAAATGAAAAAGAATTTGGATGGCCATATTTAACCTCCGCACCGCCCTTTCGATTCCTGATCGAGCACAGAAGCCTGGTGCTTGTCCGTGAATACTGCCCTGCCTATCAAAATGTGATCCAGATGTCGAAAGCGTAACCAATTGTCTACAAACTATTCCTATGTATCCGTTTCCTCTTCCCGTGTCGTACCTAGTCCAGTGACGACCGTTTCCTCGTCCAGAGCAGCTCCAAAACATTAACGATTTGAAATGGTGCCACCTTTCTTTCTGGAGACTGCACGAATGGTTGATCTGCAAGCCATTCTTCTGAATACATCAGATTTTCCTTTTCCAGGCACACAACAGTCATGTCGTGGTTTTCCCAATGGACGTGCCTGCTTATAAAAACATTTCTGAGGCTGAAAAAAAAAGCAATGCTCACGCCAGATGATTGAGTAAATCCATTGATGAAGTAAACGTCTATAAGATCATGCGAGTGTCAGATTTAGCGATAAAAATGGACTTGATGACAATGATTTGCTGCCTTGGTGTGAACTGATAAAAAATCTGCAGAGGCACTGCAATTTCGGAACAAGCACACGTGGATGATCTGAAATTTTTCCAAGCATCTACATTCTTATTTTTCCATCCTCTTACACGCCATCCCTGTCAAAAGAACGATATTATCCTTTTACGTTCAGATTCATAATAACTCTTGCAACTTGCACTATTGCCTTGGTCCAATGCAGATGCAGTCGCCAAGGATTCAAGTCGGTCGTTGACGGAATGAAAAAAGATTAGCATCGAGCTCTGCAGACCATAGCGAGAGCAAAAGGCATGGTTGCTTGACATTACGATTAAAGATGTGATGCTGTTGCAGTTCTTGTCATTTCTCTATTATTTTCAACGGCGGAAAGGAACAAGGACGTTCAGAGAAAAAAAGTAAAAAAGGTGAACGCCGAAGAAAAAAAATGAAGGAAGGCGAAACGTGATTGGCTAAATTAATTTATCTCTGTTTGGATGTGAACCGACAGTTTGGTGCTACTGGTCTGTGCCACGTCTATCATCATCAATGTTTCGTGCCATCATTGTCCTATTTCCAGAAAATAGCTTTTTGAACAAGAACAAGCGACAGCCATGGCTTTGCTTGGTTTGGACATACACTCGGTGTCACCTCAACAGCCTGAACCTCCTTGGTTCTCACTGGTTCCCACAGAAGTCTGGAAAAAAAAGAGAAAAATGGGTTTTGAAACTACGCTATGGTAAGCTGATCCTAATGACGAAGAGCTTTCCTCAAGAAAGCATTCCTTCACCCCTCCCCCCATTCTTTTCTTTTTCCCACATCATTTATTTTTGGTCTTTTCGTAACATTTTCACATGAAACGATAATGGAAAGCTTTTCGTAAAAAGCCCTGATTTCATTTCAAAGACTGAGAAGATCAATAAACCTGACGAGCAATCTACATCTAAATATTTCGGTAGCAGTGTTTTTTCGAGCCAATGACTTCACCTATTTACATAGGTTGTATGAATGGAAATAAGGCAGGCTGTTAATGACTAAACACAGTTGCATTTCTTGTTTACTTGAAGTCATGCATTCGACCTGCTGAGAAAAAAAAATTGAGAGGTGAGGCGTAGCAGAAAATGGACTGGATGGCCTGGAGCTTTTTTTCTTGACACTTTTTGCTGTCAATTCTGGTAACACAATCCTTTTGACCATTCTCCTTTCTAAATGTTTCAGTTCGAAGTTTTCGTAAAGATATGAGTAGATCATTACCGTTTAAGTAAAGGGAGAAACCACTCTCCCATTTTTTTTGTTTTTCCCACACGCATTCCATCCAAAAAATTACTTTTTAGAACAAGAACAGGCTTTACTTGCTTTGGACATTTTTTTTCAAAGGACAGCTTTACGTGCCTTTTAAAAAAAAAGGATGCATCTACAAAAATATAAAAAGGGCAAGTTCCTACCTTCGTTTTTTCACTTCACTTGCTCTTGGTCTCTCCCTTGGTCTCTTCCTTGGTCTCTTCCCTTGGTCTCTTCCCTTGGTCTCTTCCCTTGGTCTCTTCCCTTGGTCTGGCTCCCCTTCGCTTGGCCTGGCTCCCCTTCGCTAGGATTGGCTGCCTTCCCTTTGTCAAGACTCAAGACTTCTGTCCCCTCTTCTCTCTTTCCCTCTCTCTCTTTTTTTTTCCCTCTCAAGGATGTTGGGCAATGAGCAGCAGCTTGTTTTGTCCAGTTACTCACTTTGAATTCTCTGTTTACGGTGTTGTTACAGTTCCAAAGGTAAGTAGCAGCTGAGTAAAAAAAAAAAACGCTCACTGACAAACTTGGTATGTTGATAGTCTCTGCGGTCAAGTTTTGTTGAATACCCTTGGTGGTGGGGTGGAGGTAAGGGGAGGGGAGTGGGGATTGGGGAGTGGGAGTGGAGTGGGGAGTGGGGAGTGGGAGTGGGAGTGGGAGTGGGAGTGGGAGTGGGAGTGGGAGTGGGAGTGGGAGTGGGAGTGGGAGTGGGAGTGGGGGAGAGAAAAGCGGTATTAACAAAAATTGGCCAATTAGGCAATGGTTCCTTTATGTCCTTCGGGTGTAATGGGTAAGTAACAAGAAAAAAAAACGCTCATTGCCCGCATCCTTTCCCTTTTCCTACCCTACCTTTCCCTTGCACTTGAAATAAATAAAATCTCATACCTTTGCCCTTTTTCAAAATAAAACTGTATTTTTTTAAAAAAACATCATAATATTTATTTGATGATAACAGAGATGTCTTGTCCCAAAGAATGGTAAAAACCAAAGCCGTATTGTGCAGTTTTTTTTTTTTTTTGAAAACCGGTGAAAGAAGTTTGGTAACACAGCAACTTGCAGCATTTTACTCTTTCAATTTCAATACCGTTCTTACCTTGTGCATGTCTTTAGTTAGACTTAGCTCTAAACTATAATATGAAACCAAGAATGCCTAGTCAATTGATCTGCAGGAAAAATCAATGAAATGACAAAAAAAAAAAAATGATTTAAAGCGATAGGAAAAAAAAGGGGGTTTGAAACTATGCACTGACAGGCTATCCTTGTGAAAAAAAATATTTCTATCTTGGAGGCAGTAAGCAAATCGGTCGTTGCATGAAACTTGACGCGATTGATTTTTAATCATCCTGTTAAAATAAAAAGTTGAAGAATCTCGGCATCACAACGTTTGAAAATCATTTTCTCGATGTCTTGTACTGACGTCTTACTTTTAGAACACCTTTCTCGCATCCTTGATTCCAAACTTTAAAATGAAAGCAATATGCCTTTCCCAAAACGTTTCCATTGTTCTTCAATCATGTGAAAAAGAAGAAAGCTAAAAATAAAGGAAAATGAAAGGGGGGGAAACGGGAAAAAGCCAAAGATGTCTTGATTGATTATCTGTCGTTGCCGTTTTAAGCCAGGCAAAAAGAAACGACCCCCAAATTTTTTTCTTATTTTTCCAACATCGCTTTTTTGCAGCCAATTATTTTTTTTTCTAAAATGAAATGAAGTACACATGATATTAAATAGCGTATCTGATTTTATTTTAAAGCTACGGACAAGGTTCTCCACAAAGAAACAAAAAGTAAAAATTTGTCACCTGGATCGCCCTGCAATGGCGTAGTTTGAAACCACTTTTTTTCATCCTTTTTGGTCCGTGCAGTGTTGCTTCGTTGAAATGTTCTTGAAAGACGAAAACGGCAGTTTATTTTGAAAAGGCAAACACATGATAGTTTATTGACATTATTTGTAAGGGCGCCAGCAACGCGCGATAGGAATGGCGAGATGATGAAAATGGATGTGGGATAAAACCAAAAAAAAGGGGGGGTGCGTTGGTTTGCCGTTTTAGCAGCGAATGATTATCGATGCAATGGTGGGCTGAATTTGCTTGCAACCAAGTCTACTCACACGCACATATGAAGTTAGAGTAGAGCCGAATTTGGTGAAGGAGTAGGGTTGAAAAGGATTGTGTCACCAAGTTTGAAAGGGCATGAAAAAAAAAAAAAGCTTGGTGTCACATCTTAAAACTCGTGAGCAAACAAAAAAAAGCAAGGTGGCAACCCCTTAACCAGCTTCTTCTTGCAAGCTAAAAAAATGTCTCCATTGTTCTTCAATCATGTGAAAATAAAAATAATGGGGGGACTCGCTTGTCCATGGCCATAAAAATGGAAATCAACATGTCACTGCATTGTTTCAATCCCCTTTTTTTCCCATCGCTTTATTCATGATTTTTTTGGCTCTGTTGCTCTTCTCATTTTAAAGTTTAGACCAAGGCTATCTACGGACTTGCATAGAGTAAAAAAAGGACAGAGTAAAAGGCTGTCAAGTTACTGTGTTACCAAGTTTCTTCACCTGTTTTGAAAAAAAAAAAAAAAACTTGAAACATTCTTCAAATAAACCAAATCATGATTTTACTTCAAAAAGTATAAAAGACAGGCCATTCTGTCGACTTTCTCGCTTTTTTTCTTTCACCGGTGGATACGAGGGTGGAGAGGCCCCTTGTAACCACCAAACGCTGCTTTTTCTCGTTGTAAGGGTAACCTTCTGCGGCTCCGAGTGGGGTGATTCCTACGCGATCACTCTTTGGTGCTAGCTGGCCCTAGCACCTTCACATCTTGGAGTGAACATTCGATATCCTAATGGCCGAGGGGTTGCGCCCTTGGAGCTAGGACGTCTGTTCTTTTAGCTTGGCGTACTGGTAGGCAAGTATCCCCCGCTTACCCTCCAGGTGGAGGGGCCTCAGTAGGGAGGCGGCCAAGGGAACATGCCACCCGTTGGCTGGCAGGCTTTCGGGAATCCGACAACAAGGAAAAAAAATACAGTTAAATGAAAAAGGTCTTCAATTGAGATTTCCCTTGAGATTCACTTGTTCCCACAGAGCAGTCTGAAAAAAAAAGATAAGGAGAAAGTCCTGTCAATAATAAAAATATTGAGTCTAGGGTATTTCTTCCTATTATGTTGAATAACGAGTTGGAATGCAGAGACTCTTGTTCACTGGATGGCAACAAAAAAGAGGCTGCTTTGAGAAATGTATGCATTTTTTTCTGCTATCTCTTTCATTGTTTGCAAATGAGAAATGCTTAACTGAAAGCATGGTGATGGTTATTTATTTGGAGATAACGAGATATCATTGCAAAATCAAATGTGTATTGTGCGAGAGCTTGCGCGAATGCTCTTTGTCAAAACAGCTGAGGCATGATGGTAACACCGCAAATTGAAGGCTTGCTAGTTGGTCAGTGTTAATGCTTTACAAGCTTGGTTATAAGCCTGAAAATGAACCCGAGAACGCCCAGTCAAGATCATTTCATTGTCGTGCAAACGTACGAAGCAGTGAAAAAAAACGATGGGAAAAAAGGAAAAGAGAATTCAAACTACGCTATGCAACTCGATCCCGTTGACAAAGTGCTTTCCATTTTTGAATGCGTCGACAGTCGATCGCAGTAGAATACACTTCTTCACCCCTCCCCCCATTTTTTTCTTTCTCTCTTTCCCACATCAATTATTTTTAGTCTTTTCGTTTCATTTTCACTTTTTTTCAAAGGTCGTATGAACGGAGATAAGACAGGATGTTCGTGGCTAAACTTTGTTGCTTTTCTTTTTTTACCTACAAGCCATGCGTTGGAGCTGTTGTAGACAAAATAAAAGAGAGGTGAAGCGTAGCACAAAATGGATGGAAGGCCTCGAGCGCCCATCAATGAGCAGCCGCCAATTTTTTTTTCCATGACACTTTTTACTGTCAAAGTTGGAACATAATGCTCCATTCTCCTTTACCAAATTTGGTTCAAACTTTTATTCGTTGCCGTTTAAGCAAAGGGAGAAGAAGTAGCCCTTCACATCCTACTGTATTTCGTCAAGCCATTCCTACCTCTAGGAATGCCGTGATGATGAAAAAAGGATGTGGGAAATACCAAAAAAAAATGGGGGGGGGGTGCGTTGGTTTGACGTTTTAGCAAACGGCAGCGAAAAGATGATCGATGGAGCAATGGCGGGCTGGATTTGCTTACAACCAAGCCTACTCTCGCGCACGCATGAAAAAAAAAAAGGAAAAAGAGCATGGTGACAAGGAACACGTTCGTTTCGTTTTTAACATGCTTGGTTATTTCACAATTTATAACCAGGCTTATTCACACGTTTGTCAAAGTAAGAAAAGCAATAAAACGAGCAGAGGAACTAGCTTCAGAATACTATCTCTTATATCAATCATATCTGGCAAAAAAAAAAAAATAGACGGGCTTTTTTTATTTTGGACTTTGGCTTGCTACATTCTCATCTTTCCCTACCATAAGGATGTTGGAAATGAGAAGTAACTTCTTTTTCCCAGTCACTCACTTTCTTTTTTTAATCTACTGCTACAGCGTTTGCAGTATGTAGCAATCAAGTAAAAAAAAAAACTAGCCATTACCGCCACCATTCTCTTTCATCGTTTTATTTCTTAAAATTTTAACTATCTAAAGAAAGTAGAAAGAATGCCAACTCCTAGCCCATTTTCATGGTTGCCCAGGTGTGACTACGTGGAAGTGGTTGGCTTACACACCCTTATGTCTATCTTTTTTACGGAAAAAGAAGCATAACCCCCCTGTGAGGGAAGACGAAGAAACCTTTATGATTTCTAGTTTTTTGTATAGGAAAAATGAACATAAACCTCCGGAGAGGAAAGACAAAAAAAACCTTTTCTTATGATTGTTAGTTTTTTGTATAGGAAAAATGAACATAAACCTCCGGAGAGTAAAGACAAAAAAAACCTGTTTTTATGAATCCTTTTTGGGTATGGACATAAACCTCTCGAGAGGAAAGACAAAAACCTTTTATGAATCCTTTTAGGAAAAGGACATAAGCCCCACAGGAGGGAAGACAAAAACCGTGCCATCCTGCCATCCTGTCCATCCTACCTCCTTCCAGCCAACGGTCACCGGGAAAAAATCACCCTGGAATACGAGCCGAGAGCCGGGCCTGGGGTTTCCCGCCATAAGTTCGTCAAGCTTATGACTTGTTTCCCCAGGTCTTGAGTTTGCTAGGCCATTCAAATCATAAATTAGGTTCCCACCGCAAAAATGTTAGTAAACTTTGTTATACTTTTTGTTTTGTGTTTACCTGCTTCTTTTGTCCTTTCCTTGTGATGTCTAACAGGAATGGAAAACATACGAGTGAGAGTAGCTGTGCTCAAAGCAGTTTTTTTTTGTGGGGTATTTGGGATTCCGCACCAAATAATCACGTGATCAAAAAGCTTCGCTCTAATAATAACATTTACCAACGCTGCATCTTTGTTTTAAACAAAAATGCCAGGTATAGCCCAACTTAAAAAAGATGGTTACCCAGGTATGACCACGTGGAGGTACTGACATGCATACCCATCAATGACATGACTTTTTTTCTTGTAGGAAAAGTTTCTTGGCATTATTTGGTTATTATGGACCTTGCTTGGCCTTGTTCCAGCGGGTTCTTGAGTGAAGAAAAAAAAAAGGAAAAATCAAAAACATGCCTTTTGACCCTGAAAAAAAAAGAAATGAGGAGGCAGTCAGCTGGTCATAAAAAGGTGCCAAACTAAAAAAGGTAAAGAGAGGGTTTCAAATGGAAACTCAATTTTCGGTTTAATTTCCAAATAGAACTAAATTAACTATGTTTGATATAATAGAGATCTGCATTCTCCTGGTCTGTGCTTGACATCTTTCATTTCAAAAAGATAGCCTTCTTTTTTTTTGAACAGTAGCAAGCTCCCGCTTCCATTTTGCTTGTTTTTGGTCGTATTGACAAAAAAACAGCAGAGGAATTTTGGTTGCACAACTACTTGAGAGCATGTTTCTCGGCTAGTTTCATTGCTTTTCCAACGTTATGCTTCCCTACGGATAGCCTTGGTTCGTAGCTTTAAAATGAATCTAAACACGCCTAGGCATCATCACCCCATTGTGGTGTAATCGCAATAAACAGTAAAGGACAACCAAAAAATCATCAAGAAATTGGTGGGAAAAAAAAGGTGACTGAAACCAAGAATGTTCTATTGTTGTACCAATAGGAAATCACTTTGTCCCCAGAATGGGCAACGATCGATCTACTGATCGATCTTGATTGCGTCGTTTCAAATCCCCTTTTTTTCCCCATTTTTTTTGGTTGTCCCATTTCTGTTTACTACGATAAATCGACAGTACAGTGGCATTGAAAAGGCGTTCTTGGTTTCATTTTAAAGATTAGAACCTAGAGCATACATAGGCACATAGAGGGTAAGAAAGTATTAAAACTGACAGAGTAAAGGGCTCTCAAGTTATTGTTACCGAAATTCATCAGCTATTTTGAAGAAAAAAAAAACGCAAACGCTCGCACAGGATCATGGCCATCTCCAAGACAAAGCGAGAGCACCGGTTGTTGTAAAGTACATAGCCATCTGTCGCAGCAGGGTAGATGATAGTGTTGCCCATAAAATCAAGCTTTTGCGAAGCAAGGACCACACCAAAATTATGCACAAGTTCTGGTATTCCCCTTCTCTGGCACACCTATTTTCCCTTTCTTCCGCTTACAAGCCCACAACCTTTCCTACCCATATCTCCTCAACCAGTCATTGTACAACTCTCATAAAACTATGCATTTTCTCATTGACCCTGACTCTACGTCGAACAGTCATGCATTCCTTTTTACTTCTCGTCATTCACTCACTATGCCATTGTTTGTTTTGACCTTATTCTTCCAAATCGGGAAATGCACCTTTCACCCGTCGTCATCGGTGAAAGTTTGCAATTGTTATTCAATCCTTCTGAATATCGGGCTGTCACCTACAAAATGTATCTTCTATTGGTGGTGTCAAAGACAAGTCATTGGCTCTCCTAGATCAAAAAGTCGATGTTTTTACAATTCTAGGCTTGGCCACCTGGTCAAAGACTTAACCTAGCGGTCAGCGAATAAAAAGCTTGCTTTTTTTTTTTTTTTTGGTCTGTCTCCAATGGGCACCAAATCTACTGCTTTTTTGTCTTTGTCATCCAACCATCAGCCACTCCCAACATGTGAAAGGTACATGAAAAGCCTCACTCACGAGTCATATCTCATTACTTTTCACGAAGCTGCAAGGACGCCATCGCCAAACGCAAAGATGCAGAGTGGACTTTTTGCATAACCGTGTCAAGGAAGATACACCAATGGCCTAACCTTCTACTCTCTATCACATAGAAAACAGATCATTGAGCCTGTGCTTGCAATTCTAACCCTAAGCCTTCCTAATTCTAACCAGAACGTTACTTCAAGGAATCTTAATGTGCTGCTGCTAGTTTATTAAAAATCTATTTTCAAAAATCAATATGACGCCATGCATTGTTGTAATCACTAGATCTAGCTCTTGAATCCCTGTCAAATACCCTTGGAGCGAGACTTTGGAGACCAATGTTCAAGGAGATGTGAGAAAAAGAAGGCGGAAAAAAAAAACTGCGGGGCGGGCATCTTATTTGCCTGACAGCTTAGTTTACTGGTGGCCAAGCCTAGAATCGTAAAAACATCGACTTTTTGATCTAGGAGAGTTATGACATATTTTGCTTGATACCACCAATAAAAGATGTGTTTTGTAGGTGACAGCCTGATTTTCAGAAGGATCGAATTACAATTTCAGGGTTTCACCCATGACGAGGGGTGAAGAGGTGCAATTCCTGATTTGGAAGGAAAAGGTTGGAGAGCTTGTACCAAGCCAATGATAGGACCACCAAAGAACCTTCCGCCCTTCATCGACCGTCAGGCTGTTGTTAATCAGAGGGTTGTGGAGCACACTTGCCGGCCAGGATAGCCGCAGCTACGGCTCTGGAGTGGGTTTCGTCGAGAAGGCTGCTGATGTGCGAAAAAAGAGAAAAAGTAAGAGATAAGAAGAAATGGTGGCGCGCCTCCCTCACCACTCTCTCAATAAAAAAACCGCAACAAAACACACACAACCTTTTTTTTTTTAAAAAAAAAAAGCCGTTTTCTCAATGCAACCCCCCAGGTAATCTGGTCAAATTTCACAGTGAAAGATTTCTCTTCATAAGTTCATTCCAAACTGTGAATCAATTTTTATCTAATAGATCAAAGTGCAATTTGGCATGGGTGCAAGCCCTTACGAAAGGCATGGATACCAATAAATCCAAGTTAATTAGTGAAGGCTGTCCAGCCAACTTGGTGTCGATTCTCTACTTACTTGACAGATCAAAAGAAGAAGAGTCATTGGTTGCTTCAAATCCCTCTTTCTTTTTTTTAGGCACCTTGTTCTCCTCTTTTCTTTAGGTCCATCATCAAATCAACTCTAGCATTTACCCCATCTTTGGGCCATTGTTTACTTGAAAGATAACATATTGAAACCAACCTTTAAATAAATCATACGTTCAGGATGGCTAAAAAAAAGGTTCCTGCCATGCCAACTTTTCTTTGCATTTTTGCCAAAGGACAATCAATCGCCACCACTTTCGACACCAGTACTTTTCACCAACTTTTTAATAGTAATACTGTATATATCTTTTGATATGGAGACGCTATAGATATCTGTTTTCGCCATGCGTGTGGTTGCTTTTTATAACATGCAAGCCGAGAGTCCTTGTAACACAATCGGTGACCCCCCGCTTTTTAATTTTCCAGTTTTTTTTTTTTTTTTTCACTTGACATGATCTACCTGCTACTGCCACAGCTGTTACTTCTCATCATGATTTTCATCCAGATGCTCTAAGTATGTATTTGATTAGATTTGTGAGGATTTATTTCCTGACTTTAATGTTTATGAATAGTAAGCTTTGGATATGCTAGGCTTGGTCAGCAGTTCATCACTGGATATACTGACTGCGCTGTTCGTCGGCATGAATAGCTTGTGATATGCAGTTTCGTGCTGTCAAGAGAGACCGTGCATTTACCTTCTCCTTGGAGATGGTGTCTTCCATCGTTTTAATATCCAAGGGCAAAGTTTCCTTGGTAGTATAGGTAGACCTTGCCTTAAAATAAGTGTTAAGGATGTCGCTGAGAGAAAGTCGACGTCAGCCATCATCTTGTAAGTTTGCTTGTTGAGCAATGGTAGACTCGGCTATCGGATACCATTGCCTTGCTACACCATTTGGCAGATATTGTCTGATGACTCGACTTGATGGATGGAGAAGGCAGGTTGACAAGGTTTGATGCCATGCTATAGCAATAAAAAATGGAGTGATCTTCCTCCCCCTCTCTGCGCTCCAGAGCCTTCCAGCAGATTGAGATTAGCGGCAGCTCTTTCACCGACAGGCAACTTTCCCCTTAAAAAAAAATTCTCAACTTTCAAACCTCCACAGGGTTCAACGTCCAAAGTGTGAGCTTGCATACTTCCACCTGCTTGCTTTCCCATGAAAGTCAAGACAACGACACTTGATGAGCAGGCATCCGGAAACCACAGAGCAAAAATGACAAATAAAGGCACAGGCAAGCATACCAACCAGTGGAGTGTTGTAAATTTGAGTTCCCATGAAAAAAAAAAAAAAAAAAAGATCAGAATTTCTTGTAGAACTAAAAAGCACATGTCACTTTTTACTTACCAATACAAGCCATTGGTACCTGGGCCATTTGCAGTCGATGGACACTTGTAGGAAGCATGACATAAAAAATAAAAAAAAGGCGGTCAGGCATGGGAGCTCATATTGGAAATATAAATGAAAACTTACCAAAAGATTCAAGCTCCATAAAAGGTCTAAATGATAACTTCCACTAGCGCAAAATGAAATGGTTTTTGCCGATAAACCATCCCATTTGCGCTAGGGACTAAGAGAAAAAAAAAATAGTATGAGAACGGTAAGTTGTTAAGCATCTTCCAAAAGAGTAATGTAAGTACCTGATCTATGGTCTTGACCCAGAAAAGTGCCCAGTTAGGTATGTACTAGCCCAATATGTGCAGTGAACAGGATGAATCCATCGTGCATGTGTCATTTTGCCGAAGTTTCTTTCTGCAAGTGTCAAAGTAGAAAAACAGTAAGGCATACACTTCTTCAGTTACCTGTTTCATCGGATCTAATCGTTGAGAAAAGAAAAAAAAAACGCGAGTACGGTCGCCATCAACGGATTCAGAGACAAAACCACAATCCCCACCATAGCCAGAAGGAGGGTTGTTCTATCATCACGCAATGAGGTTGAGGAGATCAAGCTCCGAGGCTGGCTTGTCTAGTTGCAAACTCTATGTCTAAATGCACGGTTTCTCTAGGTCTTGGTCTAGGTCTAAGGACAAAACTTGTCTACTAAAAGAAAAAAAAAGTGAGCTTGGACGTCAGGATCAATTTTTTCTTTTTGATCTTACGATGATGGGTATAGGCAGCCAAGATTGCCAAAAGGTCTATGTCTATGTCTTGATGCCAAATGGGTATACATGGAGGGTATATGCCAAAACTTGTCTACTGTGTAAAAGAAAAAAAAAAGTGAGCTTGGACGTCAAGATCAATTTTTTCTTTTTGATCTTACGATGATGGGTATAGGCAGCCAAGATTGCCAAAAGGTCTATGTCTATGTCTTGATGCCAAATGGGTATGCATGCAGGGTATATGCCAAAACTTGTCTACTGTGTAAAAGAAAAAAAAAGTGAGCTAGGGCGTCAGGATCAATTTTTTCTTTCGATCTTACGATGATGGGTATAGGCAGCCAAGATTGCCAAAAGGTCTATGTCTATGTCTTGGTGCCAAATGGGTATACATGCAGGGTATATGCCAAAACTTGTCTACTGTGTAAAAGAAAAAAAAAGTGAGCTAGGGCGTCAGGATCAATTTTTTCTTTCGATCTTACGATGATGGGTATAGGCAGCCAAGATTGCCAAAAGGTCTATGTCTATGTCTTGATGCCAAATGGGTATACATGGAGGGTATATGCCAAAACTTGTCTACTGAGTAAAAGAAAAAAAAAGTGAGCTAGGGCGTCAGGATCAATTTTTTCTTTCGATCTTACGATGATGGGTATAGGCAGCCAAGATTGCCAAAAGGTCTATGTCTATGTCTTGATGCCAAATGGGTATGCATGCAGGGTATATGCCAAAACTTGTCTACTGAGTAAAAGAAAAAAAAAGTGAGCTAGGGCGTCAGGATCAATTTTTTCTTTCGATCTTACGATGATGGGTATAGGCAGCCAAGATTGCCAAAAGGTCTATGTCTATGTCTTGGTGCCAAATGGGTATACATGCAGGGTATATGCCAAAACTTGTCTACTGTGTAAAAGAAAAAAAAAGTGAGCTTGGACGTCAGGATCAATTTTTCTTTTTGATCTTACGATGATGGGTATAGGCAGCCAAAATTGCCAAAAGGTCTATGTCTATGCCTTGGTGCCAAATGGGTATGCGTGCAGGGTATATGTCTAGATGAAGGGTATATGTCTAGGTCTACCAAAACTTGTCTACTGTGCAATAGGATGGGAGATAAAAAAGGAATAAAAGATAAAAAGGCACTGCAAGATATTCATAGGCTTCATGTTACTTCTTGTCTTTTTTTTACTTTTTTTCTTTTTTGCTTTTTTTGTTTTTTTTTCATTCTTTTCATGTTACTTCTTGTCTTTTTTTTACATTTTTTCTTTTTTGCTTTTTTTTTTTTTTTCATTCTTTTCATGTTACTTCTTTTTTTTTCAAGTATTGCAGGCTTATAATATATAAAAGTTATCTTTTTTCAAGCATTTTTTTTAACTCCTTTTTTGTCAAAACGTTCTTCTTGGCATGGGCGTAATGATGGCTTTTGACCAAACAAGCGGAGCGAGGACGAAAGACACTGGAAGGAGCAGGAGCCATGCTGGTGGAGTTAGGCGGAACCATGTCGATCGGTGCAGCAGGGGCTTTGGTGGTGGCATGCCTGGTGACAAAGGTGCGGGCCATAATGACAGAGCCAATGGCAAGAAGGAGGAGGAACCAGCACCAACGAGGAACAAAGGTGAGTTCGTTGCTGACAGAGACAGGCAGCGGGAAGGACGGGTGAACCATCAAGGCTGTGTTGGCGGGGACAGCATACAATGGATGAACCATTAGTTCAGAAGTAGTAACTATGGGAGGTGGCACATCGGTGGTAGGCAGGTTAAGCAAAAGCATCAGAACTCCGAAAATCATCGTAAAAATCTGGGAGGAAAAAGAAAGGAAAAAAAAAAGGAAATGAAAAAAAAGGTCGGTTTGACCCTGTTTTTTGTCGGACATTCGGGCGGACCGTGAATGGCCATTTGGCAGTGCTGATCTGAAATAAAAAACGAAGGCAAGCTGACGTTGAGGATACAAAAATGTACTGAAGCAGATTATTTTTCTTCCAATACGGAATTTACTCCCAGGATTTGTTGAATGGGTGATCTTCCTATAAGAAGAGGATGATAGAAAAAAAAATAAATGATATTGTCGCCGTAAGCCAATGGGAAGCACTCCCGTTTGTGGGGTAAGTGTCCGTGCGCGGTGCTTCCCTTTTGCAATGAAGATCGTCGTTCGAAATGAATACTACACACATGATGATGATAACAACGTATATATGCGAAGAAAATAGGCATCCTTCTTCGAATATCTAATGGCTACCAAGGTTTAGTCGAGGCTTTTGTTCGATAATGAAAAAAAAATATCAAAAAATGAACCGCCGCATTTAGCCAATGGGAAGCATACCTAGGTTGTGCCAACGACCGTGCGCACTACTTTTTGCTGGCCAGAACGTTTTTAGAAATGAAAAACTTAAACGGTAACAATACAAGAAATGACGAAAAATTTGCTACCAATTTAAAGGGATACCAGGATTTTTGTCGCTAGGCCAGTGGTGTATATGAAAAAAAAATGAAAGGCGGAGCACGTACGGCCTCCTGTTTGTCCAGAAGCCAGAAACTTTTTTATTTCTTGATGTGCCTGGCACTGATAGTTGCAGTAGAACGAGCTCAGTAAAACAAGCTCAGCCTCTTATCAACGACATGTTCCTATTTCAGGTTGAGCTTACAGCTAGCCAGTCTCCAACAACAGGGGAAAGCGAAAGCTATACCTGCTGGCATCTTTGTACCTGACCACTGTTATTGCTGCTCCACCTCATATGCGTTCATCCCTATTTTACCAGCAGGAACGTCATCATACACCCTGTGCTGTGTTTCCTGATGAACACGCAAAGTGAGATCGAATGCACCGAAAAGCAGATGTGGCCGAATGTGTTCAAACACGGGGTTATGGATGGCATGAGACCAAAAATAAGTTTTATTTCTGATATCAGAATTGATTCCATTGTTGGGAAGAGCGAGACTTTAATTGAGGTTGACAATTAACAAGGAAATCAGCGTTTGAATGTTATATGAGGGATAGTGAATGGGCGGAGAGGGCAAATGGCAAATGAGTGGGTGATGCCTTTTCTTTTTTATTTAAAAAAAATGAGTTGATGCAAGTGGTTCAACGATGATGTCATACAACTTAGCATCGCAGTGTCAGCCAAAGTTCTGAATAGAGACGCCTCATCACGTGCTGTTTGTGTATGAATTTTGGTGGCTATGCAATAGTTCATGGCAAAACCTTGATGGGCCATTGCTTTGAACAAAAAAACGTGAATGCGTTGACATTCTTTTTGTGTAGGTCCGATTAAACTTTTGTAGGGGACCAAGTTTTTGTGAAAGAAGGAGGCTTGTTGCTAAAAAAAAACATGTTGACTGATAATGATTTCGCAGCCAGCATGTGAACGATATAGGCTTGACACCTCAGATCGCCCTTAAGTTAGTATGGCGGGAAAATAAAATAAAAAAAAGCCGGGTGTGGATGCAAGCCTGCTGGCATGAGAGCTGTGTTGTTGCAAGCCAAAAATCCAAGACCAGCCTCCACCAATCTACTCTAAACTGTGCATCCTGCTAGTCCTTGGTGACCTTTGGGGCTAGTATCCAAAATCCTAACCTTGCTCGATATGTGACTACAGGAGCATGCCAGAGTCTGGCGGTCTCTCAGCCTTTCTTTTTTTGGAATGTGTCTCTTCTCTTTGCACGGAAAGCCCTGATGTCATCTCTTCCGATCTCACCATTAGAAAGCTAACATTCACAGCTATCCATAGATCCAAAGAACACGAAAAACAGAGCAATATTGAAGGTGATATGGGAGAATCACTATCGGGGAAGGGACGAGCTTACTTTTTTGTAAAAAAATAGCTTTAACCATGACCTGAATGTTCCGCTACCCTTCAAAAAAAAACCAAAGCTGCTAACATTGGCTGGAAGGGAGTTAGTATCGATAATATACGGTGCGCATCGAGTTTCCATTCTTGAATGCTTGGAAAAAGCTATGCTCTTTCCCTGACGAGTAAATTGCTGCCCATGGTATAGACGCCCTTGTCAACCCAGTGGTTTCCTTGTGAAGCTGAACACGCTCGCTGGCAAAAGCCAATCGGTCATGCTGGACAGTCTGGCTATCGTGGGGAGCCAGTGATGGTGATGTGGTATATGGGGTGGCGTGTTTAGTGACGCAGATTCTCTTTGCCTTTCTTGGAGTGCCATGAGAATAGACAGTGCAGCATTGAGCTTTTCTTCCACCCGCTGCCTCGTAGTGTTGTCATGCACATCCTGCATTAGACAACGGAAGCAGCATTGTTGGGTCTTGATTCAGAGGATGAGAGGCAAGCGATCGATGACATCCGGATAAAAAAGCAGACAGGGCCACAAGCGGCGGCAAAGGGAGAGCCTCCTAGACTGTTGCTGACAGATTTGGAAGTCGATGATGTAGCACGTTTCTGCCGAAACCTCTTTTCGGTGTTCGAGCATAAAGGGATGGCGTCGAGATGGCTTGCAATATGAAGAGATGTTGTACGTAATGCTGGAGATAACGATGATCAAGACGACAGGAATGGACTTCATAAGATCACGTCTGCGATCTTTCCTGTTCTTGTCTCCGTTGGCCATGGTTGGAAGGTGTCATGCGCACTTGTTTTTTTTAAAAAAAAAAACATCATTAGATCATTACCAGGTAAGCAATGCACTGCCAATTCGAAGAGGGCAAGGTCTGCCGCTTGTTCTGCCATGAGTGAAGAAAAAAAAAGTGAAAGTGAAAAAAAAAAACCAGTCCAGTCATGCTCTCGCTTTTTGTGTAACCGCCATCATCCAAAGCCTGTAACCAATAGCAGCAGCCTACTGACTGGCCACTTTTTGAAAGTGGAGTAGAAGTCAGCAAAGGCGGCCAGTTTCCTATCCATGTTCTCTTTTTCTCTTTGCCAATCTGAAAAGCAAACATTTTCTGCAGAGCACTTTCAATATCAGTGAACCGGCGTAAAATTACGCATGGTTAGAAAGCGAACTGCGGTTGTTGCTCTGATCGCTTGGGGACCCCCTGGTGAAAATGGCCGATTTTTTCATTTTTTAAGCTGGTGGATCAGAGGAGTCGACACGAAACTGATCAAATATTGGCTGAGCAACCTTCTCCAATCGACGTCATTTTTTCAGGGTCATCATCATTTATTGCTTTGAGTGTTTTTACAAAATACCACATCGCCCTGACCACCCAAAAGTGCTGTGCAGTGTTTCCTTTTTTTTTTTTTTTTTTTTTACAAAACGTAGAGATTGTTCATTTTCAACTCCCGCGCATTTGCTTTCTTTTTTTTTCAGGTCTGTCGTCTTTTTCCATGGGCGCCTAATCTTCTGCTTTTGTCTTTGTCAAAGGTACATGAAATGCCTCACGTTCGACTCATACCTCATTACTTTTCACGAAGCCGCATGGACACCATTGCCAAACGCAAGGATGCAGTCCAACCTTGGCTGAAGGCTGGTGTCGACTTTATGCATAATTGCGTCGTCGTTGACAAGTCAATAGACTAGCCTCCTACTCTCCATCTCATAGAAAACAAAACATTGGACCTGTGCTTACATTTCAAACTCTAGGCCTACCTTATTTTAACCAGCATGTTGCTTCAAGGAATCTTCATGTGCTCCAGCTAGTTTATCAAAAATTTATTTTCAAAAATCAATATGGCACCATTCGTTATCGTAGTCACTAGAATCAGCTCTTGAATCCCTGTCGAAGGCACTTGGAGCGAGACCTTGGAGACCAATGTTGAAGGAGATGTGAGAAAAAGAAGAATGAAAATGTGTGGCGGGATCTAATGGCTTTCTTTGATGACGATAGGCGAAATGCACAATTCCCGATTTGGAAAGAAATGGTCAACAGAAAAATGGCAGAGTGAGTGAATGACGAGAGGTACAAAGGATTTTATGGGTTGTCAACATAGAGGCATGGTGAATGTGTAAAATCATAGTTTACCAGGGTTATGCAATGACTGATTGAGGAGATATGACAAGGAATGCTTATGAGCTTGTAAGCGGAGGAAAGAGCAGTATCGGTAGGTCAGAGAAGGTGAGTGTCTGAGGTTGAGCATGATCTTGGCGTGGTTCTGGTTTCGCAAAAGCTTGAGGTTATGGACGACAATATCATCACCTAGCCTGCTGCGACGGATAACTATCTGCTTTGCAACCGACCCCCTCACTTTGTCTTGGAGATCGTCATGATATTGTCGCTGATGAGCCGCGCAAGTTTTGGTGTCAAAATCGCGGTTGTTCCACCCGTTTCCTCGAAGATGAAGTACATTTGTCATCAGGCTCGTTTCGATCGCAAAATATTGCTGCCAGATAATGACACCTGCGTAAAAAAAAGAAAAGGTGAACAGCCATTTTAATCCACGTCTTTTTTTTCCAACAGTGATAATGTTATTGACAGGTACTGCCCCTTGTTCGTGATGGCAACCACACTTTATTTACTGACATTTGCCAGGCTAGCCGTCTGGCCACTACTGCGGTATACAGCACGCCGCAGATGGCGACGATCAACCGGGTGCCGTTCAGCGACCTGCGTTCTCCGGTGGAGCAGCTGTATCCATGTGAAAGATGAAACTGAATGAGGACCTGTCCAAGCCAATGGTGTTTCTGACGACGCCTCGTCCGCTGGCGTTGGAACAGTCTGTGGCTACTCCTACCTAAACCACCCGTCCAATCGCTTTGGCCACCATCAGCATTTGGTGTTTTCTTGGAAAACCCGTTGATCAAGCAACGCATCACTCAACCTGCTGGCCCATGGAACAAGGTTTTTGTCAAGGAATGGTTCGCCCAGGCGTTTCCTCTTCTCAACATGCTTTTCACCCTCATGCACTAGTCATATGATGAGCCCGCCCGCGTCGAGGAGATCCCCTGCTTCAAGAGCGCCATCACCGCTGCCAACCGCATCACCTTCTACCCGCGAAACCTGTTCTGGATGAACAGTGCTTTGATGCTGGAACCTTTCCATCAAAAGAGCCGCACGAACCGGCACATGGACAAGTTCATTGCGAGGTTTCTGCCCCGTAAAGTCGCTGAGCTGGTCACGCAGTATCTCGCCCTCATCCACCACAGTGGATATGTAAGAAAAAAAAAAAAAAAAAGCGGATGCTCAATATTTTTATCCAGCTTCTGGTCAATGATTGTCCTCGGCAATCACTTGTGAATTCATTTGGCACGCACCTGTTTGTGAACCAACATGGCAAGGTGACCTCTGGCCTTCGCCGCGGTTTCATGCAGTGGTTAACCACGGCCAGCATCGTCTCCCTCACTCTCTGTTAGTATCGCCAGATATTGCCTTTGCCCGGAGAAAGCTTGGCCAAGGTCAAGTTGCAAGCATGAGCAGCACCGCCCAGATCATGGACTTGCAACCTGGTCACTCGACTAACTCGCAGGTCCGTTCTATGGAGTCATCTACGCCGATCCATCAATCATATGCTCTGATTTTGTGGGATTCTATTGCTGCTTCCATCGTAGGACATCGTTTGCTTGGTGCAGCAATTGATAAAAAGAAAAGGTGGTGGCTCACTTTTTTTTTTTCTGTATGCGTAGATGACGGTTGCTATCGAGGAAAGCGGTCTGATTCAGCCATTGTTCCCTCTGCCTCGACTGACTCGGGTAATGCCAATGTCACCACCACTGCCTCGACTACTCCTGCCGTCACTGCAAAACCCGCTTTTGCGGGACCGTCTCCTGAAAAAAAAAAAAAAAAAAGGTCTCTAAATCGTCAATGAGACTGTGAAAAACTGTTCGCTGGGACTAAGTCGATGAAGAGCGAGACCGAAAAAAAAAAGACTGTTCAATTCTGAAAATCAGATTAACGGGAAGAGAGATAGTGTAACGCGGGTAGAGAATATATAGGAGAGACGGAGATTGCAATCTACAAGATGATGAGCGGGAAGAGAGGACCGATGATGTCCCAGTAAATGAGTGATACCTCTTTTATTTTTTTTTTGTATTTGCCGTAACAGAGAGAATGGATCAATCTTCACGGTAGCAAGGCGTCGTGAATGAGCATCAGTGGGCTTTGAGGCCACCTTTTGAAAAAAATCAGCCAATCGGAAGGCCGCCTTTGTCTGCGAGCCACCCAGCCATGCTACTTGGCACCAAAATGCCTGGCCAGCCTTCATGGATTGACCAGTTATTTTGCCACTCATGTGCTCCACAACGACTCCACCCCACACAAAACCCAACGTTGATCCATTCCTTCAAGAATTGCAATAACCCCATTTTGTCTGTCACCTTCCTCCCTCTTGCGAAACGCAAAATGACCACCCAGCTATTTCGCAACGAAGCCCTACCCACTTGCTTACCCTAATTCTGCACCAATGCATCCAACATATGAATCCTTTTCCCCATCACGATCCACAACTTTTACCGACATGCATCCTTTGGCACCCGCCGTGCCGTTCTCTCTCATCCACACCCAGTGTGCCCGCACACGTCAAGTCCTGCCTTTTGCAAAAAAAAAAAAACGACTACAAACCGAACCAAAAAAAAAACCGTGCCCTCTCCCCACCCCCTCAAAAAATACATGCTTGCTTCGAGCTTTTGCAAAAAAAAAAAAAAAACGACATAAACCTCTCCCCCTAAAAAAATACAGCCCCACCTGCCTCTTTTGGACAATCCCTGCCCCCAAAAATCAACGCCCCGCAAGCAAAAAAAGTGGGCTTCTCCGGGAATCGAACCCGGGACCACCCGCACCCTAAGCGGGTATTATACCACTAAACCAAGAAGCCCTTCTTATTCAAAGGACTTCGCCGCACGCTGTCAGCTCCCGGGGACGTTTTCTGCGCGCTGATTGGCTGGCGGGGTGTCATTTCTGCTGGATTTGTGGGCGGTGCGGGGCCGGCACCGCTTGGCTGCCGGCGCAGCCCTGCGACGACGTCCGGCGTAGGCCGGGGCAGTCCGGTGCCGGGGTCGTCGCGGTGCGGGTGATCGTGAACCCAAAGCTGGTGCTAATAGCAGCACTATGATTGGGGCAGCCGGACGGGATCGGACCCTGCCGGGCCAATGCGCAGCTCCGGTGCCGGCACGGTGCGAATGGCATGAAAATCAAGTTTGCTGCAAAATTGCAGCCTGCTGATTGGACAGGAGGGTCGGAGCTGGCCGGGCTGCTTTGAAATGCCGGACTTGAATGCCAGCGCTTAGAACAGCTGTGCGGGATTTTGGTGTGCTGTAAAAAAAAAATGATCTTCTGTTTCATGATGGTGAATCCTGAATTTGGGCATTACGATCTCTCGCGCAAGTCATGGTCATTCAGATGACAGAAAAGAAACGGCTATTGCTAGAGTTGTGAGTTCCAAGAATGAGATGATCGATTCCATGGCCGAAAGAATCAGGGCAGGGATTAGAAAACGGGCGATTCAAGTAGATGCTGCCGCCGGGCTGTCGTTCTGATACGATAGCATGTCAATACCACGTTGACAGAAGCGAGCGTGCTGAAAAAAAACGATAGATACTGGAGCCGTTGCGGGCAAAAACGACGCTTGCTGGGACCACCGCCAGCGTCAACGGCTTTTTTTTTTTTTTTTTTGGACAGTGGGGCCAAAATGGCATTGCCATGTCATTTTGGCAGCCATGCACATCACCATCCCCACCCATTGACCTTTGTCCATCTCGGATTCCTTGCTGCAATAACGCTGCGTCAGCCGACTTTCTTTTTTTTTTTTTCTTTTCTGCAGAGTGTAAGTTGAGGCCAAAATGACATTGTCCAAATTGCGGCCATGCACATCACCATCCCCGCCCGTTGATCATTGCTCATCTCGGATTCCTTGTAAATTCTCTGCCACGGACAAAAACGCGCTTGCCGGACACAACGCCAGCGTCAGCCGTCTTTTTTTTTTTTTTGCAGAGCAGTAGTTGCGGCCAAAATGGCATCCCCTCCTGCAAAGATCTGGCAAGCGTGCGGCCGCGGCATTTGAAAATAGCAAGTTCATTTTTTCGATTTTTAAGTGGGGGGTCGGAGGCGGCACCCATCCTAGACTTTTTTTTCAGAAATTTTATTTGGCTGTGACGTAGCAGAGCAAGAGGTCAAAGCAAAGAGGTAGCAGAAGGACGGTTATAGGGATGAGTGTGGGAGAAGGCGGGCTTCGTCGTGTAGTACTGGATAGACTTTATTGACGGTGGCAAGTACGTTGGTGACGGTGAAGGGGACTTCGTCAAAGATATGGCGCCAATGGACTGACCAGATGGCGGCGAGGACGGAACCGAAGACAAGAGGGGACGAAAGAGACGAGGTGCCCAGACGTAGCGGTGGGCAAGACGAGGAGGTGACGGAGGTGGTCACTGACTCGATGGAGTCGAAAGGGGTGGCAAAGTGTTGTTGCCAAGCCAGGCGATCCAGACAAAAAGTACCAGCTTCAACCAAAATTCAACCTCCGCCAGTGCTCCCAATTTGGCATGCGGCCAGCAGTAGCAAGCTGGAAGTGCAGCAAGCCACGGCAGCTCAGTTACTTTGCTATTACTTCACGCACTGTTATACCCGTCGTGGGCTAGTTTGTGACACAGTTTGGCAGTTTTTTCCAGGATTGATCATCTCTCCTCGTGATGAGCTGAACCAGCTATGCAGTGCTGGTTTTTGATTGAACCGTTCAAAGGAAAAAAAAAAAAAAAGTGGAAACACACCGCTCTTCTCTTTTTTTTTTTTTAAAGAACTTTTCCCTGCTGCGTTTTCATCCGTTGAAAGATGAGTTAGCGGACTGGGATGGTGACCATCAATACCAATGGCTGCGTGATGGGATATCAGTGCATGATACGGTAGATTTGGAGCCGATCGCGTTCTTTTTTATAGATGCATTGGAAAAAAAAAAAAGTCGCACGGTAACGTGGATGACAATAGTATAGTGATGGCGATGCATTGCTTCTTTGGCGGTGGGTCGATGGCTGCTGTCACATTAGGTACGCTGTTGGAGCCGGCCATTTTGCGCACTTGTATAGGTTTGACGATGGACTGGGTGGCTGCTTGGTTTCGATTGGCCGTTGGGAGCCAAAATGAGGCAACCCCCCCTTTTCTCATTATTTTCCTGTTGCTCTAGGATTTGTTCTGGACCCAGCCTCTAGCCAGAAAACGTCGATGGATGTCATTAGCACGAAATCATCACCGTGGGCCACCATGAACTTTGACAAGGGACCTAACATTCTTGGCGGATGCAGCACTCAGCTCGACCAACCATTTGGCACGCCGCACGTTTCCACTCTCAGAAGCCACGGTGGTGCGCTATGGATGAAGCGACAGCAATAGACGATGAAGGCGCTGTGGCGTTGACAGGGGTGGAAGCCGGGGCAATGACGCAAAGTCAAATGCTGATGGGGCTCTACAGTTTGGAGGTTTGTCCATGTGTGCATCGACGGTTCCCTGCGACGGAGGGTGCCACACGCAGATAGAGCTTCGTCAACGATCATAACAAAAGAAAATGCAAAGAGAAGCCTCATAGGTCTTATCGCTGAATAAAGAATAGCCGTGCTAAGAAAAAATCTCTGTTTGAGCCTCACGCACATCGCAGTATTTGAATTTTTATTTTCTTTGTGTTTGATCGGCTTTTAAGCGGGGGAGTCTGAGGTGATCCAACGCCAAGTGGCATGGTATTTTCTGCATCAATGCATTAGAGATGATTGGTCACATCAATACAATCACTCAGCAGCGCGTTGGGTCATTTCCAGTTTAAAGACGGCAGGAAACCTAGACAAAAAACATCGGCTGCCCAAGCTATTCTGCTATTTTTCGTCGCTTGCCCTCCCTTTAGTTCTTACAGTTTTTCGCATCATTGTTTCTCATCGTGCACTAGTTTTAGATGCCATTTGGCGGTCAGACCAGGTTCCATGGTCCTTCCATAAACTGAATCAGCCATGCAAGCCTAACATGGAAAATAAAAAAGAACCGCCGCTCCCTCCTTTTTTCTTTCTTTCTTTCTTTTTTTTTTTTTACCTTTTCCTTGCTGCGTCTTCATCCGCTGGGGGGATATGGTTGATGGGTAGATGGGTAGGGATGGGCAGCGTCATTACCAATGGCGGGTGAGAGGCTATTGGTACGTGATGGGATGGCCAATGGACATTTGGGATTGAAGCTGATCGTGCTCACTTTTTATAGATGCTTTGGAAGTAAAACATGAGGTTTGCCGCGATCGGCCAGCCAATGTCCAGAATGGGTGCTGGTGGTCAGTGCTGTACAGGAAGAGGCCATGCGTTTAGCAATGGTGCAGCCTGAATGGGCAGGCAAGAATGCTTGTCTCTAATGGCGTCCGGCTGCTTTTTGAAATCTCACGCAGGTGAGGCGGAGGCAGGTGGAAAAATGAACTTGGATGAAAACGATTGGCACACACAGAAAAGAGATGGACGACCTTGGAAGCTCTAGGACAAACTGGTTTTTTTTTTTTGGTAGGTCAAGTAGAAAGCCGCCAGTTTGGGGAGGTTCTAATTGGCGGTGGGTGTTGGCTCGATGAATAAAGCTCTCCTGTGCGAACATGACTGGGACCTGTACCTGGATTCGGCGCTATGGGCACTGAGAATTCGGAAACACGCAACCGTAGGATACAGCCCATTCTACCTGGTATATGGAAGAGAACCTGTACTGCCTGGTGATGCTTTGAGACCATACACGGAAGCTCCTTTGGATAAAGACCAAGTCGCAAGATGGACTGCTGACGAACTGGAAGCACTAGGACACGCCCGTGGAGCAGCTGAGCACCGCTCCAAAACAAGATTCCAGCAAGATGCCGAGCGATGGAACACGGTGGCTAACCATGTCATATTCAACGTGGGTGACTACGTATTACAGCGTGTGGAGCAGAAACATAGCGGCCTGGAACCCCAATGGGAAGGACCATATAGAGTGTTCAAGAAAAATATCGACTCTGATACGTATTGGTTGGAAACTCTTGGTGGTGTGCTCGTAACGATTGGGTGCATGTACATCGTCTAAAGAAGGCCAAGACACCGGACGAACTAGCATTGACTAGACCCTGGCACGATGTAGTGGCTTCAAGAGCTAGATGGCCTGCTGGTCCCCTAAGAGACCGTTCTATTCTGGAAAAAGATGACCCCACTGCAATGGACTCTCAAAGAGCAATCGTCAGTAATCCAGCCTCAAACGTTGTGGAAACCATACCCGTGAATTACATCGTATAAAGAAGGCCAAGACACCGGACGAACTAGCATTGACTAGACCCTGGCACGATGTAGTGGCTTCAAGAGCTAGATGGCCTGCTGGTCCCCTAAGAGACCGTTCTATTCTGGAAAAAGATGACCCCACTGCAATGGACTCTCAAAGAGCAATCGTCAGTAATCCAGCCTCAAACGTTGTGGAAACCATACCCGTGAATGAGTCAAACCCATCTTCTGAAGAAGACGCACCATGGCAAGAAATAGCACCTGTGAAAGACTCAGAAGAAAAAAAAAGGGAAGAAAAGCAATCCCCGGAACCATCTGATTGGCCCGTTGTGATGCAGGATCAACCTCTTCTGTCTCAACCATTAGAACCCCCTGATTGGCCCGTCCTGACGGAAGATCAACCCCTGTCACCTCAAACCCTGGAACAACCTGATTGGCCAGGAAATTGCCCAACGCCAAATTTGGATGAATGGCCCATCGACCCCAACAAGACTTTCGACGTGGACATGGACCCTGCTGACGAAGACAATGGATATCAATTTAACAGCAACGGATCATCGCAGGATGTCGACCAATGGAGTGGCTGGACAACAGTCGAAATGGGCGGGGAAAAAAAAGGGGTACGGATGTGAACAATGAAATCAACGCTCATAGACGTAATAAAGTACTCTGTGATTTGGTTGGTTCTTAATGAGACGATGGGGCGCCGAGACTGTGAGTTCTGGCTGAAAAATGAATGCTGGACGAGCTGTTGCGGGAAAAACGACACTTACAGAAACAATGCCAACCACCTTTTTTTATTTTTTGTTTTGTTTTTGCAGAGCATTTGTTGCAGCTAGGATTCCATATAAATTCTCGGATTCTAAAAAGATGTAATTTGTGAAATGGAAGTGGAATGGGAAGTGGAATAGAAAGTGGAATGGATATATGGATGTGAAATGGGATGTGAAATGAGCTGTGAGGTGGTGAAGTGGTGAAAGGTTGCGGAGTTTAATAGCATAGCATCGAGATGCTAAAAGGATGTAATTTGTAAAATGGATGCGAAGATGTGAAAAGGGAAGTGGAATGGGAAGTGGAATGGGAAGTGGAATAGAAAGTGGAATGGATATTTGGATGTGAAATGGGATGTGAAATGAACTGTGAAGTGGTGAAGTGGTGAAGTAGCGAATAAAAAAACCCGCCGCACATTTTTTTTCACATCTCCTTCAACATTGGTCTCCAAGGTCTCGTTCCAAGTGCCTTCGACAGGGATTCAAGAGCTGATTCTAGTGACTACGATAATGAATGGTGCCATATTGATTTTTGAAAATAAATTTTTAATAAACTAGCTGGAGCACATTTAGATTCCTTGAAGCAACATGCTGGTTAAAATTAGGAAGGCTTAGGGTTAGAATTGCAAGCACAGGTCCAATGTTCTGTTTTCTATGTGATGGAGAGTAGGAGGCTAGGCTATTGACTTGTCAACGACGACGCAATTATGCATAAAGTCGACACCAGCCTTCAGCCAAGGTTGGACTGCATCCTTGCGTTTGGCAATGGTGTCCTTGCGGCTTCGTGAAAAGTAATGAGATATGAGTCGAACGTGAGGCATTTCATGTACCTTTTCACAGATCGTTGCAAAAGCAGAAGATTAGGCGCCCATGGAAAAAGACGACAGACCTGAAAAAAAAAGAAAGCAAATGCGCGGGAGTTGAAAATGAACAATCCCTACGTTTTGTAAAAAAAAAAAAAAAAAGGAAACACTGCACAGCACTTTTGGGTGGTCAGGGCGATGTGGTATTTTGTAAAAACACTCAAGGCAATAAATGATGTTGACCCTGAAAAAATGACGTCGATTGGAGAAGGTTGCTCAGCCAATATTTGATCAGTTTCGTGTCGACTCCCCCGATTCACCAGCTTAAAAAATGAAAAAATCGGCCATTTTCACCAGGGGGTCCCCAAGCGATCAGAGCAACAACCGCAGTTCGCTTTCTAACCATGCGTAATTTTACGCCAGTTCACTGATATTGAAAGTGCTCTGCAGAAAATGGTTGCTTTTTCAGATTGGCAAAGAGAAAAAGAGAACTTGAATAGGAAAACAGATCTCTACTCCACTTTCAAAAAGTGGCAAGTCAGTAGGCTGCTATTGGTTACAGACTTTGGATGATGGCGGTTACACATAAAGCGAGAACATGGCTGGGCTTTTTTTCACTGTCACTTTTTTTTTTTTCTTCACTCATGGCAGAACAAGCGGCAGACCTTTCCCTCTTCGAATTGGCAGTGCATTGCTTACCTGGTAATGATCTAATGATGTTTTTTTTTTAAAAAAACAAGTGCGCATGACACCTTCCAACCATGGCCAACGGAGACAAGAACAGGAAAGATCGCAGACGTGATCTTATGAAGTCCATTCCTGTCGTCTTGATCATCGTTATCTCCAGCATTACGTACAACATCTCTTCATATTGCAAGCCATCTCGACGCCATCCCTTTATGCTCGAACACCGAAAAGAGGTTTCGGCAGAAACGTGCTACATCATCGACTTCCAAATCTGTCAGCAACAGTCTAGGAGGCTCTCCCTTTGCCGCCGCTTGTGGCCCTGTCTGCTTTTTTATCCGGATGTCATCGATCGCTTGCCTCTCATCCTCTGAATCAAGACCCAACAATGCTGCTTCCGTTGTCTAATGCAGGATGTGCATGACAACACTACGAGGCAGCGGGTGGAAGAAAAGCTCAATGCTGCACTGTCTATTCTCATGGCACTCCAAGAAAGGCAAAGAGAATCTGCGTCACTAAACACGCCACCCCATATACCACATCACCATCACTGGCTCCCCACGATAGCCAGACTGTCCAGCATGACCGATTGGCTTTTGCCAGCGAGCGTGTTCAGCTTCACAAGGAAACCACTGGGTTGACAAGGGCGTCTATACCATGGGCAGCAATTTACTCGTCAGGGAAAGAGCATAGCTTTTTCCAAGCATTCAAGAATGGAAACTCGATGCGCACCGTATATTATCGATACTAACTCCCTTCCAGCCAATGTTAGCAGCTTTGGTTTTTTTTTGAAGGGTAGCGGAACATTCAGGTCATGGTTAAAGCTATTTTTTTACAAAAAAGTAAGCTCGTCCCTTCCCCGATAGTGATTCTCCCATATCACCTTCAATATTGCTCTGTTTTTCGTGTTCTTTGGATCTATGGATAGCTGTGAATGTTAGCTTTCTAATGGTGAGATCGGAAGAGATGACATCAGGGCTTTCCGTGCAAAGAGAAGAGACACATTCCAAAAAAAGAAAGGCTGAGAGACCGCCAGACTCTGGCATGCTCCTGTAGTCACATATCGAGCAAGGTTAGGATTTTGGATACTAGCCCCAAAGGTCACCAAGGACTAGCAGGATGCACAGTTTAGAGTAGATTGGTGGAGGCTGGTCTTGGATTTTCGGCTTGCAACAACACAGCTCTCATGCCAGCAGGCTTGCATCCACACCCGGCTTTTTTTTATTTTATTTTCCCGCCATACTAACTTAAGGGCGATCTGAGGTGTCAAGCCTATATCGTTCACATGCTGGCTGCGAAATCATTATCAGTCAACATGTTTTTTTTTAGCAACAAGCCTCCTTCTTTCACAAAAACTTGGTCCCCTACAAAAGTTTAATCGGACCTACACAAAAAGAATGTCAACGCATTCACGTTTTTTTGTTCAAAGCAATGGCCCATCAAGGTTTTGCCATGAACTATTGCATAGCCACCAAAATTCATACACAAACAGCACGTGATGAGGCGTCTCTGTTCAGAACTTTTGCTGACACTGCGATGCCAAGTTGTGTGACATCGTCGTTGAACCACTTCCATCAACTCATTTTTTTTTAAATAAAATCAATTCTGATTCAGAAATGAAACTTATTTTTGGTCTCATGTCTTCCATAATTCCGTGTTTGAACACATTCGGTCACATCTGCTTTTCGGTGCAATCGATCTCTCTTTGCAAGTTTATCTGGTAACACAGCACAGGGTGTACGATGATGTTTCTGCTGGTAAAATATGGATGAACGCAGATGAGGTGGAGCGGCAATAGCAGAGATCAGGAACAAAGATGCCAGCAGGTATAGCTTTGGTTTTACCTTGTTGTTGGAGACTGGCCAGCTGTAAGCTCAACCTGAAAATAGGAACATGTAGTTGATAAGAGGCTGAGCTTGTTTTACTGAGCTCGTTCTACTGTAACTATCAGTGCCAGGCACATCAAGAAATAAAAAAGTTTCTGACTTCTGGACAAACAGGAGGCCGTACGTGCTCCGCCTTTCATTTTTTTTTCATATACACTACTGGCCCTAGCGACAAAAATCCTGGCATCCCTTTAAATTGGTAGCAAATTTTTCGTCATTTCTTGTATTGTTACCATTTAAGTTTTTCATTTCTAAAACTTTCTGGCCAGCAAAAAGTAGTGCGCACGGTCGTTGGCACAACCTAGGAATGCTTCCCATTGGCTAAATGTAGCGGTTCATTTTTTGATATTTTTTTTTCATTATCGAACAAAAGCCTCGACTAAACATTGATAACCATTATATATTCGAAGAAGGATGCCTATTTTCTTCGCATATGTACGTTGTTATCATCATCATGTGTGTAGTTTTCATTTCGGACGATGATCTTCATTGCAAAAGGGAAGCACCGCGCACGGACACTTACCCCACATACGGGAGTGCTTCCCATTGGCTAACGGCGACAATTTAACTTATTTTTTTTCATTCATCCTCTTCTTATAGGAAGATCACCCACTCAACAAATCCTGGGAGTAAATTCCGTATTAGAAGAAAAATGATTTGCTTCAGTACATTTTCGTATCCTCAACGTCAGTTTGCCTTCATATTTTATTTCAGATCAGCACTGCCAAAGGCCATTCACAGTCCGCCCCAATGTCCGACAAAAAACAGGGTCAAACCGACCTTTTTTTTCATTTCCTTTTTTTTTTTCCTTTTTTTTTCCCTCCCGCCTTTTCACCTATTTTTTTTGTTTAATTTGTTTTTCCATTTTTGCTCGTATTTGTTGTTTGTATTTCTTTCGTCATCTCTGATACATTTTAAAGATGAATGCTAATTACAATGCTGAATGATGTTAACGAAATCATGTTAAAACAGTTCCTTTGGAAGACTTGTCTTCAAACACGCTAAAAACAAGCAAAAAGAAGTCACAGAATCTTCTATTACATCAAAAAAAGGTCGTTATTCGAATACAATTCTTTTAGTTGTATGTCTATGCCATGGAATGGATCCGCTACTTCTCTCATAGGCCTTTTCCGCCTTCAAACCACGCACCTGGTCTTCAACACCACCGAGGACAAGTTATTAGAAGCCAAACCCAAAAAAAAAGAAGGTTCCCCGCAAAAACTGGCGGTCTTTTAAATAACCGATCCTGATCGAAGGATCCAAGTCACACCCGAAGAAAGGGTGAATTTTATCACCCGCTCTCTTTTAATTGGCTGACGCATACCAAGCTTATCCTTGCTTTTTTAATACCCACTGTCTGTTGGCCTGTGGTCTTTTGACTCAACGGCGTATGATAGGAGGGCGGTGTACAGCCCTCCCAACCTCAAGTATCTGTAAGTTCCCATAAAAAAAAAAGAAAAGCTAGATTTTTAGCACCTAATCTGGATTATTTTAGCGGTGATGTTATTTACTTGGTGTGGTGTTCTCGGCATGCTGCTCTTGGTGTGCTGCTTTAGTTGAAAAGCCTGTTCGCTATGGCTTTATATTGTCAGCATGTCTTGGCTGGTCTTCAGTATCACCTGCATTGGTGATGGGCGGGCGGTGGGCATTCCTTGCAAACTCAATTCTTGGTAAGTAGCCCACAAAAAAAAAATCTTGGCTTTAACTTCTGCTCTCGTTGTTTATTGGCCAAATCTTAGCGGTGATCTTCTTGGTGCAATGCTGGGTCGGCACACGCATCTTGCAGAATACCCAGGGAGGAACTCCCATTTTCTTGGTTACGCTTGAAAAAGTGTGGCCATGGGGGAAGCTTATCTTTTGATAGCCACTCACTATCCACGGATAGTCACCTCTGCAAGATGCTGTGCTTCTTGGTGCTGTGCTGAGATGTCACTTCTGGTGTTGCGGTGTCTCGTCTTGATGTTGCGGTGTCTTGTCTTGGTGTCATGATGTTTTCGGTGTATTGCTCTCGGTGTTGCGGTGTCTTGTCATGATGTCATGATGTTTTCGGTGTGCTGCTCTCAGTGTGTTGCTCTCGGTGCAAAGCCTACTCTCATACGGCTTTTGGCTGCCAGCATGTCTTGGCTGGTCTTCAGTATCACCTGCATTGGTGATGGGCGGGCGGTGGGCATTCCTTGCAAACTCAATTCTTGGTAAGTAGCCCGCAAAAAAAAAAAAAAAATCTTGGTTTTGACTTCTGCTCTCGTTGCTTATTGGCCAAATCTTAGCGGTGATCTTCTTGGTGCAATGCTGGTGGGCACACGCATTTTGCAGAATACCCAGGGAGGAACTCCCATTTTCTTGGTTACGCTTGAAAAAGTGTGGCCATCGGAGAAGCTTATCTTATGATAGCCACTCACTATCCACGGATAGTCACCTCTGCAAGATGCTGTGCTTCTTGGTGCTGTGCTGAGATGTCTCTTCTGATGTTGTGCGGTGTATCGGCTTGGTGATGCGGTGTCTCGTCTTGGTGTCTTGATGTTTTCGGTGTGCTGCTCTCGGTGTGTTGTGTTGAAAAAATCAGGTCTATTGGGATAGGTCGCCCAGCCAAAATTTGATCCTTCTCGTTTTGACATCTCCGACTGCCCAGCTAAAAAAGATGAAAAATCGACCATTTTCGCCAGGGGAACCCCAGGCCATCTGATCAAAAATCACAGTGAAATATTGCCCTAAACTAATTGATCCTAAATTTTGCACATCGGTTGAAAGTGATAAGAAATGCCATTGATTAAAATTACAACCCAAAGAGATGCCGGTAAAGCCTGACAAGCATATACTGATTTTTTTTCCTGGGTGCCTTCCTTTCACGACATCCTAGTTATTTTGTGGGAAAGATTTTACATTATTGATACTGATCTCTGGAGGGCTCTACTAGAATAAACCTATGAACGAGGTTGACCATGATAATACCCCTCATGCAATTTGGATTCAATTATCAAGGTTGCGCCTTTTTTTTAGGACAATGTTTGCCATACTTCACTTTGATTGATAATGAATGTAGCAGATAAATAAAAAAGATAATTATATTTACTGCACAAGCAAAAAAAAAAAAAAAAAAAGTGGAACAACAACTAAAAATTAAGCCTAATGGCGGCGGCGACGGGTGGCATGATTTGGGCGGTTTCTTGCCAAGTGGCAGATGCCATGTTGGTGGGGTTGGCGGTGGTATTGGACTGGGTGACCACGAACACGGGCAGGGCTGATGGTCATACGACGCCCCATATTCGTGGTCAAGAAGCTGGTCCAGCGTGAAGGGTGCGTAAAGAAGAAGTGTGCACTTTGTGGCGTCACAAAGTGCAAACGCAGAGAGTCTCCATGTTGTTGAATATGGACTAGACCAGCAATTGGAGGCACCACCGACAGAAGTAGTCGCCACCAATGGGCAAGAGACAGGCGGTTGCCAGCAAGATAAGGGCTGTGCACCAACACTTGCTGGCAAGGGAAGCGACACCCACGACAGCGTTGGGGATTTCGACGGTTACGGTTGTTGTTCATTTTTAAAATTGCTAATGTTGTGTAAATATAATCAAAATAAAAAAAGCAAAGAGAAAGAAGAGAGCGTGAAACCACTTTTTTTTTTAAAAAAAAGCTAATTTCTGGGAATGAGGCTGAGTCGGTGATTCAAATTTTGTTGAAGAGCAGCGCGCGCTGAAGGATTTCCTCAATCCCAGAAATTAGCTTTTTTTTTAAAAAAAAAGTGGTTTCATGAGAGCAGCGTGCGCTGAAGGATTTCCTCATTCCCAGAAATTAGCTTTTTTTTAAAAAAAAGTGGTTTCATGCAGCGCGCGCTGAAGGATTTCCTCATTCCCAGAAATTAGCTTTTTTTTTAAAAAAAAGTGGTTTCATGCAGCGCGTGCTGAAGGATTTCCTCATTCCCAGAAATTAGCTTTTTTTTTAAAAAAAAAGTGGTTTCATGAGAGCAGCGCGCGCTGAAGGATTTCCTCATTCCCAGAAATTAGCTTTTTTTTAAAAAAAAAAGTGGTTTCACGCTCTCTTCTTTCTCTTTGCTTTTTTTATTTTGATTATATTTACACAACATTAGCAATTTTAAAAATGAACAACAACCGTAACCGTCGAAATCCCCAACGCTGTCGTGGGTGTCGCTTCCCTTGCCAGCAAGTGTTGGTGCACAGCCCTTATCTTGCTGGCAACCGCCTGTCTCTTGCCCATTGGTGGCGACTACTTCTGTCGGTGGTGCCTCCAATTGCTGGTCTAGTCCATATTCAACAACATGGAGACTCTCTGCGTTTGCACTTTGTGACGCCACAAAGTGCACACTTCTTCTTTACGCACCCTTCACGCTGGACCAGCTTCTTGACCACGAATATGGGGCGTCGTATGACCATCAGCCCTGCCCGTGTTCGTGGTCACCCAGTCCAATACCACCGCCAACCCCACCAACATGGCATCTGCCACTTGGCAAGAAACCGCCCAAATCATGCCACCCGTCGCCGCCGCCATTAGGCTTAATTTTTAGTTGTTGTTCCACTTTTTTTTTTTTTTTTTTGCTTGTGCAGTAAATATAATTATCTTTTTTATTTATCTGCTACATTCATTATCAATCAAAGTGAAGTATGTCTTTAAGACAAACAAAAAACGAAGAGCGCCTGGACTCTCGTTTCATGCCTGGTTACTGAGTCTGTGATTAAAATTTTGTTGAAGAGCAGCATGGCAAAAGCTATGTCAATAATAGATTAACTTTCAGTAAGAATCTTCAATGTTGTTTAGAGTAGGCCATTAAACAGTTCTTTAAGACAAACAAAAAACGAAGAGCGCCTGGACTCTCGTTTCATGCCTGGTTCAGCGCTCGTATACTTCGATAAGATCTTATCATTGTGGGCCTTATGAACAATGCTACCGTATTAATGTGATGTTGTCTGATACCAAATGCTGTATATCTAGAACAAGAAAATGTGCTTCACTTAAATTGAATTCCTGGCGCAATAACAAGCAAGCGAAAGTCCTGACGCTCGTTATTCCATTGTTATCCATTATTTTTCTTGAAAGCAATGATTTCGGTCAAGCAATCGTTAAATGACCTGCTCAAAAATGCATTGAAGAAGCATACAGCAAAGTAATCTATTAATGGCATGATTTAATCTACATTAATCATGTAAAAGACCATGAACTACATTAGCAACGCACTATCTATCTATCTCTTTTTATTTTGTTTATTTGTCTATTTTTTTTTTTTTGTTAGGACAAGAACATATCATCTGGGCCTTAATGGACAATGTTACATTAATAAGTTTTTGCCTGATGTTAACTGAGTCTAGCACATGAAAAGCCCAAAGCTACATGGTTTTGTTAAGCTGCTTTTCAAGTGAGCATTGCTGTAATGTCACAAGTGGGACATGCATCTTGCAGAATACCCAGGGAGGAACTCCCATTTTCTTGGCTACGCTTGAAAAAGTGTGACCATGGGGGAAGCTTATCTTATGATAGCCACTCACTATCCACGGATAGTCACCTCTGCAAGATGCTGTGCTTCTTGGTGCTGTGCTGAGATGTCACTTCTGGTGTTACGGTGTCTCGTCTTGGTGTTGCGGTGTGTTGACTTGGTGTCATGATGTTTTCGGTGCATTGCTCTCGGTGTTGCGGCGTCTTGTCTTGGTGTCATGATGTTTTTGGTGTATTGCTCTCGGTGTTGCGATGTCTTGTCTTGGTGTCATGATGTTTTCGGTGTATTGCTCTCGGTGTGTTGCTCTTGGTGCAAAGCCTTCTCTCATACGGCTTTTGGTTGCCAGCATGTCTTGGCTGGTCTTCAGTATCACCTGCATTGGTGATGGGCGGGCGGTGGGCATTCCTTGCAAACTCAATTCTTGGTAAGTAGCCCACAAAAAAAAAAAAATCTTGGCTATAACTTCTGCTCTCGTTGCTTATTGGCCAAATCTTAGCGATGATCTTCTTGGTGCAATGCTGGGTGGGCACACGCTTCTTGCAAAATACCCTGGGAGGAGTTGTAGGATGAAACTTCCCTTTCAGTGGCTCGCCCATGGTATACCTTTTTTTTATAGGAAATTATCTATGGATAGTTTGCAGCCTGCCTTGGTTTAATTGTCTCTCTGTATCATTCTGGAATGTAAAATATCGTTGCCCATGATCACAAGCTTTTGCAAAACCAGTGCCACGCCCAACAAGCTTTCCTAGCCATGTCTCCGCAACCAGTCATTGTATGTACAACCCTATCAAAACTATGTCCTCGCTCAGTCACCCTGCCTCTATGTTGACCAGCCTTAAACTCGTTATTACCTTCATCATTCCTTCACTGCCATTTTTTCTGTTGACGTTTTCCTTCCAAATCGGGAATTGTACCTTTCACCCGTCGTCACAGGTCAAACCCTGCAATTGTAATTCGATCCTTCTGAAAATTAGGTTGTCGCCTACAAAGCATATCTTTTTTTGTATCAAGCAAAATATGTCATGGCTCTCCTAGATCAAAAAGTCGATGATTTTACGGTTCTAGGCTTGGTCACCAAACTAAGCTGTCAGGTAAATATAAAGCCCGCCCGCAATTTTTTTTTTTTCGTTTCTTCTCTTCTCACATCTCCTTCAACATTGGTCTCCAAGGTCTGGCTCCAAGTGCATTCGACAGGGATTCAAGAATTGGGTGTAGCGATCATAGCAATACATGGCGTCATATTGATTTTTGAAAATTAGTCTTTAATAAACTAGCAGGAGCACATAAAGATTCCTTGAAGGAGCATGCTGGTTAAAATGAGTTAGGCTTAGCTTTTGAATTGCAAGCGCAGGTTCCACGCTTTGTTTTCTAAGTGATGGAGAGTAGGAGGTTATTGACTTGCCAACGAGACGCTGTTATACATAAAGTCGACACCAGCCTTCAGCCAAGGTTGGACTGCACCCTTGCGTTTGGCGTTGGTGCCGTAGCGGCTTCGTGAAATTAATGAGATATGACTAATACGTGAGTCTTTTCATGCACCTTTTCACAGATCATTGGAAGTCGCTGGTGGATGGATGACAAAGACAAAAAGCAGTAGATTAGGCGCCCATGGGAAAAGACGGGAAACCTGAAAAAAAAAGAAAGCAACTGCGCGACAATCTCTTCGTTTCGTAAAAAAAAAAAAAAAAAAAAAAGAGCAAACACTGCATAGCACTTTTGGGTGATCAGATAGATGTGGCATTTTGTAAAAGTACTCAAAGCAATAAAGGATGATGACCCTGAAAAAATGACGTCGATTGGAGAAGATTGCTCAGCCAATTTTTGATCAGTTTCGTGTCGACTCCTTCGATTCACCAGCTTAAAAATTGAAAAAATCGGCCATTTTCATCAGGGGTCCCCAAGCGATCAGAGCAACAACCGCAGTTCGCTTTCTACCCATTCGTAATTTTACGCCGGTTCATTGATATTGAAGTGCTCTGCAGAAAATGGCTGCCTTTTCAGATTGACAAAGAGAAAAAGAGAACTTGAATAGGAAAACAGATCTCTACTCCACTTTCAAAAAGTGGTCGAGTCAGTAGGCTGCTATTGGTTACAGGCTTGGATGATGACGGTTACACAAAAAGCGAGAGCATGACTTGGCTGGTTTTTTTTCACTTTCTTATTTTCTTCACCTTTCACTTTTTTTTTTTTTCTTCACTCATGGCAGAACAAGCGGCAGACCTTACCCTCTTCGAATTGGCAGTGCATTACATACCTGGTAATGATCTAATGTTGTTAAAAAAAAGAACCAAGTGCGCACGACATCTTCCAACCATGGCCAACGAAGACATGAACGGGAAAGATCGCAGGCGTGATCTACAAGCCCATGAAGTCCATTCCTGTCGTCTTGATCATCATTATCTCCAGCATTAGTACAACATCTCTTCGCATTGCAAGCCATCTCGACACCATCCCTTTATACTCGAACACCGAAAAGAGATTTCGGCAGAAACGTGCTATACCATCGACGCCAGATCTGTCAGCAACATCCTTGAGGCTCTCCCTTTGCCGCCGCTTGTGACCCTGTCTGCTTTTTTATCCGGGCGTCATCGATCGCTTGCTGCTCGTCCTCTGAATCAAGGCCTACCAATACTGCCTCCGTTGTCTAACGCAGGACGTGCGCGACAGCACTGCGAGGCAGCGAGTGGACGAGAGGCTCAATGCTGCACGTTCTATCCTCATGACACTCCAAGAAAGGCAAAGAGAGTCTGTGTCGCTAAACTTGCCGCCCCCATACATCACGTCACCATCACTGGCTCCCCACGACAGCCAGACCCTCCAGCATGACCAATGGATTTTGTCAGCGAGCGTGTTCAGCTTCACAAGGAAACCACTGGGTAGACAAGGGCGTCTATACCATGGGCAGCAATTTACTCGTCTGGGAAAGAGCACGGCTTTTTCCAAGCATTCAAGAATGGAAACTCGATGCGCACCGCATGAGCACATTAAAATCCTTTACATTCGTCGCATAGTGCACTTGCCACTTCTTCACTCTCTTTCTGTTACAATTTAGCCTGAGACAAATTTCTAATCTGCACCTTTTGCGCTACTTTTCACCAATAATCGGCAGACGCATTGTGTCATTTCTCCTGGTCAACGCGTATTTAACCATTTTCAAAAAAGTCAAGTCAAGTTAGTGTGAAGTCATTTTTAATGCAGATCCTCTAGCTCTTTTCTCCGGTGTCTAAGATAGGTACAGATTTAATCAAGATCATTTCTTAACATGTTTTATTGGTATGCAAAATTTGGTGAAGTGTAAATTTGCACTGTGATTGATTTTTTTATCAGATCGCCTGGGGGTATCCCTCCGATTTCTTATTTTATTTTAGCTGAGGAACAAAACGAAACTGTTCAAAAGTTGGCTGGGTAGCTTACATTATTCGACCTATTTTTTTCAGGATCTTTATCATACAAGCATTTCAGCCTGCATACAAACTTGCGTATCGATTCAATCACTCCAAAGTGCAGTGTAGCAGTTGCTTTTTTTTTTTTTTTTCAGAATGAAAAAGAATTTGGATGACCACATTTAACGTCCGCCCAGTCCTTACGATTCCTGGCCTGCTAATCAGCGTTTACTGGCCTGCATGCTAAAACGTAATCCAAATGTCGAAAGTCTAAAAACTATTTGCAAACTATTCCTATATTGACGTTTCTTCTTTCCATATCGTGCATGGTCCAGTGACGTCGATGCCTTGCCTCAGGGCAGGTCAAGAATATTGGTCATTGGAACGGTGCCACCTTTTGTTCCTGGTGACCAACTGCTTGACCGGCACGCGCAAGAACGTGACTTTTTTTTATCCACTTACACGGAATCATCATACGAAATACATACATGTGATTGGGAATATCTGGAAAGTACTGATGGGGGATAATCAGCACACTTCCCTGTGCATAGCCGGCCAAGTTTCATAAGCTTGCCGTTGAATCAGACCATTACTCCTTTATTTTCTGTGCTGGTGTGTGCGCCTTCTTCCCTAAAAACTAAACTCATTAGACCCCTGCGCTCACCGTTTGATACCTAAAGTCTAGCTCACATCTCCACTTCATCGCGACTGTGGCAAACCAAGGGCTGAGCTGTTCTGGACTTGATTAGCCATGTTTTCTACAAATATATCCTCGCTACTTCGATAGTTTCTGTCGCATATGGGCCTGCAAAGAACAAGAACATCCTTTTAAGATCAGTTTCGTAATAAACTTTGTAGCTTTCACTATTGCCTTGCTTCAATTCAGATGCAATCGCCATGGATTCAGGTCGGCCGAAGACGGAAAGATGTAAGATCAACAAGATCTGTTGATTTCTTGGTGAGATCATTTGGCATTGCGACTAAATTTGCTTTGCTTTTGTTGCTTTTGTATCGTTATTGTCAAAGGAGAGGCCTTTAACAGTAGGAGGACAGGAAAAAAAGAAACGAAGAGGTTCCAAGAAAAAGAACGATTGAAAAAAAAAAAAACGCCGAACGAAAAAGGAGGCTGAAAGAAAGGGAAGTGCGAAGCAGGTTTGGATATTTGATTAGCTCTGTTTGGAAATTCAACCGGCAGTTTGGTGGAGCTGGTCTGTGCACAACAAAGCGACCATAATCAACGTTCTAGGTTGCCATCCATCCAGAAAATCACTTCTTAGAACAAGCAAACGCCGGCCGACACTTTAATGGTTCCGCAACATTCCCAGGCTCCTAAACGTCCTCGTTTCTCATCGGTTCCTACGTAAAGCAGCCCTTGAAAAATGAAAATCAAAAGGACAAGTTCCTTCCTTTGTTTCTTCTCTTTTTTTTCTTACCTTGGTATGCCTTCCCTTCGCTTGGGCTGGTTTCTATTCGCTGGTTCGCTGTGTTATTTTTTTCCTCTCCCCCGAGGCTTTTGTTTCTGTCGCACGCTTGAGAAACGAGTGCTTTTTTTTCAATACTGCAAAGCTATGCCGGCTTTTCATTGTTTGTAATTGAAGAATGTGTTACAAGATGCAGCATCATTTAGTTTATTTGATGATAAAAGAGATACCTTGTCTCAATAACTAGCAAAGAGCAGAGCTCTATTGTGCGAGCGTCTGTGTCTCTTTTTTCTTCAAAAAAGCTGAAGAATTTCGGTAACACAATAACTTGAGAGCCCTTTACTCTGTCAGTTTTAATACTTTTCTTACCCTCTGTGTGCCCATGGAAGGTCTAGGTTCCAATCTTTAAAATGAAACCAAGAACGCCTTTTCAATGTCATTTCACTGTCGATTTATCGTAAGAAACAGAATGGGGCACCAAAAAACATGAATAAATCGATGGGAAAAAAGGGACTTGATCAACATCGATCGTTGCCTATTTTGGGGACATTTTCACATGATAGAACAATCGGTTTCAGTTCCCCCGTTTTTCCCACAACTTTCTCGATGTTTTTATGGTTGTCCCGTTACTGTTTATTGCGATTACACGACAATGGGATGATAATGCCTTGGCGTGTTTAGATTCATTTCAAAGCTACGAACCATGGCTATCCGTAGGGAAGCATAAAATTAGAAAAGCAATGAATCTAGCCGAGAGACATGCTCTCAAGTTGTTGTGTTACCAAAATTCCTCTGCTGTTTTTTTGTCAAAACGACCAAAAACTAGCAAAATGGAAGCAGGAGCTTGCTACTGTTCACTATCTTTTGAAATGAAAGATATCAAGCACAGACCAGGAGAATGTAGATCACGATTATGTCAAACATAGTTAATTTAGCTCTGTTTGGAAATTAAACCGCAAATTAATTTTCCATTTGAAAAAAAAAAAATCTTCTACTTTTCCCTTTTTAGTTTGGTGCCTTTTTTTGACCAGCTGACCACAGTTCTTTTTTTCAGGGTCAAAGGCATGTTTTTTGGTTTTTCCTTTTTTTTCCACTTTTTTTTCTTCACTCAAGAACCGGCCCAGCAAGGTGCCATAAGGACCAAACGATGCCAAGAGGCTTTTCCTACAAGAAAAATGTCATGTCATTGATGGGTATGCATGTCAAGTACCTCCACGTGGTCAAACCTGGGTAACTTTATTTATGGTTTGAATGACCAAGCAAACACAAGACCTCGGGAAACAAGTCAAAGCTTGGTTCACTTTTGGCAGGAAACCCAAAGCCCGGTTCTCGGCTCTATTCCAGGGTTCTTTTTCACGGTGGCCGTTGGTTAGAAGGAGGAGGGATGGAAAGGAGGAAGGATGGAAAGGAGAGAGGGTGGCACAGTTTTTGTCTTTCCTCGAGGAGCTTTATGTCTTTACCGGCGAAGAGAAACGTAAAAAACATAAATGGTTTTCTTCGTCTTCCTCAAGTGGGCTATGCTTCTCTTCCTGTAAAAAGCGGTCGTCATGAGGGTGTGTAAGCCAACCACTTCCACGTAGTCACACCTGGGCAACCATGAAAATGGGCTAGGAGTTGGCATTCTTTCTACTTTCTTTTGAGAGTAAAATTTGGTCAACAGTATCACCTCAAAGGGTGTTGGATGGGTGGGCAATGGGCCTTTTTTTTCTAGGCTAGGCAAGTTAAAAAAAAAAAAGAAAAAAACCTGATTCTTACAACCCATCTCATTTGATATGCATGCTAGCACTTCAATGCCATTTTTCAGAGTTGCTCTTGGCTCTGGACACTCCTGGCCACTCCATGGTAGCCTATTGATGAGGGATGGGCGGTGGGAAAGGGGGTATCCAACCAATTCTTTGGCATCAAGCCTACTTTCCTACGGTTTTTGGCTGCCAGCATGTCTTGGCTGATCTTCAGTATCACCTGCTATTGGTGATGGGCGGGCGGTGGGCATTCCTTGCAAACTCAATTCTTGGTAAGTAGCCCGCAAAAAAAAAAAAAAATCTTGGCTTTAACTTCTGCTCTCGTTGCTTATTGGCCAAATCTTAGCGGCGATCTTCTTGGTGCAATGCTGGGTGGGCACACGCATCTTGCAGAATACCCAGGGAGGAACTCCCCTTTAGTGGTTACGCTTGAAAAAGTGTGGCCATCGGAGAAGCTTATCTTATGATAGCCACTCACTATCCACGGATAGTCACCTCTGCAAGATGCTGTGCTTCTTGGTGCTGTGCTGAGATGTCACTTCTGGTATTGCGGTGTATTGTCTTGATGTTGCGGTGTGTTGACTTGGTGTCTTGATGTTTTCGGTGTGCTGCTCTCGGTGTTGCGGTGTGTTGACTTGGTGTCTTGATGTTTTTGGTGTATTGCTCTCGGTGTTGCGATGTCTTGTCTTGGTGTCATGATGTTTTCGGTGTATTGCTCTCGGTGTGTTGCTCTTGGTGCAAAGCCTTCTCTCATACGGCTTTTGGTTGCCAGCATGTCTTGGCTGGTCTTCAGTATCACCTGCATTGGTGATGGGCGGGCGGTGGGCATTCCCTGCAAACTCAATTCTTGGTAAGTAGCCCACAAAAAAAAAAAAATCTTGGCTTTAACTTCTGCTCTCGTTGCTTATTGGCCAAATCTTAGCGGTGATCCTCTTGGTGCAATGCTGGTGGGCACACGCATCTTGCAGAATACCCAGGGAGGAACTCCCCTTTAGTGGTTACGCTTGAAAAAGTGTGGCCATCGGAGAAGCTTATCTTATGATAGCCACTCACTATCCACGGATAGTCACCTCTGCAAGATGCTGTGCTTCTTGGTGCTGTGCTGAGATGTCACTTCTGGTGTTACGGTGTCTCGTCTTGGTGTTGCGGTGTGTTGACTTGGTGTCATGATGTTTTCGGTGCATTGCTCTCGGTGTTGCGGTGTCTTGTCTTGGTGTCATGATGTTTTCGGTGCATTGCTCTCGGTGTGTTGCTCTCGGTGCAAAGCCTACTCTCATACGGCTTTGGCTGCCAGCATGTCTTGGCTGGTCTTCAGTATCACCTGCTATTGGTGATGGGCGGGCGGTGGGCATTCCTTGCAAACTCAATTCTTGGTAAGTAGCCCGCAAAAAAAAAAAAAAAATCTTGGCTTTAACTTCTGCTCTCGTTGCTTATTGACCAAATCTTAGCGGTGATCTTCTTGGTGCAATGCTGGGTGGGCACACGCATCTTGCAGAATACCCAGGGAGGAACTCCCCTTTAGTGGTTACGCTTGAAAAAGTGTGGCCATCGGAGAAGCTTATCTTATGATAGCCACTCACTATCCACGGATAGTCACCTCTGCAAGATGCTGTGCTTCTTGGTGCTGTGCTGAGATGTCACTTCTGGTGTTACGGTGTATTGTCTTGATGTTGCGGTGTGTTGACTTGGTGTCATGATGTTTTCGGTGCATTGCTCTCGGTGTTGCGGTGTCTTGTCTTGGTGTCATGATGTTTTTGGTGTATTGCTCTCGGTGTTGCGATGTCTTGTCTTGGTGTCATGATGTTTTCGGTGTATTGCTCTCGGTGTGTTGCTCTTGGTGCAAAGCCTTCTCTCATACGGCTTTTGGTTGCCAGCATGTCTTGGCTGGTCTTCAGTATCACCTGCATTGGTGATGGGCGGGCGGTGGGCATTCCTTGCAAACTCAATTCTTGGTAAGTAGCCCACAAAAAAAAAAAAAATCTTGGCTTTAACTTCTGCTCTCGTTGCTTATTGGCCAAATCTTAGCGGTGATCCTCTTGGTGCAATGCTGGTGGGCACACGCATCTTGCAGAATACCCAGGGAGGAACTCCCCTTTAGTGGTTACGCTTGAAAAAGTGTGGCCATCGGAGAAGCTTATCTTATGATAGCCACTCACTATCCACGGATAGTCACCTCTGCAAGATGCTGTGCTTCTTGGTGCTGTGCTGAGATGTCACTTCTGGTGTTGCGGTGTATTGTCTTGATGTTGAGGTGTGTTGACTTGGTGTCTTGATGTTTTCGGTGTCTCGTCTTGGTGTTGCGGTGTGTTGACTTGGTGTCTTGATGTTTTTGGTGTATTGCTCTCGGTGTTGCGATGTCTTGACTTGGTGTCATGATGTTTTCGGTGCATTGCTCTCGGTGTTGCGGTGTCTTGTCTTGGTGTCATGATGTTTTTGGTGTATTGCTCTCGGTGTTGCGATGTCTTGTCTTGGTGTCATGATGTTTTCGGTGTATTGCTCTCGGTGTGTTGCTCTCGGTGCAAAGCCTTCTCTCATACGGCTTTTGGTTGCCAGCATGTCTTGGCTGGTCTTCAGTATCACCTGCTATTGGTGATGGGCGGGCGGTGGGCATTCCTTGCAAACTCAATTCTTGGTAAGTAGCCCACAAAAAAAAAAAAAATCTTGGCTTTAACTTCTGCTCTCGTTGCTTATTGGCCAAATCTTAGCGGTGATCTTCTTGGTGCAATGCTGGGTGGGCACACGCATCTTGCAGAATACCCAGGGAGGAACTCCCCTTTAGTGGTTACGCTTGAAAAAGTGTGGCCATCGGAGAAGCTTATCTTATGATAGCCACTCACTATCCACGGATAGTCACCTCTGCAAGATGCTGTGCTTCTTGGTGCTGTGCTGAGATGTCACTTCTGGTGTTGCGGTGTATTGTCTTGATGTTGCGGTGTGTTGACTTGGTGTCTTGATGTTTTCGGTGTCTCGTCTTGGTGTTGCGGTGTGTTGACTTGGTGTCTTGATGTTTTTGGTGTATTGCTCTCGGTGTTGCGATGTCTTGTCTTGGTGTCATGATGTTTTCGGTGTATTGCTCTCGGTGTGTTGCTCTCGGTGCAAAGCCTTCTCTCATACGGCTTTTGGTTGCCAGCATGTCTTGGCTGGTCTTCAGTATCACCTGCTATTGGTGATGGGCGGGCGGTGGGCATTCCTTGCAAACTCAATTCTTGGTAAGTAGCCTGCAAAAAAAAAAAAAAAATCTTGGTTTTGACTTCTGCTCTCGTTGCTTATTGACCAAATCTTAGCGGTGATCTTCTTGGTGCAATGCTGGGTGGGCACACGCATCTTGCAGAATACCCAGGGAGGAACTCCCCTTTAGTGGTTACGCTTGAAAAAGTGTGGCCATCGGAGAAGCTTATCTTATGATAGCCACTCACTATCCACGGATAGTCACCTCTGCAAGATGCTGTGCTTCTTGGTGCTGTGCTGAGATGTCACTTCTGGTGTTACGGTGTCTCGTCTTGGTGTTGCGGTGTGTTGACTTGGTGTCATGATGTTTTCGGTGCATTGCTCTCGGTGTTGCGGTGTCTTGTCTTGGTGTCATGATGTTTTCGGTGCATTGCTCTCGGTGTGTTGCTCTTGGTGCAAAGCCTACTCTCATACGGCTTTGGCTGCCAGCATGTCTTGGCTGGTCTTCAGTATCACCTGCTATTGGTGATGGGCGGGCGGTGGGCATTCCTTGCAAACTCAATTCTTGGTAAGTAGCCCGCAAAAAAAAAAAAAAATCTTGGTTTTGACTTCTGCTCTCGTTGCTTATTGACCAAATCTTAGCGGTGATCTTCTTGGTGCAATGCTGGTGGGCACACGCATCTTGCAGAATACCCAGGGAGGAACTCCCCTTTAGTGGTTACGCTTGAAAAAGTGTGGCCATCGGAGAAGCTTATCTTATGATAGCCACTCACTATCCACGGATAGTCACCTCTGCAAGATGCTGTGCTTCTTGGTGCTGTGCTGAGATGTCACTTCTGGTGTTACGGTGTCTCGTCTTGGTGTTGCGGTGTGTTGACTTGGTGTCATGATGTTTTCGGTGCATTGCTCTCGGTGTTGCGGTGTCTTGTCTTGGTGTCATGATGTTTTTGGTGTATTGCTCTCGGTGTTGCGATGTCTTGTCTTGGTGTCATGATGTTTTCGGTGTATTGCTCTCGGTGTGTTGCTCTCGGTGCAAAGCCTTCTCTCATACGGCTTTTGGTTGCCAGCATGTCTTGGCTGGTCTTCAGTATCACCTGCTATTGGTGATGGGCGGGCGGTGGGCATTCCTTGCAAACTCAATTCTTGGTAAGTAGCCCACAAAAAAAAAAAATCTTGGCTTTAACTTCTGCTCTCGTTGCTTATTGACCAAATCTTAGCGGTGATCTTCTTGGTGCAATGCTGGGTGGGCACACGCATCTTGCAGAATACCCAGGGAGGAACTCCCCTTTAGTGGTTACGCTTGAAAAAGTGTGGCCATCGGAGAAGCTTATCTTATGATAGCCACTCACTATCCACGGATAGTCACCTCTGCAAGATGCTGTGCTTCTTGGTGCTGTGCTGAGATGTCACTTCTGGTGTTGCGGTGTATTGTCTTGATGTTGCGGTGTGTTGACTTGGTGTCATGATGTTTTCGGTGTGCTGCTCTCGGTGTTGCGATGTCTTGTCTTGGTGTCATGATGTTTTCGGTGTATTGCTCTCGGTGTGTTGCTCTTGGTGCAAAGCCTTCTCTCATACGGCTTTTGGTTGCCAGCATGTCTTGGCTGGTCTTCAGTATCACCTGCTATTGGTGATGGGCGGGCGGTGGGCATTCCTTGCAAACTCAATTCTTGGTAAGTAGCCCACAAAAAAAAAAAAAATCTTGGCTTTAACTTCTGCTCTCGTTGCTTATTGACCAAATCTTAGCGGTGATCTTCTTGGTGCAATGCTGGTGGGCACACGCATCTTGCAGAATACCCAGGGAGGAACTCCCATTTCGTGGTTACGCTTGAAAAAGTGTGGTCATGGGCGAAGCTTATCTTTTGATAGTCACTCACTATCCACGGATAGTCACCTCTGCAAGATGCTGTGCTTCTTGGTGCTGTGCTGAGATGTCTCGTCTGGTGTTGTGCGGTGTCTCGTCTGGTGTTGTGCGGTGTCTCGTCTGGTGTTGTGCGGTGTCTCGTCTGGTGTTGTGCGGTGTCTCGTCTGGTGTTGTGCGGTGTCTCGTCTGGTGTTGTGCGGTGTCTCGTCTGGTGTTGTGCGGTGTCTCGTCTGGTGTTGTGCGGTGTCTCGTCTCGGTGTCTTGATGTTTTCGGTGTGCTGCTCTCGGTGTGTTGCTTTCGTTGCAAAGCCTACTCTCATACGGCTTTTGGTTGCCAGCATGTCTTGGCTGGTCTTCAGTATCACCTGCATTGGTGATGGGCGGGCGGTGGGCCTTTTTTTGACTTCAAGTCTTTGGTATGTCAAAAATAAAAAAAAAAAAGAAAAAAAAACCTTCTTCTTACACCCCATCTTGTTTGGTATGTATGCTTGCTCTCCAACTTTTTTCAATGCCTTTTTTCAGTGTGGTTCTTGGCGCTGGACACTCCTAGATCAATGTGCAATTATGCAAGAGTGCCCAAACCAATGAATGATTATGATCCTGAAAAAATTGCGCCGATTGATGATGATCACTCAGCCAACTTTGGCTCACATTCGCTTTTACACTTCCGACCCACCAGCTAAAAAAATGAAAAAATCGGTCATTTTCATCAGGGAACACCCCAGGCTACCTGATCAAACATCACAGCGCAAAATTGATCTAAATAATCCCCCCCAAATTTTCCATGCTAGTACAAACTGATGAGATATGGCTTTTGTTAAAGTTTTAACTCTCTCAGGCAGCGCAGGGAAGAAAACTAGGCTGGCAAACATGCACTCAAAATGATTTCGCTACCCAACCATGGCATGGCAAAAAAAGCAGATCCATATGTAACAAGAGAATGTTTGTGTGGTTTTGCTAGAGCCAGTTTCACGGGTGACTATGATGGGATCGTTTGCTTTTCCAAAGTTCCGATTTGATGAAGAGAGCTCCAGCTTTCGCTGACTACAATTTGTCCTGAGTGCCCGGCCAGGAACGAAAGGTCTGTGCGGATGCTAAATTAGCAAACTATTTTGCTCTAATTTGTATTGTAAAAAAAAAAAAAATACGTTGCAAGCACTTTTCAATCGGATCGACGTGAATTTTTAAGCGAAGGCGCAAATGCATGATGGACGACGGCGCTGAAAAAATAAGGCCAATCGGTGAAGGGTTGCCCAGCCAACGTTTGTGACCCTTCGCCAGCTCGTTTATTTTAATTTTTGACCAGATCACCCTGGGGAACCTCTGACATGTTTTAGCTGGAGATTCGGAGTTGTCATAACGAAGCGGTAAATAATTGGCTGGACAACCTTCACCGATTGACCTGATTTTGTCATCATCATTCGTGCGCTTTGGAGCCCATGTAATTTTTCACGTCGATTCATCTGTTTAAAAGTGTTGAGCAGCATTCATCCTTTTTTTTCCAGGACGGAGAAAAAATTGGCTGGCGACATTCGACTTCCGAAGTGTGTTTTCGATTCTTGTCATCAGCCACCTCCAGGTAGCTAGGTACAGGGTCTGGGAGATATGTGATTTTATGAAAGAGCTTTTATCGTCACACTGTCCTCGTATGAAAGATCTGGGGCGAGCCAAGCAAAAGCACAATGCACACGAGGCAGCTGTGACCTATGCCTGACCGAGCAGTGGCGACTGTGCGGGGTTCCAAAAGCAAAACAAAAAAAGCACGGCTGGCCAAGCCTTTTTTTTCTTTCTTTCTTCCTCTCATTTTTTGTCGATTAACGATGGTATGTACTTTTGACACGAAACGCAATGAATCACAAGAGAACGATAGTATCATACATCAGAAACGATGGATGGATTGATGAACGACCGAGATGGCCATTGGATGGATGGATGGATAATCAGCTTGCTTTTTTTTTTTGGAACATGCTGACCCTGTCCTTGCCACATACTTCCATGGGACAGCCTCCGTTGACAGAGATGCGATGCTTTGGCGATGCCTTTGGCGATGCTTTGATATACCCACTGAACTAATCATGTCCATTTTTTTTTTGCTAGTCGCTCGTTGTTCCCGAACGCAACCAATTCCAGCACATCATTCGTCTCCTCAACACTAACGTTGACGGTAAGGACAAGATCACCATTGCTCTGACCTCCGTCAAGGGTGTGGGTCGTCGTTTTGCCAACATTGCTTGCAAGAAGGCTGATGTCGACTTGAACAAGCGTGCTGGTGAACTCTCCAACGAAGAATTGGAACGTATCGTCACCATCTTGCAAAACCCTGCCCAATACAAGATCCCCAACTGGTTCCTCAACAGACAAAAGGATATCGTCGATGGCAAGTACTCCCAAGTCATCTCCAACATCTTGGACACCAAGATGCGTGAAGATTTGGAACGTATGAAGAAGATCCGTCTTCACCGTGGTCTCCGTCACTACTGGGGTCTCCGTGTCCGTGGTCAACACACCAAGACCACCGGCCGTCGTGGCCGCACCGTTGGTGTCTCCAAGAAGAAATAAATCATGTAAGCTTTTCTCATCCAAAAATCCAATGGCCAGGCCCAACTGATTTTCTCCTTTAGTTTCTTTTGCACTTCATCTCACCCGTTCAATAAATTCTGTTTTTTTGACGTTCTTTTATTTCATTGTTCCTCGGCCCCTGCGCTGAAGCCATGGGCAAGAAAAGAAAAAAAAAAGTGTCTTTCATGCAGCGTCGTCCCCTCTGCTCATCAATTGTCGTGCCGTTGCAGAATGATCACCTAGTTGATGACCAATGCAAATATCTCACACTGATTCATTGAGCTCAAACGTGCTGTGCCGTACACGCGCCATTTCATTCTGGGCGGTATTAACCAGGCTTCAGCATGATGTGGAACGACGGCGCAAGAGAAGCAAACTGAGCAAAGAAAAAATTGGTGATCGATGCATTTATTTATTTTTATTTTTTTTTGGAGTTGGATTTAAGCGTGGAACAAATATCTGATGTCATCGCCTGCCAGGTCTTGTGCGCAGGCAGATCCTTCAAAAGTCATCAACACAGAGCTGTATGTCAGTGCCATGATCTTGTCTTCGGATCCGATAGGGAATCTAAAGGAAGAAAAACGAAACGGTCAACTTTGGCTGTCGGCAAGAGAGAAGAGCGCTTATTGCTCTTACGTTTTCAATTGAGCACCAAGATCCTTGTCGATGACGGTGATGGCAAGCGTAATAACGTTGACCATTGCCTTGATCAGGTCGTCCAAGTGTTGGGTGGATAATTGCTCAGGTGAGTGAGGGTCTAATTGATTGAGTTGCCTAGTTACACAAAGAGGAAGATATTTAGTGCATCTGGTTATCTACCGAAAAAAAAAACATACAAGTGAGCGTGCAACTTTCTTAACGATTGCTGGATGCTGTTGAGCTGGCTCCTGCTGATGGCAGTTTCATATTTCTTTTGCTTGTTGACGAGACTAGAGAAAGAGAGGCATAAGCTCGTCTGTGATATTTCTTTTTGCTAGACCTACGCTGATTTGAAGAGGGGCTGTGACCAGATGGGTCGAATGAGTCGATGGATATACAAGGCAAGACCGTCATGGCGTGAGGAATATGTCTGGCCATTGCCGCAAGGGATCAACCCAGATTGATGGCCAAGCTGGGTCAAGAGATCAAAGGCAACTTTGCTGGCAATAGTGGACAATGCGAGCAGGCCATTGGGCTGAGCAAACAAGTCGCGCGTTGGGGGGAGCGCTGGCTCGGTGCAAGCAATCAGACCATAGCAAAGGGCGGACACTTGGATAGGTCCATATTGCTGAAGGAAGGCTTGGTATTCAGGCGTTTGGGATGAGAAACGAGGGCCGGCACGGACAATCAGGTTGTACAGCATGTCGATAGGCCGTTGTTTGATCAGCAACGTCAAGCCAGTTGCAGTCAACAACAGGAATTGACGCTTGGGCTCTGTGACAGCCAACGCCAGTTCGTTCAACTTGAAAGGTGTGCTGGACATTTCCGTCATTGCTAACACTGGCTCCGGTATCGCTTGCTGGTTCACCAAGTCACACAAGTAGAATCGACCGCCCTGTTCCAAAAAAAAAAAAAAAAAGTCAGGGACAACCCATTCAAGTTAATAGCTCGATTACAAGTTGAGCCAAGGTGGCCATGTCGGGAGACATGGTATAAAGCGTATGGGCTTGGTTTGCTTCGGTGACCGTGATAAAAGACCCATTGCTGTACAGGGATTTCTGGATGAGAGCAGATGGGGTGGATGGCGTCGAGGGTTGGCTATCCAAGACAGGTGGGGTGCGCACAAAGCACAAGGCTAGGCCGGTTGGTCTGTTCTCCTTGACATTGTTGGTCAGATACAGTCGACATCCTAGGGTGGTGACGGCAACAAGTTGGTATCGTGCTGATTCAGAGGGGCCAGTGGCATAGATGGACTGAATTTTGAAATTGCTGGGTGTAAAGTGCATCGACGTTGTCTGGAGCATCGAAGCATCTTGGCGAATATTCTTGTTTGTGCAAATAAACCGGTAGTCTTCTCCTCTTTCGCCTAGGTCGATCACCTATATAATTTGCAAAACAAAATTAACCATCCATAAAAAAGGGCGCGAGATCCTTACGTCGATCATGGACGAGTCGGTCAGTTGATATAAAACATGGCCATCCTGACTGAGTTCCATGCCAATGTAGCGTTCAGCGCCGAATTGGAAAAAGCCCATGCTGTTGGTCAGCAGCTTTTTATAGCAGCCCTTTGTAAACCATCCGTCTTCGCTCTAACATATCAACTGCGTCAGTCATGCCTTTTTTTTTCTTTTTTCTCTTACTTGGTAAAACAATTCCCAGATATTGCCATCATCTCCAAGCATAAACACGCGACCAGTGGGTGTGCCAAGAATAGATCGCATGCGGATATCGACATTGGTGAATATGTTGGTCTTGTAAAACACGAGCGAGTCGGTGAGGTTGGCGTCGCATTTGTACTGCAGCGCAATGATATTGACGGTGCGGGTAGTGGCAATGATTAGGACGTGTGTGATTTCTTTGGCAAACAGATCAGGCCTGGGCTTGCACAGGCCTACGGCTACAATGTCATACTCTTCCTCGTAAACATTGTGCTCTTGTCTACAGGGAAAGGTTATTCAGCAAAGCCAAATCGGTCTGGAGAGAGAAATACATACCTTTCATTGTAGTTCCATAGGTAAAGTTTGTTCTTGACGACAAAATAGGCACGATGGATATCTGTCAGAAGACCAGCGGGTTCATTTGGGCCACCTAGTACGCCAATGCACAAATGAGTTCAGCCTTCTCAGCCTCGCAGAAAAACACTTTTTGCAGAAAAGCACTTACGCTTTTGGACCATTTCCAACGCAGCAACAGGCATGGTAAAGGTGGAGGCGGCAATGATCGTCTGAGTAATGCTATCTAGCGTTGGTGCATACTGCATGGGTGAATGCTGGCCTAAGAGTAAAAGAAAAAGTAAGAGACCGTGTGGTAGGTGTTTGGATCCATGCAGTCATTCGATTGGCTTACTGAGAGCATCGCCAAGGTCAGGAAACTGGTCATCCACATGAGAGATTTGATTCAAGGTCTGGATACCCGTCTTTGCTGACTGGATACTGGAATGGAGCGATTGATTGGCAATCATCATGAACCAAGAGGCAAGATCAAGAAAAAGGGAATATAACTGTTAATAACAAAATGGGTGGCTGGATGACGGTCGCTGGTAAACGTTATGCTTTCGGCAATTGTTTCTTCTTTTTCTTTAATCTATCCACTTTAATGGTAGCAGGACGAGTACAGAACAACAATAGAAGAGAACAAGGAAAAAAGGCAAGAGAAGAAAAAATGGAAGAGAGGAAAAAAAAAAAAAAAAAAAAAAAAACATGCCCAGGATTTGGACGCGGTGCCTTTTTTGGTCTCACACACACAAAAGATTCAGTCACAGACAGCAGCTCTTCCTCTTTCTTTCACGTTCTCTTCTCTTCATCCTCCTGATGACACCTAATCCAACAGCTGACTGGATCCAATTAAATGCAAGTACACCATTTGTTCCTTGCTCTATGCTTAATAGCGCTTTTTTTCTACCTTAGGACCGGTTTTATAGGTAGAGCTTTGACGCTCATTTTCAACGGAAAGAGCCATCACTCACTCTACTGACCTTAGAAAACAAGAAGTCTATTCCTTGGCATGGAACCAAACTGATCTATCCAAATACATGATAGCTGCCGCTCAATATGGTGGCCCCATTGGTATGCCCCCATGTCATTGTTCCTCAGAAAAAAAAAAAGCGATACACTTAACCCTTTCCCCTTATCATGTGACCTCCACCCATAGCCATGATCCGTGACGATAAAAAAGTGCTTTTACTACAAAAACAGCAACCCATCAAGCCAACTATCTACATGTATACCGCCTCTGGCAAATTAATTGACCAAATCCTCGTAATGACTAACAACGCTGCGCTTCAACACTGATTTTTTTTTTAAAGTGGGACAGAGGCCGCATTGTTGCCTTGGGATGGTCTGACGAAGAAAAACTGGTGGTGGTAACAGAGGATGGTATTGTACGGCTGTACCCTCTCCATGGTGAACCCACCCACTTCTCACTTGGCAAGGTACAAAACGCGCGTGCCATAAAAAAGTCGTTCATGCGTCAATTATCTAGGATGCCAGTGACTTTGGGGTGGTGGACTGTCAGATTTGGGGCGGCGGCCTTGTGGCGATGCTCAGCAACCATCAACTTGTCTCTGTCATTGACTTTTGCGAACCTCAGCCTAAACACATGGCCGACACTGGCTTGTTTGAAATGCCTCACAGCTGGACCGTCATCCCTCCGCAGTATACCTTGAGCCGGCATGTTGAAGTGCTCATTGCCACCGGCACAACCATCCTTGTGGTCGATAGCAAAGAAACCCAAGATCAGGTAACATCCTTTGGCCAGCCATTTTACTTTTCCTTGCTCACCCCTTCCTTCCGGGACTGATCAAGCTGCTGCAACAAGGCCCATTTACGAAGATGACGGTCTCTCCCAACGGCAAATTCCTCGCCCTCTTTACAGCCGAAGGCAAGCTCTGGGTCGTCTCCACTGACTTTGAAAAGAACCTTTCTGAATATGCCACCAAGTCCAAAGTCCCTCCTCAACAACTGGTCTGGTACGTTACTCACATGAACGAAAAAAAAAAAAAAGAACTCACGCTATACTAATGTATGACAGGTGTGGAACAGACTCCGTGGTGATGTACTGGGACAAGATTGTACTGATGATTGGGCCCTTTGGTGACTGGATCAAGTTTTCCTATGACGACGCCATTTTCCTCTCCTCGGAAATCGACGGCATCCGCATCATGAGCAGTGACAAGTGCGAGCTGCTGCAAAAAGTACCAAGTAAGTCCCTGCCGCCCCTCACCCAATGCACGCACTTAGCCTTTCCCCCACCGTAGCTTCCACTGAAGGCATTTTCAAAATCGGTTCTACTTCACCTGCTGCCATGCTCTACGACGCCCTGGATCATTACGAGGTAATCATAGAATGGCTCCGCTTGAGCGATCGACTCACCCTGGATGTGTTTAATCTACAGAGAAAAAGCCCCAAAGCCGATGAAAACATCCGCACCATCCGACCCGATTTACTGGATGCTGTTGATGGCTGCATTGAAGCCGCCGGCTTTGAATTCCACCACTATTACCAGCGCATGCTCCTCAAGACCGCCTCCTTTGGCAAATGCTTTTTGGACAACTACAACTCGGATCGTTTTGTGGAAATGGCCCAAGCTCTGCGTGTGCTCAATGCTGTTCGCTTCTATGACATTGGCATCCCTCTGACCTTTGCCCAGTAAGATATCTCGCTGATGGAATCTCTCTCTCTGAAGAAAATACCTGACCGCCTCTTTTTTCTTCTTCTAGATACAAACGCCTCACCCCGGAATGCCTAGTCGATCGCCTTGTGCAACGCCATCAGCACCTGCTTGCTCTTCGTATTGCTGATTACTTGAACCTGCCTGCTGATAATATCTTGATCCACTGGGCCTGTGCCAAGGTAATGACCCCTTCAGCATCATACATGTCTCACTTTTTTTTTTTTTAACAGATCAAAAAATCCACAGACGATGAGGATGCCACCTGTCGGGCCATTGTGGAAAAGCTGGCCAAGCATCCCGGGCTCTCGTATGCCGAAATTGCAAAAACAGCCTACGACAATGGCCAATCCCGCCTAGCAACAAAGGTACGTCTCACTGCGTCGCTTTCAATGAGTCTGATCTTTTTTTTTTTTTTTTTTTTTTTTTCACAGCTGCTGGATTATGAGCCTCGGGCGGCTGATCAGGTGCCATTGTTAATGTCCATGCAAGAAGATGACATCGCCCTGACCAAAGCCATCGAAAGTGGTGACACGGATCTTGGTAAGAAAAAAAAGGAACACACCCTCGTCTGACACCTTTTTTTTTTTTTTTTGTAAGTGCACCTTGTGATTTTTCACTTGAAGCGCAAGCTACCGCTGGGTGAATTCTTTCGAATGATCAATAACAAACCCTTGGCCTGCAGTTTGCTGGAAGTGTACTGCAAGGAACAGGATCAAGAACTGCTCAAAGACTTTTATTACCAAGATGACCGACGCCTCGACAGCGCCAATATGATTGCTGCCGAAGGATTCCATTTGGAGGTACTGTCCTAGCTGCAACGTGTACATTCTTACCGACCTTGTTTAGGATGTGAGTGAGCGTATTAGCAAATTGAAAATCGCGAACAAGACGTATCAAGACGACAAGAACAGCGTGTTTGAGGCAAAGGCCATGGATGAAGCCATCAAACTCTTGCAAGCACAAGCCCAGCTAGAAAAAGATACCCACCATCCCTTTACTGGCCTCTCCGTCAGCGAAACGATCTATAAATGCACCACCCTCGGCCACCACACCAAGGCCTCCAAGATCCGAAGCGATTTCAAGGTCCCCGATAAAAGGTATAGGCTATAAAATGATCCCACAGCACTTGCTTAAGCTTACGATCACCAACATAGATTCTGGTGGATCAAGCTGCGCGCACTCGTGGAAGTGCGAGATTGGGAACAATTAGAAAAGCTGTCAAAGAGCAAGAAGTCTCCCATCGGCTACGAGGTAACCCCCCCTTTTTTTTTAGCCTACCCACCTGACACCTCATGTGACATTCCTTAGCCATTTGTGGAAGAGTGTATCAAGGCCAAGCAATACCAAGAAGCAAGTAAATATATCCTCAAGTGTGAACCAAGCAGCCGTCCCAGCCTCTTTGTCAAGATTGGCGCCTTCAAGGAAGCCGGCGAACAGGCATTCCTCAACAAGGACATCGACGGACTGCGGTAAACAACCTCCCACCGAATCTCTGCACATTCACTGACACCTTTTTTTAATTCTTATACAGCCAAGTCCGAGCAAAATGCACCAACCACCTTGTCGCCCAAGAATTGGACGCCTTGCTGGCTCAGCTACATGCAAAGTAGCACAAAAAATCACAGGCCGCCAAAGAATTAAAAAATTGCCCTCCCTTTTCATTGCTCCTCCTTTTTCTCGGTCTCTCCACAATTGAATGTATGGAACCCCCCTGTCTTTCTGAATAATCGCCTTTTTTTTATTGATAATACGAAATGTGGTTCATACTGCCCTGTCATCTTGTTGATTACCTTGTGGGATTGTGCCTATTAACCATCTTTTTCTTTGCAATACCACGGTCATGGACGCCGCCTTCCGTCAACACCCTCCTGGCACAGTCAATAACACTCTATCACTGGTCATGGCAACAGTCTCTCACCATTGCATCCTTTGCCTACCGAGCTGCTCGTCATGGATACAATGTAGCGAAGGTATTGACATCATTCAATGTGCCAAGACTCTTACTTGCTTCTAGATCCATGCCGGCTCGGCCCTTCCAGAAAGCGAAGAAACAAGCTTTGAAGAGCAGTTCAAATACATCATTGTTACCTCGTCTGCTCTCAAGGACACCAACTCATCGATACCCGACTGCTCTTCCATTGAACACCAGACACCCACCATGAGGCTGGCCCTCTGGACCCTCACCCTTGTTTCCGTCGCATGCATCTCCATTGCCCACCTTGTTTGGGTGTCGTCCATTTTTATTCTATTCTGGGTCCACTGTCTTCTTCTTCTTATCGTCTGGATGGTCCACAAACACATGGTAACCGTCTCCAATGGCTTTCCGAACCACTCAAGCCTTTTTCATTGTCTATAGCGACGAAGGAGCATTCGCCATGTCTATGCACACTTGCTGCACCACCTACAATCCATTGTGATCCATACCCGACAAAGCGACTCTGTGCTCGACCAGCTCACCGGCCACATGCGCTACGTAGACATGATGGCCCAAGGTTACTCGCTTTACCCGGGTAAAATCGCTCTTCAACCGCGATCTGCACCCTCGTCTCGTCTCGTCCAAGAATGGTTCGCCACCGTCCACCTCTTTCTCCAGCCCTATGCCGATTTTTTAGATCACCTGCTAGCCCAGTCCGTGCCTCTCACCCACCCCACCAGCCTCAACTCTCTGCGCGACATGTACAACAGCACCCCCAGCTCCTCGCGGTCCTCTCTCTCCTCCCTCGAAGACATCAACCAAACGGCCGACTGCCCCCTCGATCAAATCGACCTGTTGATCTCCACCATCCATTCTCGCCGACGCCAGTGGTTCATGCATCTTCTCGCATTGGAAATCATGACCCGTGGCCACGACTCTGCCCGCCCCGACTATGACACAAAACTCAATGCTGTCCATGCCATGATGCTTGACATGCGTACCCATACCGAGGCTCTTGCCCGGCACCTCGAGCACTTTATCTCCATGGATCAATGCAAGCTCACCCACTCAAGATCCATCCGCCTTCTCACCTTTTTTTTTTTTTTTTTAACTAGTCCAAGATTGCCTAGCCAAGCAGCCGGCTGCGCGCACTGACAACCCAAAACTGACCCATCGATCCCGCATGCTCTCTGCCAAGCTTGAACATATGGAAAAGCAAATCCGCCAGCTTCACACCAAACTCACCCTCTGTCGACACGAAATCAAACGGCCCGGCATCCTCAGTCTCGAACGCGTCCACGACCGATTCGTCACCATGGACCACGACCTCTCCCAACTACGCTCTGTCTGGGACGAAGCTCTGACCTCCCTGACCGACACCATGCGCACCGAATCCTTGCCTTCCCCTCCTTACTCTCCTGCTGCCGTCCTCCAGGCGGCAGCCTCCAGTTCTCTCCTGCCAGAACTTCCCACTCCTACCGCTAGCAACCGTCAATCCTGGATGACCATGGCCACCAATGCCTCTTTTAACGAAAGCAGGCGCATGTACCGACTCCACCAGCGCCGCCACGTAAGACACAGAAATGCTAAGCTGCCTTTTTTTGCTAATTATTTTTTTTTGCAGGACAATCCTTCGCAAGAATCTCTTTCAAAAAGTACCTCTTCCATTAATTCCCCTTGATCTCTCATACCCCCCTTCTCCATCGTTAAATGTTAATAAAAATGTCCGTGTCCCTCCTCTCTCTCTCCCATGCTTTCTCGAGAAAATAGTCAAACGGTCATTTTTTTATTTCTTGGTGCTTTGAACATCCTGCTTTATCTCCTGGTCTTTGTCGCTGCCATCCTCAAAGCGAAAGATGGCAAATTGGCCGAGATCATCCAGAGCGTCTATTGCATGCAAGTCTCTCTTCACCCTATTTCTACCCCATCTCACTGCCCTTCTCCAGGTTGATCAGCATCTTTTTAGCCATGAACGAATTCAAGACCTTCAATTTCAGCGATGTCTACTTGGGCTTCTTGGGGTTACACGTGGGAAAGGGCCTTGTCATGCTGTTGCAAGTTCCCCTCTTTGTTTTTCTTTCTTGCTTTGAGCTCACCGCTGCTTTTTTTACGCAGCCTCGGATGTGCAGTCATGTGTGAAAACGCTTACAACATCATTGTTGCCATTCTAGGTTTTACCATTGGTCTAGGCTACATTATTGTTTCCTTTGTCCCACTCGCGCCCTTGCCAGCCGATCTCCATACCCTTTGGAAAATCCGTCGGCGACCAGAAGACATCTCCGACCTTCCCTGCCAGTTCTATACCCCCAAAAAAGCCGATCCCTTCCCGCTTATCCAGCACCCTTCTTTCTTACCTGCCACCACTGTCCATCCCATGCACCTTTCTCCGCATTATTAATTTTAATCATCCGCTCCAGCCCTTTCAAAAATGGCGTAGGATTTTATCACTTGAAAAAAAAAGTAGAAAAAATAAAAAAGAAAACAACTGCGCGGTAATTGAAGATGGTAATCTCTTCGTTTCGTAAAAAAAAAAAAAAAAGGCAACACTGCACAGCACTTTTGGGTGATCAGATCAATTTGCAATTATGCGAGAGGGCCCAAATCAATGAATGAGGATGATCCTGAAAAAATCGCGTTAACCAGCTAAAAAAATGAAAAAAAAATCGGTCTTCATCAGGAACGCCCTCTGATCAAAAATCACAGCGCAAAATTGATCTAACTGAATTTTTCCATGCTAGGACAAAATGGTGAGAAATGGCTTTTGTTAAAATTGTAAATCTCTCAGACAGCGCAGGGAAGAAAAAACGACTAGGCTGGCAAACATGCACAATGATATCACACATACTTGATTTTGCTTGAAAATTTTAGCGGAAATCCGGTGTACATTAACAAAGCGAGCAGAAAAGGAAAATGTTCATACCCGGGAATTTTCTGAACCTCTTCGCTCATTTAAAAGCTCATCCAGAAGCCAGCTAATCACAGGCAGCTTTGGATGAGTTTTGGGACTAGGTGGATCACCCGATGCCTGGAGAGAAAAGAACAAAAGAAAGGCGCCAGCCATTTCTGAAAGAAAAAGTTCATGTCTTTGTCATCTGTGGTGGCCAGCCAGGCGGGGGCTGAAAATCGATTGGAATTAGGCTTTTGTCAGGGGTGGCCTTGAGGCGGCCCATGGAAATTAAACGAGGGGAACAGTTCGTACAAGAATGAGCCTGAGTTACCCACATGATTTAAACCCGAAAAAAAAAAAGCATTGGGGTCGTTGATGAATAGTGATTTGATCTGGTGGGTTTCAGAGTCTGCATCGCCCAATTTTTTTTTCTGTAGCCGGAAAAAAAGGTGGCATAGGCAATTTGAAATTACGCAGGGACGAAAAGAGCATGTGCAAATGATTGGGGAGGCGCTACCAAACCATGATCTGGAACGTCTCTGATAAGAATAGGAGAGAGGCAATAGTCTGGATAGAGAAGGGTGAAACCTGATAGGAGTGGGCTTACCTTTCTCCCCTGGTCTCCTTTTTATTTTTATTTTTTTCATTTCATCTCCTCCTGTTGTCAAGCTTGAGCCCATTCTCCCTGCGTTTCTTATTAATACATTGTGAAAATGACGTTAAAAAAAGGCGTTTTATCAATGGCCTACGAGGCCATTTAAAATAAAAAGGAACTAAAACTTCAACTTTATCAACAGGCGCTATGTAAATAACAAAAAGAAATATACGTGTGTAATGAGTAAAGGGGGAGGGATAAAATAAAAAAAAATTGTATGAGGTGATGGGCAGGAAATAAAGGAGCTTGGGTTTAGGCAGGATGGCCGACTCCTTTTGGAGATTGATGCAACCACATTGAGTCATCAGAGTTTTCACGTTTGACATTGCTGTTGGCGGGATTGCCCTTATCGGAAAAATCGAGGGAAAGTTGCCAGTTGGGGTGTTGGCGATTAGAGGAAGACAGGCCAGATTCGTTATCAGAGTCGTCAAGATGACGCCTGTCTTCGGAGATACGGGACATGGTGAGGGAGTTGATGGTCAGGTCGCGCTGGGCCAGGGCAGCGGATTCGGGGGTGGGTTGCAGTGCATCGCCTTCCATGACATTGACGACGGTGTGCAGGTGCTCCTCGGTGATGGTATTGGTGTGGATGGCTGTGTGGTGGGGCTGAGGGTGTGGAGACTGCAGCTGTTGTTGGCACTGCTGGCACTGCTGGCAGCCGCCGACATTTTCAGTGAGGACAGATTCCATAGGCTGGGATATCATGGGGTGCATGCGTTGCTGGGTCAGGTTGTTGACAGGCCGGTAAGGAGGCAGATGAGTGGTGTCATCGATCATGCTCTCGGTGGGGTCCATGGCAAAGGCGCCTTTGGTGCGGGTGGAGCCGGTGTGGCGGTTAGGTGAGGACACCAACGTGGCGGTGGAGGGTGTAGATGAGGCGACGGAGTTGTTGTGGTACATGCTGTCGGGAGGAGGAGGCAAGGGGCCGAGATGGTAGCCATTGCTGGCAGCATAGGCGCTGTCGATGGCGCCGTTTGTTGTGCCGGTGCCGCTCTTCGAGTATTGCAGGTAGTCGCTGGAAGCCTGGGATGCCTCGGTCATCATGGCAGGAGAGCTGCCGTAGCCACCATCCGAAGTGGGTGGCTTGGTAGGTCCAGACAAGAATTCGTTGGTAGGGTTGATCATGCCTTGATTACCAGGGCCACTCTGAGGCTTGGGATGGAAAATCAAGATGACCAAGAACCACACAATCACGTTACTGGTATTAACTGACGCGAGAAACAAAAAACCAGTTAATTTTTTTTTCTCTCGCTTGGATAGTGGAGGCTTACTGTTGCAGATCATAAAATCGGCCGAGAATTTGTGGGCATTCAGGGTTTTTCTGCCTGTTAAACCATCTGCACTGAGGATGACAAAGGATGAGGAAGTGACAAACAAGACGACAGTCAAAATCAAGTTGAGTTCCTGGAAATAGCGGATCTTGTGGGTGATGGAGCGCGAGTAGTTGGAGTCACGTGAGCGGTTCAGCAGGCGATGGAAACGAAAGTGGGACACCACCCCTAAGCAGGCTACAATGAAGAGTTCTACGAAAAAGGAATGAGATATGTCCCTTACAAGGCAAAGGTGAACCTACCGATACCATAGACCAGTTCAGGCATGATCTCCTTGTAGGTGGGATCATAGATGTCGCGGGAAAAGTTGTATTGGAGCACAGGGAACATGATGATGCTGATGAATGTCCACACAATGTAAAACAAGAATTCACGGCTACTCATGAAGCTAGCTTTGGCCACAGAGTTGGCAAGGTAATTCCAAAAACATTGCAGCAATAGCAGAGTTCCACTATGAAAGAGGAAAAAAAAACAGGAGGTGAAAAAGAGAGTTGGGGTAAAAAAAAAAAAAAGTGAACCCCGGAGCCCAAAAAAGGAGAAGGATCGATTCGCTTCTTTTCGACACATACGTTTGAAATGAAAAACCAACACACAGACTATAATCTAAGAGAGTTGAGTGAGATGGCGTGTTTCAGAAGAGAGAATGGCTGCTTACTAGTTGGAACGACGAGTTCCTGATCAGCCTTGGTCCACATGGTTTCTGGCTTTGTAAACACATGGCCAAGCACGGTCGCGAATCCTTCTTCGTATTTAATTTTACAGGACATGACGTCTACATATACATAACAAAACGGTCAATCGATATGGCTTGCAGAGCAAAAGCCGTTTACCATAATATAGCTGAAACGGTATCATGACCAATATAAGAGCCGTCACAACACTTTTCAATTCACCTTGTCGAAAACGTAGGGGTGTGAGGCATTTGAACCCATCTAGTTTCCATACCCGATAGACAAACCAAACGAGTAGGTATCCCAAGGACACCATGCGTTCTGAGGAGGGCAAAAAGTGAGTTGCAAATGGATCACTTTCTTTCCTAGTCACTTACGTAAAAAACTGTAATCGCTAAGATGGGTCATTTATTATTACTCTGACACGGTGCAGAAGGGAAGTGGAAAAAGAAGGAAATGACAACACAAGAGCAAGAAGAAAAAGAAAAAAAAGAAAAAAAAAAGGATGAAGAGAAGTATGAGCCGGGCTTGATGTTTTTATTACAAAAAGTGTAATAGGAGAGAATGCTGTTTCTTAGGGAACAAATGGTGAGGTTGTAAGTTGAGGATGAGGGAATGGAAAACGGATCAATTGGGACCTTTTCTTTTTTTAGGAGACTCTCTTTGAAGAAGGAAAAAAAAAAAAAAAAGGGGCGGGGAGTGTGCTAAAACAATGGTTTTTGAGGAGTTCAACCTACTGGGCTTTTTTTTTTTTTCATTTTCTACTTTATGGTTGTTCATTAAGGAGCCAATTTTGTTGAGAGAGAGAAAGTACTCGCCCCTTTGCGTAAGAAAAACAAGCGGAGAGTTCCAGAGAGGAGAAAGGCGAGGAAATCATAACTCCGCCTGCCTTTCATTTTGCCCTGAACGATCGGTTTTTCATGCATCAAAAAAAAAAAAAAAGGAACGGGTGATCATTGAAAATGTCGATGCACGAAAAGAGCCTGAGGACATAGCAAAAAGTAGCCCGTTGCCACGGATAAAGCAGAAGGGTATTTCCTCGTGTCGGGATTTCTAAAGTTGGTCCGCCGAGAAAAAAAAAAAAAGGTTCCAGGGAGTGACGACAAACTTCCGAAAATGTCCAGTAAAATAGAGCCTCGATAACAAAAAAGAATGGGACCATATGTTGTCTGATAAATAGGGAAAGGGTGTGAGGAAAAAAAGCAGGAACAGGTGCACAGGGTGCATTTATTGAACTTTTGTATGATCTTGATCTGAGCTTTTGACACTTGGTTTTTTTTCTGGGGATGAATAGGATCATTTACTGCAAATGAAAGGAGCAAGCCAAGCAGAGATTCTCTTGTAGAAAACTATTCATCAGTAAAGAAAGTCAGGGATAAGCGGTTTTTTTTTCATGAAAAAAGAGGGACAGGACATAACAAGGTTTCACGATTGAACAAAGAACACGAGGTGAACCTTTTTTTTTTTTAGGTCTTGCCATTCTGGATGACAATGGCTGTTCAACAAAAAAAAAAAAAAGCGGGTGGAGAGGAGGGAGCAAGGAGGTTATGCTGGAGTTTTTTTTTTTTTTTTTCATGGAGCACCTTTTTTTCTGGAGCAAGCAGGAGACCTGATGACATAGCATGGAGCCCAGTTTAAAGGGAAGAGGGACACATCTTGACATTCCTGCTCTGGTGAGATGTATCCTTGTGGACCCGAGGACAACCGCTCATAGTACAAGTGACGGTGGGAAAAAGAATACTTTTGTCGAAAACAGAGGGTATCCTTTGAAAGGCGGGCAAGCATAGACCAATCATGCATATTGGTGTATCCTTGGCAAAAGGCACGTGTGAGGAAAAGGTAAAAAAAAAGGGTGATCACTGCTGCTCATTGTTGAGCTGAATTTTTCTCCAATTCTCAACGGATCATTGGACCCAAACAATAAACAAGAACACGTACCAGTGAATTATAAAAGCACATGTTTCGTTTGAATGACGTGCTTGACGCCCTTTCATGGGTCAGATCCGGTTCCTGTCTTTTTTAAAACAATAAAATTGTGCGGAGGTGCCACGCTGGTGACTGGGAACAAAAAAAGAAATGTTGTTGCTTGTCGTTACACGATTTGATCAGGGCTTTTTCCTTTGCCATTATTTTCCCATCCGTGGGTTGATTTCTTATCAAGAGGCTTTCTTGAAAAGGTCTCTTTGCCATTCATTGAAATGGTATGCTCTCGTGACACTTTCAGCTGTCCTAGTGCTTTCTATTGGCGTCAACGTGTCCCCATTCACACATGTAAAATGTCATAAGTAAATGTGGATGGAAAAAACTGTGCTGAGACTTGTGTCACTAAGGTTTTGTGTGCCACCCCCATTCCACTGCACTTGCATGAAGATGGCGCCACTCTTTGTTGCCACAGATAAGGCCATGATGGGTAAAGTAACAAGGCATTTGGTCCATAGATGAAGGTTTTTTTCAAACCAAAAAAATGTCAATCGGGCAGCCGAGTCATGGCCGAGAACGGCCGAGGATTTGGCGGCCCCAAACGGGTGATCCCTGTCAACAGCTTCCACATTGTTGTACAGCTGCGCATCCTTTTTTTTTTTTTTTTTTTTTTTGTTATTGTTGATATGGCCTTCCTTAATTTGAGCAATTGAATGTGGAGAGCGAGTAAATAAATAAAAAGGTGATCACAGCCTTGATGACAAAAAAGGAGACGCTGGTGGAGTTTGAGCCAAAAAAGAAAGGCTGATTGCCCAATTCCAATCTCTTTCCTTTCTTATCTTTTTTTTTTTTCTTATTCTCGTTGCATTCTCGATTGCTTCTCATTGACAACAACAAAACAACAGCAACATAAAATGGACATTGCTGAATTAATCAATGCCGAGCCCTCAACACAAACATTGAAGCGTCATCCATGTCGATGGCCCGGTTGCCAAAAATCTTTTAGTAAAAAAATGTGGCATGGGAAAAAAGGAAAAAGTCGCGGAGAAAACTGCCTTGCGAGACTCATCGGCTTTTTTTTTTTGACCGTCCACTTTAGACCGTCCTTCTGATACAGACCGTCATTATCGCATTCACACCAATGATAGGTAAGTATCAACGCTCATAAATCGGTTTGTTTATTTTTTTGCTAGACCTTATCCATGTAATAAATGTGGCAAGCGGTTCATCCAGGTAGGTTCATGTTATTTCAGAGCCCAACCAGAGTGGCAGAGTCTGGCGCTAGAGCCGCGCATCATGAAACCTTTTTTAATCATTGACCCTTTTTCATCCTTATTTTGGAACAGCGATCTGCATTGACTGTTCATTCCAGAACACATTCAGGAGAGAAACCTCACGCGTGTGAATTTGAAAAATGTGGCAAATCATTCAGTGATAGCAGCGCCCTTGCAAGGCATAGGTGAGTTGGACGAAGTATCATGTGCTGGAAAAAAAATGAACAAATCCACTCTTTTGGGTCGGCTCATGCATGCTGATTTTTTTCTCTCTTTATGTCAAAAAAAGACGCCTTCATACTGGTAACCTGCCTTACAAATGTCACTATCAAGATTGCACCAAAAGGTACAAAAAAAAAAAAAGTCAGGTTAAGACTTAATTAATGAAAAGAGGCTGTGAAGCTCACTTCTTTAAAGTTTTTCCAAGAAACGCTTTTTACATAGTCACCATAAAGTCTATCATTCCTCCTTAATGTAAGGTGTCACATGGCAGCACAGCTTGTATTTTTTTTCATTCCCTATTGTTTCGTGCCGTCGCCATGGCGATCGTACCTAACATTCTCTGTTCATCACTGATTCCCCCTCCTTTTTTGTTAATAAACTTTTTAACAGTCATCAATGACCTGCCAAAAAAATTGGCTCCCTTTTAGTTTATGCACGCAAAAAAAAAAAAAAAAAAAAAAACGAAAGACAAAGTGGACTGGAATCAAACGCGGTCTTTTTTACCCCACCTTTTTTTTTGCGTTCACACACAATAAACCAAAAATTGGACCAGGTGATGACCAGTGTGTTACGTTTCGATCAGTAGCACCACGGTTCCACCTTCAAGATGTGCGATGGGTAGGCTTCTTTGGCGTGTGTATTTTTTTCCCTACCTCGAGTCAGCTCTCGTTTCACCCACCCAGTAACGGTACGTCGTTTGTTCAGAAAAACATATTTGACTACATTCAAAAGGTATTTAATAGGTATCAGGATGAGATGAGAGAAAACTAGAAAGGGTAGGAGTGTGACAGTGCGAGTGGGGTGAAGAAAAAAAGGTCTCAGGCTTTGCACAGCAATTTCCAAGCTTGTATTTTTTCCCATTTGTTGAAAGACGTGAAAATGAAAATGATTTAGGTTTTCCTCCGAAGAGGAATCAAGAGAGTGGAGGGACACGGAAGAGAAGGGCTAAGTGCCGCCCCGAAAGTGTCAAAGGCTTTAGCTCGAGAAGAGTTGGGTTTCTTGGGGCACATCCTACAAAAAAAAAACCAGAACGTTAGCCTCGTCCCAACAGAAAAGATGTGCTTACATAGAGTAATGACCCTTTTGACCACAATGAATACAACGACCATCGGACATGCTTTTTTTGGCTTGGGGTAATAGTTATGCTGAGCGTGGAAAGGCGATAAGAAAAAAAAAAAAAAAAAAAAGAGAAAGAAAAAAGCCAGGCTGCGGAAAAGAAAGGTTGGTTTAAATCAGCTTTTAAGTTCGTTCAACCCCCCCGCAACAACATTGGAAAATGAGCAAAAGTGATACAAATCGGCACTACCCAAAAAGAACTTTGTTTTTTTTTATCCATGCCGTCATCCACGTTATTTGGAACACAAAAAAAAAAAAAATGATGACATGCAATCTCCCCTTTTATCGAAAAAAAACCCTGTCGAGCCATTGTCAGCAATGCAAAAGAAATGAAACGTGAACCTTTTCTTTGTTTGTATACAAATCTACAAGGGGTAAAGTTAAATTCAGCTGAATGGAGATGGTGAAATAAAAAGGGAAATGCGATTGCTCTTGAAAAAAGAGGGGGAGTGGTCACCACCAACTAGGAATGACCGAGGACCACAGATGGGGATAAACGCCGACGTGTCTAATTGTCTTGGCTTAACAGATAGGCCTTGAGTTTTTCCATGGCCCGGAATCGGTGAGAGATCGTGTTCTTGACATCCTTGTCCAATTCAGCATAGCTGTAAAAAAAAGCCTGTTGTGAGGAAAAAAAATCGTGTCATTGGGAAAACCCTTTTACGTCTGGTCAAAGCCTTCTGGTTCAAAGACAGGATCCCAGCCGAAATGAGTTGGGCCACGTGCTGTAACAATTCTTCCCTAAATAAGCAAAGTGAGCACCTATCATATCCCATTTCCTACTGGATGAATAAAAAACCCTTTTTTTCTGCCTGCTCTCCCATTCTATTTTTCCAGGTTTTTGTTTGTCTCCTCCCCCCCCCATTTTTTTAATGTTACCTTGGTAATGCCTTCAAATATCACGGGTTCATGTCCTGGACCTTTGCAATAACCAAGGGTACACAGAGCATAAGCAGATTTGTCGTCAAAACCAGCCAGCATTTTGTTCAGCCCCTCTAATCCGCATCCTTCCAAGAACCATTTACTAGCATCACCCAAGAAAACGTAAGCCTATTATTTTTTTTTCCTTGCTTCATGGTGCTTACATATAAGGTCCAGGCAAGCCGTTCATAGCATTGAAGCATAAGCAAGTGTCTTCTGTGATGCATGGGCCCTGAAGCTATGATAAAAAAAGAGTCGTAAGCATAGCCGCTGGTTGCTCCGTGTAGATCTCTCCCGCTTTTCCGTCGACTTTTTTTTTTTTTTTTTTTTTGGCATACAATGTCAGCAGCCATTTTGCATTTTTGGATAGCAATGTCCTGCGTGGTTCCTTGAAGTTCAGGCACTAAAAAAAGCATATCAAGTCAATGGAACTGTAAGGATGTTATGGGGGTTCAGCCTTACAATCAACCTTGTGTGAATCCACCTTGATCACGTCTTTGAAGATGGCTTGGACTTCAATCAGCTTGTTTTTGTTGCCAGTGACAAACACTGCCAATGGCCAAAAATGAGATTGGATCCCATTCTTCTTTCAATTCTCTCTTTTCCTTTTTGCATCTTGCATTTAGAGTTTTACCTAGATTCTTTGGTACTTGAGCCGCCATCTTCAATCGAATACAGTAAAAAAAAATGAAAACGCAAACTCGGGATTCCTCCGCTCAATTTTTTTTTTTTTTTTTTTCAAATTGCATTTGTGGCACCGATTGACCACAAGCATTCATACATAGTAAGGAAGACCCTTTTATTTATTTAACAGGTGGTGAATGTTGTCTAAATGAAATTGGATGGTGGCTATCGCCATGGCATGGTCAGCATCCTAAAAAAATCCCGAGGTGAATCCCCCAGTTCTTATTTTTTCTTGTCCTACTTTGTCATGGCCGAGTCGGCCGAGAGTCCCAGCCAGTGGCTTCAGGTAATGCCGGTCCATCCAGTCTTGCCGTTCTTGATCCCAAACAGTTGTCTACAATATAAACTTGGTCAGCTGTTGCGCGCAAGAGCGTGGTTTCAGCTCCACCTTCTTGTCGTGCTTGTCCCATTGCAGAAGAAAGTAATAAAAGGCGATGGCCTGCAAATGGAAAGTGAGATTGTCCGCAAACTCGGCGCTCTGTGTTTCCACATGGTCAAAGATCACAGGGAGAAATCGGTCAATCAAGATCCGGGTGCCAAAGACGCTTTGTGGCTGTCGGCCATGCTGTATCACCTGATCCTTCAATAGACCGATCGATGCTGTACGGATAGTCGCGTAAGGGCAGTTGGACAGCAATTCCATTAATGCATACAATCGCACTTGATCGTCGCTTTGTGTCAAACATTGAGCCAGCAATTGGTAACCATAGAAACGCAAATGGGGTCGGTCACACGTCGCCATGGAGGACGTCAGGATCTAAAAAAAGCCGGTTAGAGTTCATGCTGGAACAGCCAAGTGGGAAGCACAAAGGGCGAGAATCATTTCTGTGCGTGTGTGAGAATAAGCACCAACCACTTTTTTTCATATACCTGTAATGCCAACGTAAAGGTCATGCCCCCTTCAAGATCTTTGGTCATGCTGTCCAGGGATAAGCTTGACTGCTTTTGATCAAGGTTGTCAACGACATACCAAAGTAAAACGAGAGCTTTGTCAAAAAAATGGGGTTGGAAGCTACGTCATTGTTTAAAAGGAAGGTTCGGAAGCGCGGACGCAAGTAAAAAAAAAATTGATTGACTAAATTGCCAAGATTACACCATACCCCCCCCCCAAACACCAGCGCCACGTTTTTTCTTCCCTACCTTTGACCCACGGGAAGGATCCGATAGAGAAAAGACTGAATCAGCCAGCATGGTTCAAGAATCAACGGTAGAAGAAAGGGCCGCCGGCTCTTGGCTTCAGTGTCAGAAAATTGATCTGGCAAGCTACGATTAACAACAAGGTAGGCAAGGTACACCACAAAACCTTTCTGAACCGACTCACATGTCATCCGTTCATGTCGTATTAATTTGTCCAAGGTGAACCCTAAATATACAGCAACATCCTAAATAGCCCCATAAACAACGTTGCGCCCGGTTGCACATAGTCAGTCATTTTTTTTTTCTATTTCCAGCTCGACCGTTTCATACCAGGCACCGTGTGATGCATTCGCAGTGATCTTGCTGGTGATGCGTCACCTTGCCATTGGATGTGGTCAGTGCTGATTGTCGTACAGAGTGTTGTGGATGAAATTGTTCAAAGTAAGGTTTACAAAGATCCATGGCGGTCAACCCATACTTTTCAAACAGCTCCAGGTATAGGTCGATTGCCGTATCGGTTTTCTCGAGTGCCTAATACCACAACAAGTTAGAGCTGAGTTCATGCCGCCGCCATCCACTGAAGTTTACCTGCTCTGAGCCATAAAAACAGATGACATCCAGAACACCATTGGTGATGGCTTGTGCCTCCACATAGCGGGACTCATCCATCAACCACGCCACCATCGAGAGCGCGGTCTTGCACACATTCGGTAGCCATGCGCCTAACATTTCTAACGCCCTGTCACCCCTTTCCGCCAATGGCTCCAGAACTACAAAAATGAAGGTTGTGTCGGTGTATATGGCCACTGTGCGAAAGCTCCTTGTCTTTACCTGTCCTGCCAAACACTTGAAGCGTCACAAGCACAAGCATGACCCAGCGATCCATGGTGGCCAGATGTTGAGGCCAGTCGGCCAGATCACCTAGTTCTTGAATCACCCAGGCCTCGACTTCCCAGGGCTTACATGCTTGACCAATGGCCGTCAACAAATCTACAAGGCAGGTGACCATCTCACCTTGACGCGAACCAGTCAACAGCCACGGCACAAGCACCGCCTGCAGTGCAGCATCATTGCGATTCATAAATGCCGTCTACGAAATAATAATAAAAATAAACGTGGCCGATTAGGACAATGTTTGTATCGATGCTCGGGTGACTTTACACCAAAGGTAGAAGCGGTCAATGTACGATGGAGACAATCGACAAGCTTTGTTTTCGTGCCGGCAGACGCCGTCGATGCCTGGTCCAGCGATGTTTGGATGAGCGCCATAAACTGGTCATACACCGGATCAGCATCATACTTGTCTTCTAGAGCTATGAAATGCTTCTAAGGAACCGTTGGTCAAAAAAAAAAAAAATGGTAGGTAAATAGACATGGCCAATGAGGTGGCACGCGTCCACGAATCGAAAAAGAAAAGGTCATAAGTACCTGGCATTTTTCAGCCTGATCCATTAGGGATTGTGTCCATACGTCAAGCTGGTGGGCTGCTTCCAGGCTATTCTCTTCTAATTCAGGCTGCGTACAGAGTGAAGACAAAGATGTCGTGAAGTACTTCATTATAAGGAAAAAAAAGGAAGAGGGTAGAGAAGGAAGTTTTCTCCCCCCCCTCGTCATTCAAAGCGCGCTCTTTTTTTCTTTCTTTCCTTTTTGTGTTTTCACCCTCTTTTTCTCTGAAGAATGACATCTCATCGACAGGCAATCAAGACTACTGCCACTGACAGACAGAACCACTGGCGAAGCAAATTCCACACACACTGTCGAGAACAAGCAAAAAAAGCTAGGCAATCCCAGATCGATAAGCGACGATTGGAAAGCGTAGGAGCCATTGTTTTTCTTGGCATCGATAGTGACAGGCTCTTTTTCATGTAGACATGGATGTGGGAAGAATGGAAACAATTTCAAAGAGATCATCAAGCAGCCTTATCTCAAGAAAGTGCAGAGATATACCACGATCTCCAAGCCATGATCGAAGAGCACATTACCAGTAAGTCATGTTTTAGAGGGGCAGCCTCTAAGTCTCCTCACTTTTAATTCACAGGCACAGACGACTTTAGCGATATCCTCTTTGAAGAGTATCAACAAGAGCAGCAACAACAGCTGGAAGAGAGTATTGCTCAGTACGAAACCCTGCAAGCCCTGGCGTCCAAACCGTTGGTGATTTGCGCCAAATGCCACCAATCGCCCTATGCTCCCTCGCCTCTACACCCAGGTATCTATCAATGTGCCTCCTGTCAACACCAGATCCAGAGCAAGGTAAAGCCAGCAGGGAACGGGGGCTTTTGTCGATATATAACACAGCCTTCTTTTCTAGACATTTGACGCTGTGTGCTACACGCTTGAACGACATGCTGCGGATTGCCCAGGATCCGTTGGCCTCGGAGTGGATGCGAGCGACCCATCGTATCTCTTGGGAATGTGCCCGACCTGCGACCTTTGGGAACTCTTCTACTGATACAGGTCACCCACGTCTCTTTTATATACCCACGGCGACATCGCTTCTTGCAATAAGAAAATAAACATTGCGTTTAATGCAGTAAGAGGTGGTAAGAGGATGAATTGTAAACTAGTCCTGGAGGTATTTACGAAGCTTATGCGCAACAGAGTCCATCGAGGGACGCTGGAAGTAAAAAAAAAAAAAAAAAAAAAGGTGGATTAGCACATGCATTTTAACACTTGTTCAAAGGTACCCTCTTTGGTTCCGGGTCCCACATCGACTTCATTAACAGGATGATGGGACTGGGGTATGATTTTTCGAGGCTCTTCACCGAGGGTCGATAATGACAATCGCGCACTCTGTGGAAGAGAAATTCACGCGACTGTTCAGTGTAACCTAAAGAAAGAAAGCCAAAGGGCAAGGGGTCAGCCCGAACGATCATGAACCCAGTGAACTTACTTTGGTAAGGATAGCCTTTTTCACCCCATGTTAAGATTTCCCAAAACACAAGACCTAGAGAATAGACCTATGGTATTGTTTAGATTCCTCAATGATTTTCACACTACCCTCCTTTTTGTTTCGTTCTTACATCAGCCTGCAGAAAAAAAACAAGGGGTCAGGATCTCGGAAACACTAAAAGCAGAGCGGGGTTACCTTTTCAGTGTAGCTGGGGTTGATCCTCCAGATTTCAGGTGCTTGCCAGTTGATGGTGCCACAGGAAGTGTGCATGACAGTGTTTGATCGTTCGCGGATCCTTGCCAGCCCAAAATCCGCCACCTTTGCTCGGTCATCTGCGTCGATTAAAATGTTCATCGACTTTATGTCCTACAAAAAGGGTGATCAGAGTCCATGGGGGAGAGAGAGAGGACGAAGCAAAGAAAACAAAATTACTCTGTGGGCAATGGGGGGTCTGCAAGAAAGGGGGAAAAAAATGTATAAGCCCATGGCACGTGAGGAAATAGGGCCTTGTTTTACCGTCGGCCATGAAGGTAGCTGACACCCCAGGCGATGTCGTACATGTAACTAATTTTTTGCTTGAAGCCAGGTGGATTATTTCGTGTACGTTGGAAGTAATGGTATAGGTCGCCTTTGGCACAGTAATCGGTCACAAGGCAGTATCTTGGCGAGGTGCAAAGACCGATGAATTGGATAATGGTGTCGTGACGAAGCTGCCTATCAAAGTTTTTAGTGGGTGAGTCCTCATGAAGCTTTTTTTTTTTTTTTACTGTTGGTTACTTGCATTAGCAGGCTGATTTCTTTCTTGGTTTCTTCCATATCTTGATCACTCAGCATTCGGCTACGAATAAACGCAATAGCCACTTCGTTCTATCAACATAAAGGATGAGTCAACTCAGCAATGGAGGGAACCGGAGTTACCCCTTTGTAGTAGCCTGAGCGTGGAAAAAAAAAAGAAAAAAGTCAGCGGCGGGCGGTGGCGGTGGCGGCGGCGCCTTGTTGATCTCGTGCACGTTTACCTTTGTAGCAGTCTTTATACGAACCAGTGCCTATAGGATCCATGATAGTGAGTTCGCCATATTGGATCTCAAGAGGATTGATGGTGACAGCGGGGGTAGGACTGACGTTTCGAAGTCGGTAGGTTCGAGCGGTAAAAAATCGGGGGTAGCGCACAGCAGTAGGCTTGCCTTTGGCATGTTCTTCGTCCTCCGAGTCCTCCTCTTCACTGATTTGGATTTCTTGCAAGGTGGCCAATCGAGGAATGGAAGGCTGAGGAGCAGATTCTTGGCAGATGTACCACATTGCCAAAGCATTGATCATATCATCCATGTGCCTGGGTGTGTTCAACTCAAGTTTCTGGCATATTTGGACCAGCTGTGCATAATTGCAGCGTAACAAGGCATCCTGAACAAAAAGGGTGAGACTCAACCATGGTTATATTTGTTGCTTTACATACTCTTAGTTGTGGGTCAATACGATCAATGGCTGGAGGCTGTCTAGGTTGCATCGTTTCTTTGCCCAGCAATGAAAATGAAAAGAAGGGGCGGAGAAAAGAAGAGGGATGAATCGACGCTGGTTTGCTTTTAACAGTTTAGGCACATGACAGAGATTTTAGTAAATAAAAAAAGTTTATTGGTTATAAGAATAAATGGCGAAGCCAAAAGTCAATAATGTCGTAATAAATATTAATCGATGGCTTGAAGATGACGAGGTAACAGGTCCATGATCTGGAAATGGTGGTATTCTATTGGGGAATTCTTTAAAAGGTGAGTTAAAAACGAGGGAAATGACATGGACATCGACACGTGACTCGGTGGCACCCCACTCACTTTTGGTTCAGCTCCTTCCAGTAACGTTCCACGAACAGCGTTTTTGCTTTCAAGGTCTTAGCCATCCAGTTGCCACCGACCATTCCGAATGGCAGCTGTGCCACGCCCTTTGACTTTTTAAAAAAAAAATAGGAGTGTCAATCTCGATGGCGGTGCCTTTTCATGTTTACCTTTCCATAGGTGACAAGCATGAGATCCGGTGATTTCTTGTAGTCTTTGAGTGTGGCGTTGGGTGACGCGATGAGGCGGGCAATGTTGCCAGCGGCGATGGAGGCATGGGCGGCTGTGCGGAAAGCCAGCTTTGTTTCTTGGAGATCAGCAACGTCTCCGATGACAAAGACGCGGCTGGACAGGAGCGGATGGTCGACTTGGAGGGTAGGCAAGACCTTGACACAGTGGTTGGACTGGATCAGTTCAGGGTAGCTGGCCTTGACAACGGTTGCCTCGGGGCGGTTGCCAAAGGCCAGAACGACCAGATCCACATCCTCCAGGTTAACATTCTTCTTTGTGGGAGGCAAAGGTGAAGTGGGCTTGAAAACAGAGGTGAGCTGATCGACGGGCGGCAGAGTCACAGAGTCGTCGAGACTGAGCTGCACCTTGGACTCTTTCAGCAGGGACTGGAGACGATCGCTGACTTTCAAAGGCATGTAAGAGGCTGACCCTAACTGGGGTTGACTGTGCACCAAAGTCACCTTCTTGTCCGAGTAGTGATCGACGATCTCACCGGCCATTTCCACACCAACGGGGCCACCACCGACGATCAGTACATGGTTGGCTTGCGACAGTTGGCGACGGATCGCTTGCAGTTCGGCCTGACCTTCTTTCAGCGTTGTCTTGTTCACACGTGCTGGTGCTGGGTAACGAGTGCCTGTGGCGAGCACCTTTCAGAAAAAAAGCAGAGGAGATCAGGGCTGCGCTCGTGGCTTATTTTCTTTGTCGGCCTTACCAAGAAATCATAGGCAATTTGCGTGCCAAATTGGGAATGAGGGTCTTGCAAGTAAACATGGTCTTCATCAAAGCGGGCTACAGAGGCTTGGATGACTTTGTTGTTTGGTGAAGTAAACAGTTTGTCGTAAGGGATGAAGATTTGGTTGTCCCAGTCTTCAATGGCACCGCGTAAGCCTGCGACACAATGGTAAAAATGGGTCTTCTTGTCGATCAGGATCACACGGACGTCTTTGAGTTGCTGCTTTTCAAGGGCCCTTGCCGTCCCAATACCGGCATACCCACCACCAACAATAACAATAGTCTTCATATTTTAAGAGAAAAGAAAAGGGGAGTTGAATATAAAAATAAAAGGTGTAGATCAAAAAAAAAAGCAAGGAAAGAAACGCATCTGGCTTTCGATGATCGCTATTTATTTTCCCGGTTTTTGGGCACTGTGACTTTTTTCATGCATTTGTCAAAAGTTGGTCATCGGCCACGCCTGTCACAATCTGGTCAGCCAAGCTTGAGAATGATGAAAAATACAAGCGTCGGTGAATCTACTTCACCCGCCTTTTTCCATTGGCTGAACCAAATGGATGTCCAAATATGGCAAGCCACGTTCCTTCCTTTTTGTCATGGCCAGTTGCCCTTTGCATCAGTGAAGCATTTTATGCTTTTCCCATGAAAACTGGACAGGGTGGTGAGTGCTCCATCCAGCAGAGTTATGCTTTCCGAAGCACCAACCTATCGTATGGCTGGGATATGCCTTGGCCGCTGTGCGCTACACTTTTATTGAAAATTGAAGTCGCAAATACACTTACCCAATCAAGAGAGGGTAGAGCAGGAGCGACGAAAACGAACAGTGAGTGCCAAGCCAGATTTTTTTTTTTCATCCTCTCTCGATTCTTACCTGTATCGGGCAAAGCCCACACTTCAAACAGATGAAAAAAAAAAAAGTCATCCGTAACCAAGACTAATTGGTAGAATAAAAAAAATAAAAAAAAAACTCTAAATAAAAACATGAGTTCACATAAAACAATCAAGTTATCAGATTTCCTTACAATTTTGCGGTGGGAGGGAGATGAGGGGGAGAGTCGGACGTCGATGATGTGGACCACCAGGAGCTGGTCGTGCGAGGGGAGCAGGCCGGGCCCCAACCTCCAGCGTTGAGAGCGCAGCCCAAAACATGTTGTTGGCTGCACAGGCATCTCGGCCCCAAAACATGCAGCAGGCAGTGCAGTGCTTCAGGCCAAAGATGCCTTGTTGGTTGTTGTTGTTGGCAACGGGTGACAATTGGCCTCCACAGACATTGCAAGCCTAGATATAAGAAGAAAAATCGTACATTTGTCACTTGTCTTCTGACTAAAAAAAAAAGCACTTGCTTGGCTGGTCAAGTATTCGTCTGTGTGCAGTAGCAGAGCAAGGGCACGGGACTGGCGTTCGAGTAGGTGATTTCGGACAGTATCCGTTCGTCCAACTGCATGCCCTCGGATTCTGGCCCCATCGCGACCAATCATTGCAGCACCAAACGCTACCAAGGATGGGCCTTGTTGCTGAGGGCGGGAGCCATGGTATCGTTTCTTCATAGGACTAGGAGGGGAAGAAAAAAGTGAGCACGATTTTTTTTCCAAGGGCGACTTCAGGTTTACTTTTTTGGGCTAAAAGAAGAGGTGGAATAGTCAGATTCCCTTTTTTTTTTATTCCATTTCCTACCTATGGTTCAGTTCCAGGAACTTTTGTTGCAGTTGTTCCTTTTGGTTTTTCAGGAGCAGTCGATGTTGTTCCAGTGTGTTGACCATGAGCTCGTGGGCGGTCACCTGTGTGTTCAGTGCGCTTTGGATGGCTTGGTTTTGTGACAGGTCGAGATCCATGATCCCGGAAACAATGGCATCCATGGCGGCTTCTTGGACAGCGATTTGGTTGTCGACATCAGCGATCTGGGTATCGACAGCAACATAGTCAGAACGAACAATCTGCTGCTTGATTGCCCGCTTTTCCTGGCTCAACTTGCGACGCCGGCGTCGGTTTTTCCTCGTCTTGGCTTTCATTCGCTTGGCCTTGCAATATTTGGCAGACCCGGTCAACATGATGTTGACACAGGCCGCGGCTCCTCGTTGCTGACCCTTCTTTGCTTCAAATCGGGCTTTCGATGAGTGGCTTCCATAAAATGCCATTGTCGACGTCAGATGGCGGAGTTTGTGCGAGACGGCTTGCCGAAATTCAACTACGTCGCCTGTGGTCGTCGTCGGCGTTTCCGATTCAATCGTCGCCATCGTTGCCATAGTGCCGCCAGGAAGAGGTAAGAGCACATTGTTTTTCCTGTCATTCAGGTGCTTCTGACGTACGGTCTCTTTGGTTATCGTCTTGTATTCCTTGGCAGACACTCTACGTATGGGGTGTGGCTCCGATCCAGATCCAAAGGACGTGGTGACGACCGCTCGACGTCCAGGGTCTGTGCCCGACAGCGCATATTGGTGCATGGGGTAAGTCGTATTGGCAAAGTCTTGTGCGTATAGTAGAGGTGGTTTTGGTCCTGTTGGCAGTCTTGCAAACACGACATGCATTTGGACACCGTCCGTGCGCAACACACCAGAAAACATACGACCATAATGCCATTCATTGTTCACATCATCCACACTAGAAAGTCATGTATAAAATTAGCCCACTTGCCCCCCCCCCCTTTATTTTTTTTGTCGCTGTGTCTTCTGAACTTGCCTTCCATAACCATATTTGTCAAGGCGGAAAACGTCCCAGAAGAGATTCATTTTTTCCATAAACGGTGGGACGCGACGGGGTGTTTGACGGCTTATTTGGTGGTGGGGACGGTTGACAAGGGAAGGTAGGTTCTCTGCTGTGATGGTGATAAAGCGTGGGCGGTTCGAGGGCATTGGGAGAAGCGTGAATGATGGCAATGTGACAGGATCATCGTCAGTCTCGGGCAGAGATCGATGATAGTCGTACACGTCGAGGATACTTCGAAGCAAGGGAAGGTATTTCGCTGGATCGGCATGCAATGTCTGTGTGGTGATGTCTTCTTCTGATGGCTTCATCTCTCGTAACTCAATGATCACATCATTCATCAGACGTCGATGGTGGTGAGGGATTTCTTCGGGAATGGGCTGAGATGGATCTGGTTGGCGGAGCGCAAAGTTGTCGTAGGCATAGGCTTTGATGGCACCCATGGCACTGCTATTAGGCAACTAAAAAAAAAAAATGGAAGAGAGTCAAGCCCGGAAAAGTCAACCCATGCTTATTTTTTCACTTCTGCTTTACCTCGCCATCGACAGCGAACCGGAATTTGATAAAGGCTTTCACCCGTCCTTCGAAGTTCTTGCTGATGTGGTTTTTGTTTGCCGTTGCTTGCTCTTTGCATGCCATGGTCAATTCCGCAGTGTGGCCCGGCTGGTCATAGGTGTCATAGGGGGCCAAGGTGACATGGTAATCATTGTCCCAATGGCGGAGCAAGGAAGCAGGAACACGAGGGTCTTGGGCAGACTTGGTGACAAATTCATCACGGCGACCACGTATGAGCTGGGAGACCAGGTAGAGGCCGTTTTGGTGGAGCAGGAAGGGGGTTAGATCAGAGGCATGGTTGGCGGCATAATCTGACATGAACAGTTGAAGGCGAGTCATGACATTCTTGAGATATTGAGATTTGACGGACACTGCTTGTCGTAACTGGTCCACAAATGGCTTTCGCACGAAAGCTTCGAAGCTTTTGATTCGTGTGTATTGTTCATGGCCAGGCATGCGGCGTTTCATAAATTCAGCTTTGCTTGTGGGATGAAATGGGCAGGCACGATTTGCAGAGCTTGAATGTCCAGTCAGATGGCAGGTAGGACAAACTTCAGGCGGGTTTGGGTTGGCAGCTGCCACCTGAAATTGTTGGGCACCTTGCTGCACCATTCTTCGAATGTCAGCCGCGGTATCAGGGTCCCTAGCTGTCGTAGCGGTGATGGCTGACAAGTGACAAAAAATGAGGTCAGCAGGTTTTCACATGAAAATGAAGGCAGAAGTTTACGTCCTTGCTGACGGTCGTGGAATGGACAATCTCGCGACCTGCGAGTCAGGTGATGAGGAGATCCGCAATCTTGACACAATCGAAGAGCTTGAGAGGGTTTCAAGAAGATGAAAAGGTGAGGAAAAAAAAACTGAAGCAGTGTTATCCCAGATGACTTACTTGATCTGTGTTTTTCAGCCCATGAGAGTACAAGGATGGCTTGCTCTTGTGTCAGGCCGTTGTTGGCTTGGAACTCTTGAAAGTTCCCTGTTAGGTTGGTGTAAACAGGCTCTGGCACATTTATCAAGGTGATATACAGTGCTTGGAGGTGGTGCTTTGAACCTATGTAAGGGCGGCGTTGCGGTTGTTCTCTCTCCATGTAGCAAGGAAGTTGGAAGGGTGAAAAAAAAATAAGCAAAAAGAGAAGGAAAAAAAAAAAGTCGCGTGCGAGGTTTAAAAATCACAATGAGCCGCTTTTTGCCATTTTTTTTTCTTCACCCACATCCAGCACGGCACAATGACAACCCCACCTCCTATCAACGGTCCTCCCGAAATACCTGGCTACTCCAATGCTGTTGATCATTTGCGTACCATGCTGGATAGCCTGGACAGCATCCCCAACGCCGTGGTACGGGCCATCCTGCGAGAACTTTTGGCTGACTACCCCATGGAACCTCGCCTGTGGGTCCAAGCTATCCATTTAGAATCTCAAGAAGGGAAGCACGATGCTGCAAATGCACTTCTCATGAAAGTCATATACCATCAAGCGAACCTTACTCTTTTTTTTTTATTTGAAAACGCGGCTCCCTTCTTCACAAGATCGGCAATAGCGAATTCTTTCCCAAATGGTGAATAAATTGGGCAAGGCAAAACGGTCCATCTTCTCTAAAATCGGCAATACCCTTTCCAAATGCGGCAACGGCTTGCGACTTCGCCTTGCGAATTTGTTTTCAAAAAACACTGTAAAAGGAATCCCATAGCCGTTGCAGGAATGAAAAAAAGACATTTTTTTTTTCTTTATTTTTTTAATGTTAAAGCATGCGAAAGAAAAAAATAAAATAACGGCACCTAAACAAACGAATTGTACGAATGAAAAAAGAGTATAAAAAATAGAAAAAAAAAAAAAGGGGGGGTCACAGAATAAGGTAGAATGACATGAGACAAACAGGGTTCAAATAGTGTAAAATAAAAATAGAAAAAAAAATGAAATGGAATATAATGCACAAGATAAGCAATGCAATGAAAAAGTAAGAAGGGTGGGGAAGGAAAGCAGGTTTACGAAGCATCCTTGGACGCTGGGCCTTTGATGAAGAGAGGGTTCTTGCTATAGGAGAGACGGATACCGCCCTTGATAGAGGTGGTGAGAGAGAAGCCCTGATGTTCAGCAAGAGCTTGGGTGGCCAGAGTGACGTCCTCAAATTCGACAAAACACATGGGACCTTGAGGTTTGTTGCGGAAGCACATGCGTTTGTAGCCTTGGCAGGCAGCGAACAGTTGTCGGAGCTCCTCTTCGTTTGTGCTGGGTGGCAGGTTGCCGACATACAGAGTGTTGCAGGGAGGGTTTTGGTCGGCAGGGTTGGAGGGTCGGTGGATGGAGGCGACGCTGGGTGAACGGAGGTCGGTCAAGTTATTGGCCTGCATGGTAATGGAGTTCATGCGGTTGGAGAGGAGATCGTCCAAGAGGGGTGAGGTACCGAAGAGGCGGTCATTGGACACAGGCGATGACTTGGACAGGTAGCTATATGGGTCGTCTTCGGCAGCAGCAGCAGCAATGGTTTGGGAATGAAGAGGATGGTGTGCAATGGGATGAAGAGGATGCGGTTGTTGAGAATGAGTATGAGTGGAATGAGCAAGAGGATGCGGAGGATGAAGAGGGTTGATGCCGTTGAGTTGGGATGGAGCGGTGGGGGCCTGAGGTGAAAAGGCGGAAGTGAAGGAAGAAGACAAGGGCGTGACAGTGGGCGGGACGACACCGGTGCCGAAATGACGCGGAGGTGACATAATGCCGAGGTCATTGGGAGGGCGAGCGTCGAAGGAGTTGGAGCGTAGGTTGCTGAACAGCGAGTCACTGAAGATGGGCGTGTTGGGCGTGGAGCAAGTAAAAGGGTCGTTCATGAATGGATCGACCTTGTGGTAGTCGGCAGGAGAGAGCAGGTCGGAGGGCAAGGGAGAGAAGGCATCGTAGTTGGCGTGGGTCTGACGGCCGAGTTTCTTGGACAGCAGGCTGAGGGTGCCTTCGCCGACGGTGGTAGGAGGGTTGGTGGCGACGGGGGAGGAGGCGTTCAGAGCGGAGGTGGTGGAGCCATTGGCAACGGTGGAAGTGGAGGTGGGGGTCAGGGTGCCAGAGGTGGATGCCGTGTGTTGTTGGGTGGTTGGGGTAGAAGATGCCGTAGGGAAGGTATTGCCGATCGGGGCCACCGAGCCACGCTTGATATGCAAGTTTTTCTTGGCCATTTCCGCCTTGAGAATGGTGCCTTTTTCTTGATCGACTTTCTTGCCACTGAGCACGTCCACAGCCTCCATGGCTTCCAATCGAGACCGGAATCGAGCAAAGCCGATCTATGAGAGTTTCAGTAAGTTCGATGGATGTAAAGACAGGGCGGGGCTTACCATTTGTTTTTTTCCGCCAGTGGAGCTAATGGCTGTCTCTTCGTCTTGATCTTTTGAATGCCATTTCAATGAAGCGGCTTCAAAGCCTGGGCAAAAGGTGAACATGTTCTGGAATTCTCGTTCGGTCATATCGTCAGGGAAACCCACGACAAAGATGGTGGTAACATCATCGGTCAAAGGTATCGAGTTGGTGGAAGAGAAAAATGCATTGCTGTTGGGTGTTGCTGATAATGGGTGTATGCGCATATCCAAAGAGGTGGAGAAGAGGGTAGAGTTGGTCATATTCACAGGTTCGGTTGTCATCATGTCAAGAAAGTTATTATGTATATAAAAAGAGGGAAGGGGATGGATGAAACAATAGTACAAAGGGAAAAAGCTGTTGAAGAAGTCTTTTCAACCTCTTTCTTTTTTTCTATTTGATAACAGAATGAAGAGCGTTCAAATAATGAACTAATGCAAAGCGAAAGAAAAAAAAAAAAAAGAGATAAATATGGTGAGGAGAATAATGGAAGGGATGATTATTAAGAGGAAAAAAAAAAAAAAAAGGAGGGAGAAAAGAGAAAAAGTCTTTTTTGCACAAAGGGGCCAATTTCAATCTCCATCGTTCATGTGTGGACGGCCTTATGACGCAATTTGTTTGGCCAGGTGGGAGTTCCTTGTCAAACTTTAATTCCTCTAAATGGTTTTGTTCTTACCATGCTGACCATCCTTTTGAACTGACCCAAGGATGCCTTGGAAAAAGGAGCACTTTCAAGAAAAAAAAAAACCACCAAAAAAAGCCCCAGCCAATGGGATGACCGGATTATCAGTTGCGGCTGATGGTTTTCGGGATTTGTGGAACATGCTTTTTTTTTTTGTTCTGTTCCCATTTTCCACTGCCACTATGTCGATTGATGCCTCTGCGTTCAAAGATCCTTCTTTATTCATGCTGTCATTGAAGACTCCCATGATTGTTGGTATTGCAGGAGGAGCCCAAGCCGGAAAGGTATTCAGTATGAAAAAAGAGCCAGCCACTAGAATGACTAACTTGTTTTTTTTTTTTCTTTCGTCGTTGCCCAGTTTCTCATGTGCAAACACCTCAAAGATCGATTGGCCAACTATCCAAAGACGAGAGTAGTCATTCTGAGCATGACTGATTTTTATCGAGACCTGACCAAAGAAGAACATGACTTGTTTGAAAGTGGTGAATTAAACTTGGATCACCCCAGTATGGAGCCAGGTTGCCAATGGCGCGTCCGTCGACTCACACTTTTTTTTTTCATAGACATGTTTGACTTTGATAGTATGGAAACCACACTCAAAAACTTGCTGAAAAACGAACCTGTGACAGTGCCACAATGGGATCATCGTTCACATTCTTTGTAAGGGTCGCCATGTCAAAAAAAAAAAAAAGCAAAATGACCGATTGTTCAATGTAGAGCGTGCAAGCAGACAATGCAGCCGGCTGATGTGATTCTCGTCGAAGGGACCTTGGCATTGTATCCAAAGAGTTTGCGTGATCTGATGTTCATGAAGGTGTTTATCGACGTGGATAGTGACCAACGCCTGACAAGACGAAGTAAAAAGAAAAGCGCTGGCATGCAAGACGATCTCACTTTTTAATAATAGCACAACATCTGGTCACAGGCGAAGGTCGTGTCGTGTCACTCAATCAAATGCTGAGTGAGTATGTCAACTTTGTGAAGCCAATGTTCGATGAGTTTGTCCTGCCGGTAAGCGGATGACCCTGCTATCCTAGTCTCTCATCTTTTCTGGATCGTTCGTAGACCAAGAAGTATGCAGACATCGTCATTCCTCGAGGGGTGGAAAATCTAGTCGCCTTGCAGGTGTTGGAGAACCATTTAGAAGACCATTTGAAGAAACGCGCCAAGCTGTCCATTGACACTCAGTCCGTTGGTTGTCACGCCAACCCGCCTTCAGCCACAACCCCCAGCATCCGATCGGATGTGCTTGCTCAATCTGCTCAGAGTCCCTTTAAAAATATCCCACAGTAGCTTTGTCAATTAAAAAACGATATCCTTTCCCCTTTTTTTGGCGTTTTTTTTTTTTTTTTTGATAAGCAATTCGCATTTGTCATTGTTCTTCACCTTCTGAGCTTGCGGCAGATCATTCACCCTGAGTAGATTTGGCATGACGAGCTGCATTTCTTGCAACCCCGCCTTGCTGACATTTGCAAAAATAAAAACCCCACTCATTTTCTTTCTTTTTTCTTGTTCCTTATCCTTTTTTATTATTTTGTTTTTGCATCTGCGATATGTCATTAGGAATTATCGAAAAAGAAACACAGCCGACAACAGCCTTTGATATTGCTACACAAGTCACCTATCTTGGCACAACCGACCATGGCACGTTTTTGTATGCAGGCGAAGCTTCCAAGGTAAAATGAGCCTACCCCTCTGATTTTATGCTCACATCTCGATCTTTCTAGATATTTGCCGTTGGTAACATTTCCAATGTAAGGTTCTAAAACGACAGAGTGGATTCACTTGACTGACTTTTTCTTTCTTTCCCACAGGGAGGTAATTGTTTGATCTGGCGCGATGTTGAATGTGTGTGCAAAGGGGGGCAGAAACCTTATTTTTTTATATATTAGGGTACACCGTGTCCATTGCACTAGAAGCGGTGCTGCAGCGGTATGCCGGCCGCTCCCAAGTCGACCCTATTGCCTTGAATGCATTTTTCTTACGAAAGACACTATTGACCCCTGTGGTGATCGAGGTGGAGGATCTGAAGTTGTCCCGCATGGGTTATTGCCTTTGCAAAGCATCTCTGAAGCAAAGAGCGGATGCGAAAGTGGGCGACGCCCGTCTGACTCGACTGGAAGACTATGATCCCAAGGATTATCTCGACAAGGTGGTATCCGTAGTGACCATGGGCAACATTGCAAATGAAAAGGGTGTCACTCACTTCCACAAGCTGCCCTCCAGCCATGCCCTCGACAAGACCCGTGTGTACCAAAGCGATCCCAATAACTTTTTACCTGGCGTCACTCGTATCAGCCTCGACACAGCATGTCACCGTGCAAGCTCCAGTACCGCACGTGATCCCGAGCTTCACCAGGTCGTCGAGTTTGTGGATCAACGACCCATGGACGCCAAATCCTTGCCGTTCTGGTGCGACATGTTTTCTACCCCACCCAGCCAACTCGGTACCTCGACCTGGGGCGGTCGACTCTGGGGTGCAACGATGCAAATGGAAGTCCAATTCAAACGTCGTCTCACTCCCGATGACAAACAGCTGGCTGTCAGCGTAACGACGCATACCATCGCCAACAGTCGCTTTGATATTGACGGCTTTGTATGGGATAAACAAGGTCAATTGATTTGTACTACTAGGTAAATAAGCCGACGCAGTAAAAAAAAAAAAAACCAGCTGATCGCTCTCATTTTTCTAGGCATCAATGTCTTGCGTTGCCATGGGAACGCAACGTCAAGAAAGAGACCAAGCTGTAATACCATTCCCACCTTTTTCTCGTTAATCACTTTACTGCATTCATCATCAAGAATAAAAGCATACCTTTTACATCCGGAGCCTCATTTCTTTTGCGTAATGAACCGAAAGCCAAAATGTAGACAAGCCCTTGTACCCATGTTGGACCTTTCTAAAGGCATGAGAAAAGAACCAGGAGAAAAAAAAAAAAAAAAAAAGCCCACTTTTTTTTTGGGCACGGCTTTGCCAGGAATGGCCAATTGCCAAATTTTGAACTTTTTTTCTTGGCAGGGCATTGATTTGTCACTGGGTTTTTTTTTGCAAAGTGTGCCAAGGAGATCCGCTTTCTTCCTCTTCCACTTCCTTGTGCTCTATTTTTTTTATTTATTACTGTCCCTTTATTAACATCTCAATCCCTTATTTCTTCTTGGCATTTATTTATAGTTGGCCAAGTATTTTTCTGACATCATCTCTCTCTTTTGTACATATTTTCAATCATGGACGACGAAGAAATCATAAAATGTCTTTGGAAAGACTGTGAACGCACTTATTACGATGCTGAGCAGCTTTATAGCCACTTGACAAACGACCATGTTGGCCGTAAATCCACCAACAACCTATGCTTGACCTGCCATTGGGATGATTGCGAAGTCACTGTCATCAAACGAGACCATATCACCAGCCATCTACGAGTTCATGTGCCGTTGAAGCCTCACCGCTGTGGCTACTGTAAAAAAGCCTTTAAACGTCCACAAGATCTAAAGAAGCATGAAAAAATCCACACGGAAGAACATGTCGCCTCCTTGCGAAGCCATACTCGCTACCAACACCATCACTCTACCACCCAATTCATTCCCCAGCAACCCGTCACTCCTCCTCGAATCGTCGATGGCTATATCAGTCCCATGACCAAGTCTTCCCCAAGGCACCCTGTTTCCCCTCCTCAAAGTGCTTGCTCTGAAGGTAAGGCGTAGAAAAAGAAATTGGCATTTTCTTACTCTTTCCTAAAGACCTCGGTTCCGGCATCGACATGAGTGGACTGACACCGAACAAATACTACATGACCAACCCCTCGCCATCCACCGATTACTCCGATCAGTTTCCCGTGGATCCCAGCCGCCCAATGCCTGTCAACAACTTTGGCATGCCATACAACTTCAGTTCACCCGAAGATGCTCTTTCAGGGTTGATATTCCCAGGCGCCGACCAGCCTCAGTACAATGTCGACACCATCCAACGCCTAGAGTATCTGCAGAGCATGATGGATTCCGATGCCTTTGTCCCCTCCCAGCTCAACCTCCAGATCTCCAGCGAACAGCAGCTGGCTGACATGAATCAATGGCTGGCGCAGCTCGGCACTCACATGGATCAAGTCGATGCCATGTCGATCACCTCACAACCCAACATGCTCCCCAATACCAACGGCTTCCCAGCCCCTGCTCAACAGGACTTTTATGTGCGTTCTGTGCCCGTCGAGCCTCATAACGGTGCCTTTTACCAGACCCCCACCGTCCCCTCCCAGCAAACCATCCCCCCCACTCAGGACGACTATTGGCAACAGCAACAGCAGCAAGACCAGTTGCTTTGGCAGCCATCTTCAGCCATGCCTTCTCAAGGCATACCGATGCCCATCACCGGTCAACGTACCCATATCGCCCCATCGCCCGACCTCATGCATGGCGTGTACCAACAGGACATGGTCACTGCCCTTAACTTTACAAAGAGCAACGACAGCTACAAATACGACAACCCTGCCGATGGTCGTGTTGACAAGAAAGTCTTGGAACCTGCTCCTCGTCCCAAACTCGATCCCGCCGCCAAAACCGTCGATGAAAAACATACCATTGCCCATATGCTCAACGTGTTTACTGCCATTCCCTCTTCAGGCCAAGATCCCGTCAAATCAACGCCCGCTCAGCCTAAACCGACGGAAAAGCCTCCTGCACCTGTCAAGGCACCTGAAACCGATATTCAAAATCTATTGGTCAACTTCCAAGACATGGCATTGTCTGATCAACCTTCATTACAACCTCACACCAAGCCTTCAGCTCAGCAGCGCCATCGGCTCCTCCTGCAGGAGATCTCTAGGTGGCTTCGAGCTTCCTATGATCGAAAGCATCCTCCTGCTCCTTCCTCCAAATCTCCATTAACGGTACAATAACCCTTTTCTGTCCAAATATTTGGCTTTTTTCCCCCGTTCAGAGCAGCCTCCTTCCAATAAAGTGTGATATCCTTTTTTTGATACAAATCATGCCTCGTCCTCTTTTCGGGTGCTTTCCATTGACAATCCTGAATTCATTTTTTAGTCCCCCCCCCCCATTTTTCATCGTAAATATCAACTGTCATTGTCCTGTGCATTCTTTGGGCCTGACTTTGAACTGCAATTGAAGATCACGAAAGAAGCATGTGAACCCACTGCCTGACCCCAACTTTTTTTCATACATTTTTAAATCACAGCGCATATTTATTTTTTTGCGAGCTCCCCTTCCTTTCTCTTTTCTTTCTTCTTCACACTTCACCCCTCCTTTTTTCTAATTTTTCATTTATATCATGTCAGGTAAAAATACCAAGCAATGACCACGAGTCATAAGTAAAGAGTTTTCTATTGGGTCTCACCTTTTTTTTTTTTTTTTTTTTTTTTTTGCGGAAAAAGGCTCTTTGTTACCAGTTGCCGCTGCCGGTATTGGCGGGTTCATTGGTAGTATGTACGTCGATTCACGCTTGTTGCTGAGTCGAGATGCTCATCAGCTGAAGGCGGGTGTTCTCGCTAAAATCTAGTAAGTAACAGTTGGAAGCATGGCAAGAAAAGAGAGGGACAAAGGTGTTTACTGTTGGACCGTAGCCACCGTATCTGGGAATACAAAGACAAGCTCCATTATTACTACCGATTCAAGGATCGTGCTGCTACCACACCTGAAGGCGTGTTCTTAGTCTTTGAAGGCAAAGAATACACCTATCGACATATTGAACAAGGTAAAAAACCATTTCCATTTTTGAAGTGTTTGGCCTGACAGATGCGTGGCGGGCGGAATTTTTTTTCTCTCAAAACTCACGCTTTTCCCAATTTTGTCCATCCGTAGCTTCCAATCGACTGGTAAACGCCCCACACTTTTTTTTTTTTTTTTTTTTCATGTCTCACACGTTTCTTTTTAATATTCACCCTAACTTAAGGCTCATTGGTTGTTGGCCCAAAATGTCAAGCGCAACGGTAAATATAACCAATCTTGAGTAAAGCCTCCTTCTGACCTCTCTTTTTTTTTCATAGAAATCGTCTGCATGATGCTTCAAAACCATCCCACATTTTTCATTTCCTTGTTCGCCATCAGCAAGATCGGTGCTGTTCCTTCCTTGATCAACAACAATCTGTCCGACGATTCCTTGTTGCACTGCATCAATGTGGCCGAAGCCAAGCTGTTCTTGTTTGATCCTACCTACGAAAAGAGCGTGGCCACAGTCGTCAACCGTACTGAAAACGTCCGCTTCTTTGCCTTTGGTGAAGCCTGTGAATATGCCGACATCACCTCAGATCTAGCCCCTGCCCTAGGCCCCTCTGTCTTGAACACCTTCTCAGACAAGAACACGGACGAAGCCCTGATCAAAGGCGTCGGTAACTCGGACCCTGCCTTTTTGATCTATACCTCTGGCACCACCGGTATGCCCAAAGCTGCCATCAGTCAACACTCTCGCGTCGCCTGTAAGTCTCCCTATGCCTTCTCCTCCATGACACTCATCCTTTTTTTTTTTACAATTCACAGTTGGCATGAACATGTTTGCTCGCGTTTCTGGCATCACCCAAGATGACCGTGTGTACTGCGTGCTGCCTATTTACCATAGCTCTGGCTGTAAGTCACAAACACTTGATCATCGGTGCTGTGAGATCTGACGGTTTCTTCATAGTGATCGTGTGCTGCTCAACTGCCATGATGGCTGGTGCCACGATCGTGCTCGGTCGCCGATTCTCAGCTCGTCGATTCTGGAATGACTGTGTGGATTACGATGTCACTGTCTTCACGGTAAGTTGTCTCTGGATGAAAAACGGCCAGCGTTAGACTCACCTGCCCTCCTCGTTACTTAGTACATTGGTGAATTCTGCCGTTACCTGCTAAGCCAACCTACCCATCCCGAAGAACGTAACCACAAGGTGCGCATGGTATACGGGAACGGTATGCGTCCTGACGTCTGGAACCGATTCCGTGACCGCTTTGGCATCCCTACTATCTTTGAATTCTACGCCGCCACCGAGGCTCCTACCAGTCTGTTCAACGTCAACACCGGCAACTTTGGTGCTGGCGCCGTCGGTCACCGTGGCTACCTGTTCCGTGCCCTTCGCAGCGAAGTCCAAATGATCAAGATCGACCCGGTGTCAGAAGAGCCTCTTCGAACCAAGGCCGGCTTGTGTGTGCCCTGCAGCTATGGCGAGCAAGGTGAACTGCTGGCACGCATGGACCCCAATGATGCTCTCCAATTCGATGGCTACTACAAGAACAAGTCCGCCACGGACAAGAAGATCTTGCGCGACGTGTTTGTCAAGGGCGACGCCTACTTCCGTAGTGGTGACTTGCTCAAGCTCGACCAAGACGGTTTCTACTACTTTGGCGATCGTGTGGGCGATACCTTCCGTTGGAAATCCGAAAACGTCGCCACCACTGAAGTTGCCCAGGCTTTGGGCGTGTACCCAGGCGTGGCCGAAGCCAACATTTACGGCGCCTTGGTGCCTCACCACGATGGCCGTGCCGGTATGGCTGCCCTTGTCCGTGCCGCCAATGCCGCCATCGATTTCAAGGATCTGTATCAGTACCTGAAGCGTAAACTGCCCAAGTATGCCATCCCCGTCTTCGTGCGCTTTGTCCCTGCCATGGAGCTTACCGGTACCTTCAAGCAACAAAAGGTCCACTTTAGAAACGAAGGCATCGACATGGAGAAGATCCAAGACGAGATCTTCTGGCTCCAAGGCGAAACCTACGTGCCCTTCTCCAAGGAAGACTACCAACGCATCGTTGAAGGCAAAGTCAAATTGTAAAAACGAAACCTTTCCCATTCCCCCACCCTCTCTAGATCTGCTCCTCCTCTATACTCTCTCTACCCAAGCAATCCTCTCTTTTTCTTCCTATTTTGTATCAATAAAGTTGTTAATGCTCATGAACCAAAAAAAAATATAGATGGGCATCCTTTTTTTACTGTAACTGTGCATAAAAAGGACTAGGTGGCTGTAAAAAAAAGTGGCGTGACGATGGGAGACAAAAAAAAAAAAAAAACCTTGGCTGAAAATAAACGATATCGCAAGCATGTTGTTGAAGTAAAAGAATAAAAAAAAAAAAAGGCAAAAGAAAACTATACATGACAAAGTGGGAGAGGGAAGGGTAAAAAAAAACAAACAAAAAACGTTTCTTAGGCTCTTCCACGACCACGGCCTCGGAAACCACCACGCATAGGCACAGCACGACCTAAATGAAATCAAATAGGGAGCGGTGAGCATTCTTTTCTCTGCCTCGTGGATCCCTTTCTCGCTCAATTAGAGAGCGAGGAAAGCGGCTTTTACCTCGTCCACGTCCTCGCAAGTTGGGTGGTGGCAGTTGCTTGAACATAGGAGCATTCTTCAACATGTCGGGCACAATAAAGAATCGAACGCTGGAGCCACGGATGTACACTTGATCCAATTGTGATACTCGACCATCGCGGGCAGTCACTGTGATTTCTCGTAACTGGATGTTCATGTTGTCTTCGGCTGTTATGATAAATATCGCAAACGCAAACGTGTCAATAAAGTAACGAAGATGCAATATTGGAGAATAGATGAAGAAATGACGTCAAAGATAAAAGTCACAGGTAAAACGAAAAGTAGCAGCCAAAACGAGGACCATCATATGGTAATAGAAAGAGAAAGTTCAATAGCAAATCGTCAGTACCCAGATGATCAAAAAGCCTGTCAAAAAAATTTTTTTTCTCATCGTCCTTGTTTACCATCTAACAATTTGCCACGGTACAATTGACCAGTCTTCAATTCCAAAGTGACCACATGGCCTTGGGCTTCATGGAGAAGTTTGATGGGGACACCGATGGTCATTATGGATGCGTAAAAAGTGAAAAATAAAAATAAAAAAAAAAAGGGAAGCTGAGGAGGAAAAAAAATAACAACAAAAAAAAAAAAAAAAAAACCAGCCAGCCAGCAGTCAGGCATTGGCGGGGTTGGGTATTCATATAATCAGGCCTGACGACAACACCGACATGGATGGAGCTTTTCTAGAGATCAGAGTCTAAGAAAAAAATAAAAATACAGGGTTCGCTCAACTTGGCTATTTATCTTCTTGCTTTAATTTACCTTTGGACCAGGTGAGGCCGAGGACATGTAGCCAACCCCCTAAAAAAATGCTGCCGCGTCTGGTCACTCTGCACTCATTTTTTCTTGACACATGTTTCCTTACCATGCTCTCCGTTACATGTCCATACCAAAACTCCAATCCTTGAAATAAACGCGTCAGCTTCTTTCCTCTGTATCTCTCCCAGGAACGCTGCTTACTCTTTCCCCATCGAAGCGCAATGAGACCCACAGATTTTTCATCATACACAGCCAAGCTTGGGGAATCTACCAGTGCAAGGAAAAAAAAATAGAGGCGCATCCACAAAAACATAAAGTACGTGCTTTCGGCCATTGCCGTGATTTACCTAAAAAATCTCGCTGCAGCCCTTGAGTCATTGCAGCATGTAGATCATCTTGATGCCGGAGCCGGTCAAGTAGCTTCCTTGTCACGTCGCTGCGTACGATTTGCTCACCAGTGCCCGACACACTGCAAGCCAGACCAGGCCCATCAGACGTTTTGTTTTCAGCCCAGCATCCACTTCCAAACATGGCTGCCTAAGCAGGAAAAGAATGGTTGACTACTCTGTTTCTTTGCCGTACTGTCGCTTCCTTTGATCTTTACTTCGCCAATGCGGCCAGGTGATTTCAGTAAGATGCCACCGCTGCTAACACCCGAAGCAATGTTGCCGCAACCATCGATGCAAATCGCTCCCACAGTGTCATGGTTTCGATCCTGTTCTTCTGTCGCTGGCTGTGTCTTGACAGCGTCTTGTAGCATTTGCATACACGTCACATACGTGTCCATTGCTTCACCTAACCACATCCGTCGAATGCTGAAAATGAGAACAAAATAAACCTTTAGATTGGCGTTTGCTTACTTGAGATTTGATCTTTCTCGACCACAGTTGCCAAGCCCCGTTGTTTTGCCCACTCCTTCGCCCCCGATCCGCAAAGCATCCTGCGATATGCACAAAGAGCGTGAATTTCCCAGGCCATCGCCTTTTTTTTTCCCCTACTGACATGGGAGGGATCCGACCCAAGGCCAAAAGACCACGGTTGTTCTCGTGTACCATCTCTTGGCACACCTGGATAGGATTGCGGACACCAGGCACCGCAGCAACAGCGCCAAATGCAGCTGTTTGGCCATCCATCAGGCTCGCATCACATTCCACGCTCGCATGCAACGTCAGGTTCGAGCCATAACCAGCATTGGTCACCTGGTCATCCTACATATCCAGAGCAAAGGCAAAAAAAAAAAAAAAAAAAAGATATCAGCAAGTGTCAGACTAACGTCTCGGTTACTCTTGGACAGAACCTCTAAAATAGCGATGGCAGCACTAACGGCATTCACAGCAGATTCACCTTGTTTCAGCAATTCCATGGCTCTTCGACAAGCTCTAAATGAAGGAGAAGATTTGTATCATGATTATGGAAAGCACATTCCTAGCCAGCATTTCCATTGCCGTTCATACCTGGCGCACACGGATCGATAGCGTTTTTCTTTTTTTCGTGACAAATGACCTGGAATAAATAAGAAAATACAGAACCAGAAAGAGATTAGCAATTATGACACGGAATCATGATCTACCCGGAAGAATCTGTCCTTACCTGCCCCCACATGAACAGCGATAAACATTGGTGGATCCATCGCGGCTTGCAAAGGGCGGAAAATGGGAGAAACGTGGAGCACAATCTATTTCTCCCGCCATTGTCTTTATGAGTAGGTTTGCCTGGCCAATCACGTAATGAGATTGGCCAGGCATCATACCCACTGCCACCTCCATCCACTCTGCCCAATGGTTCTGATCCTTTGGTTTTTTACTAGTTGAAGACTACCGAAGGCTCTCGTTGAAGCTGTAGCTCGACCAAATTGAAGCTTTTGGAAAACCCAAATCTTCTTCTTTCTTTACGCATATTTTTTTTTGTTCCACGACCTTTTCCCCTTTTTTTTTCGCCTGTTTTCTTCACATCAACAAATCTCCATGATACAATATAGATGAGCTTAGTTAAAGCAATCGCCAACCAGAAAAAAAAACATTCGCAGTCAGGCAGAGAAAAATGGAAGTTTGCCAGACGCCGTATCTGTTCCATCACACCCTGGTGTATAGTATGCTGGATCAAGAGGATTGGCAATGAAAGAAAAGAAAATGGCACTGTCATGAGCACCGTAAATTGGTGTATTGGGAAATTCGTTGTAGAAACATTCCCACAACCTCAACAAAGGCGAGCATGGCATCTGAAACCCTGATTTGCTCATGTCAACTACACAGTGTGCAAGCAAAAAAAATATAAAGTACGATTGTGCGCGCTACCCTGAGAACATGTGCACGGTTTCTGGGTGGTGAAGAAAGAAATGCAGTTCTTTTGATAGACTTGGAGATACAGCAGGCAGGATGCAAGTATGGTTTTTGACGAGATGGCTTGGGGGTCCCCTGGCAAAAATGGCCGATTTTTCATTTTTTTTTAGCTGGGGAAGCGGCGGTGTCAAATCGAAACTGATTAAAAGTTGGCTGGGCAACTGTCACCAATCGACCCCGATTTTTCAGCACCTTCATGGCTCATGCCTCTGCGCGCCCCAATAAAATTTCACGTTGGTCCAATTACTCAAAAGTGCTGTTGCAGCGCTTCCTTTTTTTTTCATTTTGAAGAAACATCATATTCAATCGCCGCGCTAACTGGAAGCAAGCAGTGAGTGACCTATGCGACTTTCTTCAAAATGAAAAAAAAAGGAAGCGCTGCAACAGCACTTTTGAGTAATTGGACCAACGTGAAATTTTATTGGGGCGCGCAGAGGCATGAGCCATGAAGGTGCTGAAAAATCGGGGTCGATTGGTGACAGTTGCCCAGCCAACTTTTAATCAGTTTCGATTTGACACCGCCGCTTCCCCAGCTAAAAAAAAATGAAAAATCGGCCATTTTTGCCAGGGGACCCCCAAGCCATCTCGTCAAAAACCATAGTGCAAAATCTGTCCAAGTCAATTCCCCTCATTTTTTGCATACCAATACAAAATGATGTGAAATGGCTTTGACTAAGACCACAACGCTGTCAGACAGCGGAAGGGACAGCGAAAGACTGGCAAACATGCACTCAAAATGGTTTTGCGCGCACATCACGGTTCAAATAAAGTCCTGGTAACCGCCAGATGATGGCGGAAAATTGGTAGAAGACACATCTGCCATCTAGAGTCACCTTCGCATTTTGTCATTTGTTATCTTTTTGAATCTGGAAAGACATGCATAGTTAAGATTGGCGCGACCGCAGGAGCATGCCCAAAAAGCGGAGAGAAGATATTAATGTAGGATGGATATTAGCACGAGATTTTTAAGTTTATTGAGACATAGCTTTTACAAGGTTAAATGTAATGAAAGGAAGACACAGACGAGGGTGACGAAGAGGCTGGCAGTGGTAGCCAGGTTAGCAGCGGAGCGAGTGGAGCCACCACTGCCGCCTTGTTGACCACTTCCACTTCCAGTGGGGCCGTTGGTTGAACTGGCCGAGGGGACAGCACTTGCAAAGCCGATACGGTAGTTGCCATAGTCAAACACCAAATAAAAGTTGCGGAGGAAGGTGTCGCCTAGGAGCCAGTCAAAGGAAGAGCCACCGCCGGCATAGTTCATGGTCGAGAAGCCAAAGGTGCAGGAACCGTCAGGGTTTTTCAAGGCCATGTCATAGAGGCGGAGAGTCAGCATCGCGTTGGAGGAGTTGCTGGCACCGGAGTTCTGCAGCGAACCAAGCAGCCCCATCTGCACCGTGAGTGAGGTGGGGATGTTACAGGTGGTAAGCTTGTAATTGCCATACGAATCAGGCGAGGGGCTAAGGTAGGCGCCCAAAACTTTCTGGATTGTCGTAAAGGTGGTCACATCAATGTAAGACATGGTGGTTCCGGTGTCCATCATGGCAGCCATTGGCTTTAGGAAACTTCCGCCAGCGACGCTGACGCTATTGTTCATGACGGTCAGGCTTGGAGACATGACAGTCCAGTAGATGTATGTTGGTTGTGGTGTCGTTTGGACTGTGTAGGTGTTGACTTGCGCATAGCTAAGCTGACCGGTGTATTTGGTAGAGTCGATGCCTACGAGACAAAAAAAAAAAAAAAAAAAAAGGACCGCATGAGATTGCTGGATTGGTCAGCTTTCCGTTTTGACTTTACCACCAAAGATGATTTCGCCCGACCAACCCGTAGCATTGACGAAGTTGAGATAGATGGAGAAGATGGCTTGGGAAATTAGTTTTTGGTTCATTAGGTTGTCAATGATTGTGGGGTAGGCAGCATGATCCCAGGTTTCACCATAGTCAAAGGCCAAGCCCATCAGGCCGCTGGCCACGACACTGCCAGAGTCCACAGGTTGACCACCCATCACAAATGTGTCGGTAGTGTTGGTGACAGCGATGAATTGTTGCTTTTGGATGGTCAAGCCGCCGAGGGAAACGGTGTCGGTTACATAGTTACCATTGGCGGAGCCTAGACCATATTGAATTCCAGCAGGAGTGGTGGTCACATTGGCAGTGGAAGAGCTGGATGGGTTATAAAGAGGCACTGGGCACACCGATTGAGGGCAACCCGTGGTAGCAAGCCAAAACTCGACACTGACGGAGAGATAAACGATATAATTGTCAGTCGGTTGCAAAGGAATAAAATAAAAAAAAAAAGCTAGTTTTATTTTTTACCTTCCGGTGTCGATGATGACATCAAATGGCTTTGGGGGTGTACCAGCTTGCAGGTTGACAATGTATTGCATGGATTGATCATTGTACAGGGGTAACGAAGCACCATCACGACGGGTCAGGCCACGGTTAGCCAGGGTGGTGGCTTTCTTTGTAACAGGCACGCGCACCATAGCCGAGGCCAAGGCAAAAGCCCCGGTCGACAGTAGGAAAGGAGCAACAAATCTCATTGTCCAGGTAAAAAAAAAAAAGATGAAGAAACGAAAAGGAGGAGCTTGAGGATGGGCCCATTTATACCATTTTAGATGGATCCAATTTAAAGTTTTCACATTTGTAACGCCACCAAGCCTTTGCCACTGATGAGCCTCCAAAATTAACACAATGTGCAACCTCGATTATTGTTTTTTGAAAAATGAAAAGAACCAAAACAAGAAAAAACAGGATTCCATCTCAGTCATGTTAGTGCCAACGTGAGAGCTCTGAAACAAAAAGTGGCAGATGGAATCAGCCACAAAAATAAAAACAAAAAATGACTGTGAGGTCATTCTTGGTCATCTGTGGCGATAAGCGTAAACAAAAATACAAGCGGAAGATATTTATTACAAAGCGAGTAAAGTGGTGAACATGGTGATGGCGAGCACAGCCAAACCAGACACAGACAAAGAAGAGGAGGCCGAGGCATGGCTTGTGGGTGAGGATGGGTTGGCGGAGTTAGGTCCCGAGGATGAGGCTGATGTGGATGAGTTGGAGGTGAAGACGGAAGGGGCAAATCCCACGCGCTTCTGGCCGATGTCAAAGACAAGGTAAGAGTTGCGAAGGAACGAGTCTCCCAAGAGCATGTCGATGGGCGAGCCAGCAAGAGATGTGTTGTCGGTGACGCCCAGGTAGCAGTAGCCGTTGCCAGGTTGCACAAGATCAGATGCCTTGACGGTCAGGGTGGTGGTGGTGCCGGTGGCGCCGCCAGTCAGGGATGTCGCCAGTTGGATGTTGATGGTTAGCACAAAGTCAGGAACGTTGCAGTTCCACAATTGGTACAGACCTTGGCTGGTAGGAGAGGGCATGACATAGTTGTTACCCAACGCGGTGAGGATGGCGCTGAGCACGTTTGCTGGCAAATACGACAGGGTGCTTCCAGTATCAACAACGGCGACGAGAGGTTTAGGGAACGTGGTGGCGGTGGTCGTGGGTGGGTTTTGTGAGCCAGTTGTCAGGCTGATGCCTTGAGCGGGCACAGCCCAATAAAGATAGGTACCATTGGTGCCGGAGCTGGCGCTGGTGCTAAAGGTAACAACAGGTGCATAGCTGATCTGGCCGGTATATTTGGAAGCATCGGTGCCTGGGAGAAAAAAAAGGGATCAGAAAATGCTGCGCAGGATTCTCGCTGACATCCTTACCACCGAGGATCAGTTCACCTGCCCAGCCAGTGGCATTGATGTAGTTAAGATAGATCGAGAAGAGAGGCTGGGCAATGAGGTTTTGGTTGATCAAGCTGTCCATGACCGTAGGGTAGGCGGTGCGCAGATCACCAGCAATGAGACCATCAAAGGCGAGCCCCAGAAGACCACTCGACTTGACCTTACCGTCGTCGATGGGCTGCCCATTCTGGACAAACATCATGTCCACTGCATTCATGGAGCCAAATTGCTGTTGTTGGACTGACAGGCCGCCAATGGTCACAGTGTCCTTGACATAGGTACCATTGGCACTGCCCAGACCGTAGATGATGCTGACGGCACTGCTGGTGATGTTGGCTGTGGATGATTGAGCAGAGCTATATAAAGGTACAGGACAAGAGGAAGCAGGGCAAGCAGTGCTGGCCACCCATAGATCAGAGCTGGATACACGTGAAGGTGAATTAAAATAGAAATGAGTTACCATAGCCACATTTTTTTGTTTTCAAGCTTTGCTCACCTTCCGGTGTCAATGTTCATCGTGAATTTTTGAGGAGGGGTGCCAATGTCAATTTCAACTTCGTAGCCCAGATCGCGGCTGTTATAAAGCATCGCTGGATGACCATCTCGACGAACCAAGGAGTCTTTGTTTCGCGTTTGTGTCAAAGGTAAGCGAATAACGGATGTGGCCGATACAACGCAGCAAGAAGCCAGGACCAAGCTCAGAACTGTATTGGTTTTCATGGGCTGAAGATAAAAAAAAAGATGAGAGAGAAGAATATTAAAAAAAAAAAAAGGCAAAGGCGTAGAATGATGAACCACCAAAAAAAAAAAAAAAATTGTAGCACAGGCACACTTGTTGTGTCTCCGAGATATTCTGATTTTGGCGATGAAGAAGGCAGTAGCATGTCCAAAACGAGTCGGCTGTGCCTCAAAAACAGCAAAATTAGAAATTTACAAGTTCCTGGGAAAACCAATGTTACACATTTCACCAAGGTACGGTGCAAACCCTCTTTGTTACACCTGTTTTTCAAACTAGAACGCTTGGTCAGTGTGGTTGTTCTCAAAAAAAAAAAAAAAATTGGGAGGTGCACAGGATGCTGGTCTTTGTTACAACAAGAGTAGAGGAGGTGAAGTAAAAAAAACCTGGTTGGTATCGCTAATGACAAGCGAGGTTTCTTTCGTTGGCGCGTCAATGGCCATGCATTTGGTTTGTTAATGGTGCGGACGTTGCCATGCTTCAAAAAGTGCCAGAACGTTTGCGGGTTGGCAAAGACTTCAGTGACGATTTTCCGAGCTTCGACCGTGTTTTTGACTTCATCAGTGTTGAATGATCTAACAATCGCACGTCCTCATGCTGGAGCTGTTTTTTGCGTCCTGCTCTGTTGGTAGATGTAATGCTTAATTCATACAGTTTTACATTTCGCTCGTGATTGGTCTTGTTATCTATAAGATTGTTTATTCAATTGATTTTCAATGGCACTTTATGTTTAGTCCTTGCGGGATGGTCAGAAGACAAAAAGAAAAGGGAAGAGTTGTGGAAAAATGCTGAGTTTTAACAATGCGTGTGCAAATAAAATAAAAAAAGCGAGCCCTTTTCCCGCCTGACTCACGCTGGCACTGATACCCAGTAGTTCACCAGAGGATTTACTCACATCCCAGGTGTCGAACCTTGAGCGGCGCGGAAAAAATGGCAGGGATGGACAGGGAAAAAAAGATGGGGTAAAATGAAGAAGTTATCCTAGCTTGCTTGCAAAGTGGAAGAGGCCTCTGTTTTGCCTGAGAACGAAGAAAACAATCATACCTGAGCTGAGCCAGCGCAATGCTCATGCAGTCTATTTATTTTTTGAACCTCGGGGTGCAACTCGAAGCTGACTCATACACAGCGGCACCCGTAGTTTTTGTACGGACTCTGAAGCAAAGAGGGAGAATCGTGAAAGTCATGTTTCCTTTTGGGCTGCTTCTGACTGAAGTGTACCAATCGGGCCAATGAGCAGACGCGGTTTCATAATGAGTCAAGTGAGGAGATCCAATATTTCTGTGCGCTTGTCAAAAAAGGCCAATCTTTTTCTTTTTCCTTTCCACTCTTTCACCCAACTCCTCTTATCCTATCTTCTCTTACATTTTATTCTACCATGGCATCCAAGTTACTTGCTGCTGCCTCTCCATTGAAGGCTCGTTCAATGTAAATAAAGGGAGCAATGCTATCCTATTTTTCTTCCGGGTGTTGCTCTTTTTATCGTTGGTTTGACATGGGTTTCTTTTTTTTTTTTTTTTTGTAGGTCAACAACAGTCAAGGCTGCTCCCATCGGCTTCCGTCATTATGCTACTGCTGAAAAGAAGTTGAACAAGTACAGTAGCACCATCACTGAACCCAAATCCCAAGGTGCCTCACAAGCCATGTGTAAGTTTTCATTGTTTGAGAAAGACACGCGATGTTAATTGAATGGCACGGGCACCTGCATTTTTGTCATAGTATACGCCACTGGTTTGACCGATGAAGATCTGAGCAAACCCCAAGTTGGTATTTCAAGCGTGTAAGTGTGGCAAAGAGAGAAAAAGGCATGCTGTAAAATGGAGGTATGGAACGTCTTTTTTTTAGGTGGTACGAAGGCAATCCCTGTAACATGCACTTGATGGATCTATCGGCAAAGGTCAAGGAAGGCGTCAAGAAAGCCGGCTTGATTGGTTACCGATTCAACACAGTTGGTGTGAGTGACGGTATTTCAATGGGCACCCGTGGTATGAGTTACTCCCTCCAATCTCGCGATCTGATTGCCGACAGTATCGAAACGGTAAAGGTTAAAATGGCTCGTTTCATAGGACTCAATTTTTTGTTCATGCCATTCATAGGTAATGGGTGGTCAATGGTACGATGCCAACATCTCTTTGCCGGGCTGGTAAGTTTTTCATTCTGCCGAAAAGTTCCTTGACTGACAGCACTGTCCAGTGACAAGAACATGCCTGGTGTGCTAATGGCCATGGGTCGTCTGAACCGTCCTTCCATCATGGTTTATGGCGGCACTATCCGTGCTGGTCAAGGCTGTGGGGGTGACACTTTGGACATTGTCTCTGCTTTCCAAGCTTATGGTGAATATGTCACTGGCTCCATCAACGAAGATCGCCGTTATGACATCATCCGTCATGCTTGTCCCGGTCCTGGTGCTTGTGGTGGCAGTAAGTCAGCTTGTGATTTTATTTTTTCATCCAGTGGTCACTCATCCTTTTCTTTATCCTCGTCCTTTAGTGTACACTGCTAATACCAGTAAGTGAGGGAGGAAAGGGGGGCACGAGTTTAAAAGGAGACAATGAGCTCATGCTGGTATTCTTTCATAGTGGCTACTTGTGCTGAAGCCATGGGTATGAGTTTGCCCTACAGTGCCTCGTCACCTGCCACTTCACCCGAAAAGATCAAGGAATGCTTGGATGCCGGTGCTGCCATCCGCAACCTGCTGGAAAAGGACATCAAGCCTCGTGATATCATGACCAAGGAGGCCTTCCGGAACGCCATGGTCTTGACCACCATCTTGGGCGGTTCTACCAACGCTGTGCTCCACTTGATTGCCATTGCCCGTGCCGTTGACGTCGAATTGACATTGGATGACTTCCAAAACGTCAGCGACTGTACTCCTTTCCTGGCCGACTTGAAGCCCAGGTAAACGCTCAAGACGCATTGCTGTGAATTCGATCGCTCACCCTTTCCTTTTTATTGTTTTCAGCGGCAAATATGTGATGGAAGATTTGCAAAAGATTGGTGGTATCCCTGCTATTATGAAGTACTTGCTGGAACACAATTTGATTGATGGCGGCATCATGACTGTCACCGGCAAGACCTTGGCCGAAAACCTGCACTCGCTGCCTGGCCTCCCCGATGGCCAAGATATCATCCGTCCCTTGTCCAACCCAATCAAGCCTACTGGCCACATCCAAACGTTGTTTGGTAACCTGGCTCCCGAAGGCTCGGTGGCCAAGATCACTGGCAAGGAAGGTCTCAAGTTCACCGGCAAGGCTCGTGTGTTTGATGGAGAAGAAAACTTCATCAAAGCCTTGGAAAACGGTGAATTCAAACAAGGCGAAAAGGTGGTTGGTATCATCCGATATGAAGGCCCCAAGGGTTCCCCTGGCATGCGCGAAATGTGTAAGCTGAGAAAGAAAGTGTCTCGGTCAAAATCACCACCTCATTTTTTTTTTTTTTTTCAATGTAACAGTGAAGCCCACTTCGGCTATCATGGGTGCTGGTCTTGGAAAGGATGTGTGCTTGTTGACTGATGGCCGCTTCTCTGGCGGTTCTCACGTAAGTAGTAGATCAGACAACGTGATAATCACGGTGATGCTGATTTTACCTTTGGAAATAGGGCTTCATTGTTGGCCATGTCACCCCTGAAGCACATGTGGGTGGCCCCATTGCTTTGGTGCATGACGGTGACAACATCACCATTGATGCTGAATCTCGAGAAATGAACATGGACGTGTCGGACGAAGAACTTGCCCGTCGCAAGGCTAGCTTTGTGCCTCCTGCCCCCAAGTATACCAAGGGAACATTGGCTCGCTACATCTTGACTGTCAAGTCTGCTTCTCAAGGTGCTGTCACGGACGAGGCTTAAACAAAAAAATAGTTGTACATAATCAAGGAAAAATAAATTTGCATAGAATGAAAATCACTGTCCATGCAAAATAAGAAACTTTGGCCGCGTTTGAGCTGTTCGAGGACGGCTTTTGCAGGGTTAGGCGACATGCTCCGCCAAACACAAAAATAGGGTTTGGAAGCGCCACTGTCATTTTTTCTCTCTCTCTTTTTTTTTTTTTTTTTTTACTTTACATTCTCATATATACCATGGCTGATCTCTCTACGAATATTGCCGGTGTGCCTTTGCCTAATGTGTTCTTCAATGCTTCGGGTGTGTGGTGCCAACATGAACACGAATTGCAAGCCTTGCTGGAGAGCCAATCGGGCTCCTTGATTACCAAATCGGCCACTTTTGAACCTCGTGAAGGCAACCCCAGTCCTCGTTACTTGCCCATTCCCAATGGCAGCATCAACTCCATGGGATTGCCCAACGAAGGTTACGAATACTACCTGAACTATGCTCGCAAATTTGACTACAGCCACACCAAGCCTCTGTTCATCTCCTTGTCAGGCTTGTCCTTGGCCGACAATGTGAAGATGGTCGAAGCGTTTGTGGCGGCCGATCTGCCTTGCATGTTGGAAATCAACTTCTCCTGTCCCAATGTTCCCGGCAAGCCTCAATTGGGCTACGACATTGAAGCCATGGACAATGCCTTGGCCACCCTTGCTCCCTTGGTCAAGAAGCCTTTTGGTATCAAGCTGCCTCCTTACTTTGACATTGCTCATTTCGATCAAGTGGCTGGTGTTTGTCAAAAGTACGACAACCTTGCTTTCTTGACCTGTGTCAACTCCGTAGGCAACGGCCTCGCCATCGACTTTGAAACTGAAACTGCCCTGATCAAGCCCAAGGACGGCTTCGGCGGCCTTGGTGGCGCCATGATCTTGAACACCGCTCTGGCTAACGTCAATGCTTTCCACCGCCGTCTCCCTGGCAAGCAAGTGATCGGTGTGGGTGGTGTCACTTCTGGCAAGGAAGCCTTCCTGCATATCCTTGCTGGTGCCTCGGCCGTGCAAATCGGTACCCAGCTCAAAGAAGAAGGTCCTGCTCTCTTTGAACGTCTCAACAAGGAACTTTCCGACATCATGATGGCCAAGGGTTACAACTCCATTGAAGATTTCCGTGGCAAGGTCAAGACTTTGTAAAAAAAAAAATACGATTAAACACGTAGCAACGTCAAGTAAAAAATCGGATGCCTTGTTTTTTCTGTGAATTCGTGAACTCGATGAATGTCTGTAGCACGCACAAGTGTAAAACCAAGTCGGCTCAAATTTTGCATGACTGGCACAAAGTAGGAGAGAGAGACACTTTGCCTGATTGGCTCCAGTCTTTTCATATGTCTACTAGTACATGAAAAGCGAGGATGAGCAACGGTGCAGAGTTGCTGGATTGGATGGTGCTGACTCCCAGGCGACCTGATCAAAAACTACAGTGCCAATGCTCTAATGAAACCCACCTCAAATTTTGCACACCAGTCCAAAAGGATGAGAGATGACCTTGGTGAAGGCTGGCAACATGCGCTACAATTTCCGCCATCAAATCAGGTTTTTTTTTAGCAGGTAAATCGATAACGCGAACCCGCCAAATTCTTTTTCTTCATTTTGAAAAAAAAAGCAGATTACACAACATATGGTCAGATCGATGTGATATTTTGCAAGGTTGCACAAATGCATGAATAATGATGTTGCTGAAAAAATCAGGTCGATAGGTGAAGGCCGCCCAGCCAACTTTGATCAGTCTCGAAAAACTTCTTTCCAAAAAGGAATTTGGGCCTAACGCGTTGACAAAAAAAGTGTTAGGTTTTTGGTTTTGGTTTTGTGAAAAGTACGTGTAGACAGGGTTCAGATTTTCAAAGGTGCATCCAGTGTTTGGGATGACAGTGGACGTGAAGATGAATTGGTACTTGGATGCGACAGTCGAGAGGAAATCGGTGAATTGGTCAGCATCAATCTGTAGAAAGAGTTTGAACGAGAATTTCAAAAAAATATGTGAAAGGATCTTACGGTATTCAAGAGTCTGATAAAGGATGACGAAGGCAGATGCCAAACAGAACCGTGAAGGGGTGAGGATAAGTTGGCATGCTGAAAGGTTAATCCCGAGGGGTGATTTGCATTTGTGCTGTGATCACGTCAACAGCCAATCATCAAAAAGTTTCCTCTATTTGCGGGTATTTCTTTTTCCTTTCCTTTTCTTGATCTTCAATGTAAACCATGACAATTTCGATGCTGCTGCGTAGGGTATGCCCCTATTGCGACAAGATGAATGATTATGAAAGAATGTTCAACCTTCATAGACATATTCAAGCCAACCACACCAAACTGCTTCCAGCCAGACCAAAATCGGCCCAACCTCCAAAATCTTCTCAAACATTCACAGAGCAATTGAAGGCTGCAAACCCCCTTGTGCCAATCAAGTTCATGTGCCCCTCGTGTGAAGTGTTGTTTGATGAAAAAAAAGACCTTGAACCTCATATCGAAGAAACGCACAAGATTTTGTAAGTACATTATTATTATTTTTCGCGTCTAAACCTTTTTTTTATTATAAAAGTTTGGCTCAAGAAGCTGATACATCCAACATGCATTGGATTGTCAATAACCTGGATGTGACCAAATGCTTTGCAGATTTTAAGAGCTCAATTATTAGCCATTGTGACAATTTTATGGATGTGGATCGTCATTTTTGCCAACACCTGTAACTGCAATATTCAATTGCTGCTTTGGAACCAAGCTCTAACTCCTCTTCTTTTTTTTTTTTAACAGTGCTATGTCATCGATCCTCTTTATTCAAAAAAGGCATGCCTATGGCAATATTCCGATCAATGTCTTGTCAGTACAGCAACATCATCAGGTATGGGCAAGCCTACTGGGTGATTTTGATTTCCAACAGCAGCTTGACCCAACCGTCTACCCCCAACTCAAGGCAATTCTCACTGTAAGGCATTTTGACTACCAGCGATTTTACAGGCACTCATTTTTTTTTTACAGAAATACCGTGACTCGTTGGACACTGATATCATTGATACCCGAATGGCGATCCTGGCTATTGCCAAGGGTCATTCAGGCCCTGCAAGAAATGCTATTTTGGCTGTGGAGTCATTGTAAGGCGTCCCATTTTTTTGATTGTGCAGCTGACATAATGGATTTACCTTTGACATAGGTTACCATCATTGAAAGACCTTGACACTGGCATCATAAATTCTGAAAACCATCTCCTTGCTGCTTACATCCATCCTGTCATGACAAGTCTTTTTGCGACATCAGGTGATCACGTGGCGCAGTGGTAAAGAGGAGGCAAAGTAAAAAAGCGCGTTTTGCCCAACCGGTTTTTTTTCGCTAGTGCCAACATCAAACTCAAGTCAAATTCAAGTGAAGGACGTCGCCCTGATTACTTTGTGGACCTTTATGAACGATACCAATTCCAAGATACTCGATGCATTGGGGAAGTCAAGCTCAAGCACATCGACAACATTTTGAAAATCAAAGATTTCTACCGATTGGCTATATTTGCAAAAGAAGAGCTGGACCACCATGCGCTGAGTGATGTTCTATGCTTCCAGACCATTGGTATATGATAAAAGAAGCATCAAGTCATATTTTACTAATACACGATCCCTACCTTTTAGGCTTGTCTACAACGTTTTACCTTTTAACGAGAAAGCCAGGCATGCTGGTATTGTTTGAACTGACAACCATTGTGCTTCCTCAAGTGAAAGCATCTGTTCTTTCTCTCCTTCAGTACATCGATGAAATGTATTCATTGTCCAAACTCTTCCAGCAAATCCACAAAGTCATCCCTGCCGCAGATCCATATCCAACCTTGCCTATGACCTAGCTGAATACTCCTCGCCAACCATCACGAGAAAGCGAAAATTACCACATGGTCCAATTACCATTTCCAAAAATTAACCATTTTCACCACTTTCCTTGTTTTAACCAACTCTCCAACATCCTATTTCGACAGGATCAAAATGAATTTATCCTTCTTTTCCCCTCTATTGTTTATTCCAATTAAAAAATTACCCAATTCAGTGAAGTCAATCATACATACGTAGGCTGATTAATTAACATATTAATTAAACAGCCTCAGAGTATAAATCAAAAAAAAGGAGATTCTGCTTCGTACTGAAAACAACTGAGCAAGGTCAATGAGCAAGGTCAATGAGCAAGGTGAGCAAGGTGAGCAAGGTGAGCAAGGTGAGCAAGGTGAGCAAGGTCAATGAGTAAGGTGAGCAAGGTCAATGAGCAAGGTGAGCAAGGTGAGCAAGGTGAGCAAGGTGAGCAAGGTCAATGAGCAAGGTGAGCAAGGTGAGCAAGGTGAGCAAGGTCAATGAGCAAGGTGAGCAAGGTCAATGAGCAAGGTGAGCAAGGTCAATGAGCAAGGTGAGCAAGGTCAATGAGCAAGGTGAGCAAGGTGAGCAAGGTGAGCAAGGTGAGCAAGGTGAGCAAGGTGAGCAAGGTTAATGAGCAAGGTGAGCAAGGTTAATGAGCAAGGTGAGCAAGGTGAGCAAGGCCAATGAGCAAGGTTAGCAAGGCCAATGAGCAAGGTGAGCAAGGTCAATGAGCAAGGTAAGCAAGGTCAATGATCAAGGTGAGCAGGGTCAATGAGCAAGGTGAGCAAGGTCAATGAGCAAGGCGAGCAGGGTCAATGAGCAAGGTGAGCAAGGTCAATGAGCAAGGTGAGCAAGGTCAATGAGCAAGGTGAGCATGGTGAGTATGGTCAATGAGCAAGGTGAGCATGGTGAGCATGGTCAATGAGCAAGGTGAGCAAGGTGAGCAGGGTCAATGAGCAAGGTGAGAAAAAAAAAAAGAGATGCTTTTTTTAGCTGTGAGGCGAAAAAATTGAATAGTCATTTTTGGAGCTGTTTGATTTTTATTTTCCCAGTGACTTTGGTAAGAATGAGAATTAGCGCGCATGCTACATGCGACATCGATTTGTTGGTGTTATGGATTTTTTAATGAAAGGTTATTATTTTCCTTTGGATATTGCCAAATGTTTCAAGTGTAAAAACGGTGCAACAAGTGTATCTTTCAGATGAGGGGCCAGTGACGGAGGGAGCCAAAGGCTGCCAGCTGAGAAGTTGTTGGGCGATAGGCCAGTGCTCGTAGTAAATACCGAACTAGCCCAGGTTTCTCATGAAGGTATCGTTGATGCGTGTGGCCTGTTTGAATAAATGGTTTCTCTCCTGTTTGACGCAGCAATAGTCATATGGACGAGAGCCCAAGATGGCGGCCAGTTTGCCCTTTTTATTTTTATTTTTATTATTTCACTTTTCTTTTTTTCTATTTTCACTTTTTTAATTTGCCATGGCCAGCCATAGTCGTCATCGTTCATCGTCGCCTGAATCACCTCCACCTTCACATCAAGCAGCCGCTCCAATGTTAACACCTCCGACACAGTGTCAAAAGTTGGAACCTCCTTCGATCGCTCCATCCCAACTTCCACCTAGGAAACGTATCCATTCTCTGAAAAAGCAATTCACAAAGCCCAACCTGGAAGTGCCCATGGTCCAGCCATTGCATCCTCTTTCACCCAATCCGCCATGGCCTCTTCCTCCAGCCAGCTCCACGGGCTCGTCGTCAGGCACGACTTTACCTCCGATCCCGGTCTCAACCGATGCCCTTTCAGACATGCAACCAGATTCCCATGATTCACCCATTGTCGACATTGAGAGCGAAGGCGACACTGCTGAAACCGATGAAGAAGACTGGCAACAACGTAAACTGAGCGACGAAGCCTCGACAGCCTCGGACACCTCGGCCTCCAAACAAAAGCAAGCCATCATCATCCAGGGCAACCAAGGCCCTGCAGTACCCGTCCCTTTGTTTGATCTCCCTTTGACTTCTACCTCGGATCAAACCAAGCCTTTGAAAAAACCAAGAAAGATAAAGGTATGTCGAGACTGACCTTTTTTTTTTAACGCGCAACAGCAATTTCTAATTATTTATGCCACGACGGCTGAATTTTTTTTAGGAACAAGGCGCCGAAAAATTCAAGGTAGGCAGGCGACATAAAATAATTAAGGGGAAAGGGGGCTGCATTCTTACTTTTTCTGTTTAGCCACCCAAACGAGCGAAACGTGGTCGACCGCCAGGCTCCAAAACGGTCCATCATCATGAAAAGCCTCTGAATCCATCCAAGCCGAAAGGTGCAAAAAGAGGCAGGCATCTATACTGTGTGTGCCAGACGCCTTATGATATGAATAGCCCTCGATTCATGATTGCCTGTGATCGATGTGACCAATGGTTTCATGGTGAATGCATTGGTATTGATGAAAAACAAGGTGAATTTATTGACTTGCACTTTTGTGATCGGTGCAGTCAAGGTAAGCTGGTAAAAAAAAAAAAAAAAAAAAAAAAAAAGGAGCAGAAAAAAGGGAGGTATAGGTTCTTACCTTATTTTGGTGTGTGCTATAGAAACTGGCAAAACAACGTCTTGGAAACCAAAGTGTGGTAATCCAGCATGTGAAAAGCCTGGGCGGGTGGGGACACATCAAGGTTATCTATCCAAATATTGTTCACAAAACTGTGGCATGCAAGTGGCTCGAGCACGCTTGGAGTTGGCGGACATGAAACGAAAACGACATGCTTTGACCCAACACGTACAAGAGGACGAGCCTGTCTATTCAGCTTCGATTCCGGACCTGGTCATCCATAGGCAACTTCAAAGTCAGCTCAACACCTGTTCAGAACAACAAGACCAGCAGCGACTACAACAGATCAAATCCATCCGCCAGCAAGCCTTGGAGCATGTCGAGATGATCGCCTTCAAGCACGCTTTCCTGACCTCCCTGCCGGAACCCGACAATGGTACGTGTGGGTTTGACGGCCGACTGACTATGGATGATGCCTTGTGGATGGAAGCGTATAGGGCGGCACAAGTGCCTCCAACAGCTGAAGTATGTTCCCTCGGAAGCAAGCAATGCCCTCGCCATACTCAATGGGCCAGGCTTACTGGCCAGGTCCTGGCATTGGAACGCCAGGAGCAGCTCCATGTCTTGCAACGCCTTCGTCGAGAAAAACAACTGATCCAATCAAGGAAGCAACATCGACATGACCCTGTTCATTTGGCTCAAGCTGTTGGCCATGGTGCAAAAAAAGTCAACACTTGACTCCTTTTTCCCCCCCTTTTTTTTCCCATTTTAAAAAAAAAATCTGGGCCTTTTTTTTCCACTTTTTTTTTCATCTCCCCCTTTTCAATAGCTTTTTCGCTTTTTTTTTTTTCTCTGCTTCTTTTTGGTCATCTCTTTTTTTACTGTCATATCTCTCTACTAATAAACCCATTAGGTTTACCTTGTCTCTCCCTTCCCATTCGTTGTCCTGTCCATTCCCTTGAAGCTCCACCCACTTTCCTCCACGCAATTTTTATTTCTTTCTCTGCATACCCCTCGTTTTTCTTTACTCTCTAGATGACATGTTGTTCCCTTATTGGCTATCGATATCATTGATCTGCTTTACATTCTTAGCACAACCTGGTGCAAGCCGTGATCCAGAACGAAACTATTATACTGTGCATGTCGAGCACGGTGATGTGGATGCAGCCAAGACGCTGGCAAGACGATTGAAAGCTCGGTACGAAGGTCCAGTGGGAGAATTGTCCAACTATTACGAGCTGAGCACCAGGAAAACCCACAACCTCTTGGCAGCCTACCAACATTTGGCCATGAAACGAGACATGAGCCTGGCTGCAGTCCACTCCTTACGGCCTCAGACCGCGAAACGCAGGCTTGCCAAGCGGGCACCTCCTCCACTTCAAGCAGACCCTGTCAGTGCTTCCTCCCTCACCCCAGCCGACCTCATCGACATGATCTTGCCTGTGCTTGAAAATATCGAGCAAGAATTCATTGCCAACACGATGACGGCGCTAGACTATTTGCAGCAACCCGACGGCTTTGCCGCTCTCAAAAACGCTCTGGCCATCACCGACCCAGGGTTTGACCAGCAGTGGCACTTGGTGAGGAGATTGAAAAGCCAAAGACAACTGGGTTCCAACTCACGTGAGATTCTTTTTATAGGTGAACCAAGAACAGCATGGCAATGATTTGAATGTCACGGGCGTTTGGAGCCAAGGTTGGAGGAATGAAAAATCTATAGCTATGACTAATCACTTGGATTTTTTTTTAGGTATTACTGGGCAAGGTGTTGTGGTGGCTATATTGGATGATGGTTTAGATATGGATCATGATGATTTACGAGACAACTTTGTAAGTACGCCTTGCTCAGCGTCGACCCATTCACCCAGCCTGTTTATAGTATGCTGCTGGCTCGTATGATTTCAATGACCATACTGAATTACCTCGACCTCGATTGTCTGATGATACACATGGAACGCGATGTGCAGGTGAAATTGCAGCCATGAAGAATGATGTTTGTGGTGTCGGTGTTGCCCCCGATGCCAAAGTGGCTGGTAAGTGGCTACCTGGGGGGGGGAATAGATAGCAGGGGCAAAATCGGGGTGCAGGAATGGGGGGTAGGGTTGACTGACGCTTTCTTTGTTTTGTATGGAACGCAGGTGTACGTATTCTATCGGGAGATATTACGGATGAAGATGAAGCACGTGCCTTGAATTACAAATACCAAGAAAATCACATCTACTCTTGCTCATGGGGACCTCCTGATTTTGGCGAGGTGGCCGAAGCACCCGAAGGCATTGTGCTAGACGCGATCAAGAATGGCATTGCCAATGGCCGCAACGGTACAGGCACGATTTTTGTGTTTGCGTCAGGCAACGGCGGCGGCAATGATGACAACTGCAACTTTGACGGCTATACCAACAGCATTTATACCATCACCGTGGGTGCCATTGATCGCCTCGGACATCACCCTTATTATGCTGAACCTTGCTCTGCTCAACTGGTGGTGACCTATTCCAGTGGAAGTGGCGGCAATATTGTAACGACTTCCGTGACTGAAAGCGTTTCAGATGCTCACGTTCATGTTACCATTTTTATATATAGTACACCACGGACATTGGCAATAATCAATGTACGGATCGACATGGAGGGACGTCCGCAGCTGCACCATTGGCAGCTGGGGTGTTTGCCTTGGTGCTGTCTGTACGTCCCGACCTGACCTGGCGTGATCTCCAACATTTATGTGTGCTCTCGGCCCAGCCATTCTCCTTGGAAGACAGTGATTGGACCCTGCTCCCGTCCGGCCGCATGTACAATCATAAGTTTGGCTACGGTAAGCTGGATGCTTATGCTATTGTGGAACTGGCCAAGACATTTACCAGTGTCGGCCCTCAAACGTACCTGCAACTGTCCTCGCCTCCTCGCCGCCGACCCATTCCTGACCGCACCATTACGGCTAACCAAGACCTTGTCGACATCCTCACTATCACGGAGGACATGATTGATGGTGCTGGCCTTTCTCGCGTAGAACAGGTCACGGCCACCGTCTTCATCGAACATGGTCGTCGTGGTGACTTGGAAATCCTGCTGACGAGCCCTCACAATGTCACCAGCCAACTCGGCACACCCAGACGCAACGATGTCAGTTCCGATGGCCTTTTGGACTGGACCTTTATGTCAGTCCAACATTGGTGAGCTTCGTTTCCGCAACAAAAACAACAGGATCTCATTTTTCTTTTTTACTATCTACAGGGAAGAAGATCCTGTAGGAGATTGGACACTGCGCATCATTGACTGGAAAAATGGCGAATTCACAGGTTATTTCACCAACTGGACACTGACTCTGTGGGGCGAGCGTGCGGAAGAGTTCGAAGGTGAATTGGTGCATGTGCCTGTGCTGGTGGAGCCTGTCGAGTCTCAAACCACCACAGCAACCGAATCTATCGAGTATGACCAGGAACACGAAATTGAACATGAACATGAGCATGAGCATGAGCATGAACAAGAACAAGAACAAGAATCCCCTTCCTCTGCGACTGCCACCAAAGACCTCCTACCAGCAGCTGCTTCGCCCACGACATCAGCCGAGACAGATCATCACGAGGATGAGGACGAAGACGAGGATCGGCTTCGAACACCCGTGCTGTATTCACCTCAGATGACAGGCTCGGCTGCAAAGTCAACGCCAGACACCTCAGCAGACAGCAACGACACAGCATCCATCCCACCAGTCGATATCGCTATGGATGACAATGGTACCATCATTGCGAATAGCAAGCATACGTCGTTCCCTACGTGGCTTCTGTTTGTGCCTGTGTGTGGCCTGATGATCTACTTTGGCCGTCGCCGATGGCGACGCCATGGCTCAAGCCTGAAAGATGCTAATTACACAAGCCTTCTGCAGACCCAGACGCCGGACACCACCATCTACGAGTTTGATACACTGAATGCCACACCTAACGATACCTCCCATGACGACGACCTTGTGCCTTTGATCGCTCCGTCCTCTCCTGTCGTTGGCTCCTCTTCAGGAAGCTCCAGTCGTGAACCAAGCCCCACCATGAAACGTCAACGAACCATTTCACCGCAGTAGGTGGTGTCTCTTTTTTTTTTTTTTAGATCTCACGGCCCTTTTGTGACCCTACCCCTAATCCCCACCACCCCAATATTTTAAGGGTGTTTCTATCTTTCATATGCCCAAGCTTGATTCGTCAGTTAAATAGTTTGTTTGTCATGATTGCCATCCGGTGGTTTATAAAGGAGGGGTCCGTTCTATTTTATTTTGTCGTTTCTCAATGACGTTTTCCGGTGATGAGTTCTTGTCGGGAAGATTGAACGAGCTGGGTGACCCGATCGAGGACGGCAGGGACTTGAAGTGCCTTGGCGCCGATGGCAAAAGGTGGATGTGTACCGAGATAGCTATAGACATCCGTGTCTGGGGACACTTTGCTTCGTCGTTGTCGGTCCAGTCGCAATTTTCTTGTCAGTCGCTGCTCCCGAAGCCATTTTTGCCAGTGAAGCATGTATCCTCTGCATTGGCCGCCAAAAGCCACATACACTGGCAGCCTAAAAAAAAACATGTCAATGGTGCATGGTGCCTGTCTCCTCTTTATTCTCTCTTACCTAAAGAGACAAGCATGTGCCGTCAAATAATCAAGATCAGCGGTGAGGGCAACTCGTGTGACATTGGTCAGGACGTGTTCATACGCCTGTGCTGATTCCAAACTTGACAGATCGCCTTGTGTCATATCCCATGTGACAATGCTCGATGGGTGATCTTCACACACAGGTGACAGGGTATCTAAAATGGCAGTTTTGTTCTTAAAAAACTGGTCAGCCAAGGCACTTTCCCATGAGGGCGCCTTTTCATTTTTTTACCTTTTCCGAGGCACGATCAGTAAAAATCACAAGCACATTGTCATCTAGCTTGGTGACCATTCTCTATCACAAGATAAAAAAAATTGAATCGTTAGTATGGGCGCTTCAGTCTTGTGGGGTTTCATTTTTGTGTTTTTGAATCACCTTGACTTGATCAGCTAATTGCACAGCATGTTCAGTGTACCAACGACAATCCGGATGATGACCACCAACCACGACGGCTGTGATTGGCTTTCCCCGGAGAGGTTTCAAAACTTGTTGGCTGAACTGTTGAGCCGTGGAGCCAAGCGAGGTATTAGAGGGAATGTCAAGGATGGGAAGCTGATAGGGAGGAAAAAAAATGCAAAGTTGGCATGTGAAAAAAGGAGTTCATTTTATTACCTTTGTGACCAAGCTGTTGCGTTGTTGAGCCAAGGGTCCGAGCTTTGCCATTTTTGAATTGGCTTCGTGCTTTGACAAGACAACTTGATCAAAATACAGAAAAGGTAGGTTGGGGTGACCAAGAAACACTGAAAAAGAGCGACGTGAGAGGCAAGAGATATACATTTGTATCTATTTACCTGAATAAGGACGTGATGGCAATGCTTTCAGGACATGTAGTGAACCAGGCACGACTGCGTCGGAGCCACAAGACACGACATATTCAGGACCAGGACCATCTAGCTCGTCTCCTTGTAAATACCAGGGTAGGCTTGTGATTTTTTTACGAGCACCCCAATCTGCTAATGATTTTTGAACGATCAAAGGTAGCAGACGTATGGCTGGCCACGGCACAAAGAATACAGTGAGATCGTTTGGAATGTCGTCGCTTCTTTACCGGCTTACATGGCTGCGACACTACTTTTTTGACCGTGACATTGCCAAGACGATTGGCCAGGGCCAGGGCATGGAGTGTTGATTGGAGCCCGCCATCGGTGATGGCCCAGACTTGAGGCATTGGTTTGGTAGCATACCATCGCTGGCCTATCGACCATTTCGTTATTTTGGGAATGATCGAGAATCGAAGTCAGAAAAAAAATATATTGGGGCAATTGACATTGCTTACCGATCAGTCGCCAAGGGCTGTGCAGACGTGACATTTGAACCAAAAAAAAAAAAAAAAAAAAAAAAAAACTTTTTTCGCTGAAGAAACAGGAAAAGGGAACTGGCGGAGCTGAAAACCATGACGCCTTGACTTTTTTATTGTCATATGAAAAGAACAAAGTAGAAAACCGCATCGAGTTATCTTTTGTGCACATGCCTGGAAGCACAACCTTGGGTTTTTCAAGATCAGTTCACTGATACTGGCCATTGATAAAAAGACAAGGGCTGTCTTCTTGGGCTTCCATTGTCCCTTTGGCTTCCTCCTATTATCGCCATCAAGGCTCTGTTCTTCAATTTAGAGCATGTTTGTCAGCTATAATGTTTTCAAGTTGCAGCTCATTGACCAATAGGTTGTCCAAAGCAAACACAATGGAATGGAAGAACCAATTTTTTTTTGACACACCGAGGCTGCTCAATTTTCACATGCCAATCTTTCAACTTGATCCGAAAAACAGCCATAAAAAGCTCACTCGCTGTTTTTTTTTTCCTTCTTTTTTTTTTATTTTATTTTTTACAACCACTTTTAAACATGTCTGAAGAAAAGCCTGTTACCAACGACACCAACGAACCTATCATTGACACCACGCCTGTGGAAACCACCCCCATTGACAATGAAGGTAAGCATCACTTTAAAAAGCCATGAACAAACCGATTGTAACCCATCCGTTTTTATTATTTTTAAACCTAGCCACTTTCTGGACCCGAGTGTCGTCGTTCCCTCTGGTACAAGATGCTTCTCAAAAGGTACAAGATCTGGCCAACCAAAACTCCATCAGCCGCTACGCTTTGGAGCAAGCTGGCAGCACCCTGAACCGCGCTAGCTCGTTGGCCACCCCCTACACGGAAACCTACATGAAAAAGGCAGATGCTTTGGGCTGTCGTTCCTTGGACATGCTGGAACAACGGTTCCCAGTGGTCAAGACGCCTACCGAAGACCTGATCCAAGCTGTCAAGCAGTCGCCACAGCAAGTGCTGGCTCCTGTCAACAAGACCATGTTGACGGCTGCCGGTAACTTGGAAACCTTGGTGGACAAGCTTCTGCCTCCAGCCACCACCGACGACAAGCGCCAAGAACAAGTTGAAACGGTTGCCACTGCCAAGTTTTACTCGTTGGCCAATAGCGTCAAAGACCGTCTGCAAGTGCGCGTGACCCAACAGCTCGATCAGATCCCCCGTAACACCTCCGACATCACCCGCCTGGCTGAAACCAACCAGCTCCTGAAGGACACCGTCGACCACATCCAAAACATCAACACCCAGCTGCAACAGTGGGTTGTGGTGTCGCGCAACACCGCCGGCACCCGAGTCCAGGGCCTCAAGGATAACATCAAGGGCGGCTACGAAGCCACCCAACAAGCTACCAACCAACGCCTGTACGATCTTACTGTCGAACTGTTCCACCACCTCGATTCCGCTTCCGTCTTTTTGAAGGAACACTCGGTGAAGTTGCCCGCTCCTGTCCAAACCCACCTGTCTCCTCTGGCCAAGTTTGCCTCGGGTGAATACGACATCATTCGCACCGAAGCCCTCAAGGAAGACGTTGCTCCTTTGCAAAAGGCTACCAACATCTTGCAACTGTCCCATGAATACATTGTGCCCTTTTTGCAAACCTCGGTAGAAGGCATCCAACAGCAATTGCAACACTATGCCTCGTTACCCATCAATGCCGTCAAACCCGCCGCTACTCCTGCTGTCCCTGAACCCACCACCGCCTAAGCCTTTCTTCATCCTCTTGTTCTATAATATAATATATCCTTCATTGCATGTCAATAAAAAAAATAATACTTTCAAAGTTTATTCTTTATAATTCTTCATGCACGTGGGCCTTGGGAGGATCCAACGATTCAGGAGAAGGACAGACGGCAGGCGAACGCACACGGAAATGGTATTCACACTTTTCAGGTTCCATGACATCCAGGATTTCGGTTTCACTGCCACATTCGAAGATCGCCTTGACACTGCGTTCTGGGCCGTTCCAACATCTTGTACCATGTAAATGTGTGTGTTCCAAATAAGCTTTGGCACCTTCACCGCCAACATACCCATCAAAATCGCTAGGAATAGACAGTGAGCAATGTCACGTGGTGTTGTTTTTTTAATCTTTTTACCCAAGATGCACGTTGCTGCTATCCTTGTGAGATCGTTGGCTGGCACGACCAAGAATACAGAGGGAATAGATATACCTATCGGAGGAACCATCCATGTGAATAAATGCTGTCGCCCTGAAAAAGGGAACTTACTCGCCATCATCTTTTTCAACACAGGTATCCTTGAGTTGTAGCCATTCTTTTTCAGGGCCATAATCAGCCTTGATTTTTCCCTTGACATCCTTGATGTTGGATTCCAAGCTGTTGATTTCTGATTGAATGGCATCACGCTGTTGTCGAGCACTTTGCAAGGCTACCAAGACAAGAGAAAAAAAAAAAAAAAGTGAGTGCTGTTCATTCCTTGGTCTTTGTTTCCTGTTCTCTCCCATGAAATAAAAACCCGCACCATTTTGCGACTCCTGTCTCTTGGGTAGCCACTTTTCGAGACGAGACGTCACCGAGTCCCAAAACGAGGCTTGCTTACCTGGAGAAGGGAGAATGGCACGGAGCGTGCGTGTTATTATTATCATTTTTAACCAGAAATAGGAGGAGGGTTACCTTCACTTTCAGGCACATCCTCCTGGTCGGCGTCGTCTTGATCAAGATCGTCTTCTTCAGGCAGCGGTTCTTGGTCCAGGTCTTCATAGAGTTTGTCGTAGCCAGGGAGGAATTCATCGTAACCAGAAATGGCGGCCTTGACGGCCATGTCATGGTAATTGTGATTGTGATCGCGTTTGAGATCGTGCAGGATGGAGACCAAAGTGTCGACTTGTTCACGTAGTTGCTGGATATGGTCATGTAGCTTCGCCATTTGCTGCTTGCGAGCTTCGCTCTTGTGGTGCGATGTAGGCTTCTTGTCGCCCGATTGAGCTTGTTCTTCCTTTTCCAGCAATGTCACTTCGTCTAAGGAGAAAGGATGAGCGATGCCGCCAGCAGAGGGTTCTTTGGCGTTTACCTTGAAAACGCTGCAAAAGGCCACGCTTGAGCACGAGATCGTCTTCATAGCCGGTTCTCTCCAGCTTCCACTGCGCGATTTTTTCTTCGGCTTCCTTGATCCAGCGTTGCTTGATGGCGAAACCTTCGCTGACAAACTTTTTTTTTTCAGCCAATTCCTTAGCATACACAGCAGCGACGGCTTTGCATTGATTAGGGCACTGGGTTAGCCCGTTGGATTCATCCGACCCATCGCAGCAGGCTTCGTCTGTGAAAGACATGGTGAGCGGCTGCCTCTGCGTCGTCTCCACACTCCTTACCACACACGCCATCGTTGACAGACCAAGATTTGATATAGGCTGGACGATGGCCCTTGTTTTCACAGTAGAAAAATGTGCCCGGGCAAGCCGACGTACCTGTGACAAAAACGAGAGGCGTGTCGTCAGCGAGCCTGTGCATAAGTGCTCGTTGAGGTCTTACCGGGTTCATCTGATCCATCAGGGCAATCGCAATAATCATCATTGACCGCGCTCCAAGCAATGGTTCGCGACTGGTCAAGACATGTCCATTGTTGCTGACCATCAGGTTTATACAAGTGCTGGCCTAAGATGATTGGCATGAAAAAAAAAAGAAAAGCGTCAGCAACACGATGGAAACAGAAGGTCCATCACAATATCTTACGTTCAGGCGAGACACCCTTGACTGCAGCTTGGGCAAGCTGGGTAGTAACTAGGAGGCAAGAGAACGCAACCCACGACCGAGTAAAGACCATGGCATCAAACAATAAAGAAAAAAGGAAAAGGAAAGGAAAAAAAAACGGGCCATTGGCCATGGCAACGACCCAGCAAATCATTTGGCTGCCGCTGATTGGCTGACAGTGGAAACGGTCGTCTTTGAAAAGATGCATGAACAGGGATGCAACACCAAAAACAAGACAACCATGCTTTGTTTATGCAATGGATCAATGTTATTTTAAAAAAAAAAACCTGCTTCTTGTTCACAGGAACAATAACAAAAATCACAAGCAAAAAAGAAAAAAAAAAAGACACACAGGCATCAATGCAAAAGAAAAATCGCATCTCCGTCTTTTCCTTTTTTTTTTTCCATTTCTGAAACGCCATGTACCTTTACATTCCCATTCTTGATCGCCTTTCGTTTAGAGATTTTCAAAAGCAAGTTGACCATGTCGCCAATGATGAGCTCACGTCTTTCTTTTTTAGTATTGTGTTTGCGGTGGTGTTCTTTTTATTTGAAAGCTTGATTCGCATCATTGTCACGATCCTCCCCCAGTTTGTGATTGACAGTATCGATCGTCTGATTGCTAGGTAAGCTCACTTATCACCAAGCTTAGTACAGTCGGTGCTTGACCTGCTCATTGTTTGAGCTAGACACTTTCCATGGTTGCAAAAACTGGAAAAACAACCCCACGTCAGTCCCCTGGAAAAAGCAGAGACAACCGAAAAGATCATCCGTCTATGGTAAGGAGAAGCGAACGCAGGGCGGTTGTTTACTAGATTATTGGGGGTACAGGCAAGATTATGATTTTGAACAGCACTTGGTGCAAACAAGAGACGATTACTTGCTGTGCTTGCACCGAATCCCAGATGTCCAACGGAACGAACGCTGGCCACCCCTGCAACGGGATATTGCGCGCTGGGATGGTCTAGAGATCGTCGACTGCTTGGACCAGTTCCCGCCAGTGAACAAGGCAGCTGGTAAGCCGGTGGTGCTGCTGTACCATGGCTTCTTGATGTCGTCGGAGATATGGGTTTGCAACGTCGATGAAATGCGAAATCTTGCGCTGGTGCTTGCTCGACGAGGGTATGATGTCTGGCTTGGGAATGCCCGAGGCAACAAATACAGCCAGGCCCATATGAAACTCAGTGCCACCGACCTGGCCTTTTGGAACTTCTCCTTGAATGAGTATGCTCTTTATGACCTGCCTGACACGGTGGATGTAAGGATGGCTGTTGACCAGTAAAAAGTGCTGACCCTCCTTTTTGACTTCAGTACATCCTTGGGCAGACGGGCCAGTCGCATTTGACTTACATCGGCTTCTCCCAAGGCACGGCACAAGGCTTCTCGTCCCTGTCGATCAACACAGCCCTGAACAAGAAAATCAATTTGTTTATTGCCTTGGCCCCTGCCACCACGCCTTTGGGCTTACACCACCCGTTAATCGACGCCTTTGTCAAGGCGGCGCCGTCGGTGATCTATCTCATCTTTGGTCGCCGGATGCCTCTGGGCCTAGCCATGTTTTGGCAGCGGATGGTTAGCCCACCGATATTTGTCAAGATCATTGATATCTGCGTCCACTTTCTGTTTGGCTGGACAGGCCGCAACATGACGCCGTCACAAAAACTCGTCAGCTACCAGCATCTCTACAGTGCCACGAGTGTCAAATCGCTTGTGGTGAGAAAGAAAAAGGCAACAAGGAAGAGCTGGCGCTGACTTTTTTTAAACGATAGCACTGGTTTCAAATTATTCGTACGGGTCAGTTTCAAATGTTTGACGAGATGCCAAGTCGCTTACCGTTCAAGCGGTCTTCCAGCGTCACGGACCATGTGCCTCCCAAGTTTCCTACACGACAGATCAAGACGCCCATGGCTGTGTTTTATGGCGGCAGCGACTCTTTGGTAAATTTCGGGGTTTTGTCACACGATTTGCCTAGGCCCTTGGCTTACATCAAAAGAATCGACGCGTGGGAACATTTGGATTTCGTTTGGGCCACCGACATTGAAACGCTCGTCTACCCTGACATCTTCAAACTATTGGACCATTTCAACCCTGTGGCCAAAACTCGACAAGCTGGCAAAGAAAGAAATTCCTAGGGCAGGAAGCACGCAAGAATTTATTAAAAGTACACGCATATATAAAAAAAAATAAAGAGGGGATGAGATGGAGGATGTTGAAAAACGTGAACACATCAGAATGTGTATTGTTGATGAGGGCCTTGAGGACGACGAGGGGCAGGAGAACCAGCTGCTGCGTATTGAGGGAATGGACTTTGATGATAGGGAGCGGGGCTGTTGGAATAGTTTTGACCGAGGATGGGCTGGGATTGCTGACGATGAGGAGCTTGGGATGGATAGGTTTGTTGCGGAGAAGGTGCCTGACGAGGAGCTGGGGATTGATAGGTTTGTTGCGGAGAGGGTGCCTGACGAGGAGAAGGGGCTTGTCGGTATTGCTGTTGGGGGGAGGCCGACGCATGCGAAAGACTGGGGCTTGATTGCTGGTAGGGCTGCTGGTAGGGTTGCACGGCAGGGGAAGACATGGCGGGCGAGTTCATGGTGGCGGGGTTGGGTGAATAGCCAGCGGTGCGTGCGTAAGGACTGGCCGCCATGGGTGAAGGAGAATAGGAAGGCGGTTCGTATTTGTAACCGCCGGGGCTGTTGTAAGCTTGGGCTGGCGAGGGGATGGGCTGGTCATTGATGGCATAGGTGGTCATTTCAGAGTAGTAGTAATCGTTGCGCAGGGGGCGTTTGTCGCTGTAGGGGTCGACTTCGTCCAAGACCGGCAAGGTGGGGGCAGGGCTAGGTTCCTCGTAGTGATTTTTGGCGTCGTTGTAGGCGTTGTAGCGGCCACCTTTCTTGCGGTCGCGGACAGCACGTTTGCGTCGTTGTTTTTCCAACATTTCGGTGATACGTTTGTCGATTTTGTGACAGCAGTATTCTTTAAGATTGCCTTGGATTTGACAAAAGACTGGGAAATACATAAGCACAGCCAGTAGCAGAGTCAACATGTTGATGACCCAATACAAGCAGGTGAAAGTCATGAGAATCAAAGAGATCCGTTGTTGCCAATCAGCACCATATTTGTCCAAGTCACTGGAGATTTCAAAGGCATCTATTTTTTTTTCAAAAAAAAAAGGCACGTCAAGATTCAATTTTTTTTTTTTCTATAGGCAACTTGCTTGTTTTAGCATTGGTCCAGGCAGATCGAAAAATAGCGTAAGCAGTCATTCCTGCAATGATTTGGCGAGGACCTTGAGCAATGAAAAGTCGTTTCCAGCCTGATAATGAAGCGGTTAGCAGGGCAATGAAAAAGAGGAGGGGCGTTACCTTTTAGGGTAAAAAAGACAAAAAAGGCGGACGAGTCACTGAACTTTCTTGAGCTTTGGATTTTGACAAAGAGACAGAAATTGCTGTAGTTTTGGACAGAAAGGTAACGAAAGACGATGCTGTTGCAGACGGCGTAAGAGATGTCACCGGTAGCCAGGACCATACGAGCTTTTCGAATGTCCCAAGCAAGGATTAAAAAGGATAGAATGATACACCCCACAAAGATCCATTTACTGATATCCAAAGGAATCGTTGGTGGCACAGACAGTGACCATTTCTATTCAAATAAAAAAAAACATGATCAGTAAAAAATCGGAAAGGTTTTACATAGTGTGTCCTTTTTTACGTTGTAGATAAGAAGAATGCCAGCCGACCAGATATCAGCAACGTAAGCAAGAATAGAAATGATGATAGCTATATACATAAGAAAGTAGCGGAACATGTACCAGCAGTTGTTTGTCCTGAAATCCTCCACGTCGAGGAAATCAAATTTGTGATCGGGCACGAATTCTCGTTTCCATTTAGGTCCTGACTGCAATAACTGACTTGCTCGATTCGTTTTCCTGCCCATCGTGCGGATTCTTTAAAATAAAATGAAAAAGAAAAAAGAAAAAAGGAGAGGGAGGGGTCAACAAGCTAAAATAAAAAAAAATAAAAAAAGGAGCAGAAAGAAAAGGAAAAGAGCAATAAAACTGGTTTGCCTATCAAATCAATTTTATTTAAGTTTTCAGTCCCACCTTTTTTTCCTTGTGTCACACTGCAAAAAAAGACTTTGGGTCTTTTTGTTCCCTCCCCCCCCCCCAAAACACCCTATTTTAGCTCCCCTCCTTCCCACACCAACCTGTATCCCTCCAAGCCTCATAACCAGTAGGAAAAAAAAAAAAAAAAAAAAAAAAAACCTCAATAAAGCAAAAAAGTCTCCAACAAAGAGTGAAAGTGTGACGACGCCACGCACGCTTCTTGAAGAGAGACCCTTGCGGAGATTTAAACAGTTTCGTCAATGAGAGGAACAGATCCCTTTTTTTTTTTTTTCTTTTTCACAAAAAAGCGTATCTTGGTATGTCTGATTTCTTTGGCAGTCTCAGTAGAAAAAAGAGACCAAAATCGCCTCCTCCTCAAGGTAAAGTGCCATCTTCCAATGCCTCCATCACCTTGTCTCATCTGAGCCTCTTCTTAGGCGCCTATGGCACCAGTCGACCTTCATTTGATGGCAGTCGACGACCCTTTGTTTCCAGTCGCACAACCGTCGACCAACCCACGATTGATAGACTGCCAGCAAACGAAACTATCGATGCCATGTTTGAACAAATGCTTGTAGGTCCATCTCTGCCTATTGAACTTGGTCAAAACGTGATAGGCATGGCAACTCACCCATTCTCATAGGCACGACGAGGAATCAAAGATGAACGAGTACGAGAAAGCATGCTTGCCTGGGATTCACACAAGAAATGGCTCATGATCAACCAAGACCGCCAGGCCGAAATCCTGGCCTCTGGCTCGTCTGGTAACGGCAGTGACCCTCCTCCCTTGATCAACGTCTTGGCCGAAAAAGCTGGCGAGATGTGGACCGCCACCGTCGACGCCGGCTCGCGTGCTGTCGAACGGCATTCCCATCGCCAGTCCTATCTCCATCCCACCCTCCCTCCTCCCACCTCTGTTTCTTTGGACTCTGCCCTCTCACAGGATCGTAACTCACCAGAATACTTTATCCGCAAGTTCATGGAAACCGACTTACGCGCCGTCACACCTACCTTGGCCTCCCATCTCGAAGTCAGTTTGCGCACGCGTCCCATCGAGTATGTTTTCAAATCAAAAAAAATGCCGACTTATATATAACCTTTTTTCTCGACTTCCTTTAGCTGGATCATCAAATTCATCGAACTCAAAGGCTTCCACGTCTTGATCTCTGGCCTGGCCACCATCAACCGTCAACCCAACCGCAAAGAGCTTCACCTGGAAACAGAAAGTGAACTCATCAAATGCATCAAAGTGTTATTGAACACAAGGGTAAAAAAAAAAAAAAAAAAATACGCCACACACGAAAAATTGTAACTTTTTTCTTTCTTTTTTCGCGCCCAAATGGATGTTTAGTGGGGTATTCGGGAAGCGATCAGCCAGCCACATTACATGCATACCTTGGTGTTTTCCTTGGTCAGTCCTCACTGGCAAACACGAAAGAACACCTGCGATATGCTGTTCTTTTTGTGCCATTGTGAAGTACCTGTGGGCCATAGCCATGTGATCAAGGGCTTTGAATTGATGCAAGAACAACGGCAGAGCCTAAGTATGTTCGACTCCTGGCTGAAAGATCTTGAAAACACTCTGGACGGGCGTGGACGCATGGGATCTCTCGTTGGCGCTAACGATGACCTGAAACGTCTTGGTGTCTACAATGCCCCCGACAGCCACCTGAAAGAATATGCGGTATACCTCCATCTACTCCCTTACTGAAAACAGAAGTCTCACATGCTTTATCTTATAATGATAGCTGTCCAACATGATGCTGGTGAATGTCCTGACCAACGTGCCGGGGGACGTCCTGGAACGGATCCATTTACGCAACCTGCTCAACGCGTCTGGGATGGCCCGTATCCTGCCCAAGCTCGAAGCTTTGGATTACCACTACCTCAACATCCAGATCGATGCCTACAAAAACGCCTCCGAATCCGACCTAGAAGAAACCTTTGGCGACGAATTGTCCATGTACAGCGAAGTGTCGGAGCCTCATGAGCTGTTAGATCTTATCTTGGACTCCATTGCCGACTGCCCCTCAGCCAACAGCTATTTGATCGAGACCCTGCGAAGCATGCTGTTGATCAAGGGCGAACCTGATCAAAAGCAAGTACCAAAAAAGACGCCGTCATGGCCCTAACCCTCCTTTTTTTTTTTTCATGACTAGAACGCATTACCATCAAATGATCAGTGAATTGGTCCATCAAGTTGTCATGGATCATCGTAGTAGCGCATCCAAGGAAGGTTTCAGCTCCAACTTTGGCGTGTCTGTGGGCCAGCTGATCCAAAAATTTGGTGATCTCGATCGTCTACGCACCTTGGAAGCACAAGAAGCTGAGCTGCGAGAACAACTCATCCGTTTGACGGCTGAAAACAAGGAATTGCGAATGCAGGTGGATCATGACCCAGCTCCTGCCCTGCCCGACAAGGACTATCCAGTAAAAAGCGGTAAGAAAGGATTGAGCCAACACTGAAATGTAAAACCAGGGCTGACTCCTCATTTCATATTATCCAGGAACACTCAACCTGAAGATGGAAAATGCCAGTTTACGTGCCTTGCTGCGCACTTCCAAAAACACGATTACCAGTCTCCAGCAGCAATTGCAGCAGCAGGACTCGGACGAAACTGCATCTGTCTCTGAAAAATCAACCTCGGTTGTGGTTGGCCAAGACTGGAAAATCACTGCTGGGCGACCTCCTGTACCACCTCACAAGGTAAAAAACACCTTTTGCATTGTTATAAATATGCTCATTTGGTTTTCTATTTTTGGCCATGTCCATTGCAGGTACCCAGCACTGACGTTACTCATAATGTTCAAGGTAACCACCCAAAAATAATAGGCATGCATATTTGGGGGGGGGGGAGTGTTTAACATGCATTGTTTCTCCACTAGATGACGCCAAATCATCCACCGGATCCGGTATGACAGCAAAAACAATGGGAAAGGGGCAAATCATTGGGTTAATTAATTGACACCCTTTACCTTTTCTTTTTTTTTTTTAACTGTCAGGCGTGGATGCACAAGTCGAAGCAAATGATATTCCCCCTCCACCTCCTGCACCGCCAGGTATGGCAGTCAAAACAGCAATTTTTTTAGAGTTCACTCAATTTTTTCTATTCTCAGTGCCCGACTCGGTCTCCAAAAACGACCATATCCCACCGCCACCGCCACCTCCTCCCATTGGTAAAGTTGCACACATTAATTTCAATTGGACACCAATTTACATTTCTTTTAACCTTTCCAGGTAATAACGCCATCCCGCCACCACCACCACCACCACCTGGTGGCGCCGGCATTCCTCCACCTCCTCGTAAGTCAACGCATTTTCATTGAACCATCGGTACTCAAGTTCATTTTTCTGCAACGCATCACCAGCTCCTCCACCTGGTGGTGCCGGTATTCCTCCTCCACCTCCTCCACCTCCTGGCGGCCCTGGTATTCCCCCTCCACCTCCACCTCCTCCTGGTGGTGCTGGTATTCCTCCACCTCCACCTCCACCTGGTGGTGCAGGTATTCCTCCTCCACCACCTCCTCCTGGCGGCCCTGGCGGTCCTCCTCCCCCTCCCCCTCCTCCAGGTAAATGAATCAAATCTGCGGATAGCCTGATCCACGTCCTAACACTTGTCCTTGCTCGTAGGAGCTGGCGGGCCAAGAGCACCTCCTGTGCCATTGGGTCCTTTGCGTAAGGAGCTACGTCATTATCCTGAAATCAAGCTCAAGAATCTCCAATGGCAAAAGATGGATGCTCGAAGTGTGGACAAAACCATGTGGAAAACTGCCAAGGTCGACGACGACTCCATCGAAGACACGTTGGACGAAAAGGGTGTGTTTACCAACATTCAAGAGCTCTTCCCTGCCAAGACCAACAACTTCTTTGAACGCCGTATGGCCAAAAAGGTGGAGGAAAAGAAGGATGCCGTCAAGTTCTTGGCTAAGGAAAAGGCTAAGAGTATTAGTAAGTCGCCCTCAACTGTCGTCTACTCCCTGCTCACTTTTTTCTATCTTTGACCTTGTAGGCATCGCCGTTTTACCCAAGGCCAGCAAATACGATACCTTTGAGCAAGTTAAGCGCGAAATCATGGGCATGAATGACGAACTGTGTACAGACACCTTACTGGGTAACCTGATCACGTTTGTCCCTGACAAGAACGACGATGCTAAACTGCTGGAGAAATATCTCAAATCATACCCTGAAAATCTGGATGAACTGGCCGAGCCTGAGCAATTCACTGTCGTGGTAAAGGAGCAAGAGCGAAGAGAAAAAAAAACGCTGAACTGATTCCCTCACGCTCTCTTTTTCAAGATGATGACCATGTATCGCTATGAGCATCGTATTCAGTTCATGCTCTTCCGTATCCAATTCTGGGAACGATATGACCAACTGTTCAAGGTAACTAGCCCCACCATGACTGAAAACCTCGTGCGACAAAGGCAAGAACCTCATTTTTTCCTCTTGCATTGACTAGAACATGACTGTGGTTTTGGAAGTCTCGGATGCATTGAAAAACTCGATCAATTTTAGAGAGCTCCTTCATGCAAGTTCGCTTTGATGGAAAAACCCCATGATGCTACCATGCTTACCGTGGTTTTTTTTTTTTTTTTTTTTTTTTTTTTTTTTTTTTTTTTTTTTTGCCCGAGTAGATCATTCTTATTCTGGGCAATTACATGAATGGAAGCAGTTTGCAAGGCGGTGCCTTTGGTATGCGCTTGGCAAGTATCAACAAGGTAAGTAAGCTATTTTAGAGGGGTACGGATGATATTCACCCGACATGTTGCTCTTTTTATTTTAAAAAAAAAAACCATAGCTGATTGACACCCGTGCATCCACCACTTCCTCATTGACCTTGCTACATGTCTTGACTGGCATTGTGCGCCGTGATTTCCCTCATATCCTTGGATTCTTGGAAGATCTCAAGGAGGCGCCTCAAGCGGCTCGAGGTAAAGAGAAGCAAGGGTCAATCCTCGGACCAGCCGGGCAAGGACTCATTTTTTTTAATTGCATGACAGTGATGGCAAGTGTGAACGACATGGTGCAGCAATATACCGATATGCGACAGAACCTCAAGCAGCTGACACTGGAATTGGGCACTCAATGGCAGCAGGAAGATGTGACCTTGGACGAGGGCGACCGATTTGCCCAAGTGATGACTGAGCACCAAGAAGCCGCCAGTCAGCGATTCGAAGCCCTCGAGACTTTGTACCTCAACATGGACACCAAATGGAAAGAAACGATGACCTACTATGGTGAAAACCCCAAGGTCATGCGACCTGACGACTTCTTTGGCTCTGTGGCCCTGTTTGTCCGCTCATGGAAAGACGCTGCCACTGCTCAAGAGAAACATCAGCAACGCATTGAGCGCGAAGAGAAGCGAAGACGCGATGACGAAGAGCGCAAACATCGCCTGGAAATGAAGAAGCAACAGAAACTGGCAGCCGAACAACCTCAATCTCCCCGTGTCACTGGCGTCGACATCAGTGAAGGTAAATCAGAGAAAGGCGAAAAAAGGACGAACAGCAAGCTCACATGCGCCTTTTTTTTTTTCATTCTTTTTTTTTAGATGCCACCACTGGTACGGATGCCGATCGCAACATGATGGATGATTTGTTGGCCAAACTTCGTGAAGGGGACGACCTCAAACCTCAAAAAGGACGCAAGAATCGATCTGGCCATCGCCAACATTCGCAACGTACACAGACCATCGAAAACGAAGTCGAATCCACACTCTCTGCCGAAGCCCTTCTACAATCCCTACAAACCGCATCCTAATTCACTCTTTCTCACTATCGCATCTTCCATGCGATCTATTTATTTGTACCATTTAAATTAAACGAGGATCACATTCCTCTGCATCTCATTATTTCATTGACGCGCCCTGACCTCCATTGAAACACAACTATTTCCAAAAAGAGAATTTTTGGACAAATGAAGCCAGCATTTAATCACCACTTTGGCGAGCTGCTATAGAGACTTCACATTTGGTGGGCTCGCATTTTGCTATCTCCATTCTGATCATGTACCGGCACAAGCTGCAACAGCGTTATGAGAAAGTCCGCGGAGATCAAACCTCGGCTGGGATACTCTTGACAGTAAAAAAAAAAACCTTCAAGAGAGCAGCCAGAGGTCGACTGGGTTGCATTTGCCATACGCCACGCCAACAAGTAGCTCATCGATCAAACTTGCCCCAAATTTTATAAGAGGGTAACACATGGTGAGACGATGTCCTAGTTGAAAATTCAGATCGTTTAGACGCCGTGGCATCAACAGAAAGAGAAGCACGTCTGAAACATCATGTTTTTAATAAAAGAGACTCATCTGGAGTTAGATTGGTCTACCTTGGAGACACCCCTAATACACGTTCGAGAACGCGTCTGCAATTTGAGGAAGCCAAGGACATGCATGCGCTAATTGGCCTCAAGTGCAACCTGGCCAATCACAAGTCCGACAGAGGAGGCGGGCTTTGTTTGGCTGGAGAAAAACACGATGGGTCTTTTTTGCTTGTCGAACCGTTGTTTCTTTTTTTTCAATTAGCATCCTCTCTTTTTTTTTCTGTTCAGACATTCGTTGCTCTTATACTATATATCATGTCCAACAACTCTGGTGACGAAGCTGATTTTGATTTGAAGGAACAAGATCGTTTCCTTCCTATTGCAAAGTATATCAAAAAAATGACGGATCAGAAAGTCCACAATGCTATTATTGTTGGACTCATTTGCGTCTCTAACCTCCGTGTGATTGACCCTTTTTGTTATCGATAAATAGTGTGGCACGTATTATGAAAAAGTCATTACCGGATAATGCAAAGATTGCCAAAGAAGCCAAGGAATGCGTCCAAGAATGCGTTTCTGAATTCATCTCATTCATCACTAGCGAATATCCTTTTTTTATTTAACCATTGTTTTGATCCTCAATGACGACTTATTTTGTTTTCCTTAACTCTTGGGCCTTTTTTTTTTCTTTACAGCTAGCGATCGTTGTGCACAAGAAAAGCGAAAGACCATCAACGGCGAAGATATTCTCTGGGCCATGCAATCCCTTGGGTTTGAAAACTACGCTGAGGCTCTGAAGGTGTATTTGAGCAAATACCGCGAAGTAAGATATAACAATGTTGATCACAGGCCAGCTCACCATCGCTCTTTCCAGACCACAAAAAATTTGGATCGTGCCACAGGCAAAGAAAAGGAAGAAGATGGCCAAGGGCAGCAAATGTTCGCTACTGGTGATCAATCTGGCCTGGCCACTTCCTCGTTACCTCAAGCCAACTACTTCAATGGTAAGAATAAAAAAGTGATAAGCTATTCATCGGTGGTTGTCTAATTTTTTTTTTTTTTACGATTTTTAAATGATTTAGCTATGCCCAACACGTTCATGGACCAACAAAAGACTCAATAGTCTCGCCTCTCGTTTTTTTTTTTTTTTTCAGGCACTCTGATCTCCCCTTCTTCACAGTCGATTCATACAGTACGCGTATTAAATCAATTGACTGCCACCATTGAACCACGGGCTCCTCTTTTTTTTTTTTTTTTTCCTACGACGAGGCTTTACAAGGAAAAACGCAGGCGGTTTACTGGAAATTTATTGTTTGATACCATATTGGGCTTTGTATTCCTTCATGAGGGTCAGTTCACTAGCGTAGGTACCCTTTTCTTCCATGAATTCCATGATGTGGTCCATGGTGATGATGGCGCGCACAGTGACCTTGTTGGCTTCTTCCACGGCTTGAATGGCGGATTTGCCCGAGCCATCGGGAGCAACTTCAGCACGATCCACAGCGACCAACACACCAGCCAGGTTGGCGTTATTGGCACGGATCAACTGGATGGATTCGTTGATGGCAGTACCAGCTGTGATGACATCATCGACCACGACGATGCGGCCTTCCAAGGGCGTGCCCACGATGTTGCCTCCTTCGCCATGATCTTTCTTTTCCTTGCGATTAAACGAGTAGGGAGCTTCTTGGCCATGTTCGCTGGCAAGCGCAAGCGAGGTCGCACACACCAAAGGAATGCCCTTGTAAGCAGGACCAAACAGCACATCGTATTCGAAACCGCCATCGATCAAGGCAGCGGCGTAGAAGCGGCCAATGGCGCCCAAGGTCTTGCCACTGTTAAACAAACCGGCATTGAAAAAGTAAGGCGACACACGGCCAGACTTCAACACAAAAGAACCAAACTTGAGCACACCAAGATCCAAAGCAAATTCGATAAATTCTCGCTGATATTGTTTCATTCTTTCATCGCGAAAAAGAAAAAGAAGAGAATTGGAACAGAACGTTGGCGAGTATCTTAAAAAAAATCAGCAGTGGCTGAGTGCTTGAGTGCTGGAGAAAAAAGAACCATTCTCCGACAATAGGCCTACAGCTTTCACAAAGACGTTTTGCGGACTTTGGGTTTCCGAGTGTCAAACAAGCCAAGACAAATTTGGCGATATTTATTTTTTTTTTGTCATTGACATTTTGTTTCGTGTCGAATTGCACCAAGAAGACCACTTCTAAGAATTGGCCAATAAGCAGCGAGTGCAGAAGTTAAAACCAAAATTTTCTTTTGTTTTGCGGGCTACTTACCAAGAATTGAGTTTGCAAGGAATGCCCACCGCCCACCCATCACCAATAGCAGGTGATACTGAAGACCAGCCAAGACATGCTGGCAGCCAAAGCCGTAGGAGAGTAGGCTTTGCAACGAAAGCAACACACCGAGAGCACCACACCGAAAACATCATGACACCAAGACAAGACACCGCAACACCGAGAGCAATACACCGAAAACATCATGACACCAAGACAAGACACTGCAACACCGAAGCGAGACACCGCACAACACCAGACGAGACATCTCAGCACAGCACCAAGTAGCACAGCATCTAGCAGAGGTGACTATCCGTGGATAGTGAGTGGCTATCAAAAGATAAGCTTCCCCCATGGCCACACTTTTTCAAGCGTAACCAAGAAAATGGGAGTTCCTCCCTGGGTATTCTGCAAGATGCGTGTGCCCACCCAGCATTGCACCAAGAAGATCACCGCTAGGATTTGGCCAATAAGCAACAAGAGCAGAAGTTAAAGCCAAGATTTTTTTTTTTTTTGTGGGCTACTTACCAAGATTTGAGTTTGCAAGGAATGCCCACCGCCCGCCCATCACCAATGCAGGTGATACTGAACACCAGCCAAGACATGCTGGTAGCCAAAGCCGTAAGAGAGTAGGCTTTGCAGCGAAAGCAACACACCGAGAGCAATACACCGAAAACATAATGACACCAAGACAAGACACCACAACACCGAGAGCAATACACCGAAAACATCACGACACCAAGACAAGACACTGCAACACCAAGACGAGACAACGCAACACCAGACGAGACATCTCAGCACAGCACCAACAAGCACAGCATCTTGCAGAGGTGACTATCCGTGGATAGTGAGTGGCTATCATAAGATAAGCTTCCCCCATGGCCACACTTTTTCAAGCGTAACCAAGAAAATGGGAGTTCCTCCCTGGGTATTCTGCAAGATGCGTGTGCCCACCCAGCATTGCACCAAGAAGATCACCGCTAAGATTTGGCCAATAAGCAACAAGAGCAGAAGTTAAAGCCAAGATTTTTTTTTTTGTGGGCTACTTACCAAGAATTGAGTTTGCAAGGAATGCCCACCGCCCGCCCATCACCAATGCAGGTGATACTGAAGACCAGCCAAGACACGCTGGCAGCCAAAGCCGTAGGAGAGTAGGCTTTGCACCGAGAGCAACACACCAAGAGCAGCATACCGAGAACACCACACCAAGAAAATAACATCACCGCTAAAATAATCCAGATTAGGTGCTAAAAATCTAGCTTTTCTTTTTTTTTATGGTAACTTACAGATACTTGAGGTTGGAAGGGCTGTACACCGCCCTCCTATCATACGCCGTTGAGTCAAAAGACCACAGGCCAACAGGCAGTGGGTATTAAAAAAGCAAGGATAAGCTTGGTATGCGTCAGCCAATTAAAAGAGAGCGGGTGATAAAATGCACCCTTTCTTCGGGTGTGACTTGGATCCTTCGATCAGGATCGGTTATTTAAAAAACCGCCAGTTTTTGCGGGGAACCTTCTTTTTTTTTTGGGTTTGGCTTCTAATAACTTGTCCTCGGTGGTGTTGAAGACCAGGTGCGTGGTTTGAAGGCGGAAAAGGCCTATGAGAGAAGTAGCGGATCCATTCCATGGCATAGACATACAACTAAAAGAATTGTATTCGAGCAACGACCTTTTTTTGATGTAACAGTTGATTCTGTGACTTCTTTTTGCTTGTTTTTAGCATGTTTGAAGACAAGTCTTCCAATGGAACTGTTTTAACATGATTTTGTTAACATCATTCAGCATTGCAATTAGCATTCATCTTTACCATTAGGCATTCATCTTTGCCATTAGCATTCATCTTTAAAATGTATCAGAGATGACGAAAGAAATACAAACAACAAATACGAGCAAAAATGGAAAAACAAATCAAACAAAAAAATAGGTGAAAAGGCGGGAGGGAAAAAAAAAGGAAAAAAAAAGGAAATGAAAAAAAAGGTCGGTTTGACCCTGTTTTTTGTCGGACATTGGGGCGGACTGTGAATGGCCTTTGGCAGTGCTGATCTGAAATAAAATATGAAGGCAAACTGACGTTGAGGATACAAAAATGTACTGAAGCAAATCATTTTTCTTCTAATACGGAATTCACTCCCAGGATTTGTAGAGTGGGTGATCTTCCTATAAGAAGAGGATGAATGAAAAAAATTAAGTTAAATTGTCGCCGTTAGCCAATGGGAAGCACTCCCGTATGTGGGGTAAGTGTCCGTGCGCGGCCCTTCCCTTTTGCAATGAAGATCATCGTCCGAATTGAAAACTACACACATGAAGATGATAACAACGCACATATGTGAAGAAAATAATCACCCTTCTTCGAATATCTAATGGCTATCAAGGTTTAGTCGAGGCTTTTGTTCGACATTGAAAAAAAAAATCTAAAATGAACCGCCGCATTTTGCCAATGGGAAGCAACGTCCGTGCGCACTACTTTTTAGACCAGAACGTTTTTAGAAATGAAAAATTTATGGTAACAATACAAGAAATGGCGAAAAATTTGCTACCAATTTAAAGGGATACCAGGATTTTGTCGCTAGGGCCAGTGGTCTATAATGCAAAAAAAAATGAAAGGCGGCGAGCGGGAGCGGCCTCCTGTTTAGTCGAGAAGCCAGAAATTTTTTTATTTCTTCATGTGCCTGGCACTCAGAGTTACAGTAAAAACAAGCTCAGCCTCGCTTATCAACTACATGTTTCTATTTTGAGGTTGAGCTTACAGCTGGCTACTCTCCAACAACAGGCGAAAGCTAAAGCTATACCTGCTGGCATTTTTGTTAATGACCTTTGTTATTGCCGCTCCACTTCATTGCGTTCATCCATATTTTACCAGCAGAAACGTCATCATGCACCCTGTGCTGTGTTACCAGATAAACGCGCAAAGAGAGATCGAATGCACCGAAAAGCAGATGTGGCCGAATGTGTTCAATCACGGGGTTATGGAAGAGGTGAGACCAAAAATAAGTTTATTTCTGATTTCAGAATTGATTCCATTATTGGGAAGAGGGAGATTCTAATTGAGGTTGACAGTAAACAAGGAAATCAGAGTTTGAATGTTAGATGAGGGATAGTGAATGGGCAGAGAGGTCTGATGGCAAATGAGTGGGCGATGCCTTTTCTTTTTTATTTAAAAAAAAAGAGCTGATGCAGGTGGTTCAACGATGATTTCACACAACTTAGCATCGCAGTGTCAGCGAGGGCTCTGATTGAGACGCCTCATCACGTATTGTTTGTGTATGAATTTTGCTGACTATGTAATGGTTTATGGCAAACCCAAGTGGTGACTTTGCTTTTGAAAAAAAAAAAAACGTGAAAGCGTTGTCAATCTTTTTTTTTGAATACCGGTAGGTCCGATTAAAATTTTGTAGGAGACCAAGTTGCTGTGAAAGAATGTAGGCCTGTTGCTAAAAAAAACATGTTGACTGATGATGATTACGCAGCCACATGTGAAGGATAAAGGCTTGACACCTCATATCGCCCTTAACTTAATACGGCGGGAAAACATATTAGCATTGGATAGGAAGGATTCTTTGCTTGGAGCAGGAAATTCTAGCTTGGGAGTAGCTTCACTAACCTTGGGTCAGAATTCCTGAAATTTATTGACATCTTGTCTTTTTTAAGGGCATTCTTGAAACAAAAGGCAAACGAAAGCGGTGACATAGCTAGCAATGCCTGTGAAAAGTCGGACATTGAATTGGTTTTTTCATTTTGAAACAAAAAAAAGGAATGAAGCTGTATAGCACTTTTATGTAAATCGATCAGTGTGAAATACTACATGCGTGCACAAATTAATGAAAGGTGATGATACTGAAAAAATCAAGTCGATTGGTCAAGGTCACACAGCTTACTATGATCAATTTAGTTTTCACGATTTCGAATCTCCAGCCAAAAAATCCCAAAACGGCCATTTACCGGAAGGGGACTCCCAGGCGATCGTTGCAAAATTTTCCTAAATCGGCTCACCCCATATTTTGCATACAGCAGCCTTCGTTTGCATTACCTTGTGCTTGTTTTGCTGGAGGTCTTTTTTATTATTTATTTCCGAAAAAGGGCCATTGCCCTGGCCAAACTGTGTTTGGTAGTTGTCGGTCGATGTCATCGGGTTGTAGCAGGAATGATTCTCATTCCAGGCTTCGTCCGTCTGGTGTGCTTGGACGAATAAGGTGTGCGCGACGCTTGCCGCTCCCTTGCCCGGCATTCGTTAGTTGTCATCCCGTCTGGTGTGGCCTGCCTTTTATCAACAAGATCTATTCCGCGTTATTCTAGCATGATGTTCAAACATAAATTTATGGAAATCCAACCATGGGCCATCATAGCAAATTCAACTTCTAAAAAAAAGAGAGAGAGAAAAAAAAAACCAACGGAACGGCGATCCCTGAACATCTCTTGTGTGGCAATGATACCACAACTATGACATCTGTAAAACGCATATGGACTTTATTAGGAATGGTGGACGATGTGGATTTTTTTTTTGATTTCATTGAATGCCAGATGTGCGCTGGACCTTTGCAGGGGCTTGCATGACGATAAGACTGGCGTTGGCACCCAATGAGACCAAATCAAAGGCAAGGGGTCCTAAGGCGATTTTGAATTCTTTACTGTAGACGGTGCCAGGAGTGCCCAAGGGAGTGGCGACGGGCGTAGCCAGAGGAGCCTGATCCTTTCGGCGGCCAAGGACCACGAGGTCATGCTTACCGAGAGGTACACCTTTGCATTGCATTACGCTTGTGGCTGATAGTTCGCCGATATTGATCATGCCAACGTTGGAAATGTCGTGAGAAGGGTCGAAGAGGCCGTCCAAAAAGGCTTCGTCGCTTTCCTCAATGTCATGGGGTGTGAGGTAGGCCATGATGGTGGAAGCGCTGGCATAGAGGGTCTTGCGTTGCTGGCCCTGGGCAGTGGATGAGGTAGAAGAGCCACCGTGGCGGAGGACCATGACGTCGGCATGGCGGTAGGTTTGAAGACGGAGAGCAAACAGGAGGGCCAGACGATCATCCTTTCCGCCAATAAAAGGTACAACTATCTGGAAGGCTGAAGCCTGCTGGAGCTGCACATTGTCGCCATCACGGATATGACCAAAGCCTCGGTCCAAAAACAGCCCAACGGCGGTGCGGTCGAGGGCAAATGCGTGGTTCGCAAATTCGGCATCGGACAGCTGGTATAAAGAAGTGGCGGGAGCTTCAAAGGGGAAACCGGTGGGGGAGGATGGGTGGTGGGAAGAGGATGGGTGGTGGGAAGACAGGGAGGAGGGTTGCCAAGGCAGGAGCACCATGCTGGCCTCGACGCTGGAAGCACATTCGCCGATGCGGCGAGCAAAATCGTGGACGGCGGCAAAGTCCAGCGAGGTGGTCAGATGGATACCGATGAGGCTGGTAAAGGTGCTGATCACACTGAGCACCGGGTCGATTCGCAAGGTTTCACGCATGTCCTGGATCTTCATGACGTCGGAAGGACGTTCGGACAGCTCGAGGAGGCGCAGAGCATGGATGCGTGGGGATGTCTTGACGTTGTCGTCATCACGTTTCATCAAGCGGATCAGGGCCATCATGGAAGGTACAGTTTCCAGGCGGTTCAAGACAGTGACCAAGGTGAAGCGGCTGCTGGTCAGGGCTACAGATAAGGAAACGTCGGCCACGCTGTTCAGCTCTTCGTCGGCCAATTTTCCATCGCCGCTGATACTGAGTTTTTCTTGGGTGTCGGTGGAGGAGGCGCCTTGATGGTAGGTGCTCTTGGTATGGGTTAAATGGTAATCTTTGCCAAGTAGCTGCATCACCACTGGTGTCGTCTAAGGGAAGGGGACAAGTGAGTCTTTTGTTGAGGTATGGTGCCTTGGTCTTACCATGATGGTCGTAATCAAAGCCATCACCACCAAAATCACAAACACTGGTTAAAAAAAAAAAAAGAGAGTTAGTTTTTTTTTGTCCGATCGGGTGCTAGGTTACCTTGGTCATTGAGAACGCCAGCGTTATGACCAATGTTCAAGACAATCAATTCGACCAGGCCTTTGCAGTTCATCAGGAAGCCCACAGCCAAAGAGTCGCGCCAAGTCATACCGAAGACACGTGCCGCGGCGGTACCACCAACAATCTTGCCAAAGCAAGCAACGATGATCACAAGGATCACGTATCCCCAGACAGCGCCGGAGTTGAGTAGGCCGATTTGTGTTTGCAATCCAGAAAGAGTAAAGTACTACAGATACATATATATAAAAAAAAGTAAATGTCGGTCCTTTTTTTTATGCAAAGTAGTGTGTCCTACCAAAGGCACGAAGAGGATGTTGATGATGTCTTCTGTTTTTTCGGTGATACGAACAGGTAAGTTTCCAGTACGAGGGATGATGGCACCAACTGCAATAGATAATACATATCATACATAATATAAAAAAAAGTGCTCTAGGATCAGTATTGCCACTTGTTCACATTTGGGCATCGTGTCTTACAGAGCACACCACCAAAAATCACATGGACACCAATGATGCCCGTGAAAAAGGCGCAAATCAGGACGAGGAGCAAGGTGGTGGTCATGAGCAAGTGGGAAGGGCCATTTTCAAACGAGCCGGTGTAGACACAGAGACGGATATAGAGAGGGCGAACAGCAAAGACCAGGAATAAGGCAAAGCCAATCAAAGTCAGGAACACATAGAGCGCAACAAGGCCACCAGTAGAGTTCAAGAGAGCTACGACCAAGGCGAGCAAGATCCAAGCGGTTGAGTCGTTGATCATACCAGCGCCCATGGTGATGCCACCAAGTTCAGTACGCAAGAGCTTCAATTCAGCAAGAATGCGGGCCAATACTGGGAAAGCCTGGAGAAAAAAAAAGGATGAGGAACAGGCATGATTTACCTATAAACTTACTGTAATGGCGATGGCGACAGCCAAGAATAAAAGAAAGCTGCTGAAGGGGACTTCGGGATTGTCCTGCAACTTGTACAGTCCGACAGACACAGCAGCTCCAAGACCAAAAGGCAGCACCATGCCCGCCACGGCAACCGCCACTGACCGCTTCCAATCATACCTGAGCAAGCCTATGTCGATTTCCATGCCGACTTGGAACATGAAGAACACCAAGCCAAAGTTGGCCGCCATGTTTAATACAGGTATGGATTGAGGAGGGAAGATTGTTGCTGTGAAGCCAGGAATGCGACCCATCACGGAAGGACCCAAAATAATCCCTGCCAGCACTATTTCAGCGACCAGGAAAAAATTTTTGAGACACGAAGAACAAATTGTAACAAAGTCTGTTTTACCTTCCGATATGACTCTTGGTTGACGGAAATAAGCAATAGGAACCGCAATTATACGGCAGAAGACGAGAATAACAGTAAGCTAGTTCGAAACAAAAAAACCGTCAGCGTTGAGGGATTTCTTCTGGGGTTTGACATGTTCTCATTGACATGTACCTGAATGACAAACAGGATAATAGGATTGCTTGGATCGTAAGCTGAAGGGTTGAGCCCTGAAAACACACCTGCTTGCGGCGAAGCTGTCATAATGAGGGTATATAAAAAAAGAGAGAGAGAGAGTAAAGAAGTAAAAAAAAGAAGGTCGGGATGGCAGAAAAAGCTTTAAAAAGGATTTTTTGCTTCTGGGTTTTCAAACCCAGCTGCCAGTGCTGCCATTTGCCCCAATGCAAGGTTCTTTTTTCATTGGATCGTTGCTTGCTGGCACATTTGGAAAACTTTCGATAACTTTATTAAGGTTCAACTTTGATCTCTTCACTATGCCCAATCAAGCAACTTCTACAAAGCAGATCAATAAACACAGTTCAGATTTCAAGGCTGCAAGCATCGGATCCATATAAAAAAAAAAAAAAACAAACGTGGAGCTGTTTTGGCGCATCCCGCGATCGTTGCTTCTTTTTTTACAGAATCGAAGGAAAACCACTGATCGATGAAAAAGGGTCAGCTGACTACTGTGTCAACTTTTTCGCTTGCTTTCCCTCGGTAATCAAGACAACAAGGTTTGCCGCTACGACGTCATCTTTTTTGGAGTATGGGTCGTCATTTTGCGGCGCATTTCCCACACGTTGTCCGGGGGGTGGTTGGCCATTGGCCTTGGTATCAACTCATTTGGCAGTCTTTTTTTTTTCCATAGACTCTTAACATGAAACACGGCATGTGCCTCGAGGCCAATCGCTTTGTTTTTTCTTTGCACCCAATAAAAGCGGGCCAAGCTTGATGAACCTGAAACACTTGGGCAAAAAAAAACAAGAGGGCATGATCTCTCATGTAAGCCATACATCACCAATTGAATGGCAAGCAAGACATGCCAAAGATGAAATCGACGTGATTTTTGGAGGTGGATTTTTTTTGCTGCATGAACCCCGCACTGGGCCACTGGCGCTTTTCATTGGTCCGTCGTTGTACAGTAGAAAGTCGCCTGACCATAGCCGTCTGACGTTTTCTTTTTATTCTCTTTTTTTTTCAACTTCTTTATCGCCACTGGTCTTTTTAAATTGTATCATTAATGAAACACACTTGCTGGCTATTAGTACTATGGCAGTGCTGGGCCGTTGCATGTTTCACCATGCCACAACTTCCATTCCAACACGATACATTAGCCACCACTTCCGAAAACGCCCTGCTGCATGTCACTGAGCAATGGCTGGACGCTGACTCTGTACAGCAGTCTTGCAGTAGCTGTATATCAGCCTTGCAACTGATCAAAAGTTTATCGTATACCTCTGAAAAATTGCTTATCCGTGCCCTTATCAACGTCTGCAAACGTACTAAGAGAGTCTCAGCCGATGTCGTAAGTTTTTCTTTTTGGCCTGCCCTTTTTTTTTTGCTAATGTCCTTTTTATTTTTAGTGCAAGGGAATGATGGAGGAGCAAGTGCCTATTGCAAGAAAAGTGATCAAGGTAACATCATGCAAGCCATGAGCGCCTGGCAAGTCATTCCATTCGCAGCTGACACTTTTTTTTTATAGACCATGGATATTTCGGGCCGAGATGGCCATTTGCTTTGCGCAGCAGTCGCTGGCTCATGTCCTTACCCTGAAGTCGAGCCTTTCAACATCACTTTTCCTAAACCTAAACCGGATGATTACCCAATACCTGAACCTTCCGGTGACTTGTTGACCATTCTTCATCTCAGTGATTGGCATGTTGACCCTGAATACGAGGTAAGGATAGGAAAAAAAAAAAAAAAAAAAAAGGACCTGTGGGCTGGGTAACTAAAGCCGTTTGTTCACTTAGACCAATGCTGATGCAGTGTGTGATAAACCTTTTTGTTGCCGCTCATCCTTCACCGATTATAATAATGTGACCAAGCCAGCTTCGATGTGGGGTAAGTACATCTCTATTTTTTTTTTTACCTTGCAAAGATGAATTTTCGCTTATCTCTTTAAAAACAGGCGAATACACGTGCGACACTCCGTTGGCTCTGGTAGAATCGATGCTCGAGTACATTGAGGAAGAATTGCCCGATGTCGATTTTGGCTTGATGACAGGCGACATTCCTCCGCATGAAGTCTGGAACACCCTGCCTTTTTTGAAAACCCAGCTGATTCACGAAGGAGCCTATGCCCTGCTCCATGCCCATTTTGACTCGGAAGAACTGGTGAACACTCGCCTTTACCCCGCCATCGGCAACCACGAAGCTGCGCCTACAAACAACTTCCCATTGTCAGGTAGCAACTATGATGAGAACCATGAATACCTATCGCTTCAGTGGATGTATGATACCCTGATGAGCCGCTGGCGGTCCTGGACCGCCCTTGGCGATCACGCTTATGTTGAAACCAAGACTGGCAGCTATGCCGCTTACCCTGTACCTGGCCTTAAACTGATCAGCCTCAACACTAACTTTTGCTACACATTGAATTGGTGGCTGTACCAGCGCCCTGGAGAATTGGTAAGAAAAAGGAGAAAAAAAAAAACGAATGGCCATGTGTAAACTCCGAGTGGAATGGTTGTTTGGTATAGGACCCAGATGGGATGCTGTCGTGGCTAGTGCGACAACTACAAGACGCTGAAGACCGTAAGGAGCGGGTGTGGATTGTGGGACATATCTCTCCTGGTGACAGCACTTGCTTCCATGACTACTCCAATTACTACCATCAAATCGTCGAGCGTTACGCACCGCATGTCATTGTGGCTCAATTCTTTGGTCATACCCACAAGTGAGCCTTCCCTCTTTCAGCTTAGCCTATGCTACCCAGTTTTTCCAACTCATTTTTTTTTTTTTTGCAGAGACGAATTCCAACTCTTTTATCGATCGGATCAACAAGCGGCTGAAACTGCCATCTCGGTGGGCTACATTGGACCTTCCATCACGCCTTTTTTGAATGTGAATCCTGGCTTTAGGTAACCTCAGTTGAAGATCGTCCCAAAAACTGAACTCCTTCATTTTAAAGAGTATACAAGGTGGACAGCCGTACGTTTGAAGTGGTGGATGCCATCACTTATATTGCGGATCTGGATCGAGCCACTTCTTGGTTGGACACACCGGTAAATAAAAAATGGAATGAAAAAAAGGGGATCATCCATTTATTTTTTTTTAAACTCAAAATTTTTTTTTAGAATTGGCATGTCGAATATTCAGCTCGCGACGCCTATCATTCGCCCAAAGCGAATCTTCCTCATGGTCAAAGTCCTTTATTGGCATCTTGGTGGCACAAAGTCACGGAGGAAATGGAGAGCAACAACGCTACGTTTGAAAAATATTGGCGATACCGCTCAAAGTCCAGCCCCATCGTGAGACCGTGTGATGAATCTTGCATGGAAGAAACCATCTGCAACATTCGAGCTGGCAAGGCTGAGCATCGTTGTGATTTTGAGCCTGACAGGCTGCCGATAGATCCTTCGGCTTGTGGCCTGGGTCTACACCAGATTGATCAGTTATCACAATGACAGGAAGCGCCATTTATTTATCTATTTATTTTTTTAGATGCCTTTTTTATTTTTTTGATTTATTTACTTGAATGCTTCACAGAAGAGAGGGTGTAAAAAAATAAAAAAAGAGGATAAAATAAAATAATGATGTTAAGAGGTGGGTTGCAAGGTGATAGTAGGAGCGTCAGGTTTGTGCAAAGATGGCGATGGATGGGATTGGAATGCTTGCTGTTGTTCAGGAGTGGTGGGAGTGTGATGGGGCGAAGGGTAACCAGCACCAGCAGCAGGGTCGTAGTAACCTTGATCAAAATGTTGATGATCGGCAGGCAAAGGCTGGGGCGGGTGTTGATAGTAAGGATCTTGCTGTTGATGAGGGTCATAATAAGGATCGTAACCTTGTTGGGCTGGGTCATAATAGTACTTTTGTTGGTGATCTTGCATTTCATAACCATAAGGCTGGTCCACTTGGTACTTGTGAGGGTCAAAGCCTTGGTCCATGGGAGGCATGGCACCCATATCGCCATAGGCCAGCTGGGGGGCATAGGTGCTGTTGCGCTGGTCAGCAGGTCCTCCAGGGATGTATGCAGCAGCCATGCCAGGAGATAACGACGTCGGTTCAGGTTGGAAAGGCGAGGTTAACGAAGGCCCCAAGTCGCGTACACTGCCGTTGGCAGTGCCGGGGTACTCGTCCATCGGCTCAAAGCCGTCCTTGTCGTTGGCCCACAACGAGTCCATGTTGGCCCTTTTGCGAGCTGAACGACGGCGAGAACGACGGCAGATACTGACGAAAAGACCCACCAGGATAGCAGCGCCCACCACGCCACCGATGATGCCACCAAGCAAGGCCGGGTTGACGCTGCCGCTGGAGTCACTGGACGTGGGGGTGGCGCTGGCGGAAATAGAGGACATGCTTGAAGACAGAGTCGAAGACAATGGCAAAGACGACGTCAAGGTGGCGCTGGTGACAACGGTGGGAGAAGCACGGCTTGTAGGAGCAGCCGAGGTGGGAGGAGCACTGGAGGTAGGAGGGGCTTGCGACGATGAAGGGGGAGGAGGGTCGCTGGAGGCAGGTGCCTGACTGGTAGGAGCAGGCGTGTTGGAAGGAGCAGCGGATGAATGTGGTGCAGCAGACGAAGGATCCGATGATTGTGTTGGTTTATCAGAGGCTGGGGGAGCCGCCAAAGAGATATCACCAAGTGCTCGGCGGTAGAACGGAAGCGACATGTTTTAAGAAGAGGGGAAAAGGTACAGCAAAAAGGAATGGACAAGGGCAACAAACAGCAAAAGAGACAAGATATGCGAGAAAAATAGAAAAGGAAGAAAAAGGAAGAAAAAGAAAAAAAAAAACAAATAAAGAAAATCGAGACAAAATGAAAGGGATGCTGATCAAATAGGCTCTTTGTGTGACAATGACAATTGCCCATCTCGGATTTGCTATTAAGCTGCTTCTTCTTCCTGAGAAAAGGAAAGAATCCCCCTTGCCTCCCTTTCTATTTGCCAGATTTGCCAGAGTTACCGGGTATCCTTTTGAACAATCAAAAACGGCCCTTGTTGACGGATCGGTGTCATGTCGATCCTTGTCGGCAGCTTGCCCAAAAAAAAAAAAAAAAAAAAAAAAAATTTGCACCTCCGACTTTTTTTTTTTTTCTTCTTCTTCCTTTTCGGTCATGGCCATTTGCAGATACTATCAGCAAGGACGATGCCAGTTCGGCAGTAACTGCCGTTATGAACATATCAAAGGGGGAACCAATGCAACCGCCATCAGCTTCACGCAAGTCAGCCACGCTGATTTTGTAACATTACTCACCGTCTTTCTTCATCTAGCGAAACCTCCATTCGAACGGATATCAAGGACAACCGACCTCTGTGGCCCTTTTCCGTCTATGGTCCAGCCAAAGATGAACCTAGTTTGATCGTGGGCACTGATCGATCCCCTGAAGAAGATCGCGTCGCTTACTATCTCGGCATGCAAACCAACGGCAACAACTCTCAATACGTAAGAATGTTGAATCTATTTGATGCTTTCGTCTCACTCCCAGATAGCTTTCGAGTTTAGACGTCATTCAACGAGAAATGGATGGCCAGGTCAACAGCATTCTCAATGATACCAGTGGTGCCATCAAACATTATCAAGCCCAACGATCCTCCAAAGCCAATGCTTATGCCAACACTTCGTTTGCTCCATTTTCAAGTACCACGTCTGGTGGCGGTGCTTTTGGTGGTGGTGCCTCAGCCTTTGGCAAACCATCCGCCTTTGGACAGCCACAAGCCTCTGCATTCGGACAATCACCATCTGCTTTTGGACAGCCACAAACTTCTGCCTTTGGAAAGCCTTCAGCCTTTGGACAGCCACAAGGCGCCTCCGCCTTTGGAGGCGGATCATCCTTTGGTCAGACATCCTCCGTGGGTGCCACGGCCTTTGGTCAGCCTTCTGCTCTGGGCGGTGCCTCCGCCTTTGGCCAAACCTCTTCTTTGGGTGGTGCTTCAGCTTTTGGCCAACCCTCAGCCTTGGGTGGCTCGGCATTTGGCCAACCCTCGGCATTAGGTGGTGCCTCGGCCTTTGGAAAACCTTCGGCATTGGGTAGTGGATCAGCCTTTGGACAGCCTTCAGCCTTGGGTAGTGGATCAGCCTTTGGACAGACCTCCGCATTGGGTGGTGGATCAGCCTTTGGACAGACCTCAGCATTGGGTAGTGGATCAGCCTTTGGACAGCCCTCTGCCCTGGGTGCGGCCCAGCCCAGCGCCTTTGGTCAACCTTCAGCTCTGGGCTCGACACAGCCCAACGCCTTTGGTCAACCAGCAAGCAGTGTAGCTCCTGCCTTTGGTCAACCAGCAAGCAGTGTAGCTCCTGCCTTTGGTCAACCATCTACTTTAGGCACGACCGGCTTTGGCCAATCAACATCACAACCTGCGGCAACGACAGCCACCAGCGTCGACCTGACTGATGCTTCCATTGACCCCGACGACTTGAAGGCATTCACTGCCCCAACTTTTGAACTCTATGGTATACCCGAGTGCGAACCTCCTTTACAAGTGCGATAAATGTTGCTGGTTTTTTCCCTTTCCATAATTTTGTCGTATATTCTTATTTTGGACTACGTTTTTATCATCCTCTACTCTCTCATTGTATATACATATAAAAAAAAACCGCTGTCATCTTTTATTAAAATGACCGATAGAGGATGGGCAACCGCCATCAAGGTTGGCTGACTTTTTTTTCATACGCCTGTAACATGTGTTCTCGTCGCTGTTCAGGAGTCAGGGTATTCAATTCTTCGACCGAAAGATCTTCAAATGGTTTGACGGCAGGCGATTCTAACACGGGCTGCGGCTGATCCTTTTGCTGCTGTTTTTCCAAAAGTTTCCTGTAAAAAAACCAGTGAGTATCTTTTATTCTCTTTCAGACTTGTCCTTACTGTCTAGCTTGCATGACCATGAAGGCTTTGCGTTTTTGGAGCGCATCCTGCCGTTTTTGTGGATCAGCTTCCCAGACCTTGGGAGGCTCAACCGTGCCATCCTGATCAGGACTGATTTTGTAACGTTGGAGCAAATTATCATGCTGAGCTGACTTTCTGGATGAAGTCGAAGCGTTGGAAGGCGAAGGCGAGGGTGAGTTTGTTTGACTGGGTGTGGTCGAGACAGGCTATTGATTAAAATAAAATAAAATAAAAGAATAAAAAAAACTACTTAGTACAATGCAAGGTGTCTGGAACAGCACAGGGCCCCTTACCATGGGTAGGCCACCATCACGAAGAGCATTATCCACTGTCGTCTCCACCGATCCAGTGCGTTGTAAATCTGCTTGAATGGCAGCAGTGGGGATATCAGGGAACATGGCTCGAACGGTCTCCACCTACACATAAAAAGCGTTTAGTTTAAAGCTCCAGCAAGCAGAATGAAGCCTTCATGGTTGGTCTTACCATTTGAGGAGTTACGCGATGCACTCTTCTAGCAGGACGGCGTTGTCGTTGGGTTGCATTGCCTGGTTGTCCAGCTTTTGTAAAAGAAAACGATGAGCTCTCATCAGATCATCTCTCCTTTGCAAATAACACAAAAACCGTCTTGGCGAACGAGCGCAACAACTATTCCTACTTACACAACATCCATCTCAATACGATCAGTATTAAAAATACAGCCACCAATATCGACACCCCGTCGTTCATAATGACAAGCAAAAAAAAAGAAGGAAAAAGAACATGGTAGGGAAAAGTGCGCTTTTCTCTTTTTTTGGTTAGTCGATCCTCATTGGCTGGCACCGTCAAAGCTCAATTTTTTTTTTTTTTTTTTTCGCCTGGTTTGTTGAACTCTTTTCCCTCTCACATTTAGTAAACATTGGCTATTTTATTTTTTTTTATTTTCCATTCCCTGTCATTGCTACCCAGATCTCTCGTATTCTCTTGTATCTCTAGGTTTATAGCCCCTCTCTTTCCCTTTTTTTATTCTCTCTTTCTCTTGTCGACCATGGAGTCTGTCGATACAGAACTTGGTCAATTAAATCTCTGTGATCAACTACGATCCAACTCTTCCTTTATGAAACTCATGGCCACTTTGTTTCATTATGGTAACCAGCCCATGGGTGCTGCTCAACTGGTCATTGCCGTGCGAGCACTAGAATTGTTGCCTCTTCGGTAAAGAACACATTTCTATTTTGGATCTTTTTTTAAGATTCATCAGGAAATAACAGTAAGATCATGGTCTTTGCATCTCATCCTTTTATCACTCTTTGTGGTTGATTTAGTGGTGAAACCCCTAAGAGCACTATCCAAGGCATCATATCCACATCTCGGAAAATGGCCCGCGATCTTCAGAAACCAGATCCTTTTGCCATTCATAAAGATGCCAGTGGCCGTGGGGCCAAATATGCTATTGCTGAAGACGTGTTGAACGGTGCAACAGTGCCTCCAATGAAAGAAATCCCTGATGAGCCTATCATTCTCAAGTCCGTCCAACACCCAGCCGGCTTCAACTCTCTCAAACGTCAAAAGAAACCCCAAAGGTACACACGCCAACCAAAACTGCATCGTTCTCACTCTATTTTTTTTGTCAGACTGGGCAAATTCAAGAAAAAGCGAAACGCCTATGGCGAATCCGACGATGATGACAATGACGAAATCGATATTGATGCTGAGGATGACGACTATTATGGGTAAAAAAAAAAAAAAAAAAAAAAAAAAAAGGCAATGGCACCCTGAGGTTGGGAGAGAAAATCACACACTCACCTTTGTTTTTTGCCTTTCAAGATTAACGTCGCGACGATCGAACAAAGCCCCTATCCACGAAGAAGACACCATCTTCAATTATTCCCTCTTGTTTTCACCACCCCCCAACGATGACAGTTATATTGACCCCATTGACTTTGTGAAATACCCGGTCGCCTCGTACTTTGCCATTGTCCAACAAAAAGGCTATGCCTATCCGCGATTCCGGTCACAAGAACGAGTCAAGATCCCAAAGGTGAAATGCGAAGACAAATACCGGGTGACGGATGTCCTGGATCGCGCAGCGAAACAAGTCGTCGGACGCATGTTCATTCTTGCCGATGGCCACGGTGGACCAGGCTGTGCCGAATACTTTGTCAAACACACGCCCATGGCCCTGCAGGACCTATGCAACCAATTCCATCCGGATCAGTTTGATGACCCTGCCGTCCAGCAACAATTCGAAAAACAAGCCAAGCAACTGGTGGAGACCCTGGATCAGCACTATCTCGAAATCAAACGCGAACAGCTCGGCCGTGTCCCATCCTCCGCGCCTCCCACTCCCCCTGCTAAGCCAACGGCCACCACCCCGCCCGCCTCTTCTCCCACCACCGCAGAGAGCCCTGAACAGAACACCAGCGACAGCCTCGACGACTCCCACCTCGACAACGATGGATGTACCTTGATTATCAACCTCTTCTTTGGCCGCTGGCTCGTCAATATCAATGTGGGGGATTCACGTTCCATCTTGATTTCGGCCCCCGAGCCTGATAGGCTGCCGGCTCCTGCCACGGCCTTCCCCTCCTCATCGTCTGCTGCCACGCCAAACACACCCACCAATGGATCTGGCACCAATGGCAATGGCATGGACACCTTGGTTGGCGGCGTTGACAAGAACTATTTGATGGATGTCGCCTTTGCCTCGCAGGATCACAAACCCTACCTCGAGCACCTTGCACGTGAAATCTTGGAAAACGGCGGTGAGTTTATCGATTCAGTCCAAAACCGGGTCATCAAAGTCGAGCTCAGCAGCCTCAAGGAAGATGGGAACCGCCAGGCCAAGCGCTATGCACTCAAGAACGCCCGCATCCGCCCTAGCAGCCAATACCTTGTCCAGCAACATCTGATCCAGCAACAACAGCAACGCGAAGCCGCCGCCGCTACCGCTGCCTCCAATGGCTACCTGTCCCAAAGCGCCGTCCGTAGCACTGCCACTGACCCCCCCCAACCACTGCATGATACCCCGGCATCCAGCCATGCTCCTTCATCTACGCCAGCATCCGCCTCCTCTTCGCCGCCACCACCTCCTCTCCGTCCAATGTCATTTACACGCCGTAGCCACCTCCCTTCCCTCAACGTTGCACGCTCCTGTGGCGATTTGGACTTCAAAATGAATGGCCAGAAGCACATCATCTCGTGCGAGCCCGATGTCACGTTTATGCCCATCGCCGATGATTTGCCCACCGCTGCCAACGATGCCCAACTCGCCGACCTGTCAACCGTCACGGCCGCCGCCACCTCCACGGCCCACAAGAGCCGCCGACGCCACTTTTTGCTCATGAGTACCGACGGCACTTTTGACTACATGTACGAAGAGACCCCTGACCGGCAGAATCGTGCCATAGCCAAAATGCTGGGCCCCATGATCGAAGACGGTGAAAAGCTCGCCAAGTATCTCATGGAACAAGAAGCCAATGTCCAAACCATTGCCCACCAACCCGGCTCCCCCATGGATGTCGACCGTCCCTCTGATGACAAGCCCACCCCCAACAAGGAGACCGATGATGGCCAGTCTCCCTCCAAAACGCCTTCTTCTCCAGCCGTCTCACCCACAACCACCGATCCCGCCACTGATACCGGCAACGACGATGGTGCCAATAACGAGAACGCGCAAGACCCAATTCCTGATCCACCCAAACCTCGCCTTGTACGCCCACTGTCGGATCAAGAAAACAAAGTACGCGAAGCCAAGGAAAAAACCCTGTCCTATGCAGCTCGTTATTTTGCCGACCGAGAAGCAAACAATGGCTTCTTCTCTTCCACCTTGCAAGACTATGACGACTGTACCATTATCCTTGTAGAAATCTAAATCTACGCCCCCCCTTTTTTTTTCCTCTCCGCTTCATCCTCACATCATTCTAGCCACGTCTTTTCTTAGTATTTACTTTTCTAGCCACTTATATGATAGTCATGCTCTATTATTATTATTTTTCGATCTCCTTTGTCATTTGGTCAATACAGCATTTATCATATGGTTCCGCTCTTTTTTGACCACCGTCGATCCGGCCTGCCCTTTTATTTTTCATTTGATCAATTTCCCAGGCTCAAACCAGCTAGTCAAAGATCGAACGACACTTCAAAATGCAGATACGAGATACGTTGTTTTTTTGCGTGGGGGGGGCTACGTGCGGCGATTTAATTTGACCACCAAAATTGACTACCTTCATTTTGAAAAAAAAAAAAAAAAATTCAAATGCTGTACAGCTTGAGTGATTAGATCGATGTAAAATTTGCCATGGGTGCAAAAATGCATGAATAGTTTTGGTACTGAAAAAACCAGGTCGATTGGTGATGGTCACCCGGCCAACTTTTGGTAGGTTTCGTTTTGACACTTCCGATTCCTCCGCTAAAAAAATGAAAAAATTGGCCATTTTCGCCAGGGGACTCCCCAGGCAACCTGCCAAAAAAAACCACAGTGCAAAATTGCTCATCGTCAATCCACCCCAAATTTTGCATACGAGTACAAAGTGATGGAAAATGACTATGATTTACATTACAACTCTCCCACAAAGGAGGGAAGGACCAGAAGGCTGGCGGGCACGCATTAATAAATGATTTAGCTTAGCAGTTCGCCCAAAAAAAAAACAATTCACGCTCAAGAAACCCGAGAGTTTTTTCGCTCCACCCCTTTTTTTTTGGTATTGACCGTTTACCTTTCAAAAGCCGGTGCGATAAAGAAGATGTTACAAGATGTACTAGGTGTGGATTACCCTGTGGATCTATGTATTCTGGTGTCATACTTTATATTTATTGGCCTCCTACTTTGGCGAATCCGCTCAGTGTTTACAACAAACGAGCAAGATGCGACTATGCCATTTGCTGTGTTCGTGGGCCTGGCAGCGGCATCGTTTGTGGCAACTTGGTATTTTATGTTTGCTTACTTTGGCTACAGTTTTGGCATGTGGAGGCTTCAGATGGAGCTCCAACATGAGCCTTGGACGCTGAACATCATTTCCCATTGGCTGCATGACATTTCGTTGTTTGACGAAGCTTGGCGTACGGTGTCGACGGGTGACTGGCAGTGGCTCTGGAGCATACAGATCTGTGCATTCACTGTGGCTGTATGGATGCCTCTGATGGCGCTGGAAGGCAGTCGCCATCGCATTCCTTACCTGTGGGTGTTTATGCTGCTGGGCCATGTCGTGGCCATCTCCGTGTCGTCGTCCCTCTTTTTTGCCGCCTTGATCCTTGTCAGCCGATCATCTGCAACCCCACCTAAGCAACCAGAATCTTCCATGCGACAGGTCACTGCCGTTGGTTTGTTGATAGTGACCTCGATGGCGGCCCTCAAGACGGTGGATGATGTGCGCCTCGTAGCACACGGTCCTGATTTCATGGCCCATCTGCTGCTGATGCATGGGCTGTCTCTGATCCCCTTGGTCTTGACGATCCTCGCTCCTCGACTGTTTGCTTTACCACGCTCGTATGGTGTGGTCCTGCTCTATATCCTTGTCGCTGCGGCCAACCTAGTGCTGATGAAACAGCAAGCTGCCCGCGCCATCCAAACCCTGCCGTCTGCCTCTGAGCCTGCCTTGGTTGCCATGGCACTGCGCACTTTGGCCGACACATTCCTCTTCCATCCAGCCCAATCCAGCATCAGCTCGGACGCTGCAGCCTTGTATTTCATCACAATTGCTTGGATCATGTACCGCCAATCATCCAAATCGTCGTCGCGCCTTTTCGTTCTAGTGTTTGCCCTGCTCACCTTCATCGCCTCGCCCACCGTCTCACTTCCTTTGTACCTTGCCTTGGATGAATATATCCACCTCCCTTCCTCGATCCTCAGCAAAAAGCGTCAATAAGGCACGTTGTCAAACATCATATATTTTTTTTAATTTTTTTTTTTTTTGGGGGGGGCGTTTCGTAACTAAAAGAGAAAAACATCAGGAGCAATAGCCAAAGGGGCTAAAAAAAAAAAAAAAAGCTTTAAACGGTGGTAAAGAGTCGCCAGACGCCTTGGGCATATTGTGTGATTTCAGAGACACCCATCTTGCTTTCACCATAAACGCGGTCAACAAAGGTGATGGGCACTTCACCCACGGTATAATTGAATTGACGCGCACGGACGATCATTTCCATCTGGAACACGTAGCCCTTGGCCAAAGTGGCATTGATCAATTGGTAAAGCACATCCTTTTTGTAAAGTCGGAAACTGCCTGTCAGGTCCGACGCATTTGGTCGAAGCAGCAATGTGGCAAGATAATTGGCCCCTCGACTGGGAAAAACGGGGGTTGTGAGCAGTCTGACCCTTCACCCCTCAGACTTCACGGACATACCTAACAAGTTTACGTTTCAAATCCCAACCATACACACCACCGCCAGGTCGATACCGCGTGCCGCTGACAATATCAAAATTATTCTCCATTTGAAGTCTATTGAGTAAAAAAAAGGTGAGTGCCCTCGCATTGCTCTATTGCAAAACCTACTTGATCATTTGAGGAATAAACTTGGGCTACATGAGAAAAGAAAGATAAGAGGCCATGCATTTAACTAGATACGAACGGAGCAAGTTCTTACATGATGCGAGAAATCGGCATCCATGATAATGATAAAGTTACCAGTAGCATATTGCAACCCGTGCACATAGGCCGTCCCTGGAATCGAAAAAAAAAGGCGTGAGTATACATGGCATCAACTAAAATAGTGGATTACCTAAGCCAAGTTTTCCGGCACGAGGTCTTAGTTGCTACATGGTCAAAGAGAGAAAGGTCAGTGCCATCAAGGAACTTGATCATTGCAGATGTTGATTGAATTACAATGCGATCTTGACCGTAGACAGTTTGCAATTGTTTGGCGACTTCCTGTGTACCATCAGGACTGCCATCGTCGATAATCACGATTTCCCAATCGAGCTGTTGCTCTGTAAAGGTGCGGGCCAACAACCAGGTGATGATGGGCAAATTTTCACGTTCGTTGTAGGTTGGCAAAAGCACTGAATATTTGTTGAATGTCATTGTATTGGTGGGTGAATTAAATGCTGAATCAGTGACGTTCAATACAGCGTGGTCTGTAGTCATTCACAAATAAAGAAATAAAAGAAGAAGAAGAAAAGAGAGTGAGGATGCAAGGAGGGGTAAAAAGGTAGGAGGTTCAAGAAGGAAAAAAAAAAAAAAAAAAAGGGTGGCATGTTCATTTTTTAGTTGCAAGTCCGAAAGCTCGCTGTAGAGCCATTCCCAGCATAAATGAACAATTGGGGGTCCAAAATGTCTTTCTACACCAAACTATATGGTCATCATCGAGTAGGCCAGTGCCCATTGAAAAAGAGCCCTGTGGTTTTATTTATGTTTTGTAGGAATAACTGCTTCCATTCTGACATGAGAGGATGGCCGACATCTTGGAACGAGCGGATTGGCTGGAGCAATGAAAGGTAAAGCGCTCCATCCAATGACAGGTGTCGGCGTGACCCTTTCAAGAAAAACGCGTGTCATTTGTTTACGTGCCTGGCGGCTTTCTTTGAAATGGACTCGCTCCTTTTGCAACCTTGGGTTAGGTTGGCATTTTTGAGAGTGTTTGGCGGTGTTTCTTTTTCTTCCTCGTGCCTTTTTCCGTTTTCAGTAGGACAGCACTGGCTTTGAATTAAGCTTGTTTGTCACTGGAACAAACAAAAAAGTGGTTTCGTTGACTTGATGGACCGGCAAGAAAAACACTGGCCACCCACTCAGGAAGCATGTGGCTGTGATGCCAAGCGCCCTGGAAAATGGATTTGGCTTTGGCATTTTCTTTTTTTCATGGTTCAAATTCGAATTCTTTGGACCCTGCATAAGTGGCAACGAGAGGGCTTATCCAGCGTTGTGGGTTTGGAAACCCGTGAATGTGAATTTCACCTCACGCATTTACAAGACCTCCATGACGCACGGCCATTTCTTATTCTTGAGCCGCGACCCCTTCCATTGGCACATTAGCGTATGAGCCTGTCTGATCTCTCTTTGAAATTGATGTCAAGAATTAATGATGATGATGGTTTCCCACAGTCAGGCACAGTCGAGCATAGAGAAAACGTGGCTCGAGGCACTGATTTGTTTGAATGTGCCTCGGTATTGTTACAGCAATTTTTTTTCCAACCCAGATCACGGCCAGCCCAGGCACCTGGATTGGATTCCACCTGCCATATTTGCCCGCATGGAATGAGATGAATAAAAAGTGTGGCGTGTGGGGTTACGCCGAGGAAACGACTTGTCATGGATGCGTCAGCAAATGTTTGTTTTTGGAAGAGGTAGGAGAGGTCCTTGATTGGGTAACTAGTATGCTGATGTACAAAAAAAAGAGAGACAAAGGGGTACCTGATCATCCTCTGTATAAAAATAACCTTGTTGATCTGCGTACGACGTGGGACAGCGCGCAAGAGTGAACCTCTTTGCGATTGTTTGGATTATTTTGATTAAACCACGGAGAGTAATTGATCCATGATGTCTAGATTCAAAATCGACTTGCAGAAGCGATTTCATGTCTCCCCACTTATTTCGAGGAGCGTTGCACAAAGAGTTCAATGGAACACACGATGCCTGGCATCTTGCCAATTGTGGCCGACTCTTTCTTTTCCTTGATTTCAAGGGCGGTCCCTTTTTGTTCAAGACAAGATCAACAGACACCTTCTTTGGGAAAAAGAAAGAGTGAACAGAGTGGGGCAGTTGGATCTGTAAAAAAAATAAGTAAAAAAAGATAAAACGTGATGACGCCCAGCGGCTTTTTGACGGTCAGTGACGAAAGCAAGACTGTGTAACACCTCAGTGGCTGCAAGTTGCTTCCCAAACTCCATTCTTTCCTTTGGTACCTGTCCATGAGCCTCATGTTTCAAAGAACGGTGTTTTTTTTAAACATATCAGATATAAACAAAAACATGCACCCCACAAGGAGTGACCGAGAAAAAAAGGGGAGACACCTTGCAATGGGGCAAAAACGCTCGGGAGTGTTTATTTTCCTTTTTAAGAATGGATGGGTCAGATCTCCTTTTTTTGACTGATGCAGGACCGAGGTTTCTGTGTTCATTTTACTGGTCAAAGGGGAGCATCAATATAATTTCATCGAGTGACCATCTTGGCTCGTTTTTTCTCTTTTTTTGTTTCATGGTATCACAAGAATAAAAAACTTTACCTAGTCTGAGCCCAGCGTGCACCATACTTTTTTTTTTAGAAAAGCACAAACGCCCATTTAAGCTTTTCTTTCTTTTTTTTTTTATTTTCTTCTCTTCCCTTTTTGATATTCTTTTTTTTTTTTTTGACAACATGAAATTTCCTGTAAAATGGAAATATCCCTTTGGGCTATTTTTCATCCAATTACTACAGCAGGCATCTGCCAATAATGAAGATCCTACCGCCAGCGGTAAGGAGCAAGTGACGTATTGATGCTCCTTTTTATACTCACTTTTTTTTAAATATAGCATGCGGTCTTCTGGGACAGAAAGTATACTGTTACGGCGGTGGGTTCTATCAACAAGCAATCAGCAACTTTACAATGCTCGACCTATCCACACTCAACTTCAACGCCCCAACTTTCCAATGGACCACCGTAACGCCCAACGTGACACTGCAGCCTAACCAACAAATGCAAGTGATGAGCTTCAACAATAACCAGGGCATTATGTGGTATGGTGGCACTGGCTCACAGTCTGCCCCCTACAACCTCGTTGCCCCTATGATGACTCTGGAAAACGACGGTCTCTCTCGCTTCACCAATCTCGATAGCCTACTGTTGGACCCTACCAGTTATACGTAATGAACCACGCACTTTAAAAAAAAAGACGTTCCAGCTAATCCTGTGTTCTTGTTCTTTACTGAACAGGGCTGAATCCTCCTTGGTCGATATGCTCCCTCTTGGACGATCACAAATGTGGATCATTGGTGGTTTCTTGTAAGGCTTTGGCATTAAAACTCCGCACAATTGGGCTCATCCTTTTCCATAGCAACAAGTCCCTCGCCAATGCTACTTTGAACGCTCCCGCCAACATCACCAATGCCGACCGTTATCCAGCCTCCCCAATGATTCAAATATTTGATTATGTTGCTGTAAGTCTAGCACCAACCCCCACCCCCAACGAACAAAGCACTCATTATTTTTTTTTTGCATACAAGGCATCTTGGATTGCTCCCCCTGCCAACAGCAATGGCCTCAATGGCTATTCTCGATATTCGCACACATCCACCTTGACCCAAGACGGCAGCGCCGTATATCTGCTCGGTGGTTGGCTCTTGAACTTGTATAACGCTAGCGATGCTCATTGGCTCATGAATGCGAACGAAATCTGGGCTTATGACATGAAGAGCTATCAATGGAAAAACATCACGGCTACCAGCACCAGCAATGTCGAAGCTAGGTGGCATCACACTGCCATTGCCGGTAAGATACATCCTCTTTTAAAAAATGCCGCTTATGAACACCTCGTTGCTCATCCTTTTTTTTTTCTAGTCCCCAACACCACCTGGATTATATTGTATGGTGGCTACAGTATGGTTGGCTGGTCAGTCATTCCTCTTCAATCCAGTAAGTTACAGATAGCACGACACAACGGCGTGTCTCACCTCTCGACTTCTTTTTCCTCGCATCTAGAAAATCAAACTCAGACTCTGATGATCTACGATTGGAGCGACAACTCCTACAAATTCCCCAACCTGACCAACCTGTACTATGGCCCTCCCGATTCCCAAGAAAACAGCGGTTTCCTTTATACCGACCCCTCGACCAAAAAGAACTATGCCGTCTACTTCTTAGGCAGCAGAAACCCTGCCGTTGGCAACCCCCTGACCAGCATCTTAGATATCTCCATCCCTACGCAAATGACTTGGATCCTGAATGGCACTAGCTCATCATCCTCGTCTAGCCTTTCCGGCGGCGCCATTGCTGGCATTGCTGTGGGATCCATTGCTGGTGGTGTAAGTGATTCCTAAAAAAATATATATATATAACAAGACGAGGACCAACCATCCATTTTTTTTTTTTGCAGGCCATTGTATGTGGTGCCATCATTCTATTCCTTGTGCGCCGTAACAAGAAACGCTCAGATTTCAAGGTGCAAGCTTCGGACCCTCGTAACCAAGACTTTGCTGAAATGGAAATGGTTATGCCTGATCGTCCTACTAGCAACGAGTTCGATGATGTGGCTAGCTATACCAACCTGACATCTACCGCCGACTACCGCACCAATCTCACCGGAACCACTGACCTCGATACTGCCACCACCCTCACCAACAACCACCTCGGCCCCGTCAAACCCGATGGCGGCGCTGACTACAGGATGGTCAACGGCAAGTATGTCGAAAAACCCGTCAAGCCTTTCAGTGACGAAAGCAATTCCTGGAAACCCAGCGCCGACGAATAAAAAAAAACCGACACCCTTCCCCCCTCCATCCCTTATGTATTTATTTTTCCTTTCACTTTCATAATTAAAATGTTTCCCCCCATCCTGTTACCATTTATCAAATACAAAGTAAAGTTGTCCGACACCAATTTTATTTATGTCACCTCAACAAAAGCGACCGTCTAAGCTGTTCATCTCGGTGAACCGGGCCTCATTGTCTTTCAAAAGAGCGTAGAACCGTTGAGGCAACGGGCAATCAACTCCGGCATCCAAATAAAACACATATTCCTTACACGAGGGGCTAGAAATGACGTCATCTACGAAAATGAAAAAAAACAGACTAAGCTTGCTTGTTATCAGAAGGGGCCGTGCTTACAATCATTTTTGAAGAGCTGGAACACTGTGGCCCGTTCATCCCCTTCTTGTACCCTGACTTGTGATTCCTTTAGTAACCGATCCACTAGATCATTTTGACCTGGAAGCTGATGAAAAAAAAAAAATGCACGTCAGCACTTCTGTATCTTATTTTTTTGGTGCTAGTCTTACTTTGCGCAGCAGAGAAATAGCATTACACAGCAACAACTCTTCCTTTTTGATTTTGGCAATGATAGCATCAAAAACACATTGGCCATTTCTATCCAATAAAATAAAATCAGCTCCACCGAGGAAATCCATTGCTTTTCATTACCGAAGCGCATCCCACGGGTAATTGCAAAGTTCCTGACCTAGCTGTTGAACACCCACTACAACCGATCGCACATACTTCACAACTGGATGGCTAAGCAGGGTGTCATAAACAATCAAGCCAAGTGTAGGTAACAACCTAAAAATAGATTTCATAGACCCAAATGTCAGGTTCAGCACTGGCGAATTGGATCAAAAGGAAACACATCGACTTACATGCCAAACAATTCATTCGCCGTCAGGGATTCCAAATAATGCAAAGCCTTCTCCCCTTCTGCATTCAAATCAAACAACGATCTTTGCTTGGCAGCTGGGACTCTTTTTGCCCACTAAAAAAAGGGGGGGTTGACAAAAGAGTACTCCAGACATTCATTCATTCATTCCTCGGGGTAGTTACCTTCCAAAGATCTTGCCAGATATTATGGGGGTCGGCCATTCGGGCACTAAGATAACCTTGGGCATCGTCTTGGTCATCATCGACGACCCAATCTTTGGGTGAATGCCATCGCACGAAATCCTCCAGCACGCCTGTCGGGTTGGCTGCTTTGAACGCTTGCATATCTGAATATAAAAATTTCTCCGTGAGCCTCCTGTGAGCCTCCGGGAAGCTTTTTTTTTTGTATTTCATCACACAAACCTGAATAGAGATGGGCCGATTGCAACCGTGCTCGTAATTGGGTCGCCGAAAGAGAATTGCCCATTTTTTCAAACACGTCGGCTTGTTGTTGAATCATATCTTCAGTCATGAAACCAGGATTCTAAAAAAAAAAAGAGTTAGTCTCTGCAGCTTCGCTTTTTTTTTGTCCTTGCCTGTGTCATGGGGACCCACATGGGTGATTTGTCTAATAGGGCGAGAGAGGGATGCTCTTCCAGTCGGCCCTCAAAAGCATTGGGATCTATTAGCGCAGCGCCCTTGTCCGTCTCGGTCCATTCCAGAAAACCGTCGCCATCCTCATCGTCTTCGTCTTGGTCGTCCACTGGAGGCAGAGGTTCAAACTCAGCACTGGGCGACAATCGTACAAAAGATTCTTGCATGGCATGCGCCATATCAGAGGCTTCGGTCATGGACGAAGAGCATGAGCGCGTCGGATCCTTGCCTGTGTCGGGCTGTTGACTGGGTGCTGATGGATGGATCCCTTGCGCCAGCACCGTCGTTTTTTCCATGTCATCCACCGAGTCAAAAAAGTAGTCACCATCGCTCATATCCGAGGGATCGTCACTCGAAGGCTTTTGGATCTGCTCAATCTAAAAGGAGAAAAATAAATGAATCTGATTCTTGGCCACATGGACGAAAATTGGCCGCTTTTTTTTTTACCTCGGGTTGATCGTCTCCTTCGATTAGCTGTTCCAAAAAGCCGTTCAGTTTGTCAAAGGCGGAGGCTCGTTTTGCTTGTTTGGATGAAAGGGTTGGGTATTTGGGTGAGGGTGGAAGGTCATTCATATTCTGACGTCGTTGAAGGATACAGCAATTGATCATGTTGAGTTTTTGGTGGAGCTGCTCACATAAAAAAAAATAAAAAAAGGCGTCAGACTGGGTGACCAAGGTTCCTGCTTCCTGTCAATTACCAAACTGAAGCGCAAGTCAATGCCAAGGATGTTGCCGTTGCTCGATGTGGGAGTCGATTGTTGTTGGTCGTAGAGGTTAGAGGCGATATTGGGCAACGGAATCAGATGTTCCCAATGCCACCGCACACGGCGCATGACATCGGTCCAGACAAGACGTAGCAAAGACACGAGCGAGGCGGGGGTGCTGAGACGGCTGGCTTGGTTGGCCTGGCTGATCAGATCCAGACACAGCACAAGCATGTTCCAAAGAAAAGACAACGGCGGTACCGTGTTGCCATGTTTGAAACGCATGCCCAAGGCCGACGTGGTATACAAAAGGAGGTCGTCATGATTGGTGGGATGAGTGCCGTTGGTTGGCAGGTCGTCCGTGTCATTATGGAACAACACATGCAGGGCGTGATCGATTTGCTCGGGTTTGAAGATCGAGGCAGGGTTGGCTGGCGGGCCAGGTGGAGGGCGGCGAGGTTGGCCCATGGCATGGTAGAGTAGCTGGCGCATCAAACCCGGGTCATCGTGGTAGGCGTCGGTTTGTTGCGGTGATGAGCGTGGCCGGTGGGTGGTCACAGCCCATTCGTCGGCGCGGTTGTCGCTATCAAAGGGGGCCAAGTAGTCGGCATTGCCGGGGTCACGGACCCATGCGTACACAGCCTGATCCACCAGTGACGATAAGAACGCGCGCTGCTGTGGTGCAGGGGCAAATTCACGCGTGAGTTCCCAAAACGAGGCAGTCAGGGCGTCCATGTTGCTGTGCACGGCATCGTCGATCAAAGTGGTATCACGCCCCAATGGAAACACCGCGGCGAGGGCCATGGATCGTAAAGGGTCGTTGTAAGAACCAAAGGGGAGTCGAGGTAGGTGGCTGCGGCTACGTGGTGGTGTTGGCGAGGCGTGATCAGCATTGGCTGGTTCGTCCCATTTTTTCCAGTCCTCGTCAAACGAATTTTTCAAATGATAGGTAAACACCGCGCCTTGCATGATCTTTTCCTTTTCTCGTGTTGACAGTGGATTCAGACCTACAGCGATCAAAGAAGGTTTGGTGTTGGTCGCCATGGTGACTTTTTTTTTCCTTGGGCTTACCGTTATCTAAGCGAGTGGTATCGACCTTTTGTCTGAAAATATCAGCCAGACCGTGCATGTGGCAATGGGGCGGAGAGGGTAAAATGGAGACCTGGAATTGCAATTGTAAATCCATGTCAGCGCTTTGGTCTGACATGAAGCCGTAATAGCAGCCAAGGCGGACCTGGCCAACTGGCACAAACACTGGGATCGTGCAGGTGACGGTATTGATGGCCAGCGAACAAGCCGACAGTAGGGTATTGGTTTGAGACACTGGCACCTGAGAGCGAGAAGACGAAAACAGTTTGGACCGAAGCGATTCGGACACGGGGACAAGGATAAAGAACCGATCAAAACCCGTCCATCGATGCAATGGGTGGACAGTCTTTGGTTGAGGTTGGAAAGACGAGGAGGACTGCTGGGGGTGAGGCTGTTGCTGCAGGTATTGGTGATGCTGTAGCTGGGAATCGTTGCGATCAAACCGGTGGAAATCGTGTAATGAATAGGCAGCCATGTCATGTGAGGCGGTGGTATCAGGTGTATTTGACGGTGGTAAGCAGTAGTACGACAGCTTGTACATGTCGTCACCAACGCAAATGGTTTCTTGTCGTACATAATCATCGCCTGGGCTGGATGGGTTTGGCTGGTCGAATCGTTGATCCTTGACTCCCCAGGACAACAGGACTTCCTCAATGGCGGTCACCAGACGCTCGACATTGGACACCGAGGTATAATCGACAAATTCAAATAACTCTTCACTCACACTAGGCTCTAGATTGGCATCCATAGAAGAGGATATTTGAAATAAAATAAAAAAAAAAAAAAAGAAAAGGCACCCGCTTTTTTTTTTCCTTTTTCCTCTTTTGAAGACGGAGTTTGAAACCGGCATCATACCCTTCAACGTGGCAAATGAAAAAAGGGGGAGTTCAGTTCTTTTTTCTTTTTCTTTTTTTCTTTGACTCCATCTACAAACGACGTCTAATGCTTCGGTTTACGATCTGTGTGCTTGGGATTTATGCCTGCTTCCTAACATGGGGCGTTGTCCAAGAACGGGTCAGCACCACTCCCTATGGCGATGAAACCGCTCCAAAAAAGTTCAAGTTTTTCATCGTGCTGAATCTGGTCCAGTCCATGATCGCTGCGTGTGTGGCCTGGTTGTATCTGAAGCTGACGAATCGCCAACTCAATGTAGCCTTGGTCCCGCGCGGCCTTTATCTCAAATATGCACAGGTGGCCTTTTTGAACTGCATCGGCTCCCCGTTTGGTTACGCCTCGCTCAAGCATATTGACTATCCGACAATGATCCTGGGCAAATCTTGCAAGTTGGTGCCTGTCATGATGATGAATGTGCTGGTGTACCGTCGCCGTTTCCCCTTGTACAAGTACTTGTGTGTGGCCTTGATCACAGGTGGGGTGTCGATGTTTATGTTGTATCAGCCCACGTCGAGCGCCAAAATGGCCGCGGCCGCCAACTCGCTGTGGGGCCTCTTTTTGCTCGGGATGAATCTGACGATCGACGGTCTGACCAACGCTACCCAGGACCAGATCTTCCACACCTACTCACAATACGTCAGTGGCCAGCACATGATGTTTTTTATGAACGCCCTCGGCTCGCTCTTCTCGGCCATGTACTTGCTGCTACACCCCTATAACGACGAGCTGTGGCAAGCCATCGACTTTTGCACCACGCACCCGGCAGTGATCCGGGATATCGTATTGTTTGGTCTCTGTGGTGCGCTCGGCCAATGCTTTATTTTTTATACCCTCCAACGCTACGGCAGTCTTCGCTTGGTCACGGTCACGGTCACTCGCAAACTCTTCACCATGCTGCTCAGTGTGTTTTGGTTCAATCATGTGCTCAGTCTCGGTCAGTGGACCGGCGTGGCCTTGGTGTTCACCGGTAAGTCTTTCATAGGACGCCCGATTGAATAGCTTACGCCTTTTACTTTCTAGCCATTGGTCTGGAAGCCTATATCAAGAAAGCAAAAGCAAGCTAAAGATTTGATTTCATCTGCGATTTTAGACTCTATGCAATTTTAGACTATAGACAAAAAGGTGGGAATAAACAAGCTTTGGGTTGGAATTAAGTACAGGTGCTTTTGAAAGAAAAAAAAAAGGGCGGGCTATGACAATAAGGGGTCGGCCAGCTGGCGTCGTTTGGCTTTGGGAGAACCTTCAGGAACCTGAAGATTGGCGAGGATGGTATGGAGACGAGCTAGTTCAGAATTGGAGCGTTCGGGGCGAGAGTGGGGCTCTTGAGAGGAAACAGGGGTGGGGTAGCCAAGAGCGTCGGCTTCTATCGATTCCCGTGAGCGCTTTTCCTTTTTGAGAGGTGGTGAAGGAACTTGTAGATTGTCGTCGGTGGTGAGCCAAGGTTGCCACGGGAAAAAGGCTGGAGCTGAGGATGTCGTGATGGGTTCATTGGTGGTGTCATTGATGTCTTTTAACCCCGAGGTGATGACGCTCTCTACTCTTTGCTGGTCTTCCAAGACGTCTTGCACGCTGTCCATTGTGCGATCGACCTGATCTACCTGCAAATCCTGAATGTCCAAAATCTGTCGCAGGGTGGCCACGCCCATGTTGAAGGCTTGCATGATCTAAAGCATAGTAAAAAAAAAAATGAAGGTTTCAACGGGATTTATCTAGAGATTTTGTTTTTGTTGAATCGCATACCTGGACATCGTTCTGGAACGTGTCGATTTTCAACAGCAGCGTTTCGATGGTTTCAAGCGAGGCCAAACGCCGATCCAAGACCAGTCCCAGCTGCTTCTTTCGTTTGAGAGCGTAGAGAGCCTGTAGCTTTTGCTTCTTGCTTGCATGATCCAATGACAAGCGAATATATCTACAACGTTCAAGTGACATCAGTTATTTTTTTCGAGAGCATGGATAGCTTACTCGTCCATTTTCATTTGTAGCTCGGTGACTTGGTTTTGAAGGGCTTGGCAGGTTGTTTTGAGGCCAAGGACGGCACGATCATGTTGGGTGATTTGGGCAGGCTCGAGGCGGACGTGTTTCGGCAGGGAGGAACTTTGTTGCAGATGCTGAAAATAGAGCAGTCGATCGGAGGAGCCTGGTTGATCAGGGAATTTGATCAGGGTATAGGATTGGCCGTAGCCTTGGACATTGACATCGAGGGCAAGCCCACACTGGTGTTGCATGTACTTGAGCACGAGCCAAAGATCGTGTTGGGTTAGGGTGTAGCCCCGGAACTGGGCATACTTTGATTGGAATTCTTCAAAGGTCAAGACCTGGTCGGTGGTATTGGCATAGAGGCCCTGGCTCCAGTAATGGTCGAGGATGGACAAGGCGATGGCTTGAAGGCTAGGCAGGACAATATACATGGATTTGCTGGTCAGTGCCAAAGGAATCGCATATGGCTCGTTGGCTGCATGGGTCCATCGTGTCAATGTGGAAACGTGACTGTACAGCCTTGACCACCAGGATCCGGTGGCAAATACCTTTTCAAACACATGCAACGGAAGAATATCGCCGGCATCAATCAAATCATTCTACCCCACGTACGTAAACAAAAATAACATCAGCCCAGGAACGTTTGCTGAAAGCCGGTAAAAAACAAAACAAGGCAAAAAATAGATGCATTTACCAGTAATAACGTCAAGGAGGAGGTGGTAGGTTGGCCAAACTTTTCGTGATAGAATGCATGACAGAGTTGGGTGGCATCAATCGCAAGATGACTGTGGGGAATGGAAATGTGGCCGTTGAGGTGAGTGTCTAAAAGGATGGAGCGCCAGAAGGTGAGAAATGCCGGATGGGTTTCTGTGGATGAATAAAACCAGTCAAAGAGTTGGATTTCCGTTTGATCGAGGTCAGGGTATTTCGTGGAAAGATAGGTATCGATATTGGTCAGGGCCGGATCCATGACCAATACAAAAATGTAAGCAAAAACTAAAAGGATAAATGAAAGATGCGGGAAGAAAGAAAAAAAAAGTCCCAAAAAAGGCAATCTGGCCAAGGTTTGAACCAAGGGGGAACTCGATCGAACGGACCGTCTGGTTTATACAGTGCTTTATCTTGTTCCTCGATCGGCCTCCTTTGATTGGAAAGTGGAATGAAAAAAGGCACTGTAAGCTGATATCCCGACGAAACATTGTCCCGAGCAACATGAATCAGCAGTATTGATTAGCACCGCTCATTGGCTACAATGCGAAACACATTGGGATTTTAAAAAGGGACCTTTTTTTTTTGGTGCCTTCATTTTTTGGTTTATATTTCTTCCACGAAACTTGTAAAAAAAAAAAAGTGATGCCAATTATTGAAAACAACGATATCCCTGGCCCTCCTCCTCAGTAAGTATCTAGGAAGGCAAATAAAATGAGTACCCTGACACACCTTGCTAGTGCTATCTTTGGAAACAGCCCGGATCTGATGCCTGATATCTTGGGTAACATCCCCAAGCTGCATAAAAAATACGGTCCAGTCATGAAACTTGTGCTGGACAGCCATGTGACGGTGTCTATCAATGATCCTGATGGTCTGCAACAAACCTGTTTGGAGAACGAAAACTTCACCAAAAACATCGTCTCTGTTTATACTGATCTGGCCATTCTCAACGGCCGTGGCCTGGTCACCACTTCGACAGTGGATCACGATTGGGTCTTGGCCCACAAGGTAAACAGGACGAAAGAACGTGATCTGGTCCTCATTTTTTTTTATAGTTACTGATGCCAGCTTTCAGTGCTCGATCTATGCGCACTTACAATGACTCCATGGGCCATTGCATCGGAGATCTCATCAAGGTGATGGAATCGTTTGAAAAATCTGGTGAACTATTCGACGTCGGTCGGTGGATGATTTCGCTAGCCCTTGAAAGCATTGGCCGTGTTGGCTTCGATTTTGATTTTGGCACCTTGCGAGACCCCAAAGCGCCTCGCCATCCTTTTACAGTTGCTCTGAACTATGTGCAAACAGCTATCATGAAACGTGCCTCGTCTCCCTATTGGTTCAAATGGTACGAAACCTTTAGCCCACGCTTCGCCCGTGACCTGGCCCTGCTCCGCAACACTGTATCTGATGTGCTCTCTGATCGCAAAGCCAAACCCCATGGCGAAGGCGATGAAAAGGATCTGTTGGACTTTATGCTGCACGCTCAAACCAAAGAAGGTGAAAAATTGGATGATGCCTTGATCCGTGACGAAATCATCACCTTGCTCAGCGCAGGTAAAATAGGAACCCTTGCAAAAAAAAAAAAAAACGTCGGACCGTGAATTCATTGGCTCTTTTTGATCTCAGGCCATAATACCACGAGCTCCCTTCTGTCATGGACCATTCTCGAACTTTGCCGAAACCCAGAAGTGGCCAAGAAGATTGTTCAGGAGATTGTCGACATGGGTATCAAGCCTGGTGATGTCCCTCCACCCGAGCTTGCCAACAAATGTACCTACTTGGACGCCGTCCTCAAGGAATCTTTGCGTCTACACTCACCTATTTTCGGCGTGCCTCGCTACTGTAAAAAAGACTGCACCATCAAAGTCAAGGGTAATGAATACAAGGTGCTTCAGGGCCAATTGGCTCAAGTCCAAATCTCTGGTGTGCACAAGAACCCTGAGTATTGGCCCAATCCAAATGTGTTTGATCCTGAACGCTTCACTGATCCCGAGGTTAATGCCAACCGCCACCCCAACGCCTTTATGCCCTTTAACGATGGTCCTCGCGCTTGTATTGGCAGGTAAAGAAGGAAGACGAAGAAAAAAAAGTGAAAAAGTGGCTGACCATTTTTGCCCGATGCTAGACAATTTGCTCTGCAAGAAGCCCGCCTTGCCTTGATCATGATGCTCAGCCGATTCCGTTTCGAAATGGATGACCCCAACGAACACATCAACTATGCCATTGTCATTGCTGTCAAGGCCCTCAACTTGAACGTCCGTATCCTGCCAGCCGAATTACCCCACCATCCACCCCCAGCACCCTCGCCGCCAATGCCGCCCCAGCCCCCACCAAACCTGCCATGGAGCCTCCTACCCCTGCCAAGATCCCTCTACCCAAGGCCACTTTTCTCTATGGCACCCAAACCGGCACCTCGGAAGAATATGCCCGTAAGCTATCGGTCCAAGCCAAGCAGTTTGGTATTGAAGACGTGACGGTGTGCGAGCTGGACGAATGGAAAGCCGTCAAAGGTGAAAAAGTCGGTGGTGTGGACAATGGCTCGGTCCAGGCTGATGGTGACATGAAGATCTCCGAGCTGGTGGTGGTCATCACTGCCACCTACAATGGCTACCCCCCTGATGATGCTGTGGCATTTGACCAGTGGCTTGTTGAAAAAACCGAAGCTGCTGAAAAATCCCCCGACAATATTCTGGAAGGCTGTCTCTATGCTGTCTTTGGCTGTGGTAAGCAAAGGAACCCCCCCCCCGGCCACTGATAAACGGATGCTCACACCTTTCTTATTTTCACTCTTCACCTACATAGGTAACAAGCAATGGGCAAGCACGTTCCAAAAATTCCCCAAAAAAGTAAATGATGGCTTGGACTTGCTTGGTGCTGATAAACTGCTGCCACCTGGTGTAGGAGATGCCAACGACGACATTGACGGTGGTAAGGGCCCAAAAAGGGGGTACATCCATCCCTAACGTCTTACCTTCTCATTTTTCAAAAAAAAAAAAAAAAAAAAAAAAAAACTAGACTTTGCCTCGTGGACGTCTGAATTCTGGAGCGCCTTGATGCAGCGCTTTGGCCAAGAACTCAGCGGCAAGAATGCCGACATCATGACCGACGTTGGCCCGGTCACCAACCCCACCGATGAATTTACCCTGACATTCTTGTCCCAAGCCAAAGACAGAGAAGCCTTTACAAATGCGTCAAAAAACAAGCACCTGTTTGACACGTTTGGAATGATTGTTGTCAACGATGAACTCCAATGCGTAGATAAGAGCAAGCGCAGCACACGCCACATCGAAGTGGCTTTTGAACCTGCCACTGATGGCAAGCCTCTGTATGAAGTAAGTTTCAAACTCTCAACTGTTGCAACCGACTAACCTGGCCCTTCTCTACACAGGCTGGTGATCACTTGGAAATCATGCCTGTGAACGACCCTGAACTTGTAGAAGAAATCGCCTTGAATTTGGGCTTTGCCTTGGACTCGGTGTTCGAAGTGACGGATCTGGAGATGTCCAGCCTGTCGCCCAGATCGATGGCTGCCAACATCAAAGGCCCTTGTACCATCCGCAATGCCTTGACCTACTATGCCGATCTCACCGGTACCCCCACCCGCTACACACTATCAGCCTTGGGCAAAGAATTGGCCAAACGTCGCCCCGACATTGCCGACCGCCTCCAAAAGCAACTACTCGTGCCTGGGACCGACACTACCCGACTCAAGGAATTCCTTCGCACCCATCGTACCTTCCTCGATGTCATGCGTGCCATGGAAATCAAGGAGCTCGACTGGAAAGAGTTCATCGGCACCCTCAACTGCATCGTGCCCAGAAAATACTCCATCAGCAGCGGCCCTCTGGAGCATCCCACGCAACCCTCTGTCGTAAGTCCCTGTCCCCCCAAGAATGATCGAGATCTCACATAGTGTTTCTGGGTAGTCTGTCGGTGTGGTGCATGATCATGGCGGCGAAGATGGCAAACAAAGCTACTATGGCCTATGCAGTGGCTATCTAGCTAACCTGAAACCTGGTGTCAAGATCAATGCCCAGATCAAAGAGTGCAAATCCACTTTCCACTTGCCTGAATCCAGCTCCGTTCCCCAAGTCTTCATTTGTGCCGGCACGGGCTTCTCACCCTTCCGAGGTTTTCTTCAAGAACGTCACGCCAATGGCTGGAAGAGCGTTGAAAAGGGTGGTGATTCAGACGCCTACCTCTTCTTTGGTAAGTCGCATCAGGTTTTTTAGGAACCCATGGACCGACCTCTTTTTTTTTTATCGTTTAGGTTGCCGCTCAGCCGACTATGATTTTATTTACAAAGATGAAATCTATGGTTATTTGGAGGACGGTACACTGACGAGCATGTATTTAGCCTGTTCTCGACAAGGGCATAAACGCTACGTGCAACATCTGTTATTGCAACATGCCCAACTTCTGCTGGACCTCGTCGAAAACAAAGGCGCAAGCGTGTTTATTTGTGGTGCTGCCGGAAGCATGGCTGCCGATGTCCGCCGCACATGGGAACGCATGACTGTTCAAATCCTTGGTGTCTCTGAAGACGAAGCAAAGGAATACCTCGGCAAACTTGAGGAAGAGGGCCGCTACAACGAAGACGTCTGGGGCTAGAAAAAAAAAAACAATCATCTCGGATATCCAATAAAATGTCATATTGTTCAAATCGTGGTTTCCGTGGCCGCTATTTTTTTTTTTTGTATGTAGCTTTACTGAGGTAAGAAAAAAAAGGGGGGGGTATCAAGGAAAAAAATAATATTTTTTTCTAGACATGATGGGGTGGAGGAGGTGGTGGGGGGAGGCCTGGTTCGAAGATGTAAGCGGTTGAGGAGCCAGCAGGCAACGAGGGCATGGGAGGCAATTGCGGAACGCCAGGTGGCAACGAGTGGGTGGGTGGAGGCGGGACACCACGCGGCAAGGGCGAAGTGGCTGGCATGGGAGGCAAAGGTGGGACATGGGACGGCAAGCCAGAGGGAGCAGGGCTGGGGTCCTCGAGGGCGACGGCCTTGGCAACGGTATGCGGAGGAGGTGGAGGAGGCCCGGGGTTGTTTCGCTTGTCGAACTCGGTGCGTAAAAACTCGCGCACTTCTTTGCCTGAGCGCATGCGCAGGATGCGCAGGATGACGTCGGCGGTGGGCAGATCAATGGCAGCGGCTTTGGCATTGGCGGTCGACGTGGGGCGCAGCGACCCATTGCTTGAAGGCGGATTGGGAAGTCGTTTGCCGGCGGCAGCTGCATCACGGCGTTTACGCATGGTGTTCTTGGACTGGTAGATCGATTTCGACCGGTCGGCCTTGCGTCCGCCGCGCTGCTTGATTTCGACTTGCTGCTGCAGTGCCTTGTGGTAAGTCTGCATCAGTTGGTGCGTTTCCATGTCATAGGCGACATTAATGGCCAGCAGTGTGTAGTACTGGGCGTTCTCCAGCTTGTCCAGAGGCACGGCATCGCCGTCTTCGCCACCATTGAAAAAGACCTTGAGCAGCTCCAACCACTTGTTGACCACGTCAAACTCGTACTCGTCCAGCGGTTTCATATCCGACAGCTGTTCCGACAGGGGTGGCAGCACAATGCTTTCGAGGGCGATCAGGATCTCACGCCAAATCTTGAGCACCACCAGTTGCATGTTGGACTCGGACAAATTATCGTTCAGAAGCTTCAAGTTTCGTTCCAAGAAATCAAGCAGGGGTGCAATCGCATCTTCGTAGTCTGCCAGCGTCAATTCCACATGCTTGGCCTGGCGGCTGCCAAACGAGAAAAAGCTTTGGGCACGGCCCAGCAATCGATCGATCACTTTTCTGGACAAGCATTGGCGAATGTAGCGGCCCATCTACGAGAAGAAGAAAGGCTGCTGAGTTTTTTTTTTTTTTTTTTTTTTTTTTTTGGGTACCTTGTCAACAATCAGACCAGCTGCATCATTTTCGGCACGCTTCAGGGTGCGGAAGGTCTTGCCGTACCAGAATTGAATGTCATCCTTCTCACCTTCCATACTGACGCGCAGCAAGAGTCGGCCCTGGGGCTGGAGATCAAGCACAATGTCATGTGTTTGGTAGTCGTCAAAGAATTTGGGCGACAGGCGGAAAAAGGCGGCGCCACATTCGTCGTGGGCAGTGAGCAGGTCTTCGTCAAACACGATCACAGACACGTCGATGGTTTTATTGTCGAGCCACAGGTCAAAGGTTTGGTCCCAGCGGGGGTTGAGGGTTTCATACACGGTGCGGGTGCGTGCGACCTGCTTGTCATTGATTTCAAGCACCACGTAGGGATCGCTGAGCCCGTTGCTGTCTTTGGCCACCAGGTTCTCCGCACGCACGACCCGTATCGAATAGAGGTAGTTCTTCTTTTCTTCCTTGTCGGCTGTTGGCGCTCCATTTTCGCGAAAGTACTCGGCGATCTCGTCAACATCCATGGTTTGATACAGGCGGTCCAATCTCGATCTTGCCGCTTCGATGTTGTTGATCTTAACACACATCTACCAAGGGGAAAAAAAAATAAGATGATGCGTTTGGCGAGAAGAGGACAGTGCCTTACTTGTGGGGTGAAGTCTTCAGGTAAGGTGTCTAGACGGAGTGACGAGCGGTTGCCGATGAGCTGGAGCTTGGCACGATCCAAAAACGAATGGTCACCCTCGGTGGCACGGTCATGCAAGTGGGGGTAGATATCCTGTGTGATCCTGTCTTCCAATGCATATGTATATTGGGTCAAAGCTACAGCAATCACTCGAGACAGAGCAGTCATGAATCGGCACCACTGGTACTGATTGGGCCATTGCAGGTTTTGCACAAAGTCGACGGCCTGATGGAACAAGCTGAATAAATCCACAATCGAAGACGAGTGGAGAGTTGTGCTGTTGGTAGCAACGAACTAGACAAAAAAAAAAAAAAAAAAAGCAGGGTGAGACGGACGATCTAAAAATTCTCAACTAAACGTACGTGGTCCTGACGAATGGCGTTGTCCACCCATTCGGGAGTGGAGTTGTCGGTGGTTTGCAGCCAGCGGCGTACGTGCGATGAGAACCAGGACTCCACCTTGAACAATTGAGCCTTTTCTCTGGTACAAAGCAAGCAAAAATAGAACGGTAAGATGAAAGCGGGAGGCTTTTTTTTTCCTCGTTACAACTTACTGAGGGCCATGTTGGTCATAGAGACGTTTGAGGGTGCAGAGCTTGTGGTACAATTCAAATACCGCTTCAATGGGCGCGCTGCGTGTTTCTGGTAGATACGCCCAATTTTCGATTTCCAGGGCAAAATAGGGCATCTGGATGGTCATGACAACCCCCGGCACAGACAACACCCTAAGTAAAGATAAAAAAAAAAAAGGTGAGTAAATGCAGAGAAGATATCAGAAGCTAGAAATGGCTACCCTTTGATTGGTTTTTTAAATTTCTTGGTCACCAGGGAGACGAGTTCTTTGGTGAGTTTGTCGGCCATGGAGAACAGGTTGGCCAGGTCGTCGGCACCCGGTGAATTGGAGCCTTCTTGGATCAATCGCCATCGGGTGACGGCTGCGCCTTCGACAATGACTTCCATTTCTTGGTACTGCGCCGAAGGGTCAGGGTGGCCAGACAGGTAGGCTGGGTCTTCATAAATCCGATCCACCAACTTTACAGAATCTTCGATCAAAAGTGGGCTGCAAAAGAAAGAAGGTGGAGTGAAAAGGAGTTTTTTTTCTTTTTTTTTTTTTGTTTTACCTCATCCGCCAGTATTCCCGTAGACCGTCGGCTAATTGGCGCATAAATGTGCGCTCGAGTCCTTCATAGGCCCAGATCAAATTGGTGCGGTCGGCCATGGTCCAAGCATGGACTTCGGTTTCCTTGATGGCTCGGTCGAGCTTGTGTAAGCCTTCGGTGATGTCATCAAAGCCAAAGATGCCGCGATCATAGCGGTCCTTGATGAGTTGCAAGTACAAAACGGCGCGGAAAGAGGAAGTCAGTCGCCAGGTACGGAAACATTCACGCAGCAATTCATCCGACTGCTGAGAAAGCACACTGGTCTTGGCACGTTCGGAGCTAGGGATCACTTGGGTGTCAAAATCCATACACATGTTCATCATCCGTTCAAAATAACCGCGAGGATTGTCAGGTATAAAAGTAAAGCCGTTCTAAGTTTTTAGAGAAAAAGGCGTGAGTTTCAGTCAGCCCTTCTCGTATCATCTTACCGAGCTTCGGTGGGGATCTTCTTCGGAGGCGGGGGCTGTGGCAAGACTGGGATCCATCAAGGTCAACGTCTTGACCAAACCAGACAGTTGATTGGTTTCGCGCTTTTGCCAGGCATCATAGGATTGTCGATCAGTAAAGTCACTGGTATTACAAGGAAACGGGTGGTTGGTATGAATGTTGTGCAAGCATTTTTTCAAATCACGCATAAAAGCCTAAAAAAAAGAGCGGATTAAGAAGCTTGGCTTTTTTTTTTTTTCTCAGCTTACCGCCTGGGTGCAAATCGGTTGTAATTCTCGTAATTTCTTGCGAAGATCGACTGGATCGACTTGGAAAAGTTGACGGACGGTCTTGACCATGGTAAAATTTTCAAAGGATTCAACCGAGCCATAAGCCAGAGAGGTTGAAGGGGTAGTGGACTGGACAGAGGGTTGGCGGGAGGGACGGCCGAGACCCATGTAGCCATGAAGACGGTCAATCAGATCAGGCGAGGCTGACGAAGGGCAGTCGTCCACGACTGTCAGTTTGACGATGTTGGCAAAGAGAGGGAGATAACGGTTAAGGTCATCACTCCAGGATTTGGTGCTGGCTTTTTGACACTCGGTCTTGGCAACGCCGGCATACATGACAACCAGATCGTTGATGGTGCCTGAAGGTCGGAAGCGATAGACGAGCACGTTCTTTTGCATTTGGGCCACGGTCGCTAAAAAGATAGGCTCGTCGTATTCGGGTTTGCTGATGTCTTTGCCTTTTTTGATGTCGTCCAGGCGTCGTAGAAGAGCTCGTACCACTTCTCTTGTCAGCCGGTCTTGTTTCTTGCCATCATCCGTAAAGCGATCGGACAGACTGCCAATCATATCCGAGAGATGACGATGGCCATCCTTGTCTTTGGGTCCCAAAAAGGCGCTGCTGCCAGTGTTGGGGCTGGGTGAAGAGGTCGATCCCGTTCCTTTGGTTTGTTCCAGGCACGCACGAATGGCACAGCGCAGGGCAAATTCATACACCAGCATAGAGCTGATGGTTCGTTGCGATTGGCGGCCGCTCCCGCTACTGCTTTTTACCATGGGTCGATAGCCTGACTTTTGTGCCATCATTCCAATAACCGTAACAAACTAGAACAAAGGGAATGTGACAAAAAAAAAAAAAAAAAGATTTGCTGGGAAGAGTAAATCAGAAAAAGGATGATGGAAAAGAAGAATAGGCAATGCCACAAAAAAAAAAAAAAGCTAATTTGGACCTGCCGAAAAAAGGTCTTTTTTATTTCTTCTTCCTTGTCTCCAGCGCCTCTCCTTTTTCGTATCATGATCAAATCAGTACTCATCTTTAATAACCATGGCAAGGCACGGCTCACTAAATTCTACCAGCAGATAGTAAATGCCTCCGCATGGCAAAACGAACAGCGTTACTCATCCATTCTTTTTTGTAGGACGTGGCCACGCAACAAGCCTTACTCCAAGAGATCTATACCCTTGTTTCCAAACGACCCGACACAGCATGCAACTTTCTAGAAGGCAGCAAACTCCTTGGTGGAAAAGATACCCGAGTCATCTATCGTCACTATGCCACCCTGTACTTTGTCTTTGTCGTAGATGAAAGTGAGAGTGAGCTGGGCATCCTCGACCTCATCCAGGTAAAAAAAAAAAAAAAAGACCTGGTTTCGCTTGGTGACTAGTGGAAGCTTATCACCTTTTTAGGTCTTTGTCGAAAGCTTGGACCGATGCTTTGAAAATGTATGCGAACTGGATCTGGTAAATGTTGACACGTCGCAAAAAAAAAAAAAAACCTGACGGTATTTCTTGCGGGGGATCTTTAGATTTTCCATTTTGATGAAGTTCACTCGATTCTATCTGAAATTATCCAAGGTGGTATGGTCCTGGAAACCAATATGAATGAAATTGTCGCAGCCATTAATGAAGTCAACCAAGCAAAAAAGAAATCTGGCATCACCTCGGGCAGTCTGACGCTACGAGCCACGGAAACTTTGCGTAGCAGCTTTCGATAGATCGAGCATTTTTTTTTAAAAAAAAAAAAACCCTTTTGTTTTTATTAGGATATTGTTGTAGGGCCAAACAGAATCGGGGGGAATTTTTTCTTATACGAGAGAGATGTTGTGTTCGTCGGATTTGAGAATGCCCATCTTGTCGACTTTTCTTGACAGGAGCTGGTCGGTTCGGTATTGTTCATAGTAGCGTTCAAAGGTATCGATGCGCAGCATGTCACGATGAGACTGTAATAACAAGGAGCGTAGCTTTTCAAAATCACAATGATCTGGGTTGCAGCAATCAACCACAGCCCAAGGATAAAATCGGCTGAGCGAAGCCTTGGAGAAAGCACTGTTGGAGCGAACCCGATTGGAAGCGGCCAGGCGCTTTGGCAGGGACATGGGTGACGAGGGTGGGTAAGGCGTATCATCGCCAGCGTCGTCTATGGCTAGCAGGCTGGCAGTGCTGCCTTGCATCATGGCCCGCAGTGACAGGTGTGATGTGGCGGCCTGCAGAAGACCAGGTGCTTGCAGTGGCCGGCCGGTGTCGGGGTCTTCTTCGTAGCTCATGACGGTCAACGGCATTGATTCCAAGTAGTCGATCATGGTACGGGCATCGTCGTCATCGTCTTCATCCACGCACTCTTGCAACATGTCGATGATCTTATCCAAGGACTCGGCTCCCAGGACGCCCCGCAGCCGATTGCGCATGGGCTCGGGTGGGGGTGGGTAAGGAAAAGGCGAATCTTGTTCAAAGTCATCGTCCTCCACGTCAATAAAACCATACAATGGGATCTTGTGCATGTCAAAAATATCACGTCGGAAGGCCCGTTTGAGCTGTTCTCGTTGAAGTATCGTCAGTGTATCGGCTTTGCCAATGACCGGAATCACATTGACTCGGGAGCTGAGTAGCTTGATGACATAACGGTCGACATCGCTGATGCCTTGCACTTGGTTTTGTTGCTTGATCATTTGCGAGACATCCAAAAAGTAAATACAAGAATGTATATGGGTGTCCAGTGCTTTGGCATCCCGTTTCAGCTTGGATTCCTATCACGATGCCAAAAAAAAAAAAAAAAAAAAAAAGAGTCAGAAATAAAAAGACAGCCTGCCGTTTTTTATACCTCCGCCAGCGTTCGTTCAAATTGGTGGTCAATGTATTTTGCCAGGTAGCGCAGCTGCTGATCCATAGCAAACCCTTTGTTGAAGCCGGGCGTGTCGACAATGGTAAAAGCCGTACGTTGGCCGTCTTCTTCAAAATGCATCGAAACGCTATAGAGCTCATCTGTGCTTCGTAGGGTATCCTTGAGTACCATTGGCTTGCTTTCCTTAAAAGTGCCTTGGATCACTTGATTTTTCATGCGCTCGCAAAAAGTGCGCACAAAGGCCGTCTTGCCAGTGCCCGACGCCCCCACCACCATCACATTCAAATACGACGTGGCTTCCTTGCGAGTTCGAGACGACCCCGCCAGCTTTTGTGAATATGCATTATACAGCATTTCCTCGGGATAAAATTCTATGTTGGGTGAAAAAAAATAAAGAGAAAAAAAAAGACGTCAAACCCTAAAAAAAACTTTTACTCTGAAGACGTTGACCATGAAAACCCTGGGTCTCAACTCTTTTGACACAAACACATTGATTGTTCGATGGGCGGGATTAGAAACGAAGGAAACTGAACAAACATGGCCATCCTTTCTTTCAACTAACATTGATTGTCCTGCGGAAAATACATGTTTCTCTTTATTTGTTTGCCCCATCTGCCTCTTTATTTTAATTCTAAGAAAGAGTGGCGCTTCTCCGTCTTGTTTTTTCCTTGCTCTCCATTGGATCACCGACGTGGTCGAAAAATCAAGAAAATGCAAATCAAAGGGTTATCATCTTTTTTTTTTTTTTTTAATGCCAAGTATAACGTGTGCGCTCTATTCTTCGTCTGAATCAGGTCCATCCATCACAAAGTCCTCCATTTCAAACTCGTCGCCAGAGTCACCTTGGGGGGCCTCGAATGTTTCGACTGCAGCGGCAGGACGGGCGGCTGGCGCTGGCGCTGGAGGAGCGGGGGCAGCCATGCTGGGTTCCTTCTTGGGCACAGAGGCGATGGGAGTGGTATCGGGTTTGGTGGCTGCAAAGCCGGTTGGTTCAACAACGGTTGTTGATGCGTTGGGGATGACTTTTCCAATAAGTGGCGTCGAGACTGGCTCACTGACTTCCTTCATCGACTCATCGGCGCGATCATCCTTTTCCTCGGTACCCAGCTGAATATCCGTAGCAAGAGGCGAGATTGTTGGCGTTGGTATGGCGATCCTAGATACTGGGTCGCTGTCCATGCGTGCCTTTTTGCTGTGGTCGTGGTCGCTCACCGATATATCAGCCACTGTGCTCTTTGTCAAATAATCTCGTTCAGAAGCCATCGACGCCTGCTTGGCAGCCCGCTGTTCATCTTGTGCTTCTCGATCCTTGACTTCCATCAACTTTTGCGTAATCAAGCCTGTGCCCATCTGCAATGGAGGCATGCGAGGATGTGTGATGAGTTCACAGATCGTGACCCCCTGTCTACAGAGCATTTGCAACTAGTTAAAAAAAGTGGATCAGTCATTGGTTTCCATGCAAAACGCATTCTTTTTACCTTGAGATTCTGTTCATTGAGCCCAGCTGAGAACAGTCGCACGGCAAATGGCAGAATGCTGGCTTGGACTTGCATGGGGGATGTGACAGAGGCTATCAAACATGGGTACAGATGCTCCTTGATTAACTGGTCGGTGTCGAGAGATTGTTCAAATGGCTTTTGTGTAATCTGCAACAGGCGGCTGATGACTTGGCTGTCGAGAGCATTGCGGCGGTTGAGATCCATAGATGATCCGTGGCAGGCCAGCAATTTTTCCAACGCTTTCAGAGCACCGATCTGAATCTCATGTGGCTCCTCCACTAGCCGTTGCACAGCCATGGTATCAGAATGTGTCAAGTCATTTCGCTTCCGTTTCTTCTTCGCATCCTGAGCCATTGAAAAAAAAAAAAAAAAAAAAAAAAAAAAAAAAACGGGGTTTAGCGCGCTTTGCCACCAACCCCTCTCTGATCTCCTTTACCTTGGATTCATTGGTTGCAACTGCTGCCATTTTGATGGTTTGCACCTTGATGTCTTCGAGAATGCTGGCCACAAGAGGCTTTTCGATCTCTTGGGCAAATACAAACCCAAACCGTTCCATGCACAAGGTAATCAATCGATACACATTCACCTTGAGCGATCTAGTTTCGAGGCAAAAACGACGCATTAACAACCCGGCCTGTTCCTGTCTGCATACTCTTTCCCATTACTTTTGCTTTTTGTACTCGTCTAGTAAACGCACAGAGAGACGACACAGGAGATCAGAACAAGACGCCATGTGAATGCCAGAGCTGAAATTATGATTTTTAAAAATGAGGGGTCAGTCTCAACCCGCCGAAACAAAGGGCTTGCATTACCTAATGAGCAACGACGTCAAAAGTCTGCAGGTGGTTTGGTGAATGTTTGGTAAGCACAAGATCAATGCTGAAAACGTTTTTTTGTCTTTGAATTCATTCATCTAAACAGGCGCGCAGATAATAATAAACCAGTGAGTGACGTTGTTTTGATATGGGACGGTGGGACTTACGAGGGACCCCTCAAACATGCTGAACGCACGACACACCAAGTTCACTAACTTGCCTACTGGCACAGACACTGTCACAAGCGATGACGTCCTACAGTCAACCCAGTCACGAGTAAATAAAAGCTGCAGCTTTTTTTTTTTTTTTACTTACCCCAATGCTGTGGAGAGACAGATTTGTAAGGCTTCGATTCGTCGCAAGAGAATTGGAAAGGCTTCGAGAGGGTCAACAGATGGTCGGACAAAATCATATGCGATCAGCTCATCCTCGTTTGCCCACTCTGCAAAAAAAAAAAAAAAAATAATAAATAAATATAAAATATAAAAAAGAGTGAGCAACGGTGATATAGAAACCCTCTTTGCCGCTACCTTCATCCACGGTGTCAAACAATATATCCAAAGCTTGATGATACGACCCAATCAATTTTAGCACCGTGTCACGCCAGTGCTGTGCTGAGCTGACGCGGTTGGTGGTGTGATGGATGGCAACCAAACATGCGCTGACTTTTTCGAGAGTAGGCGCGTCCAAATCTTGGACACCATCCAATTGGCTCAGACACAGCTTTTGAATGTTGTCGCCTGCACTTCGAGAAAGTGTGGGAAACGTGATCATGTTGGTCGTAAGTGCATCGATGGCCGTGCACTAATAAAAAAAAAAGAGAGAGAGAGAAGGTGAGATGGTTGCCTCCTGGGAAAGAAAAAAAAAAAAAAAAAAAGTTGATTACAAAAACACCAGGGCGATGAGCCAACCCCAATAGGTGATGGTTGAATCGTGGCAGGTTGGGTTGGGTGATCTCGCGTTGTAACTCGGGCATGTTGTGCGTATACTTGAAGAGGTAGGACAATGTGTTAATGGCAGCCTTGTGGACCATGTCGCTCTCGGGTTTCTACATGCAATATATATAAGAGATATCTACAACCTTCAGCCTTGATCTGGCCAATAGCTACTGTCTCCATTCACTTACAGCAACTATGCCCAGAAGTTGGTTGATCCAAGTTTTGATGTTTGAGAATAACAAGCTGGGGGATTGTTCACATGTGCTCTTGATCAGCATGATAGCAGCCCATCGAGTTTCCGTACGCTTAGATTGGATCAGAGAGTTCAATCGCACAGTCCATTTTCGTCGCATGGTGTGATCATGATCGTCCAAAGTTTGATCGTCAGTCAGCAAGCGGCGGGTGGTCAGAGCTTCCAGGATCAGTGGCAGCTGGCTTTGTACTACAGCTTCATTGCTCAAGTAGAGACCAATCACTGTATTCAAAAGTTCTGATTTTGACAGCATGGAATCCAGGTGATTGGAAGAAGAAAAAGAAAGGAAAAAAAAAAAGTGACTGACTCCAATTCTAGCTTCCCCAACTTGAAAGTTTTTTCCTGTCTCGTCCAATGACAGCGCTCCTTGGGCTACATCCGCCCCCTTTTTTTTTTCTCGTTTTGCATAAAAAAATACATTTCACCCCAGGCTTGGCCATTAGTTTACTGATCTGCAGTGTTGATTTCCCGCGAAGCGTGAAGTCAATTGGCGTGAGGCTAATTCCTGCGTGGCTTTGGTCGCATGAGCCTGGCCAGCTGGCAATTTTGTATAATGACATTTCTCGCCGCAATATCTGTGGTTGGCGTGCCTTTGTAAGCCATATCACTGCTCGACGTAATCTGTTGCACTGAATAGTTTGGGGTTTCTGTGGGTTTTTTTATCGTCCTCATTGAGTTTTTTGAGAAAATGCTTGGTTCAGAGCTTCAGACGTGCAGCCTACAGTACCTTGGTGCAACTCAAGGTTTAGTATGGCTCTAGGTCTATATCAAGTCATCGGAAAGCCTGTAGTTTTTATCATAGTCACATTTCACCATGTTCTAGTTGTAAATAATATCTGAGCTGCACAAGTGGATGTCAGAGTTTCACTCTTCTTTGCCAATTCCACCCGTAGCAACGTCCGACCGGGAAAAAAAAAAAAAACCTCACGACCCTTTTGAGCAGCCGAATCAAAGTGAAAATTCTACATGGTACCATCGCCTATGAATCACTATGATCCTGGAAAAATCCACCCGATTGGAGAAGGCTACCCATTCAAACGGACGCCAGTTTATTTTTGACACCTGTGGTCCCTATGCTACAAAAAAGGAAACCGGGATTCACAGCCCGACACATCTTGCTTCGATTACAGTTTGAGGGACGCTTTTCCCATCACCTGCCTTTTTTTTTTTTTTTCTCTTGCCGTGCCTCTAACGCTTTTTTATTTCTTCAAAGGTATGCAGGTGCAGGCAGACACGCTGACGGGTTGCCTAACTCTTCTGGAAGTTCCAGCAAGTAGGATAGGAACAGCGTGGCAAGAAGAAAAAAAATACAAAAAAGGCAACGAGGTAACTGCACATACCATTACATTATTTTATTGTTCACTGCTTAAAAAAAATAGATGCATCCATACTATAGGAACATTTCTTCAAAAAAAAAAAAAAAGGGGATCAATTCAAAGAGAACAAAAACAAAAAAGAAATGCTTCGAATGGGGCTTGAACCCATGACCTTCAGATCTTCAGTCTGACGCTCTCCCAGCTGAGCTACCAAAGCTTGTTGAACGATAAAGTGCAGACATAATTATGCTGAAAATATCGGCAATTCGGGCCGAAACGGCCGCCGGATAGCCGTTGATTTCTGGTTGGCTCAGCTGCTTTCTATTTATTTTTTTTTGCTAAAGCGGGGGGGCATCGAGGCAAGAACAAGGTAAGTATGGCGTTGAGAACACAGGTCCATAGAAAAAAAAAATAAGTGGTGTTCAGCAGATCCCTGAAGTAATAAAAGCAACCTAATTTGCCATTCCACTTTTTTTTTTTTTACTGCAGGCTTGTGCCTGGACTGTCGATTGCCCACAGTAGGGCTAAATTCGACACGTCAGCCACATAGTATTTAAAAACAGATGTACAGCTATCAGTTCTTAAACGGCAACAAAAAAAAAAGACAAAAATCACAAGAGCGTCAGGGTCAAGCAAAACATTACCCACGGCGGGGCTCGAACCCGCAATCCTCGGATTAGAAGTCCGAAGCGATATCCAATTTCGCCACGCGGGCCTACTAAGGTTTAGAAACTACCTGCACATACACAAGATGAGCAGGAGCGATTTTCATTCGGGCCGACTATTAGCCGGTCGGCTTATTACTGCATTTGGCAACATCGTTTATACATTGCATCTAAAAAGCAATCGCAATCGATGAAAATTCGCAAAAGAGCAATTTGGTAGAAGTAAATGGTACTGCAGTTTACAAGTTGCAAAAAAAAGTGCACTCCCTTTTGAAGCACAAAGCAAAAAAAAAGAAAAGCTCTCAGACGGGGAATTGAACCCCGGTCTCCCGCGTGACAGGCGGGGATACTCACCACTATACTATCTGAGATTTGTGTTATGTAACTTTATTGACGTTACACAAAAAAATCACGAAAATTTTTGCGCAGTTTTTTTGCCGAGTGTTGTCTCATTGCACGGTCCTTCTCATGCGGGAGTGCCCAAGATGGTCAACAGCTGATGAACAAGTGAACAGGGGTGATGAAGTTGCAGTAAACCCCAAACCCCAAACCTCAAACCTCAAACCTCAAACCTCAAACCTCAAACCTCAAACCTCAAACCTCAAACCTCAAACCTCAAACCTCAAACCTACGGTAAACCTGATATCCTAAAAAAAAACCTTAAAAAATCCAGGTTTGAAACTGTTTTTTTTCCTAGTCTCTCTCATTCTTGTTTAAGTCCACTAGACCGCTTTGCACATACTAACTTTATTTTATTGTTTTACTGAAAACTAAAAGGTCAAGAAGTTTAAAAACCCGCGCCAAAATTTTATGCAGGCAGTTTTTTTTTCTTTTCTTGGTTCTCCATTTTTTTTCTGTGGCAAGAACTCGGAATTCTCTGTTATACTTTCTGTCTTATATGTAATGATCTGATAGTCGCTGAAGAGCATGGTGAGCATGAGAAAGAATATAGAAGCATTTGGTTGGTTCCAAGAGGATGCAACAAAGCAATTGTCTTTTTATTCTTTATTTCATATGTGTGACTAGGATAAAGGTGGGGTTAGGAATTAGTTATGGTAACTTGAGTACACAAACGACCTGAAAGAGAATTGAACATGGAGTGAGATTGATTACGGATAATTGGGCTGAGAGGGAATGCAGTAGAGAGAGAGAGAGAGAAAGAGAGAGAGTAAGTGACAGAGTGAGAGTAAAAAAAAAGAGAACAAGAATCACTTCATCTAAAAATGGAAGGGTACTGCTATATACAGCCATTCCGGAGTTTAGTGACGATTTTTACTGGATTGACAGTCTCACCAAAGTTATAGGGTGTCGTTGCAGCCGCATTCAGGAAACATGTGATCAGACCCCCTCGCAATGACTATTTTATGGATATGTAAGGTACCGGTATTCTTCATATCGCATTGACAGTTACTTGAAGATGGCGCATTTTTCAATTTATATTTTTGGAAAAGCATAATCCAGGGAAGCTCGATTCTAAACTCCGGAAAGACAAGAGCATGTAGTACTGTTGCCGATTTTTCGATTTTTCCCAGCGGAGGGATCGGGGGTGTCAAAACCAAACAGATTAAAGTTAGCTAGGTAGCCTTCACCAATCGACCTGACTTTTTCAACAGCACCATCATTCATGTATTTGCGCCTTTGTGCAAAACTATACATCGATTGGATCACCCAAAAGTGCTGTGCAGCATATGCTTTTTTTTTTTCAAAATGAAGAAAAGAGAATTTGGATGGCCATGTTCAGCGCCCGCACGGCGCCTTTTTTTTTTTTTTTTTGCTTGCCACCTTTTACTTTCTTTTTACTGTAGCTTCACATCGTCTTTTTGTGCTCAATCGCACAGCGCCATTCATTTACTTCTACCATGCTTTTTTAATTGAAGCTTGTTTGTTGGTTTATGAATGTCTTTGAATAACAAATCTCTGCAATGATTCCAAAGTAGGTTACTGATAATTTTTTTTTTTGCTGGACATCCAACACTCCAAGAGCTTTTATTTAGAATACCCTTTCTAGATAGGAAACATACAACTGTCGTGTTACGGAATGGTAACGGCATTGTCATAATCCAGCTATGTGCCTTTGCTACAGGTACCACATCTGAAGCATCCAACACTAAATTATGGTCACCATAATTTTTAGCAAACGTTTGCAAGAGATGGGCAACTGGAACGCATTTACCTTGGGGATAGGGGCAATCAATGCAAGGCTGAAAGCACTAAGCACCAGCAGCAAAGGCTCTAGGTTAGCTCTGCATAGAAAAAGAAAGACCTTGTTCAGCAGGCTTGAGCAATTGATAAAGATTGACTTTCTCCGCTGGAGGTACAGTATGGGCTAGCAAAGGTTGGATTGAATCGGTGGAACTGCAAAATTTGGGTTCAAGCGGGGCTGGTTGGATTTGGCGTGCTCGTATATTAGCCTTGAATACTGGTGCATGCCCCAGCGGATGAGTTGTAGTGCTTCTATAACGTACTGACGAATTCTTGGTACATGTTACCCATAGATAAAAACAATGAACGCGCAATGAAATCGCTGGTTTGGCTGGTCTTTTCTTAGTGCCAGTGCACTTTTTTTTTTTGGAGAGGGGTTGTGGTCAAACTCTAACCTGGTGGCTGGTTGGAAGGACAGTCACTACTTATTGGTCCCAAATTTGAACAGTAGCAATAGAGGATGAGATATGTTCATGGTTAAAAGCTCGACAAGGTTGGCTTAATGTAGAGTTACAGTCAAGGCCGATGACAAGCACGCCGGACAAGACCTTTCATAAACTCCGACATACCCGCACGCCTTGCCGATCTGAGCGAGACAAACTGCAGCTGTCAATGCAAAAAAAAAAAAAAAAAAAAATACAGTGCTGGTTTAATGATAAGGAATCACTCAGTCATGACACTTCACACATCATCGGCCTTCTCTACCCGTTCATGATTTCTTGGGTTTCAATTTCCGACTCCCTTTTACTTCTCCAATGCCATCTCTCTCTTCCCAGAATCATTCTGATTTCAGAAAATAAGCCTCCTATCCTAAAATCGTGTTTTATACGGCTTTTTTTTTTTTTTTTTTTTTTTTTTTGGGAGGGGTCAAAACGATGCTGAAGCCAATGCAACTGAATCCATTAAAGCTTACATTAGTGCCCGTGACGAGGAGTACTGACATGGATGGCTGAGCGTCATTTTTTTTTTTTTTTCATACAGTGTCAATCACAACGGTGGCCTAGTGGTCAAAAAAAAAAAAAAAAAGCCGAAGCCCTATTTTTATCTGACCAGAGGAATCCACTGGCCCATGCAGGCCAGCTCATTATTTTGCTTATTTTTCCAATGACATGCAGTCGTGCCTGATCTGACCGAGCGCACGGGTTATGGCAGTCCTTTTTCTAGGACAGTTGCCCAGGGGAGTGCGAAGTTGCAGAGTACTTGGATCGCCGATTTTTTTTCACAAGGCTTACTGATTACGTAAAAAAATAAGACAAGCATCTGCAGTGGCCCCTTTTGGCGATTTTTTTCATATGAGGCTTATGTTTTGTTGGATAGGTGTGTGGCAGCTTTTAGGTAAAAAAAAAAAAATAGAGTATTGTATATTACAAAGTGAAAATGCGATTTGAAACATAATGAGGGATGGCCGGAAAAAAAAATGGAGAGTCATTGGTTGTTCATTTCCAAGGCACAGCAGTCCAGATGCTTGCCACGATATTTGATGAGATATTCACCATTGTCTCTAAAGGTCACAGTCTTGTTGACAGGGCAGCCCTAGAATCCAAAAAAATGAGAGCCTGGATTGATGGCCTTCTGTTTTTCTTTACCCTGTTGCCGTTTGAGCATTTGTAGTAGATACTGCGTTGGCCGGTGTTCTTATGGATAGTGTTGCCATTGTTTTTCCAGCTATAACCGTCTTCGTAAGGGTGCTCCTTGGTTTCGATAATCATGCTGATGGACTGCATTTCTCGCCGTCGCCGTTTGCTGGTTGGTAAGGTATTGTAGGATGGAGTCAATGGCAGCTTGTTGACACATCCAGGGATGGCCTCGGAGATGAATTTGGGCAATGGTCCTGGGCTTTCGCTTGTAAGGGCCCTTGTCATGGCGGTCTCGGCTTCCGACGGGCTAATCCAAAGCAACGGAAGGAAGAGGAGCGTGAATCCCCGGGGGTTTTTTTTCTCCACTTGATTTTTTCCTACCATCTGGGTGGATCGGAGGGCCTGGGTAGGATCATGGAAGGACCAGTTGTGTTTCTGTTCATGAGGTCATGATTGGTCAAGGGCGGTAGAGGGGTGAAAGGCGGGGCGTCTGGCCTAGGCTCCAGGCCGTGACCAAGTGTATGAATGGGCGGTAGCGTTAGCAAGGAGACGTTTCCAACAGGGGCGGAGCCGGTAGTATGGATGGAAGGTAGGCTGTGAGGTGGCAAGGTGGTCGGGGCATCCGTAGTGGAAAGCAGAGGCAGGCTGGCAGTGTAGGCTGGAAGGGCAGGAGGGCTGGGACGTGAGGAGGCAGGTGGTGAGCTGGCTTCGGAAGTGGCTTCTTGTTGCTGTTGCAGGCGCAAATCGATTTCTTTAGCTCGCAGTCTTGCTTCTTCCGTTCGTCTCCGGTCCTCTTGGACTTTGCTGGAAAGGATTAGCTGCAGTAATTCAGCATTGTCACCATACTGCTGAATGACAGCTTCGAGACTGGGCGAATGATCGTCATGAGAGGTCGATTGGGACATAGACGCTTGAGATCTCGTTTCCAGCTTTGTCACATTCAACAGAAGAAAAAAAAAAAAAGAAAAGAAAGAAAAAGAAAAAAAAAAGGAAAGCGAGAAAAAGGGGGTGTGAGCAGAAAAAGAGGGTGAATCACATGGAGGCGGCGGTTACTTCCTTGGTTTCCAGCTTGGAATATTCGCAATTGGGTGATGAAAATATAAACGAAAAACGATGCATAGATCGATATGATGAAGAAAAAAGTAGAAGGATCAAGACAAGGCGCGAGAGTCGGTAAATGGTTGCTTGAGGTTCACGAGGCTACGTGTGAGTGAGGTGTAAGTTTCGTCTTTTTTCGGGTGGACGGCCAAAAAAAGTCAATTGTTCTCTTTCATCTGCTCCCCCCATTTTTTTTTATTCTTTTTCTTTTTTCAACGATGTTGGCATGTGTAAAGAAACAGAAATAGATTTCTACAGTAGGATTACCAGGTATGGAAGACGTTGGCGACGTTTGTGCTTTCCTGCCTATGTTGGAAGGAGGAGGTTTGCTGAAGTTGACTCTTTTTCGGGCGTGGTCCCTGTGGTCCCTACGAAAAAGAAACCAACAAAATTGTATCGGCGCTAATGGCAGAGATGTGTTCCATTGGCAAGTTTGGATGATGCAAGAAGCACCGGTGTTCATTGACTGTTCCATTTTTTTTAAAGTTGAGAGCTGTGCCGCAAAAAAAAAAAAAAGCATTGTTTCTCTGCCGAGACCACAGCTTGTCGCCCAACCTTATCCCATTGGCTGCCCTCCTGCCCAGTCATATGATTTGATGTCCTGGTCAACCGTTTTTACAAACTTCAGGGCTTGACCATCGAATGGATAGATCTGTTTGGCACCTCGGAACCATTGCTTTTTTTTGGTCAATGACCGCCGCTTGTTGTCCTACTTTTGCCGAACGCTGGGACCCTTTTTCCACCGCCCTCCGCAGCAAATCAAAGCTAATCAACCTTGTGTTTCAGGTGCCTCCGGCACAAGTGCACCACATTCTGAAAAAAAGTAAGTGACAGGTTGAACATTGAGCTGTGAGAGTTTTAAAGTCCGTCGTTTTTTTTTTTTTTTTTTTCGAGGGGAAGCTAGCAAGCTTGGTGGGTTGGGGTGATGGAGCGCATGTTCAGATGGATTTAGTTCTGCAGCATCATCTCAGAGAACCTTTTGGTCATTTTTGTTTTTGTACTCGTATGCAAAAATTCGAAGTCAATCGGGCAAGTTTGGAATTTTGATGATTTTTGGACCAGAAAGCCTGGCAAAAATCGTCAAATTTTGGCCAAGGATTCAGAAACGTCGAATGAAAAGGGTGAAGATTTGGCTAGGTGATCTTCACCAATTGATTTGATTATTTCACCAGCATCATCCATCATGCTTTACTGCACCCATGCAAAATCTCACTAGGATCCAATTGCTCAAAAGTGCTGTGCAGCAGCCGTAGGTTTTTTTTTTTCAAGGACGCAAGAAATCCTGACCACATTCAATCTCCGATGTCGGTCAGTCTTGCCCTCAGTGTAGGCTATCGCCATGGCTAGAGACACTTGCATCTTGGATGTCACAGCAGGACAAAGAGACATAATGGAAAGAGAGAATGGCTCAGAGGAGTCTGGATTTTTCGCTTGGCAATTTTCTCCTCTAATTTTTTTTCAAATAAATTCATCCTAGCCATTTTTTATTTCGTTTCAATTTGGCGCAGCCATGAAGAGACGTGATGTTCCACCAAGGCAGGTTGATCCCAGGCGGCCTGCAAAAGAAGGGAGAGTGAGTGGCTCCGCTGTGTTTCATTTCTCTGTTGGATACCATATGACCAGCCTCGGCCACCCTGACATAAGAAAGACGGTCGAATGATTTTGCCCAGCCGACGCTTTGTTTGGAATCATTCAATACATCTTGTCCTTTTGCTTGTCGATAGCCCGATTGGCCGTTCCATTCCATTGCATCCAGCCACGCTTCGGTGCCCATCCTATTTCACAAGCGAACACACCACAGAAATAAAAAGGTGAGACATGGATGGGCGAGACGTCGATCGTTTCTTTGTTTTCTCCATTACCAATTGCAAAGCCAGTCGGTATCACCTGCACGAAAGAAAGATGAGCCTTGTAGCACTGCTCTTATTTTTATTTTTTTTACCTGTCACGGCAAGGACGTGAATGCCGTTGTGCAGAGCGTGTCGGACAGAAGCGGTGGCGTCCTTGACACTAATAAAAAAGAGACCGTCCGTCAGCGTCGACCTTGCCTCTCTCTCAATTACTGATCCATGGCCATCATGAACTGGAGATCGATGTTGGTGCGGCAGTTGGAAAACGTGTCGGTCTGGTGATCGATGCCGAGGGTGTAGTGTGTATGGGGGTTGCGTGCAAAGTTGGTCAAGGTGCGTTCAAAAGCAAAGCAAAACTCGCCATCGAGGCATTGTCCTCGGACGTCCATGGGATTGCGGTCCACCCAGTCAATAGGCTTGAGCTGGGTCAGCAAACAAAAGGCACCGGCAGGAGCACATGCCCAGGCGGAATCGTAGGCATAGCACAAGGACATCAACTTTTGACAGGTGGCGGATCGAGAACTGATTTTTTCACATTGCTGAGCATCAAACACCGGCAAGTCTTGTAAGATAGATGTGAGTGTGTCAAGCTTCATCCAGGTCTATTTTTCTCTCTTACGGGGAGCTGGTTGGTTGCCACAGCCGAATGGTTGAAAGGAGTTGGCCTGCACCTTGGGATTGACCCAACCATTGCCAAGGTAGATGCCGTCCAAAGGCAGCTCTTTGCCTGGACCGTTGGTATGTCGTAGACGTTCATTTTGTGCAAGAATATGATCAGAGAGGGCAGGTAGATAATGTCCAGCTGTGTAAAAAGAAAGGCATTCCTATTTGTCTGTTTTGGGCATGGAAAGCTTTACCATACGATTCACCGGCAATGACAAAATGATTTCCGAGTGCTTCAGGAAAAGCGTCAAAGAATGCCTGAAGAAAGCTGTAGATGTGTTCAGCAGCCTGTGACGATTGACTGATGCGAGCCTTGCCATGACTGAAACCTACGCCGATGGGCTGAAAAAAAAAAGATCGGTGTAACAAACAAAGAGGCTCAACACGTTTTTTTTTTTTTTTTTTTTAGTACTTGGTCAAGGAAGAGAAGATTGGCATGCTTGTTCCAAGAGTGCCTATTAGGCATCATATGGGTATCGTTGGCAAGAGTGCATGGGCTGTGTATAGACATGAGTGAGGTAGGTTTGGATTGTGTCTGTTCTTACCCAACACCGGACCACGCGCCTTGAACAGAGCTACAGCCAGGTCCCCCGTTTAGCCATAAAATGGTGGAGGAGATTTTGGTATGATTGCGTTGAGCAGGATAATACAGGAAAAAGTAGTGATCATCGGTATCAGGAAAATCAATATAGCCAGCGACCTTGACAGACAAATGAGCGAGACCCTTTCTACGTCATTTTCTTACCTGAGTGGTCTGATCGCATGGAAGTGAAGACGAAAAGCGGGTCTGGTAATGCAGCCATTGCGGAACAGCCGAAGTTTGAATATACCCAAAATGGTAGCCAGCTTGATAGAGAACTGATAACAGGCCAACAAAACATGTAAGACCAACAGCAACTTGGCCAATCACCCACATAATCAAGCACTCGATAAAAAAGGAAAAGTAAATGGGAGAGAAAAGAGGGAAATAGGAAAACTCCTCCCCCTTAAATTTTTATCTTTTTTTTTTTTTTCCCGCAATCAGCCAAAAGTCTTTTTTTGGAAATTGTGCCTTTTTTTGCATGATTTCTATTTTTTTTTTAAAGGTGTCTTTTTCTCTTTCTTTGCACGGATGCAACGGATGATACGAGTGATGCCAAAAAACCAACCGTCAAATCAAGCAGCAATGACAGGACAATTGCGCTGGAGCCTACCGCTGACAACGTGTATCAATTGCCAGACCACCGCCACCCCTCTCTGGCGCCGAAATGAACAAGGTCAGTCCATTTGTAACGCCTGTGGCCTATATTACAAATTACATCACGTCGACCGACCGATCAGTATGAAAAAAAATGTCATCAAACGACGCAAACGTTTCATCAGCACATCACCAAAGACATCCTCGACATCGATGTCTTTAGAAACAGTCCCTGTAACTCCAGCATCCAGTGACACTGCATTGTCCTTGCCACGGCCTTCCCTTCAGCAGCCACGTCCTCACACGCCAGAGGCCACGGCCTCGATGCTTCATGCTCTCCTTCTACCGTTTTTGCAGTCTGCCCAAACCCAGCCGCCTGCCCCGCTCTCTTCGTCATCCCATCCCCCTATTGACCCCACCAATCTTGTGTCTGCAATTACCACCATGATTCTCGACCCTGCATCGTTTCGTCAGTCCTTGTTACGACGCAAAGACGAGCTGCAACAGCAAGTGCATCATATCAACCAGCTGCTCAGTCACTCCTCTGAGATCCTTACAAGCATAGAAACCGTCATCAATCGGCCAGAAAAAGATGCTTGTCATCCTTTGTTATGACCCGTCCTCTTTGTCCACCTCCGCCGGGTCCTTGCATCACCCTCATTAAAAAAGGGGACTTATCGGGCCTATCTTGCTTACCATCTTTGGACATGATAAAAAGAAACCCTTTTTTCAAAACAAGCATTATCTTGTCAAAGATAACCAAATCTGTGGAATGGGGATGATAGCATGGAGCAGCGTGGGATTTCTATAAAGTCGTGGGTATTTAATATATTGTTAAAAAAAAAAGCCTATTCTTCATGACCACGTTCTAATAAAGTCTCCACTTTGGCGATTACCTACAAAAAAAAAATGAGTGTGCTGGTTTCTCCCGACTGGCTTTCCCTTTCTACCTGGTGAATGTCGGGCCTGATGGCAGGGTCTGTGACGAGTAACCAAGAGACAAGGTCTTTGATGGATTGAGAGTACAGGTTGGCGAGGGATGGGTCGCTGGGGAACCGGAATTGGCCGTTGAGCACAGCCAGGGCGATGGAGCCGCCTTGTTCGTTCATGCCCATTTCAAAAGGAGATTGGCCGTAGGCCAAGGCATAGAGCGTACAGCCCAAAGACCAGATATCTACCTTTTCATCCAACATCGTTTCTGATTTGACATCAAACAATTCTGGAGCACGGTATGGCATCGAGCATTGTTCAGCAGCGAGGTCCTACAGAGAGGGTCAGAGCTGCACTCTCTCACGTTTGTTTACCTGTTGGGACAACGCTTCCTGTCGATTGCGAATAGGAATACGTGCTTGTTGAGCCGAGCCGAAATCCATTAGGATAGGTGTGGTGCCATCGTCTGCCAGCATGATGTTCCTAATAAAACGATGAGCCTAAAAAAAAAAGCAGGGGCTTTTTGATCTTACCCAGGTTTGATGTCTCGGTGGGCCCAAGGAATAATTTCATGTTCTTGACCGGGCTGATGAGTTTGAATGGTGGAGGATTGGTTTTGGAGCTGTTGCCCGGCAAGCAAGGCTTCACGGTCCTGTCGAGGGCCGTCGTCGGTCTGGGCAGCATAGGCGGTGGTGGTGGCCCGGGGTGGTTTATAGTTGTGTAGATAGGCAACAGCAATGCAGACATCGTGGAACAGCTGGAGTAGTTGTTGTTCAGGAAAGTTCGTCTTGTTCAGATTGTTGCGGTTGATGGCGTCTTGTAAATTGCCGCGCTTTTTTTTTTTTTTTTTTTTTTTTTTTTTTTGGGAGAGGTCAGCCAACGAGGCGGTTCAGTTCTATTTTTGTTACCTTGTAATAGGGCAAAAAGATGTAAATGGTTTTGCTTCCATCTTCTTCGGTTTCTGTGCTTGTGTCCTAGTGAAAAAAGAGAGTCAATGGCGGGGAAGGGCGGTGGGGTTGAGACATACAATCATACGAATGATATTGGGATGGTCAAATAGGCGGTAAATCTCGACTTCTCGTTGGGCAGCATCGGCATCCTCGGTTTCTAATGTACATCGGATCTTCTTGACAGCATATAAATTGCCCGATCCATCCTGAGCCAAGTACACAAAAGCAAAACCTCTACATTATAAAAAAGAAGGAGAAAAGCGATGAGGCTCGAAAGTGGTCTTCTTTTTTACCCTTCGCCAAGAAGTTTGATGATGCGATAGGCCCGGCCATTGATACTGATGTTTGGGTTGGGGATACAGCAGCTGGTAGCCGAGACGAGGAAATCAAAAAAGCCAGACAGAAATTCCATGACGAGATAAATAATTGAAGTGAGGAAGAGGGAAAAAAAAGAGAAAAAAAAAAAAAAGGTGGCGCTCAGGTACAGACGGAAAAACTAAAAATAGAACCCGATCCGGCAAGTGGGGTGCCTTTATTTACATTCAATGGCTCTCGTTGACTTGAAACTCGTCACGAAAGGGGGATTGAGCAGGTTGGGAGGTGGGCGGGTCATAGGGCGTGGGTTGGGTGGATTGGGTGGGAGGGGCGCTTTTAAATTGCTCGGTGTAGTCGTTTGCTTTGAACCAATCAATCATGACGAGGCGTGTGCGTTTGCGGATGGAGATGGAAGCCACGGTGGTACCAATGGTCATGACAGTCATGACGACAGCAATAATGATGTTGCCAATGAGGACGATTTGGTCGATGGTCAAGGAGCTTTCGATCATGATGATCTTGGCCACAAATTCAGCCATCAAGATAATGCCCCACAGCAGCGTCAGGGTGTAGTTGTAGCGACGAAAGATCTGGACATGGTCCCAGAAGAATTCAAACATGGGTTGTTCGTGAGCATTGCCAGTTTGGTCCGTCCAGCGCACGTCGGGCAAAGCACCACCGACCATCTGGTTCCCAAAGAGGTAGGTCAAAGGTTGGAGACGGAACCAGCGCGTTCGGATAGGCAGCAAGGAAAATAGAAACATCACAGACACAACGCAGGTGACGGAGGAATCTCGTAATAAAGCGAGACGCGCGTCACCTAAAAAAATGGAGTTCAAACTTCAGAGATCATCGTCATTTTTTTTTTTTTTTTTTTTTTTTACCAGAGATGACCGAGAGGACGGCGGACAGGGCATAACACACAACAAACAAACAGCCAAGGGCATCGACTTTACGGTACCAGATAAACTTGAAGATGACCCACACCAGGGGCGGCACACCCGAGACAATGAGAGCTACCAGCTGTGAAGTGTGGTCTTTCAGGACATAGTACAGCATCAGCGGCAGCCCCACGTCTACAATCATGGTGGCCAGGAAGTGCACGAGTTGTAGCATCACCATTTTTCGCCGTTGTTTTTTTTCATCATAAGTGGCTGGCCCACCGGTGAAGCTGATGTTGTTGTCATTGGCAATCAGGCTTTCGTCAGGCAGCGCTTCGTCGGCATTGGCGGGGGGTTTCTTGGACGTTTTGTCTTTGATATACTTGTAGGCCAGATACATTTTATTTTTAATAGACAGGAACAATGAAGAAAAGATGATCTTGGATCAAAAAAGGGTCGCTTTTTATAGGTGACAGAAAATCACACGGCAAGTGACAACCTGGAGTGGCCGTCTTGGCTAAAATGAACACACACCTGCACCATGGCTGTCTTGCGCCCTGATTTTAAAAATAAAATAAAAACGAGCCACTTGAAATGTGTAACCTGATTAGTACGAAGCTACGCATACAGAAGCTTCTATGCCATCCCATTAAAATAATGACGCTGTTGTTTGCAAAAAGGGCATAGCATCAATCCGTCCAAGGCTTTTTTATTCATGGTTTTCATTCTCCTTGATACGAGTGCAAAGCGAATCTCTGGAGATGCCCTTTTTTTTTTTTCTGTTGATTTTCTGTCTGTATTTTTTTTGATCCTGGGTTCGGGGGTCAAGTGACCCCTTCTGATTCAGAAAAGAACGGCTGCATTAGGATGAGCACGAAAAAGGATGAAATCGACCGAGGTCGAACGGAGTTGGTCCCGTAGAGTGGGTTGCCAAGACGGCTAGTAAAAGATCTCTCACGAAAATCGTATTTTTTTTTCATGTTCTTGATCCCTGATCCCCCCTTGGCAGCAAAGATGGCTTTGCTTTTTCATTGTGCTACAGTGACACAGGCTGGATTTCCTGGTAACAATGAAAAAGACGTTCGGCACCAGGCCCATTTGCTCACTCGGGGATTGAATCTCTCAGGAGGGCCTTGAGGTTCATGCATGAAGAATTTAAAAAGTTTATTTGTACAGGGTGATTGGTAATGAATAAAAAAATAAAGGTATAGATAAAGAAGATGGGATCTATGGGTGGAGGAGGAGGGGGGCTTATTCTTGAAGTTTTTGATGTTGGCTGTCGTAGGGTGACGGTTGGGAGGGAGTGTCAGGACTGGCCACTTGTTCTTGCTCTGCAAACTGGGACGTGTAGTCATTGTGCTTGTAAAATTCCATGACTTGGCGACGAGAGATTTTGCGGATCAAAGAGCTGCCGACCGCGCTGAGCACGCTGAGGACGACGACGACGACGATGACAATGACGTTGGAGATCCAGACAATGGTGTCGATATCCAATGTGCTTTCGATCATGATCAGCTTGGACACAAATTCTCCCATCAAGCAGATACCCCAGAGCCCCGTCATGACGTAGTTGTGAAGACGGAAGGCTTTGCAGTGCAGCCATAGGAATTCAAACATGACCATTTCGTGCTTCTCTCCGTTCTGATCCGTCCATTTTACTGGAGGGAAGATGCCGCCGACCATTTGCAAACCAAACATATAGGTTAAAGGGCGTAGTTCGAACCATCGTGTACGGACAGGGATCATCGATAACAAAAAGGCGCTGGCAATCACACAAGTCACGGTGGAATCTCGTAGCATAGCCAATCGAGCGTTGCCTGATCAAAAAAAAAAAAAAAAGTGTCAGTGTGACCCGAGAATCCAAAGGCAGCATGTTCCTTTTTTTTTTTTTTTTTGATCCATGGTGACCTTACCTGAGATAATGGAAAGAATACCGCTGAGGATATAACAAAAGACAAACAGGCAACCCAAGGCATCGACTTTTTTGTGCCAGATGAATTTGAAGATGACCCAGATCAAGGGTGGCAGACCAGACACAATCAAGGCTACCAGCTGGCTGGTGTAATTCTTCAAGATGTAGTACAAAGCCAGCGGCAGACCCACATCCATCACCATCATAAATCCAAAGTCGATCAATTGCTTCTTGATCATCTGGCGACGCACTTTTGGATCAAGTTCTCGTTGGTGAGGCAAAGGCTGTTGTGGTTCTTCAGGCACCGCGGGTTCTTGAGGCTGGTCTTGATCTTGCATCGTATTGTAGTTGTTTGAATTGACAGCTTTCTTAGCTTTCATCTTTTTATAAAGAAGGTACATTGAATAATGAGAAAGAGGTGGGTGAGAAGAGGAGGGATGATGAAAAAAAAAAAAAGTTTGGAAGTGCATCCGATTCCTTTTTATAGGGTATTGTAATCCCCGCCAATGTTTATTTTTTTTGCAGTCTATCCTTTTTTGGACGATTTCCACCGAATGGATGTCTTTGTGTCACCCTGGCCTGACGGAAGAGATTTCCACTGTGGAATGATCAAAAAGTGGCTGTGGCTAATTCAGTCGAGGTCGGTGGATTTCCTGTCAAAAAAGCAACTGTTTCTTCTGATGATGCATTTCAAACTAATCCCTCAAAATCATGCAGTAAAAATGCACGCATTTTTTTTTACCTCACCCTACTTGCTTCCGTAGCCATCCAATAACCCGTTCTGATTGGCCACCGCTACTCACTTGTTTTCCATGGTCGACCATGAAGCCATTGTCTATGCATGACAAAAAAGGTTGGCCCTGGCGCAGCCAGCAGCCAAAAAAAAAAAAGAAATCAGCGTGGGGATGGTTGATTTCCCGCAAGAATTGGGCAGAGCAGAAAAACAAGTCCAGGCGGCAAAGCGCGCTTCACTTTTTTTCTTCACCTTCACCTTTTATTCAACATGAGTGGCGATGCTTCATTTGACAACAATGAGCCTGAAGCTATTGATGTAGAAGTAAGTAAAAATGGTGCTCTTTGTATGGATGAGATGGTGTATGATCCTATTCATCAATCTCTCTGGGCTTCTTTGTTTTTTTGAATTTTTTTTTTTTTTGAATTTACGATTGACGCTTTTTTGTTAGGATTTCAAATTCACTAGTCTTGTAGCCGATGCCAAAATCTCACTGCAAGATGCTCCTTTTCTCAAGTCTGATTACCCTTCGTCAGTATCACTGTTGACTTGTTCTAGTAAACATGGCTTCTTTGTTGCTGGCAATGCTCAAGGTAATGAAAAAACGCCATCTCTTGCAACATAAACAAAAAAAAAACAAGCTGCGGCCTTCTCATATATTTTTTCTCTCGTCAAAGGTCTTGCGTATGGATCTACCAAAGATCTTCGCTCTGCCTTTACCAACTGTGACATTGGTGCCACCAATGCCTTTGAACAAAAGATATTGATACCCATTCCTGATGGCCAGGTCCATCAAGTTCGCCTGACGGCTGACGAAAACACTGTGCTAGTGGGCCTTTCCAACGGGTCTCTCCTTTCTTATCTTGTTTCAGATATCGTAGCAAAGGTGGGTGGGAAAAAAATCGCTTGTCCATTGCTCACTCTTTTTTTAAATTAGAAACACGCTGCCACCCCCGTGTCCAACATCACGGTTGGCCCCATCTTGGACCTACGACCTAATCCAACCGAATTGGCCATCGCTTGTGTTCTTTTCCAAGATCATACCTGCCGTCTTCTTCACTGGCAATCCGGCGAGATCTTGGCCACTTTACCCAACACCTACAGTGCCATTTGCTGGTCTCCCAAGGGAAAACAAATCGTCTGTGGTACCCCAGATGGCTCTTTGGCCTTTTTTGATTTAAGCGGTCAAATCAAAGACACCCTGTCCATCCCTCCTGCCATGGCTGCGGGCTATGGTGAAGAAACTGTCAATCGTCAAGGTAAATGCAGACGGGTGGAAGCGAGAGAACACTCAACCATTTTTTTTCCTAGTGCAAGACGTGTTATGGATTGAGTCCCACTTGTTCCTTGCTCTGTACAGCCGCCCTGCCGGCCCCGACGACGACATTGTCCACAGTGCCTATATCATCAACCGCAAACCTGCTCAAGGCACCGGTCCTCAATATATCTCCCTGGCCGAAGTCACCCCCATCTTCAGCACTGAAGGCTCCACCAGTCACTTTTACATGGAACTGATTCGCCAATTCGCCAATATCCCTCACCTCATCATCCTTGCCAATGCCGCCACCAATGAGCTGTCCGTCATCGGCCAAGACGACCAAGGCCGCTGGGCCACCTGGATGTTACAAGAAGGCGCCGGGATCACCCTGCCTTTGAATGAAGAATCTTATTTGGATACGCTGCCCGTCGGCCTGGCCTTGGACTTTTCCGCCGACGAGCCCTTGCCTCCTTTTGACCCTGCCGAAAGCGACACGCCTGTGCCAGCCATGCCCATCATCTATTACTTGAACGACGAAGGCACCCTCGGCGCATTCCATTGCTACAGCGATGCCCTGGCCAAATCCGGGGTCCCCTATCAGGGCATGACCAGCGCTTCTGCACAAGCCCCACCCCCGACTGCGCCTGCCCCTGCGCCGGCCGTTCCCACGCCCTCCTTTGGCTCGTTTGGCTCCTCCACCACTCCTGCCTCTGGCGCCACCGGCTTTGGTGCAGCTTCCACAACAACCTCTGGTTTTGGTGCGCTCGCTCAGCCAGCATCTACCGCTCCACCAGCCTTTGGCTCTGCCTTTGGTGCCCTTGGTGCCGCACCCAAATCCACCACCTCTGGATTTGGTCAGTCAGGCTTTGGCGCCCTTGGCGCCGGTTCAGCTTCATCCCCCAGCAGCAGCGGCTTCTCCTTTGCATCCCTGTCCAAGGTTTCCGGCGCCAAGAACCCTTCCTTTGGCGGTTTTGGCTCGCCCTCCACCACCGCTGCACCCACCACCTCCACTGCTGCGCCTGCGCCTGCCTTTGGCGCCACCACCGGCTTTGGGGCCCTTGCTGCCTCGGCCACACCTGCCTTTGGTGCCACCACGTCCTTTGGTGCCTTGCCCGCCTCTTCTTCAGCAGCCCCGGCATTTGGCTCTGCCACCGGTTTTGGTGCACTCGCCGGCAAAGCCGGCTCGACCGCAAGCGCTCCAGCCTTTGGCGCCACCACCTCCTTCGGCTCCCTAAAGCCCACCACCCCAGCCGCTACAACCTCCACAACCGCGGCCCCAGCCTTCGGCGCTACCACCTCGTTCGGCTCCTTAGCCAAACCTGCCTCGACGGCAGCTACAACCACCACCACAACCGCGGCCCCAGCCTTTGGCGCCACCTCTGCGTTTGGTGCCATGGCCAAGCCTACCACTACAACTGCAGCCCCAGCCTTTGGCTCGACCACGTCCTTTGGCTCCCTGGCCAAGCCAGCCGCCAACCCCTTTGGCACCGACACCGCCTTTGGCGTCAAGCCTGGCGTGCCTCTCTTTGGTGCAGCATCGGCCGAACCCGCACCCACCAGCCTCTTTGGTGCCAAGCCTGCCGACACGACTGATAAGCCTGCCACTGCCTTTGGCGCCACAAAGACCACCCCCTTTAGCACCAAGCCGGCCGATGTGGCCAGTAAACCCACCAGTCCCTTAGGTACCAAGCCTGCCGACGACAAAAAGGAACCCACCAGCACCCCTTCGTTGTCTGGCTTTGGCGCGCTCAACATCACCAACTCATCGGCACCTGCCGCAACGCCCACGCCCGCCCCTCTCTTCTCCTTTGCTGCTAAACCAGCTACAACTTCCAGCAAAGTAACCTTCCCAACCTTCCCTACGCCACACGAGCCAGCGCCAACCAGCCCTCCTTTGGGATCCACCGTCAACCATCATTCACTTCCTGAAACCCCCGCCACGAGCAAGCCGCTCTTTGGCAGTGATCTCACCAACACACCCAAGCCTGCCGATCGTGCCGCTGCGGCCTCACCTCCAAAACTGCCTCCCGCCACCGCACCTTCCAGCATCTCGTTTGGTGGCAAGGACACCAAAGCTACGTCCGCCCCGGCCACTGGCTTCTCCTTTGGCAAGGACACCAAAGCGACATCCACCCCGGCCACAGGCTTCTCTTTTGGCAAGGACACCAAAGCGACATCCGCCCCGGCCACAGGCTTCTCCTTTGGCAAGGACACCAAAGCGACATCCGCCCCGGCCACCAGCCTCTCCATTAGCAATGACACCAAAGCCCCAGCGCCCTCGACCAAACCCTTCTCATTTGGCGCACCTTCCACGCCCGAAGTTGTCAAGAAGTCCTCCCCTCCGACCGGCACAGCCCCTGTGGTCACCACCACCACGACGGTCACCACCACGACCACCAACGTGTCCCTGCCCCGGTCCACCGACGTCGCTTCGCACAACACCTACAAATCTAGTGCCAACCAGCCTGCCACTGAAGCAAAAGAGGTATTTATCGCAAAGCAATTGAAAAAAAAAGTAAAATCTCATCCCTTCTTTTTTTTTTTTCATGTATCTCCTAGGGTATGGCCAAGGAATTTGAATCGATCTACTTGAAGATGACCGACGAATTGAAAAAGGTAAAGACGCCAGGGCTATGGAATAGGATTTAATCGTCCTTTTTTTTTTAATTCAGCTGTCGACATTGAATACTCAGCTTGAAGAACAAGTGGAAAAGCAACAACAACAATTGGCCATGGTGGGATCCAACTTGCAAGAGCTGAGTGTCAATGTTGAATGTCTCCAGTTGTGCGATGCAAAGATGCTTGGCAGCATCACCGAAAAAGCGTCTGGTCTGGTCAAGTCATTTGATCTGCAGCACCAGCACAGGGTTGTTGAGGCCATGCAAAAGAAATCCGCCCATTGTAAGCCGCCTTCCGCTTACCTTTCTAGCTCAGCGATCATTGTCTCACCTCTTTTTTTTTTTTTTCATCTTGACTCAGTGCTGACAAAGAAGCAGGTGCTGTCTGACTTTATCACGGCCAAGGAGCAAGAATTGCGTCAAGTCAAGGAGGCTGACGAGAAAGCCGCTGCGGAATCGGCACGTCTGCGCGCCGCCGCCGAACAACGCATACAAGACGCCAAGAAAGCCAAGGAGCAAGCCCGAACCGAGCGGGCCCGAGCCCGTGAAGACCGAGCCCGTCTCAAGCAAGAGCGTGCGCAAGCCAAGCAAGACGCCCGCAACGCCCGCCTCGCCCAGCGTGAAGAACGCCGCCTTGACAAGGAACAGGCCCGCCAGAGTGAAGCCATTCCTGGCGAACCTACCACGCTGGACGAAAAGGACGAAAAGGAAACTGCTTCCGAATCCGCCCAGGAAGACGCGTCGGAAGAAAGCCTCAAGGAATCCTGCGCGTCCGACGCAACCAGTGCCGTGGTGGTGGAGGTGTCGGATCTGTCGGACGACTCAGACGAGGACCAAGTGTCCTCCATCTCATCCATGACGGATGCTGAACAAGACGAATCCGACGACGATGAAGACCAATGGATCCTCGACCCCTCTGAATGGCATGTTGAGCCTGACTATCACCAGGTCGACTATGTGACGCCCTTGCCTGAGCAAGATTTGGACGAAGCCAACGACCAAGAATGTGCCATCCTGATCCAACGATGTAATACCACTGGTGACCTGGTCGATGAGCTGGAATACCGCGTCCATGCCAAACAACAACAGCTCCGCACTCGCCACCAAAAGCGCACCAAAACGTAAGTTACCTACGAAAAAAGAAATGGGCGAGGCACTCATTGATTTTAACCATCCGGTAGTGCTCTGTCCCAGTATGCCCTGCATGCGGCGATTCGCGACGTGGAACGCGACTTGCGAATCAAATCCGACCAAGTGCGCAGCTTGGAACTTCGACTGGCTCAGCTGCGGTTCACCGAGCGCGAAAAGAAGGCCCTGTCCGATCCTTCACGTATCAGCTTTGATCTCGATGGCGAAGACACCGACGATGACGATTTGCCTACGGTGTCGATGAATGGCCGTGCCTCCGCTGCCTTTTGCAAAGACAGCGAAGCAAGTTTCCAAGACGCTTGCCAAGACACTGCCCATCGCATCCAGGACGACGTCCTTGCCCTCAAGCTTTTTGAATGGGCCAGTGCCCGAACGGACACCAAAATCATCATCGACATCCATAAGCCCTGAGCCCTGAGCCCTGAGCCCCAGCACACTTTTTATTTCATCTCGCCCTCTTCACTTTTTTTCTAGTATGAATATCCCTGCTATTTTGTCCCCCTTGTTCATGCCCATTAAAAAAACAAGCAATGTTTCTGTGTAAACTTTTTTTTTTTTTTTTTTTTTTTTCATCTTTTTCTTTATTGCATGCATGGCTCGCTGGCATACGGATGGGGCGGTGGAGAAGGAGGGATTAAAAAAAAAAAGCTAAGATCGATGGGTGTTTCTTAAATATTTTGGGCAAGGTTATTGCACCATCATGTCCTTTAAGAGACAAAAAAAAAAAAGGTCAGTCCAGGTTACGTTTTTGTGAAAAAGACTTGCTTGATCCATGGATTGCTGCTGCATCGAGGCATCGCCTTCTTGTTGCTGTGTGACATTTCCTTGGTTATACCAATCAATGGTGTATCTATAAAAATGGGATCGGCGTGAGAGGGTGACAGAGAATAGAAAAAAATCTTACCGAGTGACCTTTGGTTTATCGGCCAGGATGTTGCGTTGCAGCTTGTCGATCATGACGTGTTCTGGAGGCTCGAGGCGTAGTTGTTCGTCGTCGTATTCATTGTTGACATAGTAACCGACTCGCACAAATTCCTTGTCGCGGTAAAGACAGCTAAGCAAAACCACAGTTACTTCCAAGAGATCATGCTGAGGCAGTAGTTCGATCTTGGGGGCATTGGCCTAAAGCAATAGAAAAAAGGCTCATGAGGTCCAAGATGACTTTATCTCTCTCTCGTTGGCATCGTACCGAGAAGACAAATTTACTGACACCCACAGGCACAGGACCGAGCATGATGGAATCCAGCACTTGATCATAATCAGGGCTTTCGGCCGAACCAACATAAATCATCTTCCATTCCAGATCTAAAAGCGAGAACAAACGCAAACAAAATGAGAAACAGGCATTATCCAATGAAAAAGATTACCATCTTGTAATTCAGCATTGCATTCAAAAGTAATTTCAAATTTGAATTCATCAGTAAAGCGGGTAGGGTTATCCAAGACTTGGATATTTAAAATGTTGACCAAGGACATCACGAAAAACGCGGTTTGAACAAAGAAAAAGTGAAAAAATGAAAAGAGAAACAAAAAAAAAAAATGAGGAGCGTGCTTGCCTCCATCTTGCGTCGGCATTTCAAATCGACCATGGCAGCCAGTTTTTTTTTTTTTCTGTGGGCTCGCACTTTTTTTTTTTTCTTCTTCTTTTTCTTCCTCCCTCCATTAACGTTACAATGAAGTTCAGTACCGGTAAGTCTAGTGCTACGATCGACCCATCCATTCGACAGACAGCATGAAACGATACATCCATCTATTTTCAAAAAAAGAACGGACGCTTTTGGATGGATGGATGGATGCAACAGAAGAAAAAAAAAAAAGCGACAGCCCAATGAAGCTCATTCCCATTTTCTTTCCAGACGTTAGCTCCTCGCGCAGAAAGGCCAGAAAGGCTCACTTCACTGCTCCTTCGCACATTCGCCAAAAGATCATGAGCTCTGCCTTGTCCAAGGAACTCAAGGAAAAACACAACGTAAGTGTCATGGCGACTACTATGCAAAGCTCACAGGACCCTTTTAGGTGCGTTCTATGCCTATCCGCCGAGACGACGAAGTCATGGTCGTTCGTGGTACTTACAAGGGTCGTGAAGGCAAGGTTGTCCAAGTCTACCGCAAGAAGTACGTTATCCACATTGAACGTATCACCCGTGAAAAGGCCAACGGTAAGCGAACTGTTAAAACAATGCGAACCACGCTCAACCTCTTTTCCAGGTGCCACTGTCCCCATTGGTATCCACCCCTCCAACGTTGTGTTGACCAAGTTGAAGGTCGACCGTAGCCGTCAAGCTGTCATTGACCGCAAGGGCAAGAAGGAAGCCATGGAACAAGTAAGTTTTCTTCTGCTCTTCTTTTCCAAGCTGACCCTTTCTTTCATAGTAAACGTCTTCCTTTTTTTTTCTTTAATGCTTGATCGATGCCACCTTTTCTGCGATAACCTCAACCCTCCTTTCCACCCCATCACTTCATATGTAAACCCTCCGTCCACAAACTTCTTTTTGTTTTTCAATGCCTGGTCAATAAAAAGATTGTAAAGATTTTTTTTTAGCTTTCGGTTGCCAACCCAACTACTCTTCTGCAGCAGCGACCGTCCTTTGCACGACCTTGCCTGGCTATGAAGAGTTGGTCCTAGCGAAATGACATTGTATCGCCAGGCACTCTCCTTCTTGTACAGTTCAGAAGGCCGTGAGGTTAAGCTATGAGTGGTTTTTGCATGCAACAGCCGTCTTGAAAAAATAAGCCTGCTACTATTCTGAATCTCATAAGCGATGGCTGTTATTAAAATCAAAAAGACTACACTTTACAAAAAATGAAAAAACGCGGATTCAAAGCCAGCTGGCACCCCCTTTTTTTCTTGTTTTTTTTATTTATTTCACTGATGGATCGTCGTAAAGAGGAATTAGAAAAGAAACGACAAAAGTTAGCCGAGCTTCGTCGTGCAAGAGAAGAACGAAAAGCTATCTTGGAAAGCCAGTCTGCTCAAACCCAAACATCAGCTGTAAGATCACAATTAAAAAAAACAGGATGAAGTTCCTTTAAAAAAAGAGCGGCAGGGTGTTTATCATGGAGGTTGCTGACATTTTGTTGATGTGTAGACATCATCTGGCACCAATCCCAATCGCGATCGCCGTGCCATTGATGATTTAGTGGCTCTTGTGCTTGGCGAACGCACATCCGCATCCTCGACGACCGGCGGCTCTGACCGGGGGTCTGATTCTGGATCCACGACGTCGTCTCGCCCCACCTCGGGTAACTTTGGCTCCATCCCCAGCACGCCCATCAGCCAGTAAGTCCAAGTCAGCAGTAAGGAGGTGACCTGACTTTCTTTTTGATTCTGGATAGGGACCCCCGTCTTTCCATGGGATCACAGCTGACAGCCGCCACGCCTGCACCCACATTTGTTGCTGAATTGACAGAGTCACACTCAACGATTGCCGATATTCCCCCACTGGTAAGCAAGCCAGCCACCGTGATGCACCACTCACGCCCTCTATTTTATATTGTACGGATGCTGCTAGGAACACGTGGTCTATAGCAAGGAAATCCAAACGTCCGAGATGTTTGAGGTGCCTCAGATGTCTGAAGAAGACATCCGCCAGCAGATCATGGAAGAACTGGAAATCAAGGAACGAGAACGGCTAGCTCAAGTAGAAGAAGAGGAGCGCAAACGAGCCGAGCAAGAAAAAGCCGAGGAACAGCATGGTAACATGACCCACCTCACTACCACTCCCAATGGCTCACCGTCTTTTTATGAATAGATCTGACCGAAGAAGAAAAAAAAATGATCGTGGGTGCTCCTGAATTCATCGACTTTGTCGACACTTCTTCCAAGTTGGTCGAGCGTGCGTTGAATGAAAAATACGATTTTATGAAAGATTATACCCTTGGCGTGGATATTGAAAGGTAAAGGCACCATTGAAAGCAACAGACAGCCTCAGCTCTTTTTCTAGTGATGAAAATTCCGGCAAACGAGTCAAGTATGTCTGTGAATTTTGGGACGACCGTTGGTCCAAAAACCGCTCGGTCACCGACGTGGATTGGTCCTCCAAGGTAAAGAAGAAGCAAAAATTTGGCAGTCGCTGACGCTTTGTCCTAGTACCCCGAGTTGTTGGTGTCTTCCTACAACAAGAACCCAATGGCTCCCAATGACCCAGATGGCGTTGCTCTTGTCTGGAATTTGCATCTGCTGGAACGTCCTGAATTTGTGTTCCATTCACAGGTATCATCTAAAAAACAAAAAAAATCTGGTGTTTGACCTGAAGGCTTTGTGTTTACAGTCGGATGTGCTCAGTGTCAAGTTCAGCAAGTTCCATCCCAACTATGTGATCGGTGGCACATACTCGGGTCAAATTGTCTTGTGGGATACAAGAGCCAAATCTCTACCTGTGCTCAAGACCCCGCTGTCGGCCGGTGGCCATACCCACCCCGTCTACTCTCTAGAAATGGTTGGCACCCAAAATGCCCATCATTTGATTTCTGCAAGTACCGATGGCTTTGTGTGTTCTTGGCTCTTGGATATGCTTGCTCAACCTCAGGTAAAAATGCACAGCAGCCAAGCTTGGCTCATTCCTTTTGCTCTCTAGGATTATTTGGAATTGCAGCATCCAACCCACAACAAAACCGACGAAGTTTCCGCCACTACCATTGGTTTCCCTGACAACGAAACCTCCTTGTTCTTGGTCGGCACTGAAGAAGGCAATGTGTACCAAGCTAGTCGCTATGACAGCGCTGGAAGGTAAGCACAGGCAGCCACTACAGAAAACGCTTGTGCTGACTCTCTTCTCCACAGCAAAGCGGGGATCAACCAATATGACACCTACCGCGGCCATTATGGTGCTGTGACTGGCCTGAATTTCCATCCGTTGTTTGGCCCTGTGGACTTTTCAGATCTGTTCTTGACCTCTTCAGTGGACTGGACAGTCAAGCTATGGCGTGCCAAGGTTATCCTCTCTCTCACTGTCGGAAAACAGGCGCTGACTGTTTTTTTTTTTTTTCTCCCAGTCGGCCTCGAAATCTTCTACACAGGCTACCAACATCACCCCCTTGTATTCGTTTGAACATTCGGATGACTATGTGTACGATGTGAAATGGTCACCTTCGCATCCTGCCATCTTTGGCTCCGTCGATGGGAACGGTCAATTTGATTTATGGAATTTGAACGTCAACACCGAGGAACCCATGGTCAGCACACCCATCGGCTCCGGCAAGGCCCTGAACAAATTGGCTTGGGACAAGGAAGGACGAAAGACCGGTCTTGGCTGCAGTGACGGCCGTGTCTATGTGTATGATATTGGCGAGGTAAGAATCGAGGTGGAGATCGTCAACACACGAATCTTTAAGCTCACTTTTTTTTTTTTTTTGTGAAAGATGGCTCGTCCTAAACCTGATGATTGGCATTTGCTACAAAAGAATATTTCTGAAATGATATCCAACCAAGAAAATACAAGTAAATAAGTTTGGATTTCCTTCAGCTTCAATACACTTTCATTAAAAATTGATGTCGCAAAGTAAAAAAAAAAAAGCGTAGAAACCTACTGTACTATTCGGTTAATTATGGAGTGTGTGACTGAAAAAAATCATTTTTTGGTTTATCGACGAAAGTCTTAGCAGTGGCCCTGACAGAATTGGTGTGCCCGTATTCTTCATGGAAAGAGTGAAAGAGAGACTGCTGCGGTCAAGTCTTTTTTATTTTTTATTTTTTTATTTTACAGCTCCGCTTTGCACACACAAAATGACCACGCTTTTTTTTTTCCTAGTCTCATTTTTTCTTGTATCGCTTTCTTTTACTGTAATTCCTCCATGGATCGACCGTCTCTTGATATCAATCAAAATGAACAAATTGCTGCAATACTAGTGATAGGTTTTCACCACACATACGGTCCCATTTGCGAATTCTGCCACCCACCCTTGCCTGGCCACGCCGACCAACCGACGTTACAGAAACTCGATCTTCCTGAAGAATGGAGTTTCCTGCCTTTCCTTGCCTTACCAGGTAACATTGGCCTTGGCCATACAAGGTTCTCACAAATTAGAGACACTTTGTTCTACTTTTTGAAAACCTGATTCATGGATTTTTTTTTTTCTTTGGAGATAGATGGCGCCCATCAAAAGGATGAAGACTTTTCTTACTTTCATTTACCACCTGTGCCTGGCTGGCCAGTGGCCCAATCGACATTGTTTGGCATCTCCTGTAATCGTCAAATTGCCGTCAAAGTAGCCAACCTCGTTATATCCGTTGACACACAGACAACTCAACCTTTTATTCTTGTAGGAACTCAAAGTCAAGACTGCCGATGTCACTCGCTCCATTGTTCAAAAAGCCGTCGTCATCTTGGCCCGACAGGTAAAAAAAAAAAAAAAAAAAATAATAGAAAACGTGGCGCGCTGCTGTCCTATGGGTCAAGGATAGACGTAGCTCAACCTCCCTTTTTTGATAGCCAATCTTTGGTCCTTTACAACAAAAATTGGCCGTCATCACTGCTGCTTGGTTTAACCAAAAGGATTTTACACAGCTGGGCATTTTACATGTAAGCGATCACGGGAGTAGGCAGGGTCACGGGGACGGATGATTTATTTTATGTTTAGAATTTGTATAGCAGCTTGACAACAACGTTCCGCGGTCCTGTGGATGACACTACCTTGTACATGGGCACATCCCTACGTGAACTGATCCATCGCTTCAAATCAAAAACCCTGATCTTGCTCAAACTGCTGCTTCTAGAAAAAAAGGTAAAACTATCGAGGCAAGAAAGATAGCTGACCCTCTTCAAAAAAAGATCTTGTTTTACGGCTATCCGGTGGAACGGCTGTGCACCTTTCAGTATTCACTGATCTCATTGATTCCTGGTTTGCTCCGGTCACTGCATGACGCTGGTGCGCCGGAATTGGGATCCGATTTGGATGCACTGCGACAAGTCCAACCCAAAGAGCTGGAAAACGGCAATAAGGCAAGTCTACTGAAATTCATGGGGCTTCCGCTCCGGTTATTCGAGAAGGTAAAACAAACGGCATTTGTCGTTTGAATGATGGCTGACCCCTCTTTTTTTCCTCACCAGGGCTCGTTTTTTCAGCCCTACCTTCCTCTCCAGCAAATCGACATGCTATCCTCCACCACCCGCTCTTACATTGTTGGCACAACCAATCAAATCTTTTTCCATCATAAAAGCGATATCAGCATCGATGCTTTGGTCAATGTAAGCAGACCCCTGCCATTGATCCAGCCCTGACCTTCCCCTTTTTTTTCGCTACTTCTTTAGATAGAAAGCGGCACCATTGACATTTACGACCCTAAGCTTGCCTCCTTGACAAACTTAACCATGGCTGATCGGCGGTGGATGGAAAACATGGTCAAGGTGGTGCTGGATACGTGGGACGCCAATGATCCTGGCCGACCATTGCAAAACACGTACCTCGGCTCCGACGATTATTTACGCGCCCGCTTTGAAGAGTATCTCTTGACTTTGCTCTCCAGCACGAAGCACGCCCAAAACACCAACGTCCTTGCCAGCTATTACGAGTCCGTCGACGCTGCCGCCGATCCTTCTACAGAAGTGATGTTGGATGACGACAAGGGTAATGAACGAGGGTCTTGTTTTCATACTGAGCCTCCTTTCTGTAGAACGAAATTATGTGATGGATTATGGCATGAAATGGTGGCTGGCTTGGCGTGACACAACCAACTTTACACTATGGAATCAGTACACTGACCATGAAATCTATGAAATTGTCGAACCTGGGTAAAAATATCCCCCTCTCTTGCATCGAAACGCTGATCCTTTCTTCATCAGACATCCCGGTATGGGGCCCATTTCTATAACTGACATCCAAAACACCCTGTCAAAGTAAGGCGAAGAAGAGCATGCGAAAAGGAGGTTGGCCCATCGTTTTTTTTTTTTTTCTTTGGCATCGTAAATTAGCCGATTCCGAGATTTGCAACTGCGAAACAATCTTGGACCTTTGGGCAAATCACTCTCCAAGGCGATGACAGGTGGGGCCAAGGCTGTGTCCAGTGGTGGTGTGCGGTTGCTTCGTGGCGTTGATGCGTTATGGAACGAATTAGAAAAGCCTGCCTCTCCTCCATCTGGCCGTGATTCCCGGATAGCCAACGGTAAACAAAATGGACCAACGCGTCATACTGAGCCTTTTTTGATTCCATAGAGAATGGCCATCATGATACCCCTGGCCAACACGCTGGCCGGCTACTGTCGAGTTTTTCTTCGTTCCTGACAAGAAAGCAAAAAGAATTTTCCCTGGCCATCGAGGTAAGTGGGGAGCGGGAGGGAAAACCACTTGGCATTGACTATTTTTTTTTTTTTTTAGGAATCCTTGTCCCAGCCCACCTCTCCCAGCCAGGAAGATGACCTGAGTTTTGTAGATGTAGGCTCGTCGGTTTATACGGAGAAAGAGCATCCCAAATAAAAATGGCAGAGGGAAACTCCTTTTTTTTATTTGTAAACAAAAAGTGCTACGGTGAAAAGAAGGGGGAGGTGTCACTGATTTTGCCCAAAATGCCGACCATGATGGTTTGTCCATTTTTGGCCTCCTTAAACATGTTCTCCTTTGTTTTTTCTCACACTCTTTCTTTTTTTATTTCTATCGGTGGGTTCTCCATACTGCTCTCAAGATAAGATCCATGTTCATGATTCGTCCCTCTATCCAACCCTTGACGACGTCGCACACCGATAATAATGGCTGTTCCTTTTGCAACGGGGACCATCCTGCTTGGAACTGTCCAAAACGCCACCGCCCGCGATAGAAGAATCATTTTCCATCACCCCAATCACAACCTCCCCTCACACTTTTCATCTTGGGGAACGGCGCCAAATCGTTCAATAAAAAAGCAAACGTAGATTTTTTTTTCAGGATGACGACACAAAGAATGTACACCTAGAGCGGGCTGGGAAAAATAAAATGCGGTGGGTATGATTTGTACTATAGAGCTATGCGATCCATGGACACCAATGACTGTTCAGCCTGGAGAGTGAAGGGTGAGACCATACGGGAGGAGAAGTGCGCGCGGGTGCGTTCAAGTAGCTGTTGCTGTTTCTGGGGATCGGGCAGGATGGCTTGGGGGTACGTAAAGGCAAGCAATGGCCAGGCTTGCGGAGCCACGGGCAGATGATCGATCGCTTGTAATTGGATAAGAACAAGGGGTCGCTGACCAAGGCAGTTGGTCCGCACTTCCCATTCGTCCAGTGGAGGGCCATTGGGTTGGTGACTGACATAGACCACCGGGTATTCCAACAGCCAGCCCGTCAGGGTGACCATGAAACAAGGCACAGACGTCGCCACCCAGTCTTCTGGTCCAGTTGCCAGTGCTTCACACATATCCTTGAGAAACTGATCGGCATCTTCTGGTGCTTGTGTCAGCTAGCTCACGTCGGAGAAAACACCAGGATCAATGGTCGTTTTTTATCGTTTGTTTCGTACCTCGACCGGCGCTGGGCCTTGGACGTCGACATAAATGGTGTTGTGACGGCGACCGCATTGTTCCAGTAACCGTTGACGATGAGCAATAAACGTGTATCGATCTTCAAATTGGAGCAACGTGAATTGATGTCCATTCTTATGCTGGTCAAGTCAGAGGTAGCATGCGTTAGATCAAACTTTGCACGGTGCCTTTTTTTCCCTTACATTTCGCAACTCGTGGATAAGTGATCTGGCCTGCTGGCTAGTAAAGTGGTAATCCATTAAACATGCTGCTCTAGAATAAACAAGGAGTAAGTTTCCTTTTTTGCCCCACAACACCAGTGATCTTACCTGATGCCCAAGGCAACAAAGTAAATGGCTAACGTCAAACGGTACGAAAAAAAAAAAAAAAAGTTAGTATGCTTTCAATGGATCGGTGGACTTGCCTTGAGCCAGATGAACAAGCGTTTTCGTTGATACCTTTTTCGGTGCCGTAGCTTTTTTCAGTGATGTAACGATATGATCTTTCATGGCAAGTTGACGGGAAAGAGGAGGAAAAAAGCGCAACTCAGCGCCGCTTTGCCATTGTAGGGCCGCTTCCCAGGCTGGCACTTGTCCAACAGGCGCTGGCTTGGAGAAGCACATGACTCTGGAATGAAAAACAACCACCTTTGGATTGCTTTTATTTTAGCCGCCAGGGTCAGCCTGCAAGAATGGATGGCGCCCAGAAGCAAAGGGAGGCTTTTTGGCTGTGAATTGTTTTCGTTTATTTGGTCTGGCTAGCCTGCTCCAATATTTTCCTATTCATTGGGCTGCAGTGCGCATGGTCGTGTTTTCTCGCTCAGTTTGGTTAGCAAGCATGCCTGCCACTTCACCAACTTATGATCTTCGATCAAGCATGGCGTTTCATTTCATTGAGCTGTGAGTAAACTATTTTGGCTGGTGAACCAATCAGACGAACTGCTAAATATTTTCGTGCGCGCGGCAAATGTATCTTGTCAGCCGTCAAGCTCCTTCTATGGTATCTAAGAGACGTACTGCATTGTCATTTCTCACCCTTTTGACCTCGTATGCAACTCCTGGATGAATTTTATTTAGAGCAACTTTGCACTGTGGTTTTTGATCAGATCGCCTGGGGAGTCCCCTGGTGAGAATGGCCGGTTTTTCATTATTTTTAGCTGGGCAGTCGTAGGTGTCAAAGCGAAAGTGACCAAAAGTTGGCTGGGTAACATTTCTCAATCGACCTGAGTTTTTCAGCACCATCATCATCCATGGATTTGCGCATTTGCTCAAAATTTCACATTGCCCTTGTCACTCAAACGTGCTGTGCACTGTTGCTCTTTTTTTTTTTTTTTTCTAAGAATTGCTTGTGTGCGGCCATTTTGAAACCCAGCATCCAGTCAATGAAAAAAATGATTTTCACATGCGCTTCTGGTTCAATATTTTTTTTTTCTTGGCCACTTGCATTTTGATCATTATCATCGTTCGATATTTTTTTATATTTTGATACCAACATTGACCCTTGTTGGTGTATTTAAAGGCATAACAAAGCCTTCCACTCGTTTTCCACCTCCTTTTTTATTTGCACGACGCACCCACCCCCTCTTCCGATTTCGTGCGATCAGCCATGACATTGTCTGTGGATACCCAAGCATCAACCAAACGAAGCTCGATCGACTTGTCACGATCGCCTCCTCCATCGCCTCCACCTGTCCATCAATTGTATACCGATTCCTATGAGCGTCAGCCCTATTACCATTCACAACGGTACGGATACCCCAGCAGCTATCATCCTGACCACCATCGCCCAGCCACTACCCACCAGCCATTGCTGAGGCCCAAGGCGAGTGACATGCCACCTGTGCCCGAGGACAGCGGCAAGGGAAAGCGTACGATGGGACAGCGACTCTCTGGCTATGCTCGGACGCTGGTGGTGTATGGACTGAAGCAGCTGCTGAAGAAGAACAACCTGGCTCTCGTTGTCAATTTGCTTCACCAAGCGTGGCGCGCGCGGTTTTTTGTCACCTCGACGGTTGCCCAGGCGCGGCAGTTCCTGGTGACGTATCCGTTCCGCGATGAACTCGAGTACTGGCGTGACACAGTCGTGCAATTGGTCAAAGTGGCGTTGCTGATGATCAAGAAGGAACAACGCGATCTGCTGGTGCAGATGGCGAGAAAAAAGAGCATCAAGCAGAACCTCCACATGCTCCTGTCGGTGTTGGCCATCCTTCAGACCCAAGCAGCCGTGCTCCTGACCAATCTGTATTCTGCCTCCCGCTTCACCGCCCAGCAATCGGTGCGGGCCATCAAACACCTGGGCGCCTGGGACTCGCTTGCCTTTGCCATCAGCTCGCTCGCTTTGACCCGTACATTGCAGAATCCTTCCAATTGGATGTGACCTTGAAAACCAAACGGGCCGGTCTTGATGATCTCACTGTGCATCCTCTCCTTTTTTTTTTTCTCACGCATCGTCATTGACCTGGTGTCTCCATGCTTTTGTATGAACTGATGCATTCCATCTGTTCCTTTGCCGCTTATGGTTTTTTTACTGTTCGTCTAGTGGTGGTTGTGCTGAAGATTATCCTCATTTGGACACTCGTTCCTATCCATGACTTCCTCATTAGATCAATTTTAATGATTAAAAACTTCTTTTTTTGACAATGGTCATCTTGTCACGCGACCTACGCCTTGATTTCTCCTGTCTTCATGCTGATATGCCTTTAGAAAAAGAAACGTGTGGGGGGAGGGGTCGAGAAAAATTTCTACAAGTCTTTTTTTTACAAGGATGACACCCCCCATTTCTACACTGAAAGTAGCTGTATCACCACCTCTTTTTGGAAGGCGGACCTGAAAGTACCAATATCTAGATCCAGCACAAACCCAATGAATGGCAAGCGCAGGTTCGATAATGCAAATTGAACAATGATAAATTTTCTATCACGGAAAACCAAAAAGACATTAAGACAGACTGATAGAAAAAAAACAATGGACAAAAAGAGAAAGGAGTCGGGTCAGAGCTTCGGTTTTTTTTTTGCATGGAAAAAAAAGAGATCATCAACCGGGCTGGTGGAGGATCTCTCATCTCGTTTTTTTTTTCAAAAGGGAGACAAGGCCAAAAAAAAAAAAAGAACAACTTGTTTGTACAGAGTACATTGAGTTTATGAACGATGTCATCGTTTCCTTTTTAAGCGTAGATTTAAGAGTCGGGTGCCGTTGAAGAGGGAGCCCTTGATTAACCATAAGCGGAGACTTAAACGCCTCCACATGTCATTTGTCAATCTTTTGACGGACGTCCAGAACTTGACAATGGTATAAATAAGCAGGCTTTTTTATCATTCTTCCTTTCTGTTTTTATTACATTTGTGAATTAAAAACTCTCTCTCTGTTATATGAAAATGGCTAATTTTATGAACCTCGTCAAGAAGTATTATCAACGCACGGTTGAACCCCAAGAACAAGATGCTAAATCGACTCGTAAATTCCAATACCACCGTCACCCCAAGACCTTTGGCAAATTCAGCAATGACCCTATGAAAATTGCTGATCGTCCTGATGTTGTTGGCTACTTTAATGATCCCATGAGCTTGGGACGTAAGCCTTCCATTCATGTTGGTCACGATGTCACCGACACTGGTGCCTAAGTCGGTGTACACCATACTTGGATACCCTTCCTCGCCTTCTCGGTCTGGCTCTTATTTTCCCCTTCTGTACATAGCTACCTTCTTTCTGTACAAATTTCACGATATCCTGTCCTTCTGTAAATAATCTCGCTGCTATGAATTTTTTTTTTTTAGTCCCTGCTCTCTTACTTTCGCCACCACCTTTTGAAAATATAAACTAAGTCCTGAAAAGGGAATACCTGACGAACGAGAGCGCACGGGGCAGACATACAAGCAGCTGATGAGAGGGGCAGGCGGTTTTTTTCTCTCTTTCTTTTTTCTCTCTCCTTGCAATGGCAAGACCTGAGCATTTCGATTTCCATTTATATGAAGAAAAAAAAAAACCTGAAAGACGGCTTTGACAAATGCTGTGCGCCTTGGCATGATGACAGTGCCGCTTGCAGCAGTGGGGTTTGAAAAAGGAGGCTGCCACCTTGCTTTTTTTATTTTTTCCTTTTTTTTTTTTTTTGTATCCTGCTCAGTCATTAAAATGTCGGACGACAAGAACAATAAGCTTATACTTGGCGATAATTTATTCAGCAAAGTGGCAACCAGCAGGGTATTAATGGTTGGTGCTGGTGGCATTGGCTGTGAACTCTTAAAAAATCTCGTACTGTCCGGTTTCAAAGACATCGTCGTGGTAAGCCATGCATTGGCCACTATTTTTTTTGTTCTCAACCCAAGGCTCTCTTTAGATCGATCTCGACACCATTGACGTGTCCAACCTGAATCGCCAGTTTTTATTCCAAAAGCAACATGTGAAAAAAGCCAAGGCCCATGCAAGTTTCACCAAGCAGCCTTGAGCAAAGCTAACCCGTCTTTTTTTTTTTACTGTGCATACAGGTGGCAAAAGAAACCGCATCCAAATTCAATCCTCATGTCAAGATCGAGTCTCATCAAGCCGACATTAAAAGCCCCCAATTCAATGTCGAGTGGTTCAAGCAGTTTACCATGGTGTTGAACGCTCTGGACAATTTAGGTAAAAGGAAACGCGCGCCTGGTTGCCATGGCTGACCCTTGGACGATCGCCTTAGATGCACGCAAGCATGTCAATGCAATGTGCCTTGCAGCTGATATCCCATTGATTGAATCCGGAACAACAGGCTACTTGGGACAGTCCTATGTCATCAAAAAAGGCGTGACCGAATGCTTTGATTGCTACCCAAAACCAACCCCAACCACGTACCCCGTTTGCACCATTCGCAGCACGCCCAGCGCACCCATCCACTGCATTGTTTGGGCAAAGAGCTACCTGTTTTCCCAGCTGTTTGGCACTTCGGAAGACGACGAGGCCATGGAAGAAGAAAAGTCGGACGAAAACGGTAAGTCTTTTGTCGCATCCCAGCCATGACTGACCTCGGCCTTAGCTCATGAATTAGAAGCCTTGGCCCAAGAAACCGAAGCCCTGAAGAAAATCAAAGATGCCATGGGAACACCTGAATACCCCAAGACTGTGTTTGTCAAGGTAACAGGACCAGGAAACGATCTGGTCACCCACGTGTTTTTATAGGTGTTCCAAAGCGATATCGAGCGTTTGCTGACCATGGATGACATGTGGAAAACCCGAGAGCGGCCATCGCCATTGGATTATGACCAGCTTTCCAAAGGGCGGCAGGTCGAGCTGACCAACGAACTGAGCGACGGGATCGACTCACCGATGCTGACCAATGGTTTGAAGACACAGCAAGTATGGACGCTCGGCGAGTGTTTTGACGTGTTCCGCTCCAGCGTGGTAAAGCTCTCGAGCAGACTGCAAAAGGAAAAGACCATCGAGCCCAATAGCACGCTGGTCTTTGACAAGGATGATGACGATGCATTGGAATTTGTTGCTGCTGCTGCCAATCTTCGGGCAAAGGTCTTTGGTATACCTCAGAAGAGCTTGTTTGAAGTGAAATGTAAGCAGAAGAACGAATGACCCGCCCAGGCGCTTACTCTTTTTTTTTTTTTTTTTTTTTTCCACAGCCATGGCTGGCAATATCATCCCTGCCATTGCCACCACCAACGCCATCATTGCCGGTGAGGTTGTCATGAAGGCTTTTGCTGTGGTCCGAGGCTCTATTGATACCATCAAACGAGTAAGTGACCCTTTCAAAAAAAAAAAAAAAAGGCTCACTGAGGCGTTATTTTTTTTCTCGCTCAGACGTATTTGACTACAGTGACTCGGCGACCTCATTTGTTAGTGCAAGAAGCTCCCTCAGAACCCAACCCAGAATGCCAAGTGTGTCAGGCAACCATTGCAGTTGTACTGATGGATCTGGACAAAGCCACTCTGCGGGATTTAATCACAAACGTGCTCACTCGATCGACACAACAAGGCGGCATGGGCATGAAAGATGAAGTAGCCGTCATGGACGGTGAGAGGTAGAAAGGAGCCACCAGGTATTTTTTTTTTTTTTTGAAAGGCTGACTTTTTATTTTTGGTGGTGGTGGTGGGGGGGGGGAGTTAGAATGCTATATGACATTGAGTTTGACGACAATTTAGACACCAAGTTCAAGGATTTACAAGTGCAGGATGGCGCCATTTTACGAATCAACAGCGAAGACGGGGATGAAGATATGGATGTGGTGATCAAAGCCAGGTAAACCTAGAGGAGATTGAAAAACAGCCAGCGATGACGTTGTTGCTCAAATTGACTTTATCAGCCCTAATTTGGAAACCACCGTGCGATTACAAGAGGCCGTCTCTGAATCTTCTCTGGTGTTACGACAGAAACGAAAACGAGCCTTGGACGAATTACGACGTCAAGACGAAGATCAGCAAGCCAAGAAACCTCGATTAGAAGAAGTCAGCCAAGTGGTGGACCTTGCTGGCGACGACGATACAATCATCCTATTGGATTAACGGGCCATTCCCCCTTTTTTTCACACACACCAACGATAATCTTCCCATCTGCTCACCCAGTTTCAAAGGCCGATGGCAATAAAAAACTTCTCACGTCTAGCCCGTTGGTGTCTTTTTCTTCCTCGTCCTTTTTTTTTTTTTTTTTTTTTCTCTTGCTTACTTTCTACCCGCAACGACAAGACATGATGATTATAAGTGATATTAGTGAAAGAAAGCGGTCCATATCAGATTATGATCCAGACGTACCGGATATGAGTTTGCTGCCAAAACGAAGAAGCCTCTCTTTGGAGACGGTTCCGGATTTTGAATGTCAAGCTTACTTTCAGGACACAGTCCAAACCCTCAAGCTGTCTCAGCTGATGGCTGACCATCGATACCTTGTTTTATTTTTTTATGAATGTGATTTGTAGGTGCTCTGTCTTTTTTTTTTTTTTTTATCCCTCGGTAGACTGACCCATTTTTTTTTCGGTAGTACCGAAGAGGCAACTCGAGACATTGAACAAATCATGTAAGCGTTTTTTTTTTCTTCTCCAGCCCAGCCAGGCTTGCCAATGGAAATCCTCTTATGCAAGCTGACTTTTCTTTTTTTCCCCACAGTGACCATTTTACCCAATTTGAACAACAACGAACGATACCAATTGTGATTTCCACCGATACCCCCATGGTGCACCGAGGCTTTTGCTCTGCCACCATCCCTGGCGCCTTGGCCGGCTCCCCGCCCTTCCCCATGCGTAAGTGACCTTTCTCCCTCTTGGACTGCCTCTCACTTTTATTCCATAGTCGGCGATACAACTCGATTAATAGCAAGACATTTTGATGCACTGGACGAGCAAAGTGGCAATGCCAAACGGTGTGTGTATCTGATTGACAGCAACGGCCGCATCAAATATAGTTTTACACCGCTTGAAAAGGATCAGCCGTATTGCATGTCGCTGTTGTTATCCATGGTAAAGCATCTTGTCCACGTGGAAAGCGTCTCTCAACCTTTTTATTTATTTTTATTTTTATTTATTGGGACTTAGGCACGATGATCAAACCTGGCTCGTCAACTCTACCTTTTTTTCGTGGAGTTCCTTTTTATTTTGTACACTTGTAGTAAATAAAAAGAAAAAAGAAAATACCATTTGATTCGACTAAAAATACAGCAACATGGACGAGGGGGGATCAAAAGAGACCATAAAAATGACGAGGGGGGGGAAAAATACAGGACGGGTGGGTACAAAAGGGAGAGACATTAAGATTTCCATGCAAAGGCATGGTTGGTTTGATAGATCAGGCCATCTTGACGGACCAAGAGGATGGGCAGTTTGGGGGTGGCGGCGGTCATCAAGGCGGTTGGCAAAGCACAGACCAAGGCTTCAGCAGACTTGAATTCCGTGGGCAAGGGCTGCTCACCCAAATACACGGTCAGGTTGGCATTGAAGGCTTCACCCCACAGGCACAGGGTGTTGTCGTTTTGGGAGATGGAGGACACAATAGGGAAGGGGGTGGTGTTGGGCAGGGCCATGCGTGGAGGCGCGCCGGGCTGGGTGGGCGCAGTGGCGTAGGTGAACTGCACAGCATCAGTGCCAACAATGGTCCAGACGGCGGCATCGGACACGTCTTGTTCAAAACAGGCACCGTGCGAGGTGTCGCCATGGTCGCTGATGGCCACACTGCTGCGTCGACGGTTGGCGGCAGGAGGCGCGGCGGCGGAGGCGGAGGCTTTTTGGGCTGGTTCGGGCAGGCGTTTGGGCGGCGTCTGGCACTTGTGGCGGCCGACAACATCGTTGAGACACGCCAGGAACATATTCTTGACGGCTGGCGCAGAACCAACGACCGACGCCATCGTCGACAGGGCCGAGGAAGTGGCGGGGGACGAAGGCGAGGGCTGGCCCATGCCACCAGCGCCCATAAAGCCAGGCTGGATTTCAAAGGCAACCTTGTGCAGTTGTGAGACGGGGTCGCCCAGGGCTTCGGCGGCTGCGCCGAGCGTATCGATGACCTTGATGCCACTCAGGGCCATGCTGCCCTTGTCCACCTTGCGAATGACCATCACAGGACTGACCAAGCCAGTGGTAAGGCATTGAAGGACAACAGGTTGATTGTAGTGGACGGCCAGCGGCTCCTTGCCGGTGTGGTGCAGGGCCATGGCCGGCGGAGGTGGGAACTGGTTGACTTTGGATTCCGAGGCCGATGCTGGATTGCCAGTCGAAGGCGTGGGCAGGGGCGACTGCGGGTGGTGCAGGGGATCGACAATCCAAATCACGAATGGATCCCAGACGTTGGTGCGAGCAACAAAGCAGCAGTTGGCCACAGACGCGGCTGCGGCTGCGGCTGCGCTCTGGTTCCCGTTGGACGTGGACGACACGCCAAGGTATTTTGTCGACACGGTTTGGGATCGGATCCGGTTGAACAAGGAGACGGTGGTGCCATGGTGGATGCAGAGATCGACGTTTTTCAGGCTCTGCCGTTTTTTGCTAGGTTTGCTGATGACCTTGATGAATTTGCTACCAAAGGTGCCGAGGGTCTGGCCGTTGTCCAGCTGGATATTGACCATCACTTGCACGCGTTTACGTTTTTCGTCGGCGTCGTTGATATGCAGTTGTTTCGATACACATTTGCCGACCATGGCGGATTTGCTGACCAAGGAGGTGGACAGGATGGACGGTGGTGGGTTGGTCCACTCAAGCGTGCCTGTTTGTTGAGTGAGTTCGCCCGAGATTTGCACTGTCAGTTTAGGATTCCAATTCGCCGGCCAATCGCCACTGAGAATGGTCGTTGGGGGTGGACAAAGGAATCTAAAAAAAATGTCATTTTAGCCATAGCGTTTTCCCTTTTTTCCATGCTGGCGGTTTTTTTTTTTTTTTTTCATTCCCGGATGCTGAGTCACAAGTTTTTTCTTTTTTACCTTTTTTCCGTGCCATAACTTTTTTGAGCAACTCGGCTGGTCAATAAAGTGATGGATCGCTCCCCGGCCTGATTGGCGAGATATTGTAGAACAAACGCTTGGATATCTTGAGGTGACATTGGCTCGGGAGGAGCCAAGGTGGGGGTGGCAGGGATGGCGGAGGTTGGGGTAGTGGTGGCAGGCGACGACAGTGGTTCTTCATGTTTGATAAATGTCATGGTGTCGATAGGAGGGGCGTTGCGCTTTTGGCGTTTTCTTGGCGATTCGGGCGAGGTATCCTTTTGGCGATGTGTGTTGGTTGGGATAGGCGAGGTGGTCATGGCTGGAGGCGTGTCGGCGGACATCAGCCAATTGGGAGGAATGATGTTTCCAGGTGAGGAGGAGGAGGGAGAGGCAGTAGTTGCGGTTGGGAATAAATTCATATCCAGAAGCATGTCGGTTGAACCAAAGGCAGCCGAGGGGAGGTCGTTGAGTGGCATTTTTGACAAGAAGCTTTCGGCTTGTTGGACGGACATGGCACGGCGATGAGGAGCAAAAGGGTGATGAACAGGCTGGGATGGTTGGAATGGAAGGGTGGCTGGTGGCTGGACAAAGGATGGTATGTTGTTGAGAGGCATGGAAAGCGATGTTGAAGCCGAGACCGGGTTGTGAAAAGACAGGTCGTCAAACGGATACGACGTGACTTGATCAAACCAAGTAGGGTCCATGGTATGCATGTCCAATTCACCAACAGCAACGGAATGGCGTCGAGATGACGGATTGGATCCTGGCAGGCTATGATCTTGATGACCAAACACATCTGGAGCCGGTTGTTGTAAAATAGATTTTAGAATAGCATCCAAGTCGAGTGCGCTTTTGTTACTGCTGCCATTGGCCGTGTTGTCACGTTCGTTGTTGGTTAATGTATCGTGATTATTGCTCTCCATACTAAAGGACATGTCATTCAGTGCTTTTTTGTACAAGTTTTTATCGTCCAGCGAAATCAAAGAGGAAAAAGAACAAAAAAAAAGTTGGGGTGAAGAATAAAAAGAAAATTTTTCCTCCACCTTTTTTTTTTTTTTTTTTGCGGGCTGTCCTACTGTATCAGTGATTTGATTGGCCAGTCTTCTCGCCTCTCTTTTTTCTTTGGTTCAATTTCAAATCAATTTTTTTTTCTATCCTTGCTACTTCATTTTTATTCGTAGCGTGCCTCTTGAAGGATCGGCAAGGCTGAGAGAAAAATCCTTGGGTGTAACTCGTCATTCTCTCACCCGAACAAGGTTTGTCATTGATAATTTTGGGTCATTTCCATTCTTGGCCTACCTACTACCCCAGATTTTTTTTTTTTGGTCATTGTGCGCAAACGCTAATGTGGGATGCCAAGTGTTCCTTTATTTTTTTTTTTTTTGATTTTTATTAGCCATGTTTCTGATAAATCGGATGGCGCTGGAAAGAAATAAAAAAACAAAAAAGGAGTGACTGGCGTTCGTTGGGAGCCTCACTTTTTCTGGAACGGCTTGCATGGCCGTTCGGCATTTGAAACGCACTTGCCGCTGATTGGCTCAAACAGCCATGGAATCGAGAAGAGTCATTGCTGTGCGCTCATCGAAACCCAATCTGCGTGGTCCATTTTTTGCCTCTCATGAAAAAGAAGCTCTTTTCCTTTTTCATGCTGGTGGAGCGTTTTTTTTTTTATTTTGGGACATTCAGTCTGTCTTGGTGATATTTTCAGCCATCTTTGAAGCACGTGGATCAATAAAAAAAAAACGCACCAAACTACTGGGGCGTCGTTTTATTTTTTTCTACACTGGCTCCCCTGAATGTTCGTCAAGGGGGCTTCTTGAAATGTTGCATAGCTCACTCTTTTTCCTTTTGTCTTCACTTTTGGATGGAGGCCCTGCGATGATAATCAAAAACAATAAGGGAAAAGGCCATGTTTATCGACAGGGTTTGATCAGTCGCTCGCGTTTAAATCACTTTTTATCCTGACGCAATCCTTTAAACATTAGGAAACATTTTCACGCAGGTTTTTTTTTTTATGTTGATTATTTTCCTATGTCACGGGAATGCATAACCTCCTCAAAAAATTAAAAATTTATCCTTTGGTCAGTGGTTTCAGCGCGCTTCCAGAAACCAGCTGAAAAAAAAACCCCAATGCATGGTCATGGCATTTTTGGTTGAACAGAAGACGCGTCTTTTTTTTTGCTGATCATTCATCGCGACCTTATTTTCACTTGCCGAGGTATGGTGCAGATAGATATTTCGCCCAACCATACTGAGCCACCCACATAAAACCTTGGCGCCTTCCTTTTTTTTTCTGGGCCAAACGAGCTGTTTAAATAAAATAAAAAAAACAAATGAAAACCAAGACACTCGCACATTTTTTTTTTTTTTTTTTTTTTGCAATCAGTTCAACGAACAGGGTGCTTCTTCATGCAGGTATTGCTATTTTCTGTCATAAGGTATGGTGAGGAAGAATGTTAGGTTTGGGTCACATTTTCCATATCAAAGATAAAGCAGAAGGGTTGATGTCGATTTCAACGGGCGGGGCTTGGGATTCAAAACGGCATCGTTCAGGCAGGAAGATGGAAGATGGAGAACAACAAAAATAGCTTATTTTTCTTTTTCCTGTTGTCAAACTGCCTTACTATCAAGAAGTTTTATTTTTTTTTTCTATGCAACTCGTTGAAATCGTAATTCCCTGGCCCTGAAAAAAAAAAAGAGTGTTTGCCCCGTCCTTTGGCTGTCAACCAACGCGGAGATTTTTTAATTTTTTTTTTTTTTGACAAGCAAAGCATTGATTCTTGGGATTGATAGTCCCCTATGAGAACGCGTTCAACATACCATTCATTGCTTGATATCTAAAGAATGTCTATTGAAAAAAAAGCGGATCGCTTGTTTTTCAACGCTCTTAAAAACCCACCTTTTTCCGGCCAATTTCTTTTTTTTTTTTTTGTGGCTCACTTTTTTTTATAACTTATTTTTACCTTTTTCTTCGCAACAAGAAATAACAATACTATGCGTTCATTCATTACCGCTTCCGTTGCCTTGATCTACATGTCCAATGTGGCCTTTGGTGCTGACTTGTCTCATGCTTCGTCTGCTTTGGCTCACGCCTCGGCCTCCGCTTCTGCTGTGATTGCTCAAGAATCCGGCGTTGGCCACGTTCACCAAAAGCGCAACATCCTCGACTTCTTCATGCAATTGGTGGATGAGAAGGAAGAAGAGGAAGAAGAAGAAGAAGAAGAAGAGGAAGAACGTCGCCTTGATGCTGACAACGAACACCCTGAACACCCCGTCCACCCTGAACATCCTGAACACCCTGAACACCCATCTGCTTCCGCCTCTGCCTATGCTCATGTCTCTGGTTCAGCCTCAGCTCCTTCCGCCTCTGCCACCGCTCTCTACAAGCTCCGCAAGCGCAGCTTCCGTGACTTCGTTGCCATGTTCGACAACGAATCTGCTGATGTCAATGACCAAGGTGACGATGACTCGCAGGGCGAGGAACCTGTTGCTGCCTCGGCCTCGGCCTCTGCTTCCCATGCTGCCAGTGCTACTGCTCACCCCTCTCTCTTTGCCAAGCGTCAAATTGTCGCCTCCGTTGCCGTCCCCTCGGTCTCCGCTTCCGCCAGCTTTGCTGCTCATGCCAGCGCCTCCATCAACCTTGTCCGCCGCCACGACGACACCACCTGGGGTGATGACACCACCTGGGGTGATGACACCTGGGGTGATGACACCTGGGGTGATGACACCTGGGGTGATGACACCTGGGGTATTGATAACTGGGGCTGGCCCGAAGAAACTCCCTTGACCTCTGAAGAAGTCCCCTTGGCTACCGCCTCGGCCTCGGCCTCTGCTTCAGCCCATGTCTCCGCCTCCGCCTCCGCCCACGCCTCCGCCTCCGCCACCAACTTATTCCGCAAGCGTGGAGTTGTCGGCTACAAGGCTGGTAAGCGTCAAGTCGCTGGTGGTGCTTCCGCTGCTGCCTCCATCGCTGCTTCCGCCTCTGTTGCTCCCTCGGTCGCCGCCTCTGCTTTGGTCGCCGCCTCAGGCGCTGCCTCTGCCATCGCTGCCCACCCCAGCGAAGCTGTCCAATCCATCCCTATCGTCCCCAGCATCCCCAGCGAAGGCACTGCTGTGCCCTCCGGCAACAGCATCATCGATGACATCAGCGCTGTGATCCAAGATGCCGAAGACATCAAGAACGGTCTGCCCAAGAACGACGACGACGAAGATGATGAAGACGACGAAGATGACATCTTGGATGACATCGACGACTTGCTTGATGACCTCTTTGGTGGTATTGAAGAAAAGGAAAAGCAAGGCCTTAACCCCGCCCAAGGTGCTGCTGCTCTCGGTGCTGCTGCTCAAGGTGCTGCTGCCGCTCAAGGTGCTGCCGCTCAAGGTGCTACTGCCGCTCAAGGTGCTGCTGCTCAAGGTGCTGCTGCCGCTCAAGGTGCTGCTGCTCAAGGTGCTGCTCTTGGTGCTGCTGCCCAAGGCGCTGCCCAAGGTGCTGCTGCTCAAGGTGCTGCTGCCGCAGGTGAATTGGGCACCGCCGTCAACAACGGTCTTACACAAGTTGAAGGTGGCTTGAACGATGCCGTCGATGATGGTCTCCAGGTCTTGGAAGGTGGCGCTAACGCTATTGCCTCTGGTATTGCCGAGGGTCTTGGTGACCTCGTCAGTCTTGGTGAAGGTGCCATTCCCAAGGAAAAGGTCGATCTCGGCCTCTCTGACATGGCCCACGACAACCTCGGTCGCACGATTGGCGATGCTGCCGACACCCTCAACTCTTTCGTCGATGGCTTGCACGACTTGACCCGCGGTATCATTGGCAAGGAAAAGGCTGATGTTAGCGGTTTCGTTGAAGGTCTGGACGGTGACTTCCTCGGTGAAGACGAAGGCTTCAATGTCCAAAAGGACAAGGCCGATGCCAGCTTCGAAGTCCCCACCGGTGGTGAATCCTTTGAATTCGATGAAGAAGACATGGACATGATCGACGGTTTCGACCAAATGATGATGAAGGACGACAAGTACCTCGGTGAAGCTTGGATCAACGATGACGTTGCCGAACACGCATGGCGCGGTTACAACTACAAGGGCAACTAAAAAATGGAACCTCTTGTTTGGATATTGACTACCCTCCCTTTCAATAATCTCGTCGAAAAGCTCCCTCCCTAATCATTCCCCCCTCTTTTTTTTTTGCTCTCATGTCTTTTATTACCCCTTTTTTTTCATGCTCATCATTGGAAGAAAAAAAAGCAAAAACCGAAAATAAAAAAACTATCATTTATTTGATTTGCCTCACTTTTTTTTTTTTTTTTTTTGCCTCACCATCACGACCATAGACACGTCTTTCACAGGCGCGCTTGGAGGTGTAAGATCTCCTCGCCCTGGTAAAATGAAATAATCCAGGGGCTTCTTTGGTTCCAGAGAAGTGAAGCTCCTCGCCAGCATTGGAACAAAGAGCTGCACATATCTTGGAAGGGGCTCCAACATCCATCCATGAGATCATGAATACTCAAGAGCAACATCGCTGTTTCATACCAACCTTGCTGTCATCCTCCGCTGCTTTTAAGCAAGAGGGAGGCTTTGCCAGGAATGACCTTTTTTTTTTTTCCGGTCAGCTCTTCAGGAGATCATGATGTAAAAAGTGAGCGCAAAATTGTAATACCAATAGGTGGAGCTCGATTTGGCGATTTTTTTTGGTGGCCAAAATCAGATCGACACCAGCTCAGCGCCACCATCACAGCTACTCGTGCATCAGCAGAAAGGAGGACGATTTGATCTGATTGGCACCAAAGTTGGCATAAAGTGAATGTATGATGTGATGCGTTGATGTGATAAATTGTAAGGATCATGGATAACACGGTGCAGAGCAAAGATTATCATGAAAGACGAGCCATCCCGGCAAAATGGCTGGGCAGCCGTGATTTGAGATGCCTCTAGATTGGCACCACGGTATACACAAGGCTCAATCTTCAACCAACTGCTCTACTTTATCCAGTACAAGTTTTGTGCCAAATTTGGGATACTTTGGTCGAGGTTGGATTTTCGATGAAAACGGCCAGGGCAGCAAGAGGGCCGATCCCCTTGACGATTGTAAAAAAGTAAAAGTGTCTATAGATCATTTTTGAACGATCGAATTCATGGAATATTTTGCATGGGACCACACTCTTGTGAAATGGATGGATGCTGAAAAAATCCGGTTGATCGGCGATCGTTTTACAGTACCGTACTGTACGTTTTGGCCTTGGCCCTTGGCCCTGGTCGCCCAGCCAAAAAAAAAAAAAAGAAAAGATCACCAGCCAAAAAAAAAAAAAAAGAAAAGATCACCAGCCAAGAAAATATTCAGAGCCCGTCGCCTACAAAAACACGCAGGCGATACGGCTGGAGGCATCCAGGAACGTTGTTCGATAGATTTCATTGCAAACAGGCTTGATTCGACGCATGATTTTTTTTTTTTTTTGCTTGGGCAGCAGGGGGAGACGAGGCATGTTTACCCGAGTCACCCAATGGCTTTTGTGCTCCCGCGAAGCTTGTTTTGGGCCAATTGAATGTCGTGGCCATCAAAGCCATCTTTCATCCGTTGGAGGGTTCTTTTTTTATTTTGAGGTGAACTCGTTATTGCTAATTTTGTGCCAGGGATTGACATCCATGAGCCAAGGTAATACATTTTAGCCAATGGGGGGGTAGCCTAAGATGCGTTAGAAAGGGATAGCATAGCCACAATTGAGTAGGCCGGTTGTGATTGGTCACATCCGCGGGGTCTTGGTTTTTGCGTTTTTTTTTTTCCACACACCTCTTTTTATTTCCCCTTTGGCCATCACCATTTTTTATCCTTTTTCTTTCTTTCATTTTTATTATTTCAAACAATGACGGCGACGTATTCGGTTCAAGAGGCATCCAAGGAGGTGCTTCAAAAAGGTATCTTTGAAAATGACAAGATCAAGGTGCCCAAGGCAGTAGAGGCATTGGCGTCCAAGGTGGTGTTCACAGGCACTGCTGCTCCTGCCATTCCTATCAACTGGCGCTTTGCAGAGTCCATTAGCGCTTTGAAAGCCTACGAAGGGTTGACGCTGGCGGCACTCATCCAGGAAAAGTACGACACGGAAGCGCCCACGGTGACGATCGATACAGACCTTGCGCAAGCGTCGTTGATGTCTGTGCTGCTGTACCAGTTCCATGTCAAGGACGACCAAGGCAGCGTGATGAGCGTGGGCCCCAGCCATCCCGACTTTCACCAGGTGCTGTTTGAGCATTTCAAGGACAAGGACTACTTCAAGGCCAACGGCAGCTTGTGGGATACGATGGCGACCAACATCTACCGCACCAAGGACGGCCGCTACTACCACATACATGGGTCGATGAACAGCAAGCCTACCAAAGAGATGCTGGGGATGCCTAACAGCCAGCCAAAGGCCGACATGACGGCAGACGAGGCATGGCCGCTGTACCAAGAAGCTGTGGCCAAGTTTGACGCCAAGGAGCTGGATGCCTTGGCGAACGACACGTATCAGCAAGCGGGCACGATCTGCAACACGGCCGAAGAATTCAAGGCAACGGAGCAGTACCGGGCCAATGCGCATGTCAACTTGTTTGAAACACACCACATCCAAGACGGTACGCCGGCCCGATGGTGGGCGCGAGCGGATCAGGGCTCGGTTGCGCGTCCGTTGGCTGGGCTCAAGGTGCTGGACCTGACGCGTATCATTGCGGCGCCGGCGGTGACACGGACACTGGCGGAATATGGTGCCAGTGTGTTGCGGGTGACGGCTCCACATCTTCCGGACATGACGGTGTTGCATCCTGACCTGCAGAGCGGCAAGTGGAACTGCGAGCTGGACTTGCGCAAGGACCAAGATGTGCAGCGGCTGCATGCGTTGGTGGAAGAAGCCGATGTGGTGGTGACTGGCTACCGACCCTACCACTTGGACAAGTACGGCCTGGGCAAGGACGACTTGCTGGCGGTGGCCCAGCGCCGCGGCCGAGGCATGGTGATCTGCCGAGAAAACTGCTATGGATGGAATGGCCCCTGGCAAGGTCGTATTGGCTGGCAGCAGATCTCGGATGCGGTGTGTGGTGTGTCGCGGTCGTTTGCCGAGGCGGTGGGTGCCAAGGGTGAGGCCATCACGCCAGTGTTCCCCAACAGCGACTTCTGCACAGGCACTGCGGGGGCGGTGGGTGTGATGCAGGCGCTGATGGACCAAGCTAAGCAAGGAGGTTCGTATGTGGTGGACTTGGCGCTGAACTACTACTCGGTGTGGCTGACGGACCACGTGGGTACGTATGAAGACGCGGTGTGGCAAGACCTCTGGCTAGCCAAGGGCCAGCCCAAGCTCCACCATCACCAGCACATGATGATTTTGCTGCCGATTTACCTTGGCCTACTGATGCAGCACTCCCGCCACCTGTTCAAGCCTGAGTATTTTGTGACCGAGCCGTTGTTGGACGGCAAGACGGCCTTGACGTTGCTTCGTCCCGTGGTGGCCTTTTCAGGTGCAACCCAGCCTGGCTTCCACATCAAGCCCCGCGGCAATGGCACAGATGAGCCTTATTGGCCCATGGATCTTTCCACGCAAGTCATCACCAAGGCCGACGCTTAAATTATTTCTGGATTTTTTTTTATTTTTGAAACCATTAAAAATAAATTTTGAAAAAAAGGATGACAGCATAAAAATAGGGAGAGTCTTCTTTTGGCAGCCTCAAGGGTTGATTTCTGCCTGGCCAGCCGGGAAATATAAAATTGGGGGGTGAGGAGAAGTCGTCAACTGAAACCCGGCGGAGTCCTATTTTTAAATTTGGCCTGTCGTTTGATGTTTCAGGGGGATAGAATGTCTTTCTCAAGTCTTAAAAAAGAGCCAGTCAAATTTATTAATAGAGGGGGAGAGAGGGAGAGAAAGGGTATCATTGGGTAGCCATGAGTTGACAAGACAGAAGAGTCTGTTCCATGGTGACGGGCTGATGCCAGTTCATGCGCAAGTCCAAAGGAGAAGCCGCATGTTGTTTTGCTAGGGAGGACCAGAGGTGGGCAACTTGCTGAGGCGGCAAGCCGGTGGTGATACGGAAACAGTCGATGTTGGTGTCATAGGCCAAGGTACGGAGACGAGGAAGTAATTGTAGCAGGTGGTTGATGCCGGCGTTGGAGAGAGGCTCGGTGACAAACTTTGCTATCCGGAGGTGACGTAGCGAGGTGGCGACAGTGGCCATGGGGAAGGCCAAGGCAGCTGATTGTAGATCCTGATCCGAGAGACAGTGCAAGTCCACTAATTCCAGGGACTGGAGCCGAGGAGAGGCTGCGAGCCATTGATAGAAGACATGGGAAGACAAGGGTGAGGTGGCGACGGGCATGGAGGAGGAGCCTTTGGAGGAGAAGGGCAGGGTGTTGGTGCAAGCCAGTTGCATGGATTGGAGCAGCGGCCACAGCCGAGGCATGAGCGAGACGGAGTGATCGTTGATGGCGTCGGGATGGTGGCCGAGGAAACAGGTCATGTTGGGGGTGGCAGTCATAAAGGCTTGCAAGGCGTCGGCAGTGGGCAGGAGATCGCCAAAGTTGCTGTGGTAGATCCAAGTCTTCAGGTTGGCACCATGGTTGATGAGGCTGGGGATGAGGGCGGTCATGGCCCAGTCGATATTGCAGTGTTCGATGGCGATGCTGGTCAGACGTGAGGACATGTTGACCAGCTGTAAGAGATGCTGGTTGAGTTGGTGATACAGATCGATGTTGAGGGCTTGATATTGGGCTTCGCGTTGTGGGGCGGCCAGGGCCCGGATTTGGGTGTGGAGAACAGATGGTGATTGGTTTTGATAGTCATCGCTGTACCGGACAGGGACACATCGTTGCAGAAGCGAGGAGTAGCAATGACGCATGGACAGCGAGCGGATGTTGGGCTGCAAGCGCTGGATCCATTGCAGGACGTGGACCAGGTCGGCCAATTCCAAATTTTCAAGGTGAATATGTTGATATAAATACGGGTCATGACAAGCTTGATACCATAATCTCGACACCCTACCAAAATAAAGGGTGAGTGACGGTTGTGGTGAGAATAAAAAAAAAACCAGCTTACATGGCGGCCTGCCAGCGAGTTGGGAATGGTATATAACTGATCACTTGCTGCAAGACATCCAATGAGAGTCGGTCCATTGTTGAATAAAAAAGGAATGAAGGAAAGGAATGAGAATGAACGGAGGGAGCAGCAACACAAAGGAAAAAGAAAAAGGGAAAGAAAAAGCTTTTTTTTTTTTTCAGGAGAAACTTTTCGCGCTTTTAAAGGTCGATCCCCGCTTGTTTGTTGCATGTCCAATGACAAACAAAAGGTCTCGGCCAGTTCACCTCCGGTATGGGGGTGCTAAAAAAGGTACGATAGTATACTTCACTGCCAATCAAAGACAGTCCATGTTCCAGACAGTTTTTTTCTATTTTTTTTTTTATCATTTCTTGCGGTTGTATGGTGATCGTCACTTTTATCATGTGACTCTTAACAATGGTGCAAATGGGCAAGCAATGAGGGGCAAACAATGAGGGACAAGCAATGAGGGACAACAAACATATTCTGTTGTGAAAAAGGATGAAACAGCTTGGGTCACAACCCCCTTTTTTTCAAAGGAAAAACAAAACTTATGTAAAGGTTTCGCCAGGTCCACCAATTAAAAGATGGCTGCAATGATTGCCCTGAAACATAGCGACGCACTGCCAGCTCCCAGCGGAGCACATTTCCTAGTTGATCGAGTAGAGTCACGACAAAAATAACAACAATAAACAAAAAAAGAGTGACGTGTCCAATCGTGAGTCGAGATGGCTGTTTTCCTTGCATTCCATGGTTTTTTTTTTTTGGGTATCCGGAATGCCGGGTCGGAGGATCAGCCCGTGACTACCAGTTTTCGGGTCCATCCAAGCCCAACAAAAAAGCGGTGGCTGAATGGTGGGCAGGCAGAGAACAGACGCTCCTGACACTTTTTTTTTGGGGGAGACCTAGTTCAGCAGGGGCTTTGTGCAAGGGATTCTGGACTTTTTTTTTTTTTTCTTGGGCTAAAGAAAAAGAGCCAAGACGCCAATCCAAATAAAGACATTCCTCATGGAGGAATAATAAAAATCAGGTGAGAAGGAAGATCGATGAGGTGACAGTAAAACTTAAATTTTTTTTAATGTAGGACATTCAAGGAAATGATTATGCTGACGTAGACTCTTTGATTGCGACGCGACAGTGGCAAGAACACGTCAAAAGAAGGGGAAATGCATTTTTACTATTTTTGTTGCCAAAAAGGAGACTTTGTGGGGACCCCACTTGCTTTAAAGTCAAATGAAACGAAATGACATTTTATATCGTTTTGGCATTTGTTTTCATTTTGTTTTGATTCTTATTTTTAGCTGAAAAAAAAAAGGCAATCAAGAGAGGGTCCTCGCTTGGATTCCAATGGGTTGATTGAAGGCCATTGGAATAAAATGGAGAAATGTTGACTGTGGCACAAAAAAAATACTAAAAAAAAAAAGAAGAAATTTGGGGGGGGTTGAAAAAAGAGGAGCAAATGCATCCCTTGAAGAAAAATAACGTCGATGGTGATGAATCATGACGAATAAGGATGAATGAGATCGAGATGAAAAAGTCGTTATATATGTGTATTTATCCCGTAGTGTTTATCCCGTGTAGTTTATGATAAGGAGGAAGAAGTCAGTCGGTCCGGAATGGAGATGAATGAAGTGGGAGGATTTCCAATTCCGGGAACAAAACGCGGGCTCTCAAGTACGGGTTATTTTGAAGGTCTGTGACACCCGCGCCTTTGCAAAGACATAAAGCTAGAGGGGGGGGGGGACCAAGCACCAACCTTGAAAAAAAAGTTGGTCAAAATAGAACTCCCCCTTGTTTTTCGGGATGCATAGTTTTCCACCCTATTTTTAAAGTTTTGTATCTTGTTTTTTTTTACTGTAATGGTACCACCATCCCTGTTATAAAACTCCCCTTTTCACTTCCCCTCTTTTTTTCCTCTTTCTTTCTGCTTGTCCCCCTTTTTCGTACCTTTTTCTCGTCTTGTTTATTGTTACGGTGGTGAACGTCCCTTGAATCTTTGTCATCATCTCGCTTTTTTTTTTTATTCACCTCCTATCAGCCCGTAGTCAACTTTTTTTTTTAAAAAGGATCAGCTCCGCCCCCCCTTTCCTTTCCTTTTTTCCCCATTTTTTTATACGAGTCTTTTTATTTTTAAAAACATCTCCCATTGACTTTATACATCATTATATGGTATCAGCACCAACGATTATATCAACATTGTCATCACATCCGGTGGCCGATGAACTGACGGATGAACTGGATCAGTTACTGGACGGGTTTTGCTCGGAAGTCCAGCAGCAGTTTTGCCTGGATCAACATATCGCCACACAACAACAACTGACCAGGATCAAACAAGTGATTCACCAAGTACGTGATATGGTGAATATCAGCGGCGGCTGGGTCGCCACCACCGATACAATCACTCTTCGACACCTACGTCAGAGTCTGATCCGCGTGTCGTTGGAAATGCTCGACTCTTACCAAGCTATCGGTCATCAACGCCAGATCCGGTTCCTACCTGTGGGCCAAGCCCATATTTACATGCACCACGACTGGCAACACCTGAGCCAACGGTTTGACACCAAAGCCTTGGAGCAAGCCAAGTGGTCTCAGCTGCTCGACAACCTCAAACAACTCCAACGGGCCTGGCACCAACGCCCTCATCAACAGGTGCTGAAGATCATCCATTCGTTCCTCACCACCTTTGATCCGCCTCCCGGTTGCCATGTTGTTGTCGTCGACCGCCACAATTATGCCCAGCTGGGTCTCAAACACAAAGCCATCGGCTCCCGCCAACTTGTGTTTGAATGCCAGGTGCTCACCCGCCAGCAGCAAATGGCCATTGTATCGGACATCTGCCAACGCTTCGCCACCATCTTTCGTGAAAATGCTTCGCACAACCTCGGCCAGATCGACACCCAGCTGCGCCGTGGGCAACCGCTGGGCCTCCAACAACGATGCCAACAGCTTTATCAACAGCTCTTCATCACCACCTATACATCCTCCTCCGACTCCAGTCCTCAGCCTTCGCCTCGGCCCAGTCACCCCCACCTGACCGACCATCCCACTGCACCGGCCCATGTGTCCTCTGGGTCAGAGATTCGACGTCAGTCCCCCATGCGATCGTCCCCCCTCGAGCAAGTCCAGATGGAGCGTCTGGAGCAATGGCACCAGGAGCAACAAGAACACCACCAATCCTCCAATCCTGCCGGCCGCCATCCCATCCCACCACCCATCCAAACCCACCCCCATCCTCACCGCCTTTCTGGCCTGCCTCCACCCGAACCCTCGTCACCCATGCTCCCCATCCCTGCTCTTTTCCAACAAGAACCCTCGACACGACTGACTCAGCGGCCACTGTCACTACGACCCACCCCCTTTGTCGACACCAGCTCCATGACCGTCCTCCAACTGCCCTTACCAACCTTCATTCCCTCCCCATGGCAGTGGCCCGATCTACTCAAGAGCCGAACCCCCTACCGCCCCTTCCTGTTTGGCCTGATCCGCCGTCCCAAACTACCCGCCTCCATGGGCTTCCTGGCCCGCCTACGCTTTTTGTTCTTCCCCGACACCATGCCTTTACAACTGTCTACCTCGATGCAGGATCATCCCGAACAAGACACGCCAGCCCTCGACACCGCCAGCCCCACCAGCCCCGAAGACAGCCATACCGAGCTGCTCTTTGATGCCCACCAAGCCTTTGCCAGCGTGTCCATGACCCAGCTTGCCCATCACTTTGTCCGCACCAGCCAACGGTTCTACCAAGACGTCCTGCTTCACTGCAACCTCAAGTACCAACAGGATAGCGCTGTCCTGAAAGAAATCGGTGCCGATCTTGTTCAGATGTATGCAGCTTTGCAGCTCGATATATCACGACTTGACATGCAGCGCATCATCGATATTCTCAGTGACTTGGCTGCTTTGGATCAGCCAACACCCTCTGCTCCGCCTCCTGCACCCGCCACCGATGGTCCAGACGAATCCGAACATCACTCCCAATAGCTTTGCTTATCCCCTTTGCCCCTTTTCCATTGTCCTTTTTTTTTTTTCCCTTTTCTTTGCATACCCTCCTATTTTTTGTTGTTGTTGGTTTTTTTTTTTTTTGTGTCATCATCTCTTATTCCCACTCTTTTTTCTTCTCCCCCCCAATTGTATTTTGTGTAATTTTTTTTTTGTTTTCTTCTTCGGCTGGCCTCCTCCACCTTTATGACCGCATTGACCAAAAAATGCATTTGATTCTCTTACTTTACGCTTCTTCCTACTTATTTAAAATAAACCATATCGTTCCTTTTTTGCATGTTTGAAATCATCATCAGATCGCTGCAAATGCAAGCAAGGTGTCTCGAGAATGTTGTACCCAAAACTCAAACCATAAAAAAAATGGCGGATCACAATCTTATTGACGCCCAAAGACTCTTTTTTTTTTTTTTTGGACCTTGTATTACATTTCCCAGTTTTTTTTTTTTTCTTCTTTTTTTTTTTTTTTTTTTCTATTTTTCTCATTCCTTTGAAAGAAACAGCTTCCAGGATGGTGTAACGAGAAAGACATGTTTTTTTTTCTAAAAAGAAAGTGAGATCATGGAGGGATCCAGCACCATGGGCTTTTTTTAATTTTTTTAATTTTTTTTTTCAACTCAATGACTCTGGCGATTGGGTGGTCTGTTTTTCATCAATGGGGTCCAAAAAACTTTGTTTCCAATCCAGCGTGGTCATGGTGGCAACAGACATGCGCTGACGCCATTTACGGTCGGGGTCCTCTTTGGTCGGGTTGTTGGTTTGCAACAAGAAACGCTGGGTTGGCGACAACAGATGGTGGATGGGGGATGACAAGGACGAGCGCGACGAGGGTAGGTGCATTTCGTTCTGCCAGGCAGCCATGCGAGTCTGGCGGTGGCCCGCGCTGATAGGTGTATCGTCAGGATAAGCCGAGGAATGTCGAACCAAGACCACAGCCGCCAGTTCCTTGCAGAACTCTTGCAACACAATGTACGCATGTACAAAGTTGGACAGCTTCGCAAACGGGTTCGTCATGGTCACGGGGGTGGCGTTGGCCTTCTGCTGGAAAAACAGGGCGGACGGGGACGAGGTGTCTGAGCCGGTCTGCTGCAGTGTCGCTGGTGACACATCCAGCTGGTTGAGTTTGGGTCGCGTGGCGGTGGTGGCGGATTTGGAGGACGAGGGTGACGGCGGACTGGGAAGAGGTGCATGATGCTTGTTGAACAGCTGGGTCAGGCTAGCCTGCTTGGATAAACGAGGCGGGTCGGCCGGCGTTGCAGGCGTTGGGTGGCTGTCAGCCGAGGTCGATTCACGAGGCGAGGAATGCGATGGCGTCAAGTGCAAAGCCGACGCAGTGGATCGCAGGATCTGGTGCAGGTGCTGCTGTTGCTGCTGCATGTGGAAGTCTCGCAAAAACGACGACGTCTGGCCTTGGTGACTGGGTGTGGTGGAGAACAAAGGAATGCCGCGTTTCTTGGCCATGGCTATCCGGTTTTCAAAATTGGGCACCAGCTGCGCCCGCTTCAGCGCCTCAAAGGTCACCTGCTCCAGAATCGCATACAGACTCTGGCGTGCGCGCGTCGTTGTCGTCGGCAGCGTCCACACTCCCCCATACATCGATCCGTCTTCGCCCATCCGGATCGCACGCCAGTCGCAGATCACCCCGTCCACTCGACGGTCCATCACCCCGGCAAGCTTCTGCAGGATGCTAGTCACCAGCAGGTTCTGTTCAAATGACGCTTCCAGCAGCTGTCCAAACAAGCCAAAAATTTGCTGTAGAAACAGGCCTTCGTAGCTTTCGCACCGCTTGATCAGGTCTTCTTGCTCCTCTTGCTGGCCAAACAGGTTGGAGGAGGACATCGACAACGGCAGGCCACTAGAGCCTTCTTGGTTCAGCATCAGGCGGGCGGCTTCACGACCCACCACCATGCTCTTGGGTCGGCGGGGCCGGCCTTGGCGGTCTTCCTTTTCGCGGTCCAGATCGGTCTTGCTCTTGACGGGCGGGTAGGGCAGTTGCCAAAAGCTGCGGGCCAGGATCCCATACTGGAACCGTTCGCGTGCCTCGTGAAAGTAGTCGTCATAGCTGTTGGCGGGGATGGCATGTTGTAAAGTGCTCTGGCTGGACCCATGGCTGCTGCCGCTTCGCCCAAGCGACCCTTCGCGACTCATCCTCACCGACAGCGGTGTGCGCTGATTCATGCCTTCTAATTCGTCTTCCAGCGGTAACAATGATAATATCCTAGCGTGCGTAGGAAAAAAGAGTAAGACAAGAGAACAATTTGGATGTGTTTTTTTTTTTTTTTTTTTTTACCTTTCCACGAGCCAGCGCACTTTATCGGCCTTCTTGTCATCGTTGGGGTCCTCGGGAATGGATGACGAGCTCAGCGACGAGGCAGCGTATTGGCCGTCGGGATTGATATCAATAAAGTTGCGCAGCACAAGATTGTAGATGACAAACTGGTTGTACGTTTCAAGAATGGTGTCAAACAGCCGCAACGTGGCCAGCGACAGGTCCATGTCCTCGGAGGACAGGCGATGGATCAGCAAGAACCGCAAGGTCAGGTCATCATCGTCCAAGACAGATTTGGCTGTGGCGGTGGTGGCAACCGATAACGGGCGGCCAGGCTCGGTTGTGCTAGCGGTGCTGGATCGCCGATGGGTAAAGTCCGACTCGTGCGGTAGGGAGGGCTGGTCAGCTGGATCGGCCTGGTCGGTTGGCTTGTCGGCGACAGCAAGGTCCGCGGCGACGTCGTCGTCTTCGCGGGACAGAGTGGTAGTAGTGGTGGTGGTGGAGGTGGAGGTGGAGGCGGATGGGGACGGCCGTCGCTCCGGCTCGAGATCCTTCCCAACACCGCCTTCTTCGCCGGTGAGTACAACAAGAAAGGCATGGAGCAGCGTCTGGTCGGTCAAGCTGCGGATCATCTCGGTGGCATAGGCTGTTGCAGCCACGGCGGCATCGTTGGACGGCGAACTCAGGGCAGTGCAGACCACAGGGTGCCAGAAGCTGGTGGTCAGCTGGGCCATCAGAGCTGTCATCAGCCGTTTGTCTGCCACACGGGCAACATCGTTGAGGTATTCCCAGAAGCTGTAAAAATGATCAACGACAATGTCGTCGCCTCGAGAGAGTTCGAGTGTGCGGATGAAGTTGCTGTCAAAGGGGCTGCGTTTTCTTCGTTTGCGGCGCACGCTGTGATGGGCATTGACGGTGATGATCAGGCTATTGTTGGTGATCATGGCTGGGATGGAGAACTGGATACGGCGTCGAGGCGGTCGTACTGGAACGACTCGGTTATTGCTGGAGATCGAGAAGGCGCCCACGTTTTTTGGAAGCATGGCAAACATGGCCGCTAAGCGTTCAGCCTGTGAAAAAAAAAAAACCAGTATGAGGGCCTTGCCACGCTACTCTGCTTTTTTTTTTTTTACCATGACTTCACAGAGACCCGAGTATTCCACGACATAGCACACATATTCTGGGTCGCCTTCCAACAGCCGAAGGGCAAACAAGATGGCTTCTCTTGCAATTTCACCGGTTTCTCCAGGAATATTCATAAAGTCGATCAAATAACTAAACATGTCGAATCGAGGCTGCGAAACGGGTGAGCGAGAGACCAGCTTGCCTCTTTTTTTTTTTTTTTTTTCTTCTTACCATAATAAAGACATTCCATTGGATTTTTTCATCGGCACTGTCTTGACGTTTCAGGTAGGTTTTGCCGTCCTGGCTGCAACGCCAGACACTTTCGCCTAGACCACGGCACCAACCTCGTTCAAAAAAGAGGTCCATCAGCGCAGCATTGGTTCCTTTGAAATGGGAGAAAACGCCATGCATGAGCTTGACCAGCTCCAAGGACAGTTCGGCAACAACAGCGTAGCGTTCTTCTGACGACGCATCAGGATCAACGTCGATTTGATCATTGTGGGAAGCAATCAGGCGGTGGCAGTGGGTGATCAGTTTGTGCAGAGGCACATGGACGGCTCGTTCCGGTAACAATTGGGCGTGGACGTTTGTGACAAGACTATAGAAAAATCGAAGGCATTGGATACGCATGCCAAAAGGGGTCTATTAAAAAAAAGAGTCAAGTAACGTGTTTTTTGAAGAGCCAATGCGGATGAGTTCATTTACATCGACTTTGGCAAATTCAACCAGCTCTTCCAAAACACGTCGCTGCAATAGGTATTCTAAACAAGGGCCGGTTTCCAGCGTTTCGTTTGTGCGTTGGTGTTCTAATTCTTCAGCTTGGATGACTTTGATGATGTCCTGTAGTGCATTGGGGATGGGAGTCAGATCCACAGCATCTTTAAGAGCATCTATATATATAAAAGCTTAGCCATCCAACAAGAGACACGTTTGACCGTGGTGAAATGACGATGGCGGGGGTCATCCGTTTTCCTGGTTTTTTTTTTTCCTTGTGATTTGGGCTCGGCTTACCTTCGGCAGTTTCATAATACCGTTGGATGCTTGACCAGTATTGAATCAAGAGCTCTTGCTTTGTTTTCGAGTTATTTCTTGATAAGAGTTTGGATATAAACATCGATGGGCAAATGCATAAGAAAAAGTAGGGGAAAAAAGGAAAAAAGAGAAAAAAGGAGCTGCCCCTTTTTCATAATGGCTGTGAAACGAGCGGTGGGCTTTTTTTTTGTGTTGATCGATTGAAACTCCCTCTTTTTGGGTGATTTGATGAGTTGCTTTGGCAAGGTGCCCGTGCACTTGTAGATTAGGCTGTGGGCTACAGTGACTACCTGTGGATAAAGAAGCGTCCAAGGGCTCATTTCCAAGCCTGGAGAGAGGCTCCAACGCCTTTGGGCAAATGAGCTCAGCCAATGAAGTGGAGTATGCTGAACCTCTCAAAATTAGGAAACCCTCACTTTTTTTTTACTCCTTTTTTCCCATTTGATTATTTCTTCTTCTTCTTCTTCTTGTTTCTTCTTCTTTTATTTCTTTTTCGTTGCAAATAACCATCCTTTTTCTTCTATAAGAAATATGCCTTTAGTCCTTCATAAAGGCTCCTGTAAAAAGGTAAAAGAAAAAAAAAAAAAGAAAAAACTCCACTTTCATTGTCCTCCTCTCCAATGCTTATCCAAACCTTGTTTGTATCTAGCAAGCCGCCCATCCCTCCGTAAGCCAACAAAAAAGGGAGCCCATCCTTGACTCTGATCATCCTTTTTCACTTTTAGGAAACCAATCATGACCAAGACAAGGTAATTTTTTAATATTTTTATTCTATTATTTATTTGCCTACCCTCCGCCTCCTCTTTTTCACCTGGGTCTCCTTAAGCAGGATGATGGTGCAGGATCCGGTGCCGTTGGCATGACAACACCAGCCCCCACACCCGTCATTCTGATTTCCAGAAACAGCAACGACTCCAGCTCTGGTACGATGCTAAATTCAACGAACACCTTCGATACCACCTTGTCATATCCTGAGCTTCCCGCCGATACCCTCAGCTGCCATCAAGGGTCCCTGCTCTTACAAAAAGCCAAATCTTGTCTCCCCCATATTGATGCCATCACCACGTGTTTACCTCATCCGCTTCACCTGGTCGTACCAAGATCCTCCAAATCCGATCCTCCTCCTCGGAAAGACGATGACAATCAAGACGATGACGACCATGTTCATTCACCAAAGGTACTTTCCCCCGTTCTCCTTGTCTCCTTCATGCCCAGGCTGTTGGAAAAAAAAACAATTTCGAATAGGTTCCAACCTCGGCCACTCTTTTTTTCTTTCTCCTTAGGGATTGGATGGAAATGATGGCTGGTCTTCTTTAGAAAATCGACTCCTGGATATCATTACCGCCACTATCGATCAAGAATTGAAAAAATACCTTCATGACGAATCTGTTAAATGTATACGTGACCAAGATACTCAGTCCGTTAGCCCCAGCTGCAATTTTGACACCCACTCCCACCAAGAAGACCTTGACCCTCACCTCTCCTACCCTCCCTCTAGCTGCGGTTGTCATCCGCAAGTCTCGTTACTACAAAAAAAACTGGAAGGCTATCAAACTTCGTTTGCCGCTTTGGAACAACGCCTGGAATGCATGGAGCACCAGCAGCAGCAATTTTTACAACACCAAGCACGAGCTCATGACCAAAAATACAACGAACTGCACTCCCGCTATATTTACTTGGTATCACAGCATGGGCAACAAATAGAGAAGTACAATCAACTTCAATCCTCGCATCATCACCAGACCTCCCAGCTCCGGCTGTTACAACAACGACATCCTACCCATCCCACACCTACAAAAAAAAAGACCGCTCTGTCCCCTCCCCTTTCCACCTCAGCCCAACCCTTCCTTCCTTCACCCACTTCATCACCTGTGACCTCTGATTGGACAAGACAGCCTATCACACTTCCATCACCACCTGCCACCGTCGGCAATCCATCGCCTGTACCCTGTGCCCCTTGCACCACCCCATCTCAGCCATCGAAAAAATCGCCCATCAAGGTCAACCACCAGCAAGGCTATGTGGAATTCCTCACTCGATACCAAGATAGACCCATCCGTTGTCAAATCAAAATTCCCATCTCCCCTGATACACCAGCTCATCGTCCAAAACCAAAACGAAGCATCCTCAATCCCAGTGCTCCCATTTGGACGGGCTCTCCTACACCGTGAGCATCTTTTATTTTTCTTCCAACCTTTTCCTTTTTTTTAATACTTGAAATAAAATCTTGCATGAAAGCTTCACACGATGTTTATTCTTACAAATCCATTGAAAGAGTAAAAAACTCGAGGTGAATAAAAAACGTCGTCATGGTTGGTTGCCTTTTTCTCTAGCTGCTTTTAATTTCTAGTAAATGACAACACAGGAAAAAGCTTGGTGATGCCAATTGACCATTTCAGGAATTGATCGACGCTCTTTGGAAAAAAAGCCAAGCTGTCATTTTGACAACACACTGGCCACGGTACTAAATGATCACGTCAACGCTTATCTTGGTCTCACGTGAATCTACAGTCCTCTTTTTTAGCGCTCTGAGATTAGCCACGTGCCTTGCTAGGTAAAAGTGGGACATGAAATAACCTAAAATTAAAAAAAAATGGAATGACATGTTATTCTCTTCTTCAGGTTGCCATAGCAACCAAACATGGCTACCATTCATATAAAAAGTCTTTTCATATTTTTGACCTAAAACAGCTGAGTTCTTTACTAGTTAAAATACCCATTTTCCATGGTTTTTTTTTCAGCATACTCCAATTGGCCCTCTTCCTTCCAATTGGTGTCCGATCACTGCCTTGATGTTTAAATTTTCTTGTGTCACCCTCTCAACAAACTCATTTAATTCATCAACCAGCTTTTTTTCCACTCCCTTTTTCCTTTCCCTCCTTCGGATCAATTACCGCGGCATCCCTCCTCCTTTCTCACCTTTGTTTTTTTTTTTTCTCTCACGCACCCCGACAGCACTTTTTTTTTTTTTTTTTTTGCCTACTCTACCTCGATCCTTCTTTAAACATGGGGATCAGTCAAAGCACACAAAAAAAACGTAACAAGGAAATTAATCAGCAACTCAAACAGGATGAAAAACGGCTGGGGCGGGAAGTGAAAATTCTTTTATTGGGTGCTGGCGATTCTGGCAAATCGACCATCTTGAAACAAATGCGGTTGATTCATACCCAAGGCTTCAATGACCAGGAACGAGAATCTTTCCGAGTTGTGATCTTTGAAAACATCGTCATTGCCATGCAGGCTCTTTTGGATGCCATGGACATGACCAACCTGTCACTGTACAACGCTGACAATGCCCAATTTCTGGAGCTGTTCGACCTGCCAGCCCCTCACCTTCGAAGCAAACAACCTTTCCCCCTCTCCTACCTCGAACCTTTAGCTGCTCTGTGGCAAGATCTCAGCATCCAAAAAACCTTTGCTCTTGGCAATACCTTTGCCCTCAATGATAATGTTGAATAGTAAGCGGTTTTTTTTTTTTAGCGTGGACCCTTGGTTCCCCGCTTTTTTTTAACTTGACCAATCACTCACCTTGCTTTTTTTGATCGTGACACAAACTAGTTATTTTCATCATTTGGACAGACTCTTTTCTTCAACCTATATACCCAATGACCAAGACATATTACAATGTCGCATCAAGACAACTGGTAAGTCCAAGCGTTCCGACTGCTCGGATAGCTTATTTAAGGAAAATCATGGCTAAAACGGGAGAGCTGGGAGCCATTTTTTTTTTATTATTTTTGCCCAAACGATCGGGGCCACTTTAGAGTTTTTTTTTCTGATTACGTTTTCGATATTACTTTGTTCTAGGCATTGTCGAGACAACCTTTCGTAACAAAACCGTCATTTATCGCATGTTTGATGTCGGTGGCCAACGCAGTGAACGGAAAAAATGGTAAGTACCCCTTTGGTGGAGAAAATTCTTGGCAAACGACCCTCAATTTATTTTTTTTAAAAGGATTCATTGCTTTGAAAACGTGGCGTCGGTGCTCTTTGTCGTAGCCATTAGTGGCTATGATTGCTGTTTGGCCGAAGATAAAGACTCTGTAAGTGCAACAGCCAATGTTGCAAAATTTAGTCCTGACTCACCCCGCTTTATTATCTTCCTTTGTTTTTCAAACAGAATCAGGTAGCTCCTTGGCTTTCATCCTCAAAAGGCATACAGCCCAAAAGACTAACTCTTTTTTATTCCCCGCCGGTGTTACCTTTTTTTAGATGTACGAGGCATTGATGTTATTTGACTCCATATGCAATTCCAAATGGTTTGTCAACACCTCGATGATTCTGTTTTTGAACAAGATGGATATCTTTAAACAAAAGCTCACCCGCTCACCCATCAACAACTACTTCCCGGATTACACCGGCCCTCCTAACGACTACATGGCCGGTGCTGAGTATTTCAAAAAGCGATTTGAAAAACTCAATCAAAACGACAACAAGCCCGTCTATGCTCATTTCACCGTCGCCACCGATACCAAACTCCTCAGACACGTCATGGATTCTGTATCTGATAGCATTCTGCATGAAAATGTCCAAACCCTGCTGTTGTAAAATCCCTAATGCCCTGCGCCCTGGCCACCTTTTAATTTTTTTTTCTCATGCTTGCATACTGTTTTCCCTTCCTCTGTATCTTTTTCTGTCGATCCTAATATATAAATATCATGTCATCTCTCAACATACTGTGTCTTTCTTTTCCTCGCCCAAGGCCTTTTGAGTATCCATTAGGGGTGGTTTTTTTTTTTGATTTCACTGTGCTTTCCTCCAGCGCTTCACGTCGGTCTTCCGTGGGCCTCTGGACGTGAACCTCCTTCATTTTGGGTGGGGCATTTTCTCCCAAATGTCGGCCGCCGAGCCACGAAAAATAAAATAAAAAAAAATGACAGCCCAGCTTCATGTGACAGCTAAAGTTAGACCAGACCTGTACTACCGCTCAGTATTCTCTTCTGTTCTGTCTGGAGAAAAAGAAACCGTCGCGCCGTATGGTGGGCTCAGGCAAGAAAGAAAAATGCAAGGAGGGTAAGGGTTTCTTTTTTGCGGTCAGCTTGGCCGTCGTCAACCGGGGACAGAGCCCTAAAAAACACGGGGAAACTACCTCCTTGATGCTTCTTTTGGCCAATCACATGGCAAGTTCATGTGGAAACAAAAAATAAATAAAATAAACCAACATCATCGTCATTCCCAGGCACACGCTCATTTGAGGTCCATCAGAGGAGTTTGAATGGGTCTTTTTTTGGGGAGTTGGACACCACTAGCAAGCTGGCGACGCATGTTTGTAGAATGTGCCTCTGGGTACATCAGGACATCTGAGATGTTTCGGGCACCTGATGATCATCATCTTTGATCAGCACGTCTTTGTCACCTTTTGGCGTCGATCGTGGGCCATCGGCATTTGAATTCCGTTTTTCATTTTGGGGGCAGTCAAAAGGAAACCCATGGCCATTTGGCTGGGCGACCTTGGTCAATCGGCCTGATATATTTAGAAGAGTTCCTCTTTTCACCAAGTGCTTGCTCCCATGCAGAATGTTGTATAGATCCGCTGGCCAGGAAGAAGTGGAATGGGTATGTGTTTTTTTTTCTAGGAGCTCCCATTGGATCCAGACCACGCCCTGCCAAATCTGGCTAGGCCTCTTTCCTTTGCTTGGCTCTTGTTCTGCAGCAGAAAGTCGGAGAGGCCTGTGCTCTCCTCAACAGTAGCATTGCCATCATGTCCTTATTGAGTTTAAAGTTTTGCAGCAATCAACGAAGGTTTGCTTTTATTTTTGGCGGGGGAAAGCAGAGGTGTCACTAGGTGGTCGTCGCCTAATGGGCTGAACATCCACACTTTTCTTAAGAACTTGCTCGCATGCAAAATTTCACATCATTGAAATCATCGACTTAAAAAAAGAGCCGGTCGATGAGCCTTGAATCGTTTGCGCCGCCAGCTGAAGGTTCCATAAAGCTTGGACTGCCCAGTGATGGAATATCTATCAATGCTAGTACCTCTAGTTGGGCACTCTCTTATTCAAGACTCTCGTTACCCATTGACGCCTATCAAGGTCTTTGGTAGCTAGCTGCGTGCCAAGCTTGGCTCTCAAACACTGGGAAGCGGTGTTTTTTTTCCTGTTTGCCAATTTCTTCCTTGTGCTTTTTTCCTCATTTTTGGTTATTGCTGAATGGCGTCGCAATGTCCAGCTTGCCAAAGCACACAGATCACTCCTGATGGGAAACATGAAGGGTGTTGCAAACATTGTGGGCTTATTTTTGAATGGAGCCCCCCAGCAATCGATCCTCCAGCCGCCCAGATTTGCCAAGGAAGCTCCCAAACAAATAATCGAATGCCCCTCGCCAACGTAAATAGCAAAGAAGTGCAGAGACCACATCTCTCATCTTGTTTTTATGTCTCACTAGTCTAGGTCCAACTTGTACAACCTTGTCCTTCAGTTCGCAGCCCAGTATCAGCTGCGGGATGATGAGCGATTGTTTTTGGAAGATCTCATCTTTGAATACATCAATCACAGCCATGCCGTCCACATCCAAGCCGACTTGGAGCTCGTGCTCAGCTTGATCTACCTTGTTTGCTTGCAGTATCGGTCGTCGACGTTATTCGAGTTGTGCCGCCTGCACCATGCCAATCATGGCAGATCGCTGCGAATTGCCGAGCGGGCAAAGACTATCTTCTACGGCAAACTGCATGTGCCATCCATCACGGCTTCCACTGTATTGGAACGTTGCATGTTAACGGAATACCCCAAACTGGCCTCCTCGAACACATGGTGGAAGTTGAGGAAGAGCATCGCCCGCCCGAAAGCCAAGCAGCGTGTGACCGACCGCCAGCTTCCTCCTCTCCCGCTAGCAAACAGCGTCGTCTCTCGGCGGGCCAGCCGTCTGCTGGACATGGCCGATCACAAGGGCCTGGTCGCCGGCCGCAAGCTGCAGCCCTTGGTGTGCGCTGCTCTGCTTATCGCCACCTTTGCCGAACGTCTGCACCAAGCCAAGGATGCCGCCATCCCGTCCCCGCTCGCCCTTGTCTGGGCCAACATCAGCTCGTTGTTCACCAATGCCTCAGCCGATTCTCTCAAGAGCCGCTACAATGAACTGGTGGCCATGCTGGACGATTACTCGTCCACCGTACCGTGGATGAACAGCGAATCTAGCCTCCATCACCTCGACGACATTCTTGTCCTGAACCAGGCTCTGAGCAGGTCCCTGCAAGACGCCGACATCGCCTCCCTCAGTAGCTCTCAAACATCCCAAGCAGCCTTGTCCAATCCGCCGGCTGCCGCCACCCCTCCGGCTGTTGCCACGGCGTCGCCATCGCCTTTGGCCGCTTCTACCCGTCAGCATCCATCCGACCTACCGCCGCCTTCGCCCACCCCACCTGCCGTCTTGACCGCCCCAACCCCTCCGACGACGGCCTGTACCCAACATGCCAAGCTGGCCATGAGTCGTGCCAGCCTCGTCCGCCCTGCTCAACGTCGAAAAGTGACTGACCACCAAGATACCCCAACCAAGCTCAAAAGAGATGACCTGGTTCAAGATACCCCATCTCCATCCACTTGCCCCCTTGACCACCCTTCCTTCCGCCTCTTGCAAGAAAAGTCGCCAGCCTTTGTCAAATGGGAAGCGCTGCGTAGCCGCCGGACCAAGCAGCTGGCCGACATCCGCAACCACGCCTGCCCTCCTTCCATCCCTTTGGACAATGTGGCCAGCATGCTCAAGCAACTGTGGCAGGCCGGCTGGAGCCTGCAGTCGCTGACGTCGATGAGCGACAAGGAAATCACCGCGCATCATTATTGTCTTCACGCTCGAACCCGCCACCACGATGACTATACCCGCGACATGGACAGGGATCTGGACGACCACGACTTGAGTGCCCTGGAAACCTGGGCGTATCTCGAGCATAGTTAATAAATCCCATTTTTTTTTTTAAGAGTTGAGGCAAAAGATTATAAAATTTTAATGGACTTCAAAAAAAACAACCAAAACAACCAATTTACAATAAGCTAAAAGCCTGTCAAATAAGCATCAATACTAAAACCCTTTTTTCTCTATCAAATTCTATCTAGATCTATAACATCAAAAACAAAGCTACAAGGGTAAAGGTAAAGCAATGAGAGAATAAAATAATAAAATGACTCTGAATAGAATGTAATGAGCAAATGAGGAAAAAGAGGAAGCATTAAATAAAATCAAAAGTAAAAAAAAAATGATATGAACAAAAAGACAGGCAAAAAAATTGTGGACGAGAGGGGGGAATATACACATCAAGAGGATGGAAGGGAAGCGGGATAAAAAAAATGGAGGAAAGCGTGGTGGTAAAGAGAAAAAAAAAAAAAAAAGGCGGCAAGAGGTGGAGAGGAGAGGGAACCTTTGGATATTGGATGCTGATGGCAGTTGTTTTGTTGTCCATGAAAAAAAAGTAAAAAAAAAAGAGGCCGGGATTCAGAGAGCAAGCAGAAGGCTTGTCCGTTTAGAACCAGCTGGTCTTGTTTTGATATTGCATAGGCACATCACGTTGTTGTTGGGGTTGTTGAGAATAACCACCACGGTTGCCACCATAGGAGCTGCTGTAGCCGGAGCTGGCGTTGCTGCTGTAGCCGGAGCTATAGTTGTCTTGACGTTGGTAGTCACCACCGCCATTGTGCTTGCGGTAATCGTAACCACCAAAGTTGCTGTAGCCACCACGGCCGCGGCCGCGACCGCCACGGCCACCACGACCACCCGAGCGAGTTTCACGGGCGACAGATTCCAAAAAGCCAGGGACTTCTTGGTTGGCTTCCTTGAGGATGTCGATCAAGTCGTTGACGACGTTCTTGTTGTTGCGGTTGAAGAAGGCAGTGGCCAGACCGGTGTTACCGGCACGACCGGTACGACCGATACGATGGACATAGTCGTCAATGTCGGTGGGCAAGTCGTAGGAGATGACATGGGCGACGTTGGCGATGTCGAGACCACGGGCGGCGACGGCGGTGGCCACCATGACGGGGGTGCGACCGGAGCGGAAAGAGTCCAAGGCACGTTCACGTTCACGTTGCGAGCGATCGCCGTGGATGGAGGTGGCGGGGAAGTTGGAGGACAGCAAAAAGTCGGACAAGGCGTCGGCCATGCGCTTGGTTTCGACAAAGATCAGGGTCAGGCCAGAGACTTCGGTGGAGTGGAGGATGTCCAAGAGCACGGAGCGTTTGTCTTCTTCTTCGACATATTCGACCTTTTGGGTGATGTTTTCCGAGGTGGAGCCCACACGGCCAACGGACAAGAAGATGTAGTCCTTCAAGAAATCACGGGCCAAGTATTGGATGTCACGAGGGAAGGTGGCGGAGAACATGAGGGTCAGGCGGTCTTGGACGCCGGGCATGTCTTCCTTTTCAACAATGCGGCGGATTTGGGGTTCGAAACCCATGTCCAACATGCGATCGGCTTCATCCAAGACAAGGTATTGGATGTTGGCCAAGGAGATGCGTGCACGCTCGAGCAGATCGACCAGACGGCCGGGGGTAGCGACCAGCAGGTCACAGCCACGTTCGATTTGGCGCAGTTGGCTGCCAATGTCAGCACCACCATAGACGACGGCAGGGCGGACCCAGGAACGGTAGGCGAATTTCTTGGCTTCGTCGTAGATTTGCGAGACCAATTCACGGGTGGGGGCCAGGATCAGGACGGTGGGGTAGGCCTTGCGTTGACGGTAGCCGCTGACTTCAGAGGGTTCTTCGGGCACGGGAGCTGGGCCCTTTTTGAACATTTCGGACAGGACAGGGAACAAGAAACCACCGGTCTTGCCCGAACCGGTTTGAGCACAGGCCATCAAGTCACGACCGGCTTCGACAATGGGGATGGAGTACTTTTGCACAGGTGTGGGCACTTGGTAACGGGCCAGTTCGATGTTGCTCAACAAATGAGCATCCATGGGTTCGACAAAGGCAGTAACAGGTTCAGGGCAGCCGTCACCGCTGGCTTCCACAGGGATGTCGTCATACTTTTCAAAGTTGATACCGGTGTGTTGACGGTCCGAGTCTTCGGCAGAGCCATACAGGTCACGTTCGGTGCGGGGATTACGGTTACCAATGTGGTGGACGCCTTCCTTCCAGTAACCTTGCGTTTCATCACGGCGTTGTTGACCGCCATAACCGTTGTTGTCACGGTAGTTGTTGCGGTAGCCATTTCCATAAGAGCCCCGTTCATAGAAGTTGTTGTTGCGGTAGCCACCTCTGTTGTTGTAGTCAGAGTGGGAGGAGTTCCAGCCGCCGCCGCTGTTGTTGTTGCGACGATAGCCACTGAGGAAGAAAAAAAGGAGATGTCAGTTCATTTCTGGGACGAGGCGGATCAAAGGAAAAGAGAGATGAAAGCATTACCCATTGTTGTTGCCGCCGTTGTTGTAGCCTCCACGGTTGTTGTTCCAGTCAGCCCATCCACTGTTGGCTTGGCCTTGGCCTTGGCCATCAGTGCTGCGTTGATGAGGAGGGACGTAGCGACGTTGTTGGAAGCCACCACGGTTGTTGTCTTGAATGCTCATATCAGCTAAGTCAATGGGTAATCATAAAAAAAAAGGAGATGAACAGGGGGTGAGTCATGAAAAAAAAAAAAAAGATGATGATTTCAGCCGATCCTTTTTTTTTTTTTTGTTTCTTCTTTTGAAGTGCCCTGGCACATCCCGATCGTCTTTCCAAGATCTCTTTCCTTGACTTACCCATTTGCTGACCTAAGCTTCCATCATTGTAAGATCCATTGCTCATATTTAGTTAAAAAAGAAAAGGAAAGAAGAAAAGAAAAAAGGAGAAAAAAAAAAAAATAGAAAGGGGCCATCCAATAATTAAGGAGGAAAAAAAAAAAAAAGCTTTCCAAAAAAGCCACCAAGCTCCGCAGTTCAATAATGAAGCCATGTCATTGGCCAGGTGTTGTCAACCCGCCTTGGTTTCATTATGGATGGCTGGAGGAAAAATAAAAAAGTTAGCAGCCAATGGCGTAACAAACTTGACCTTGCTTAAGCTTACCGTTTCTAGAATCAGGAAGAATGGACAAGAGTTTGCAAGGCTTGCATGTCTTCATGAGCCAGTTTGCCAGTGCTAATCTACGCAGAATATCATTACTACAGCGTTTGTGATTGGCTCGCTGTTTCATTTCCCGTGGCTCAGCAATTTTTTTTGTCTTTTCTTACGCACCTTGGCCATCATCACATGACAGTGTCTTGTGCATGCGCCACTAATCAGGTGCTTTTCTTGACAACAATGAAAAAAAATGGAAGGCAGAGTTTATTGTTTATCAATTATATATAAAAAAAATTAGAGGTCGGCCTCCTTTACCAGAGGAATTTGGCATTGATGGAGGGATCGGGGGTCATGTAATCGGCAGTGGCATAGGCACTAAGCACTGTCCTCCAAAGAGCCGCTTTCTTTGAACTGTCAGCAAACAGATACATGTTGCCTTCCAGGGTCTCTTGATCGTCCAAGGCTACATGGGTCTTGTCAATGTGATCCTTTTTGAATTGTAAAACGATGCCATCTTTTCTTCCAAAGTACACTTCTTCCTGAAGATCTTCCCAAGGTCGGCTCACCGACTCTAGCTGGCTCAATGGGATCGAGTCGATGGGATCTTTGTGCTAGGGGGGGGGGAAAGAAGTCAGTTATGCCCACGAAATGGTAGCTGACTTTACCTCGTAGGACATTTGACGAATGTAGAGTTCCCCATGGTCCAAAGTGACCCAGTATCTTACCCATGTCTATTGCAACGGAGATGGAAGCGGAGTTTAGCCCATCGAAGAAGAAGTAGAAGAAGAGGGTAAGAAAAAAGGCTTACAGGCACAGATTTGGTGCGGACGTAAAAGGTGAGATAGTCACCAAGTCGGCAGGCAGCCAGTGCAGCATCGAAGTCTAATTCGTCTGTGCCGAGACCTGACAGGTAGGTATTGCAAGGGGAGATGGCATCTTCCAAGTGGAAAGCTACCATCAGCTCTAAGTCCATTCCTGCAGGCTGCGTTGGTGTCGTGGTGGATTGGATCGGTTTGGTCAGTGTATATCTCGAGAGGCCCTTGCCGGTGAAAGCTTCGAATCGGTTACCCGACAACAGGCTGGTGTAGCCCACCACAGGCATGGTTGCTTCGCACAGATCGACTTTTTCTAGTGATTCTTGGTCTTCCAGCTCTCGGGACAAGTCGTGTTGATCCTGGCCGTGCAGTGAGCCTAGATCCATCTTTGACAACAAGCTCTTCATCTTTGTCAAGCCAGCTGGAATAGGCTTGGCGCACATGGTAAACGTCAATGAGAAGGGGCTGTCCACCTCACTGGAAAAAAAGGAGCAGGAAGTCAATCCATGGGTTTCTTTCTACGCCGGGATGGCTTACAAGGAGAAGGATTCCTTTGGGCTGGCGGCACTGATGCCTTTGGCGATTTTTTTCATGACGCCTGTTTGGCAGATTCTGGTCACGTCGTTCAATTGCACAAAGAGTTCGTATTGGTAGTCTGAAATGAAAAAACAAAACGACAGGTGAGGTCGTGTTGGCAGGGCAAAGTACGCTTGCCTTTGGAAGAGGACGCATTTGTGATTTGAATCACTGAAAAAAAAAAAAAAAAAGCGTCAGAACAATGAAAGCATCCCATTTTTCTCCTTTTACCTCGGCAGCGCAAGACCTTCTTGCGCACAAATCTAAAGTTGTAATCAAAAGGTGGCAGGTTGGCACGGATTCTACGTGAACATGTTTGAAAAAAATAATGGGTGAGAGCCGGTTATTTTTTTTTTTTTTGTACCTCTGCTCCGCCCACGGAAGCTGGTCAGAGGCAGGGTTGCTAGCAAGAGATTGGTCCAGGCTGAGCTGATCTTGGCTCAGGCGAGGTAGCAAGAGACCGGCAGGAGACAAGCGACTGACTTGGTCTTTGATGGCTTCGTGTGGAGAGATCATATTGGCTTGCATGGTCGTCAGCAAAGGCGAGGTCAGGAAGCGCTGGAAGGGCTTGCCCAGCCAATTGGCGGCCTGGCGGAGATTGACATGGGTGGTGGCTTGCTGCATGAGCTGGCGCAATTTGGGGTTATCGTGGTGATCGGTTGAGCTGGTTTCCGCATTGTCTCGGTAGACCTGGAAGCCAGGCTCCGGATGGCTGTTGCAGCGAGAGGTGCAGGGCAACGGGGGCAGGGATCGGTCGCTGGTGGAGGCATGGATGGGAGATGGAGACCAGTCAGCGGCCGGGGTGGTAGTCATCAATGCAGGGGCAGGCGTGATGTGTAAATCCGAGGTGGAGCTAAGAGTAGCCAAGGAGGAAGAGTCGGCCGATGAATCCCCTGGCTGGGGCAAGTCTTGGTTTGGCTGGAGTGGGTAGCGGATTTGTGTGGGGCGGGAGGAGGCCAAAAAGGCCTTGCCGGATCGGGCAGCATGGTTGGAGGACAGGCCAGGGGTATCGGCCAGGGCAGAAATTTCTGACAATGAGAAGTGGGTGATGATCTTTTTCAGGCCATGAGCAGCTTTTCTTCTTAGCCCCAGTCGTTGCTGGAGGAGGTGTTGAGGCTGGAGAACGAGCTCATCCTCCGTGACATGGCTGTCCTGGTCGGTTTGGTCGTCTTGCTCGGCAGCTTCGTCGGTCGTTGGCAAACCCAGCGAGGGAGGCAAATGGATGACGTCTTGTTGGTTGTCCATCAGGTCTTGATCGTGGCTGGTGATTGAATGAACGGATGAGAAATGGGAGGGAGGTGTGTCGGCGATCAGCACATGCTGCTTGGCCTTGATCTTGTCAAACTGCATTGGGCCCACCTTTTTCCATTGCTGATGGCCTGTGATTCTCTGCAGACTCCAAAATCGTCGAGGGGGTTGGATACGCCGTTTTGTTTTCGCTTCTGTTTGCATCTCCATTTTTTTTTTTAAAAAAAAATCTAAACAAGGAACAAAATCAATAAAAAAAAGGGGGGAAGGTTCACTTCTTTCTAACCCTTGCCAGCCTTGATCATTCTTGCAGTGCACGCTCAAAAAAAAAATCTCCGAGGATGAAAAATGGATCATTCTTTCTATTGTGGATGATGATATTATAATGTTTTAGTTCAAAAGAAAAAATTTTAAAATGTAAAAAAAAAAAAAGAGAGGAAGGAGTAGGAGTGTCAATTCATTGTCGTTTTAGACGACCTTGTTCGTTTGAGGGTTGCATTCAATGGTCACTCTGCCAATAAGAGAGTTGATCGTTTCGATTTGATCAGCCCACTAGAAAAAAAAAAAAAAAAGTGTCAGGGACGATTGCAAAGTGCGACAGCCTGTTGACGTACGTTGATAGGACCTCTTGACCAGTAAGCAGTACCAGATTCAAAGCTACCGTCCCACAAGCCAATTTGTACACGTCTTTAAAAAAAAAAGGCTTAGTGTGCTTTTACAGGCCATAGCAAGAGGACTTACGATGGGCTATTTGGGAATTTGCACTTGCCATCCTTGCAGGTCTCAGACTTGAGCTTTTCACGGATGGTTTGGCCATCAACAGCCCACACGATCTTGTCAGGTTGCCAGTCAATGGTGAACGTATGCATTTCATCGTACAGGCTGTTGCCTTTGATGGTGTGGAACCCGCCGTTGACGGTGTACAAAGCTTCGCCCGAGTAGAAATAATTAGTCCTAAAAAAAAAATAGATCAGTGCCTAGTCGGAGGACGTCCTGTGGACTTACTGGATTTGATGACTGTCGCCCCCAATCATTTCAAAATCAATTTCATCCCCGGTGTCGGAGATCAAAATAAACGCTGTGATGGAGCCAGGGATTTTGGACGTGCGCATGGTGATGGAGACCTTGCCAAAGCGCATGAAGGAAGTGGCATTAAAGGTGGGGCCACGGCCCATGAATTTGTTGAATGGCAATCCTATGTGGAGTGTGGGTGAGTTATAGATATATATAGAAAAGCGTCTTACGGCTCTCCAGATCCAGCATGGGCACGTATTCCATCGGTGGCACCAGGTTCATTTGGATGCCTTGGGGGGTCTGTTCAAACGTGTCTCTGGCACTGTTTTCCGACACCCAGCCAAAGCTTTCTTCAGAGAAGTTGGTGTCGTAGTCGCGGCATTCGATCATTTCCATGGGAGCGTCGGCGAAATCTTGTCGAGCAGCAGGAGGCTCGTCGGGGAACAAAGGCGTGCCTTCGCCAGCTTCATCAGGCAGTGTCGGTAGCCCATGTACCATGGTGATTTGATCATACAGAGCTAAGCACGACAGCAAGGCCAATATCGACAGATGCTTCATGATATGTCACAACCAAGTGGCAAAATAAATAAATAAATAAATTAATAAAGAGAAGGGTCAACGAAATGAGATCGTGGGAGGGGTTTTGCTACAAAAAAAAAGAAAAGAGTAAAGAAGAAGAAGAACGGCAGAAATAAATCGATGGCAACTTCATATGCAAGACAGATCATGGTGAATCCAAAGTGTCAACAAAAACAAACGCTCGGTCCTAGCCACTTTTTTTTTTTTACTAAAAAATCCATACACAAACAATCAACCATCTCTTCCAAATTAAAGTTTCAAGAAATGCATGTGGGGGATAAAAAAAAAAGCGCGCGTGTTGGAAAGGCGGAGAGGAGAATTCAAGAGGTTTCTTTTTTGGTAAAGAAAGACGTGATGCTTGCGTTGGTGTTCGAGGGTGTTGTCTTGGAGGTAGGTTGCCTGCGTTTGGCAGAAGAGTGCTTGACAGACTTGGCCTTGTCTAGTAATTTCAGGGCTTTCTTCAGGCCCGTTGGGATCGGGGCTGTCTTGAGATCAGCTTCTGGAATCCATTTGGATTCGCTAGGGTGGCCATCATGCTGAGAGAGAGACGGTTCTTGTTCGGTGGACGTGATCCGGACCCATTCAATGTAATACACCTTGCGAATATGCGAGAACAGATGCACCACGTGGTCCAGGTCTTGACAAGCTGCATCCAAGTCGGCCAGATCCAGCTGGTACCGCTGTTTCAAATACTCGGCGTTTTGCTTTGAACGTGCTGCGTAGATGGATTTCTTTTTGTGGATAGCCAACTCCACCGACGGGAATTCCCAGAGGCCAGCAAGTAGCCCTAAACCAAACAAACGTGAGTGTTTTTTCTACAAACAAACCAAAATGCTCTTTATTTTTTTTTTTTTACCTTGTTCTGGTCTCTTGGATATCAGATAGATCGATGAGCCATCTTTCAGCACCTTTTCTACAATAGCCACCGAGCATTCTATTTGAAAACGATTGGTCAGGTCGTCTCTCCCTCCTCAACACACACTGTACAATGCTGTAAAATAAAATAAAAAATACCTTCATCCCTCGGAGGTTTTTTCTCGCTCTTGACAGGATATCTAAACAGAAAAAAAAAACCCGCAGGGTAAGCACACCTGGCATACTTTTTTGAAATCAGGCATTGCCTTGTCACTGCATATTCTTCGTGCTCTAGATCGTGATCGATGGCTGGGCAAAACTCGCATTCTAAAAGGGCAAAAAACCATGGTCGTGAGCTTTCTTTTTCTTATTCATTTGGTTCTCGTTACCATGCTCTGATTCATCCTGAGGTGTTTTCTTGTTCCAAAAACCTTGTTCCGTGAGCCGACCGTGCAAATGCCATTGATTCAAGGCATGGCAATCGGATTGGACAGGGCAAGCATCGCAGGCGGGGTTGGCAGGCGTGCAAACAGTGGCACCCAGTTCCATCAAGGCTTGATTAAAGTCGCCGGGTCGCTCCTTGGGTACCAGGGCACCAGCCAATTTCCAAAAGAGATCGACCACATTGCTTTTCTTCATGTCAGCTCGGATGGCCCTTAGACGGGCTAGGACACGGATCACGTTACCGTCAACCAAGGGCGTTTGTTGACCAAAGACAATCGAAGCCACAGCGCCTGCTGTGTATGGCCCCACGCCAGGAATTTGCTTTTCCAAGTCTGCAGCATTGTTCGGTAGACAGCCTTCCAGCTCTTGCACCACTTTCTTGGCCCCTTCCCAAAGCCGCTTGGCTCGTGAGTAATAACCAAGACCTGCCCAAAGAGTGTTCACTTGCTAAACAAGGGAAAACGGAGCATCAGCAGGAGGCTATGGGCATGTTTTTTAAGAGACTGTACCTCCAAATCGGCTGAAGCAAGGTCGTAAATGGTCGGAAAGCTTGCCATCCAACGTTCATAATAGCCAATCACTGTAGCCACTTGGGTCTAAAAAAATAGATGAACAAGATTTTTTTTTTCAAAGACACGTCCCACTTACCTGTTGCAACATGATTTCACTCACCCACACCTCATAAGCACGCTGAGCCAGTTCCTAGAAGAAGAGCAAAAAAAAAAAAAAAAAAGATTCGCCGAATTAAGGAGGGCAGGGTGGTATGATCGTAGATGATTACTTCTTTGGTCATATCTAATCGGGCAGGCTTTCTCCATGGCATGTTGGTTCGCTGCTTGGCATCAAACCATGTCAGAAGAGCTTTTTGAACACGCTGCCGATCAGATTCGCTGGTGAATTGATGGTAGGCTGCATTGTGGGCTAGGCGATGGCTACCAATGCAGTCTTCAATGCTGGTAGGCTCAATGCTGACACATGGTTCACTTTTATTTGTTGTCGTCCGTCTACGTTTAGCCGGTGCCGTCATTTTGGAAAAAGGGGATCAAGAAAAAAAAAATGAGAAGAGAAAGAAAGCAAGGAATTGAAACGCCGCAGCCTTTCAGTAAAGCCTTGTTCACCATGCGAGAAAAGAACTACGTGACGAGTGGATCAAGCTTGAACGTAGCCTTGGAGAATCTTTTATTAGTAAATTGGGATCTTGGGGTGGGGGAGACATCTAATTGTGTCAAAGCTTGATATGACAGGGTTTCTTTCGATTTTTTGCCATAGTCAATAGTTGATCCAACATCTCTTATACGTTATCTTGTCGGGGAGACTTCTGTTTTATTCGTCATCCTCTGTCATCGTTCCTCATCATGCCAAGTTGCGACCAACGATCCAGCCTAGCTAGCGGAGATCGAGAGGTGACCATGGTTCTTTGACGCTGTTTAGGCAGCCTCTTGGTTTTGTCGTTATCCATGCTCTCTGTGAGAAAATATTCCCATACAAAATGTCATTCTGATCCAGCTGTTTAAAAGGAAAATGAAAGAAAAAGTTAGTGTCGTGCTTATCTGTTTGATCTGTCTGTCTGCCTGCCTCTCTCTCGGGTACAAGAGGTAGGTGTTTCACAAGGTGCAACAGGTGTGCCAGAGAAGCACTACTTTCAATGCTTCAACAGCCTTTGGAACGTTGATGTGAGATTGCTTTTTTTTTTTGTTCCTGTTGCTGAGCCGTGAAACAGAGCGCGACTCTCAAAAAAAAGCGGTGATTTGGGCGATGGGCACGGCAGGTCTGTTTCCTTTTATTTTTTTGATTTTACGAGATCGACTTGCCTTGCTGGATATTGCTCTTCGTTTAGCGTCCGATGCTTGCATCCATCTTGGAAATCGAATCGTTGCTCAAATGTACATTGTGGTAAGGACCATCCTCACTTTTGCCCCACTTCAAAAAGAAACATGGACCTGATCTTTTTTTTTCTCGTGCTCTTTTGTGTAGCGGTAACCTGCTTCGATCGACAAGGACCATCAGCGAATGTGGCCATGGCTTTTGCGAGTAAGTGCCCAAAACTGATGGCCAAGCAAAGTAGAACGATGACGAACCTTTCCATTCTCCTTGGTAGCAACTGCATTCATGACAGGCTAGGAAAGGAAGGCCGCTGTCCGACGTGCGACTTGCCTGCCTATATCAAGAACCTTCGCAAAGATCCTTTGCAAGATTCCCTTGTCGAATGTGTCAAATCGCTCAAACAGCACCTGGCGGACAATATACCCGGCACGATGGAATCGGCCGACTTGTTTGATTCCTTGCTCTCCCCTGCCATCCACTTTGCTCTCCCACGTGCTTCATTCCCGTCCGTCTCCTTCTCGCCATTGCCACACATCGGCCATACCCCACCTGCCTTGTCGCAAGACGCCTCCTTCCCGCTCCAAACACCACAGCAGCTGCGCCGTCGATCCTCCTCCCAGCCTACCCACGCTTCCTCACTCGCCTCCGTCAAGCAAGAGTCCGTCTCGGGCACGATGGTGTTTCTCTTTGACGACCAAGGCAACCTCGTCCTTGACCCGCCACACACCCACCATGCCCAGTCTGAGCCAGTGGCCCACCCTCCAGCCTCGGCTTCCCATCCGCCACCTCACGCCTCACCTCTTCAAACGCGACCACGGCCTATCAGCACACCTCCTGAGAGCACGCCATTGCCTAGCCTGCAAGAAAAGTCCCACATGACCCCAGTGCTCGGCGCATTGCAAATTGAAGAGCCTTCGGCACCACCCTCTTCGTCATCCGCCCAGTCCACTGCTCCACCAGCCTCTGCCAGCAAGCACCTACCAAAAACACTCGTGCAAATGAAGCCATCCGCAGCCGCCCTGTCCAACATGAATACCCTGGATCTACTGTCAGCCATGCAGAGCGAAGATGTCATGATGGAGGATTCTGACGAAGACATGGACATCGCCGCGTCACGTACGCCGCCACAGCCCCCTCGCCCCACAGCCGCCGCTTCCCCGGCCACGCCCACGCCAACCTCAGCACCTGCAACGCTTTCAAAAACAAATACCAAGCCAGTCGAGGCTTCTCCGTTCGCTCGGCCCTTCGACCCTCCATCCTCGGTTCCTTCCCTTCGTCAACGGCCAGAGTCGCTCGAGGTAGAGACAAGTGCAGAGGAAACTGCCCAGCCATTCATCGCTTTCCCCCTGTTTTGCAAATAGGAGACGCCGCCCTCAAAGCAGGCAAAAGTGGCTGAGCCAACCCTACCGACCGCCTGGAAGTGCCCAACGTGCCTCTTCCACAACAAGCCGCCTGTTGGGAAATGTGTCGTATGCAAGACCGTCTTCACCGACCAGGATCTGATAGCGGCTGGCTCTTTGTCCCTGGACCCGTCGATGCGCACCATGGTGGTGCAAAGTCTCGATCATGATCAGGATGTCCTCGTTGAATCGACCCTGACAATGGAACCCTCTCCACCCGAACTCGCCCCCCGAACACGCCTCACCTTTGTTGCCACCGCCTTGACGCCCGAGGATGAGGTAAGAACGAAAAAAAAAAAAGTAGGGCGGGAACTGATGTCGATGGTTTCCACATTAGGACTTTCTCTATTTTCCCAATCCCGATCCATCCCACGATAGCCTGCCCTTTGATATTTGTGAACCAACAAAGCGCGATTACTCCAAACAAATGGACACAGTGACCCATGTGGTTACAAGTGCCAACGAGCAGCGGTTTTGCAAACGCACTGAAAAATATCTTGCCGGCATCGTCCATGGGAAATGGATTGTGTCGACCGATTGTAAGCCCTGGGCCAGGAAAAAAAAAAAAAGGTTCATTGACGTCGCTATTTCATCTAGGGGTGCGTGATAGTAACGAGGCAGGTTACTGGCTACCGGAACGCGACTATGAAATCCAAGGCGACACCACCTCCGGCTTGACCCATGGGCCACAACTTGGTCGCGAGCGCATCGAAGCCACCGAAGGTGCGCCTTTTATCGACGCCAAAGTCAAGATCTATTTTGACGGATTTGAACGAGGCGACGACGACCATCACCTGAAATCGACCTTGATGGAGCTCACCGGTCCGCAGACGGTCCTCCCTTCAAGACGCTTGGGTGACTATCACATCCTGGTCATCCATCCAGCAAACAAGCGATACACGTTGAAAGGAAGCAAGCAATGGCGTCAAGTCGCTCAAGTCCATGATGATCAGTGGCTCCTGGATCGCATTGCCCGCTGTCAACCCATCTCGTGATTGCCTCTCTTTTGACAATAAAAAACGGCATCCTAGCTCGTGCTTTTTGCACGGGCTCCCCAGATTAGCTCACCGCATGTGCGTGCTTCGTTCTTCATTCTCTGGAGATTTGAAACTCTCTGGGTCGCGCCACTTTTACCACTTGCAAGCGAAACTCGTCGAATCCGCTGACGGTGGCCAATGCATGCGATTGTCCTGTGCATTGAAACGCTTGCGGGATTGGGGGGTTCTTTTACTTTTTTCAAAAAGGGAATACAAACTCGGGATAAAACTCTGTGCTCAATAGGAATGATCTGCTCCACGTTGTTTACCGGCGTCGGTCAAGGGAACGTAGCGGACGCCCATGACTTTTTTCTCGGTGACGGTGCCATCGTCGGCCTTGTCATAAACCATGATGTGCTGGCTGTAGGTACCCACTGGGACAAAGAGTCTAGGAAAGAGAGAGAGAGCCGCGTTACGTTGAGAGCCAGCTGATTCAGTCACACAAACCTTCCAGGTTGTTTCAGTTGGTCAATCAAGGCCAATGGCTTTTGATCTGAGGCTGCACCGACATGGCTGGAAGAGTAGGAAAAAAAAATGAGTGGGGTATTTTTGTTGGATGAGATAAAAAAAAAACCATACATGCAGTCGTAAGGAGCTTGGGCTGGGTAGCCTAAGCGGCCATCCCCCACCACTAATTCCACACGACCATTGTTGCACCAGTCTGCATGTTGTTTGGACACGTTCACGCGAGACTGAGCCACCAATTCTTCGATATGGTCTATGCCCACGACGTTGCCCGTTGGCCCGATCTAAGCAGTATGAGTTCACAAGAGGTGCTCGAGGCTTTGGTTCGTTATTTTTGGTTCTTACCATTTCTGCCATGCAGGCTGTCAGATAGCCGGAGCCGGAGCCTACGTCCAGACCTATGGAGGAGAAAGGTAAGATTCTCGTGTCGCCAATGCGGCTGCAGACCTATCAAGCTGTACCTCGCATGCCCGGCTTTAGATAGTCTTGCAGGTATTCAAGTGCATAGCCATGCATATGACTATGGTGGAGAAGAGAAAAGAAAAAGTAAACAAGGCGAACTTTGCTGGTTGGTGCTTGTCTGGGAAACATACGGTGCTGAGATGGTCACGCCATAACCGATGGTCTGAGGTCCATCTTCGTATGGGAAGTGCATGGTGTAATCACCTCTATCAAGGAATAAAGGAGAAGAAGAGATGAATAATGGCTGACCCATGGCATGCCATTGAGGCATTACCGATCGATGGCGAGCATGGCTTCTTTCACCCGCTGGCTTTTGATGATCCCGCTCTTGGCAAGATTATTCACTAGTTCAAAATTCGATTTTCCTATTTTTTAAAAAAAAAGAAGAGAGCGTGAAGAATAGATCCACAGTAAGCGGCTGGTTTGCGGTTAGATCGGATCATGTTGACCTGTGCAAGTCCATGCCATTGTTTATAAGCAACGGTAAAAAATTTGGGTTGAGTGTGAGAAAAAGAAAGAGATGCATGAAAGTAGGACCAGCTCCGACGTTTTTTTACAGATCATCGATTGGGCGTCGTCCACAGGAACGTGACCTGGTTCATTTTTGACGAGCTATGTGTCGCTTTTGCCATGCACGAAGTGAAGACTGAAAGACTGGCACGAAAGAACGAGGGACCTTGAAAGTCACAAAACCACCGTCACAGTCACTGGCTCCCTTCCAGGACTTCCCGTGTGATTTATCCGCAAGCCTTCCTAGCTTTGCCATCGACCTGATTTATCCGCAAGCCTGCCTAGCTTTGCCATCGACCTTCCCATTTTGATCTTCTAGTCCCCGGCCCCTGAGCAAAGGTTGAAAAAAAAAAGTTTCGGTGCGGTTAAATCGATGCCGAGCGTGCTTTTCTTTCAGCAACGCGACCGCAGCCTTTTATTTTCTCGGGTGACAAACCCAGTGCATGAATCAGACAAAAAAAAAAAAAAACGTATAAAAGAACTGATTGTCAAAAGAGGTTTCCTTTTCATTCCTTCAATTTACTCTTTTGAAAAACTCTAAACTATGGCTCCTCAAGAACGCATCTTTTTCGTCGGCGGTACCGGCAACACCGGCTCGCCAGCAGTACGTCAGCTCTTGGAAAAGGGCATTCCAGTGACGTTGTTTGCACGAAACCCTGACAAGGTCCAGCAGCTGTTCTCGTCGTTTGCTTCGTCGCCCTTATTGTCCGTGGTGCCTGGTGATCTGGACAACCTGGCGCCCTTGATCGACGCCCTGCCCGGCCACTCGCGCCTGTTCATGGTGTTGGTGGGCCATGATACCTGGAAGACCAAGGTGGCGATTGCTCAAGCCGCGTATGCCGCCGGCATCAAGCAGATCGTGGACGTGTCGGCTGTTCTGAGCTTGATGGGTGACTGGCGCACCAGCTCCATCATCGACAATGTGTACAAGGCCGAGAAGCTGATCATTGAAGACCCCGCCCGGCCTCAAGATGCTGCCTATGTGTCCCTACGCCCTGGCCGCTTCATGTCCAACATCGTTGCTCCTACCAGCCGTCCTCTCCAAGATTACATCCTGCGCGACATTCCTGCGCCCGACGAAGCCCAGGGCTGGATCTCGCCCAACGACATCGGCAGCCTGGCGGCGGTGGTTCTGACCGAGGACATTGCCAAGCATGGTGACGCTGCGTACGACATGATCGGTGACTCTGTGACACCCAACCAGCGAGCTGCCGTCTACGGCCGTCTGCTCGGCCGCCCCATCACCTACCAACAGATCACCCCCTCGGAGAACTTTGACCGCAACTACAAGCCCTTGCTTGCCTTTTTGCCTTTCCGTGCTGCACTGGAACTGGCCACCTACGTCGACCCTCCCCGTCTGAGCAAGGTTTCCAACACGCTGCCGATCCTCTTGGGCCGCCAGCCCGAATCTCTGGAGCAATACCTCACAGCCAAAAAAGATCTCTTTGTTAAACTCTACTCTGCCTAGTTCTTTAAAAAGGGAAAGAAAAAAAAAAGACAAAGTCGGCGATGCTCCTAATAAAAGTCCTGGGACGATGTGCTGTCATTTATTATTTTATTCGAGAGGGAGCTACCTTGGGTCCAGGAGGTTAATAACGCTTTTCAAACTGAGCATAAAGATCGTCAGTGGTGATGATGCCAAAAGCAACGCCATGGGTCACCAATCCCTCCTTGTGCACGGTGTCCTGGGGGAGCGACCACGTATACTTGCGCACTAGAACAAAAAAAAAAATAAGACATCCGTACGACAGTGCAAAAGTGGTTCTATTTTAAGACGAACATAGCATGGCCAAGACGGTTCGTTGCTCCGCAATGGAAAAGTTCATTCCCACACAGATCCGGCCACCGTGGCTGAAAGGAATCCAGGCCAGGCCGCTGCCCGATTGACGTTCATTTTCGCCGCCCGGCATAAATCGTTCGGGATCAAATTTGGTTGGGTTGTTCCAGCACTTGGGGTTGCGATGCACACCTAAAATGTCGGCACTGACCAGCGTGCCCTTGGGCAAGCTCACATTTCCCAGCTGTACGTCCTCCATCACTAGACAACCATCAGATCAGGCCGTTTTTTTTCCGGACAAGTTTACCTTCGCGCACGGTGGTGTTCAGCACAGGATTGTGGAGACGCATGGTTTCCTTCATGATGGCATTGAGGAAAGGCATTCGTTTCGTGTCTTGAGCAGTTGGGATGACATCTTCGGGTGCATCACCCAGCACGTCAATGACTTCCTGACGAGCTCTTTCTTGAAGCGACTAAATGAGAGCGGTCAGACGTCAAGATGAGAAAGGGAGGCTCGTTTACTGGATTGTGGGCCAATTCATAGATGATGGCCGTGAGGGTGAATGCAGTGGTGTCATGACCGGCCAAAAAGAAAATACAGAGGTTTCTCTAAGAAAATAAAAAAAAAAAGTCGGCCAAGGGAGAGCAGGGAGGGGATGCTTACACGGAGCTCTTCATTGGAGAGGCCAGCGCCTTCGGTGCGCTCGCTTTCGATCATGAGGGTCAGCAGGTCTTTGTCCTCGTCCTTGATGGCTGTATTGGTGCCCTTCTCGAGTTCTGTGCGACGTTGCTCAATGATGGCGTCCAGCATGCCCAGGAACTCGGTCAGCTTCTGATGCACCGCCCGACGCTTCGGGAACCAGTTCAGCAACGTGGTGTCAAAGACCGAGAATATCAGGAAGAAGGGGTCCAGGATGCCCACCTTGATGGCATTGTAACGTTCGACCCATTCGTTATCACGTTGATCCAGGGCATGGAAATCGAAATCTGGAAAACTATGCATGAGGGAGGTGAAGCGCGCCATTTCCTTGGCTTACCAAAACCTGATCGGCCAATGGTGTCCAATGTCAAGCGTTCAAACAGATCCAGCACGTCGATTCTTGAGTTATCTAGGCCATCCATGGCTGCGAACATATTCTGGGTCAATTCCCCAAAGAGAGCCAGCGGCAACGAGCCTTTGAAAGCACGATTGGCGATCTATGGAAAAAGAGTTCAGCCGATGCGTGTGTTTCTTTTCGTTTACCTTGCGATGGCGCACCCACGGTTCACCACTCAACATGACAATGTTATCGCCGCCAATGTATCGATAGATCAGCGTACCAGGGAAGCCTTGATTGATGGTGGACTTGGGAAACATGTCTGATGTAAAAAATGGCCGGGTCAGTGACAGGGAGAAAAGCGCGCAAGTGGTTACCTACCTCCTTTGACAAGCAGCTGTTTGATAGCAACAGGGTCAGTCAAGTGCACTGACCAATGAGCAATCGTTGGTGTCTTTTTTCGAAACACAAAAGAAATAAAGCAAGTCAGGGGGATATGCTGGAGCAAGAACTGGTCTTACCACGTGGGCACCATTGGATTGCAAAGTGATGGGCACAATGACTTCGCTCGAGAACTGGTCAACGGTGATGTTGCTCAACAACGCTTTGAAAAAAGTGAAGAAGCTAACGTGAGGCAGCTGGCGTAGGTGCTCGGGCGGGTAAACGATGGCTCGGACCTTGCGGTAGCAGACGTTGGCACAGGTCAAAGCGATCGCCATGGCGATGACTTGGCGACGTGATCTGGTTTGTATGATGGAAAGCAATGGCTTTAACCATGTCATGATCGGCTTGGTCGTTGACATTGTGAGGAATGGAAGAAAAAAAAAATAAAGCTAGTGGAAAAAAGGCAATGGCTCCTTTTGAATTTCCCTGTCTTTCCTTTTTCCACGCGGGCCGAAGAAAGGGCCTTGAAATGGAGGCGTGGGTAGCATGGTTGATCCTGTGCTTTGTTTGTCAACAAATGGCATACACCCCTTCATTTATTGGCAACTTTGTTGATTTCCTTCTTTGTGTTGATTCGTCATCTTTACCTTTCTGGCCGTGCTACCCATGTCCTTTCTGCTGGTTGAACGTCGTCAGCAAGACAAACCGGAGGCGAGGTGAAAGGATAGGCCATGGCATGACAGCTGCCGATGAATAAAATAAATAAAATAAAAAAAAGAAAACGGCAAGGTGCGCGGAAAAACGCGGTGATCAGCCCTTTTGGTGGCACGAACTGGGATCAGGAGGTTTTTCAACCGTGAATTAGGACAAGGGTCATTTCAAGGATGAATTTGAACAAGGTCATGCACTAGGTCCAAAAAAAGAACAACACCCAATCACAATGCTGTCGACTGCCTACTAAAAGCACTGTGCTGACCTTCCCTTCCAAAATCAATGAATGCACGGGTGACTGACAGCTTTTACATGGCTCCACCACTGATGGCTAGTGACCGTCCATGGGTAGGTCAGTGGGCTGTGAATTTACAGTGTGCATAGTGCGTGACGCACGTTTTGGTAGCCATACGAATGTCACCCTGCTGCTTGCCAGCAGAATGACGAGCCAGCGACTTTTTTTTTTTTTGGTAGGAGTCACCTTAGTGTGAGACAATTAGGCGCTACCATTGGCTCACTTTTCAGTGTAAACTTTCAGGCGCTGGTGCCATGTGAATTTTTGTCGGTGCAGCCATTATCAAGTGTCAGCACGCTGTGATTGGTCGGTGTGGCCTGCGGAGAAAAACCTTTCTTTTGACAAGGTCGCCCTGTTCAACAAGAGACTCTTTTCTTTTTTCTGCTTTTTTTTTTTAATCAATTACCATCATGTCATTGTCGATTGCTACTGGTCTTCGTGCTATCCGTCAAGTAAGCATCTTTTTCATAGTGTCGACTGGAACACTTTTGTTCAAGTGAAGATGTGACCCCCGAAAAAAAAAGGAACCAGCCCATCCGAACAAAACCAAAACAAACCAAAACAAAAACTCGACGTCGGCTCACCTTCTTTTTTCTTAGACCTCTGTCGCCTTTGGCCGACGTGGTTATGCTGCTGCTGCTGGCGCCAACACATTGTTGTTGGTAGAACACAAGGATGGCGCTATCACTGGCGCTACCTTGAACGCCTTGACGGCTGCCAAGGCCATGGGTGGTAACATTACTGCCTTGGTCGCCGGCGAAGCACCTGAAGCTGTGGCCAAGGCCATTGCCGAATTCGAAGGTGTGTCCAAGGTGTTGACAGCCTCGGATGCCAGCTATGAAAAGAACGTGGCCGAAGACTTGGCTGCTCTGTTGGTGGCTGTTCAAGAAAAGAACGCTTTCTCTCACATCTTTGCCGGCCACACGGCCGTCGGTAAGAACGTGATCCCCCGTGCTGCTGCCTTGTTGGACGTGGCTCCTATCTCTGACATCATCAAGGTCGAAAGTGAAGACACCTTTGTCCGCCCCATCTTTGCTGGTAAGTAGAACCGACGGGACAAGGACAGCCACTGACCCTGTTTGTAAAAAAGGTAACGCCATTGCTACTGTCAAGTCGTCCGACGCTCTGAAGTTTGTGACTGTGCGTGCCACTGCTTTTGAAAGTGCTGTGTCTGGCGGTGGAGCTGCTGCTGTGGAAACCGTGGCCGAATCGCCCAAGGTTGGTGTGACTCAATGGGCTGGCGAAGAAATCCAAAAGAGTGACCGTCCTGAATTGGCCTCGGCCAAGCGTGTGATCTCTGGTGGCCGTGGTATGAAGAGCGGTGAAAACTTTGAGCTCTTGTACAAGTTGGCCGACAAGATCGGTGCCGCCGGTAAGTCATCTGAAAGGCAAGCAATGGCCATCTCATTCTCTTTATTATGAAAGTGGGTGCTTCCCGTGCTGCTGTCGATGCTGGCTTTGTCGATAACTCTCTCCAAGTGGGCCAAACCGGCAAGATCGTCGCTCCTGGTAAGTAGTACATCCATAAGCATGCCAGGTTGAACTCACCTTTTTTTTTTATGACGCTTTCTTTAGAATTATATGTAGCTGTTGGTAAGCTTTCACTTTTTTTTTTTTTTTTTTCGGAGTGACCCGTGAGAAAAAGAAGGGTTCACCTGACATTTTCCTGTTTTAGGTATCTCTGGTGCCATCCAACATTTGGCTGGTATGAAGGATTCCAAGACCATTGTGGCTATCAACAAGGATGCTGACGCTCCTATTTTCCAAGTGGCCGACTATGGTCTTGTGGAAGATCTGTTCAAGGCTGTTCCTGAATTGACCGAAAAGCTTTAGATTATTTTTTATTTCCACATTCGTACACTTTTTTGGATTCCATTTGTAAAAAAAGATAAAATATAAAAAGACATGTTTGAAAAAAAAAAAAATCACTCAACTGTCATCAAGAGGCGCAGGCAGAGGATTTCGGACACGGGTGGCGGCTTCATAGCGTTCAGGATGAGGAGCCACGTTGGCAAAGGCCTGGGCGGTGCCGGCGGCATCGAACCGAGGCACACCATACAGCTCATTGGCATGGTATTCTAGCTTGAAATCCAGCCTGCCATTCTTGTTGGCTTCTTGTAGGTCAGCATAATATTGATGATAATTCAGGATCGTGCCAACGGGAATGCCACTAGAAGATGTTGTCAGCGGAGGTGGGGCCCCAAGATCCTTTTTGGGAACTTACTTTTGGCCGGATGTCTCATATTCATAGACACGGAAGCCGGGGTTATTGAGAGGGATGATGGAGGGCGAGCCAAAGAGGGTGGTTTTAACCATGGGAGGATTATCCAGGGGCAAAGGGTGGCCTAGCAAGGCAATATGGCCATAGGGAGGGCGAACATCGGAGGCGGAGAGGATCAGTTTGTTCTTCTTTTTGCGTTTGACCAGGGACCGTTTTCTCCGGGAAGTATTGGCGTTGTTGTCCTCCCCTTCACCATCACCTGCACCAGAGCCAGAGCTGTCGCTGACATTGGCATGGCCATAAGCCGTCTTGTTGCACTGATCAAAGCCTGGGCCGTCGACCACAGCGGTCAGGATATCATTGTTGAAGTGGCCAGAAAAGTGGCCCAGGATCACATCACCATAGTCGCCGAGCAATTGAAAGTATTTGTAGTAACACACAGGCTTGTAAAAGATGCGATCGCGCTTGCTGTTGGGTGGGACATGCACGCTGGTTTTTTTTAAAAAAAAAAAAAAAAAAAAATCAGCACCCCGCTTGAGGTGTCGTTCCTTGCTTACGAAAGATAGACACGGACATTGGCGGTACGAGCATCTTGTAGCTGACGCTGAAGCCAGTCGATATGGATGGCTCCTGGGCCGTCTTGAACATCGCAGTCGGTGCTGATAAGCTCGTTTTCCATGATAAACAGCATAGTGTTGGTGTTGATCAGCTTGAGCTTGCCAGGGATCAGATCTTCAATGTAATAGCCACCTTTGGTAAAGTCCTGGTCCAGGTGAAGGTGATAGGGCTCCCACAAGCTTTTGACTTTTTCGTAGATGGGATCGTTGCCAGCCACGTCATTGTTCTTTAAGACATCGTTGTTGCCAAGTACCGGGAACTACCAAGAAAAGGGAGTGAGCTTCATCACAATGGGATGCTCATTTTTCTTACTACGCGTGTGTTCGTAAAAGTAGTCGTGAATTTGTTTTGGATATATTGATGGGCGTCATAGACTTCTTCAGGCGAACGCTTGATTTCTTTCTTGTCACGATTCTTCAAAAAGAGGAGTGGAAAAAAGAAAGGCGTGAGCGGGGTTTTGGACATAAAAAAAAAAGGAGACATTACATGGCGGGCCGCATCGCCATTGAACAAAATAAAGTCATGCGGTGGCAACGTTTTCATAAAATCGAAAACACCATCAACCTGTTTTGATAGGAATGATCTCAGTTGGTATGCGTTTTTGTTATGAGTCTAACCATACCAAAGCCACGGGTGTGTCACAGTTCGTATTCAAAGCGCCAAATTTGCCTGCATCACTGTTGTTGCCTTTCCGATGACAGGCCTGAGCAACATCACTTCCCTCCAAGTAATGAGGGTCCATGTGGAAATCTGGGCGTAAATAATTAAGAGGGATGCTTTTCAAAAGAAATCGTGCTTGTTTACCTGTGATTTGAAGAAATCGACCAGTCAAGGCCGAAGGGGTATCTTGATGTTGTTGTTGATGAAGAGGTGTAGTATTGACGAAGCCCAAGAGCAGGAAGCAGAGGATGCCTGCCAGGGCCAAGACTACAAAAACAATGACACCTTTGAATAAAAGCGGAATTTTAAATGCAAGGTCCTCGTGTTGTCGAGAATGAACAGAAACAAAAAAGAAAGAAGAAGAAAAAAAAAAGTTTCAAAATGACTTGCGCAATAGACATCACTTTTACTAACCTCCTTTGCAGAGTCCCGCGTTTTTTTTTTTTTTTTTTTTACTCTTTTGCCTCCTTTTTCAAGCTGATCCCTCTCGAGCTGCGCCGATGGTTTCGTTGAATGACATGCATGGCAAGCCAAAAAAAAAAAAAAAGAAACAACCTTTTTTGCCCCTATTTTCCTTTTCCTTTTTTCCATATCAAGCGAGGGAGGCAAGGTTTCAAGATGCTTGCAAGAATATCCCTTTCTACAGGATTGTTTACTGGCATCTTATAATTGTATCCATGGGCATTGCAGAAAAACACAACGTGTTGTTTGTCTGGCCAATCAGCGCCATTTGGCTCTTTGATCCTTTTCCTCTTTGGCATTTCAACGAACCTGCAGGGCGGTTATTTTTTTACATTTTTATAATGTTTGACAACGAGGAGGTTTAAGAAGACCAGGAATTAGATGGAGAGGATGCGACAATGAAGATAAATATATAAAAAAGGGTAGTTTCTAGCTACGAATTAAAGAAAACTATGCACAATAGGATGTCAAGGTGGGCAAAGAAAGGGGGAAAGGGAGAAGGGCAAGGAGAGATCAAGGGGGGGGGAAAGAGAACGGACTTTTTTTTTTTTTTTTTTTTGGTTACTGTGATGAATTGTTCAACAGATGCAAAGACCGGCCCCATTCATCATCCATGGAGATCAATTCAAAGGTGTAGTCACCCGGCTCGATGTTTTTGGGCTGACCAAAAGGAGGATGGGCAGGGGCAGAGGTGGTGATGGTGGCAGACATACCCGTGGTGGGAATGGTGATGGAAGTGGGCAGCAGGAGCGTGGACGTAGCAGCCGTGGTCAGTGGCAAATGATAACGAGAACGCAAGGGCGGCAAGGAAGCGTTGGCGGCGACGATGGGCTCATCGACTGCGCCGACAGCTGCAGCGGCGGCGGCGGCGGCCTCAGCAGCTTGCATCGCGGCAAACGACGACGTCATGTCCGTCAGCAGGGGATGGGTCGCAGGAGAAAGAGCATCGGTGTTTGTCGAAGGCAGCGCGCAGGACAGGGCTGCATCCGTGGTGGGAGGAGGTGGCGATGGGGTGGAGAAAGGCGTTGGGAACGATCGGTACGACAGATCGTAAAACACACTTGTCGATGGGCCGGGCTTTTCCTGGGGGTGGTGAAGGAGATCCAGGGCATTGGAAAGGGACGAAGGCATCGATGGGGACGGCAGAGGTGCTGAAGGTGAGGCTTGCAAGAACCGGTCGGCCAGCGGAACAAAGGCCTGTATGTCGGCCATGGGCATGGCCAGGGCGCGGATGGCTTCGAGAGACAGGCGGAAGTGCTGCATGGCTTCGTTGGCGATGTCGGGGTTGGCATGGTCGAGGTCCTGAGCATGTGTCAGGGCAGCAAAGACGCCGGAATGGGCCGACAGCCTAGGGAACGGCAAGGCCGGTAGCTGGAGGGTGCAGAGGACCAAGGCGGTGATGACCTTGGCCATGGCACGGCGCCGCTCGCTCTGGACCTGGTCGCCCTGCAGTCGACAGCAGTGAACGAGCGACAGCTCCAGATCGTACGACAGCAGGTGCATGGCTGCTTGCAAAGGCGAGGTTGGCGATGGGTGGAGCTGGCCAGGACTGGCCAGATGTGGTTGCCATTGCAGTTCGGGCGGCAGCTGCTCGCGCCAGTGGATCAGCTGGTCCAGGAACTGCAGCACACGCGCTTCATGCGTGCTGGTCCAGGTCTGGCCATCGGCGGCGGCTGACTGGGCGGTGGAAGAGGAAGTCGAAGGGGAGGGCGAGGACGCGGTGGACAAGGGCAGGTGGTGCAGTGGGTCCTTGCCGGTGAGGTGCTTGCATTCGACGGAAAAGAAGTGGAGCACTGCCTCGGTCAGTTTCATCAGGCGGCAAAGCTGGGCAAAAGCATCGAGCACATGGCGTTCCTGGGGATCGTCTTCGGGCAGGGCAGAAGGCAGCGTCAGGGCAATGTCTTGGCTGCGGAGCATCCAGGGGCGTTCGAGGCTGGCGCTTTGCAGTTTGTCGACGACGTAGCAGGACCACAGCACGCGTTTGCGCAGCTCAATATCGAATTGGGACATCTGGCTGCTGTAATGGCTGGTGTGCAAGCCCAGTTCCAGACACATACGCACAGCCATCCCGCCATACATCCACGCCCGGCTGTTGGTGGTCGAGTCGTGCGGCGTGTAGGAGGCCAGATAAAGCAGGGCAATGACGGTGCTGATGCGGGGCACGTCCAGAAAATCATCCACCAGCTGCCTAGCACGTTTGTAATAAAGGTGGCAGTCGTTGGCAGTGACGGAGGCCAATTTACCGCGGTCAGAAGAATGACCGGATGGCTTGACCACCTGGCAGGCGGCATGAGCGTACATGCACTGTAGCAAGAGAGGCGAGATCAGCGGGCCCCGAGACAGCAATTGATCGTAAAACATCCGTTTCGACAAGATGGGCGGCACATGGTGGCATTGGGTGAAAAACACTTGGAGCAGCTCTTCCTGGAGCGACTGCGGCGGCATGTCGAGGGCGGCAGGGGTGGTGTACTGGGTCGGCAGGTCGGGTTCGCTGATCCAGCGGACAAAATCGCCATAGTCTCGCCAATGGGTGGTGATGTCTTTGAGGGACGAATCGTGATGCAAGGTCAGCTGCAGCAGGCCATGGGTCAATTGTTCCATCATTTTATCGGATCGAGTGAGAGTGGATTTGAGAGGAGGAGCGGCTGAAGTGAAGGGTAAGGCAGGGGTGGAGGGGGTGGTATCATGTTGGTGTATAACTTCTTCGGCTTCGAGTTTGATATAAGTGGAATCTGTGTTTTTGAGGTACGAGCACTTGCGCCGCCTTGCTTTGCACTATGGCTGAAAGTGAGCTCCCTATTCGCTACTTTTTTTTATTATGCTTACCTGCATGCAAGGTTGCTTGCCATCACACTACGGGGAAAAAGGAAAAAAAAAAAACATCAGTGGGATTGGCTCTCGAAGAAGGGCAGTCGTAGCTTACTTTGATCTTTTTCATACGACAAGGATGACATGCTCTGCCAACTTTTAATCGTTTGTGGCGATTGTCATCTATCAAGACAATAAAAAAACGTGTTCAATAGTGATTGCTATAAAAGTCGAAATGTAAGATTTACCTCGTAGTGGTAAATCAAGAGTAGCAAACATGTGGGCTAGTTCATAAACAACAAAATTACAAAGAGCGGGATCCAATAAAGATAATCACAGATGAATGAGTAGATTGAGAATAGATGAAAAAAAAAAAAGGAATGCAAGTCTTGTTGGATAAGTTGGTAATCGCAGTAAGACGGTCAATGTCAACTGAAAAAAAAAAAAAAGAAAACGTAAAGAAAGGGCGAAAGAAATTCTCTTTCTGGCCATTTTTCTATTTTTGGCTTTCCAGCTTGGATTCTTTAGATTGCATTTTATTCCAAAACTGAGAAGACAACAACAAAAAAAAAAAAAAGGTCATGGTTACCATGGTGCACAAAGTCCCTCTGGCATGAGAAGGCTTGCGTTTCCTACTCTCTCTAAACAACCAATGTCAATCATCAACCCCAACGAAAAATCCTCGTTTATTGGATAGCCAGGAAATGGGCCATGACTCAATGCATTTGATTGGCTGATATGGTGCGAGCCAACAATGGGGGAAAACGCCGGGAGTTTGTTGGAAAAAAAAAAGCGTTGGGGGACGACATCGTCTTTTTGCCAGCCAGAGGGGTTTTTTTTTTTTGCTTAGCAATTTATACATCGACAATGTGCTGCACACGGTTACAGTCTGATAAATGCTCGCCTCGATATTTGATCAGGTATTGACCATCTTCACGCCAAGTCACGGTCTTGTTCACTGGACAGCCCTATTTTAGAGAAGAAATGAGCAATGTAAAGTAGGTGGACGGCAGTTACCTTTGCGCTATTGGAACATTTATAATAAACGCTTTTGTTGCCGGTCTTTTTCTGGACCGTGTTGCCATTGTTACGCCAAAAATAGCCGTCGGCATATGGGAATTCTTTGGTCTCGACAACTTTACTGATGGCCTGCATTTCTCGTCGTCGTTTTGTCTTGACCATATACATTGGAGCTGGCGGGATGGGTCGTACAGAAGCGGATCGAGCCGAGGACGTCAAGCAAGTGCTGGGTGGTACAGGCGCTGCAATGGTTGTCAAGGGTAAATCGGGTATCATGAAAGTGGGTTCTGACAGGTCTTGCGGTGTGGGTTCTGGTCTGAGAAAAAAAAAGACATGCATGAGTTTTTTTTTTTCTGCATGACGATCCTCCTTTACGTGATGGAGGCAAGCTGATGAAAAAGCAATTGACTATCGAGACTCTTATGATCAGGCTGAACAGGCGTACTGATCTGAGGTGGTGTGATGGCCTGGCTGGAAAACGAGCCTAATTGATGATGTTTCTGTAGAATCAGGTAATCCAACGTCTTGGCTCGTAATTGAGCCTCCGCCAACCGTCGAGCGTCCTCATGTACTTTGCTTTGTAATATCAAAGTCAGCAAGTCTTGGTTGCTTTGATATTTCAGTAGAATCGTTTTCAAATCGTCGTCCAGGTCTATTGGTGCAAGGGAAGGCATGCTAGATGGATTTGACAGTTGGAAAGCCTCGTCGGCTGCGACCGCAATGGCTGGACTCGATGAAGCTTCAGGGGCAAGTGAGCTGGTCATATGATAAGGATAATCGGTCGGCTTGAAAAGGGGTATCCTGGTATGATCCATCATGGAATCCATTGTTGAATTACGTAAGAGGGGGAAACTGACAAAAGAGAAGAGAGAGAAAGAAAGATGAAAAAGTGCCCTAGAAAAAAAAAGCTAGTGAGAAGCCAATAATAAAAAAAAAATTCAAACCCGTCTTAGTTTCCAAATGTGGTTCCTCGCAGCCAAGGAACGGCCCAAAACCTTTTTTTTTTTTTTTTTTACTGATGATTTTATATTTGATAGTAAACAAATGGATAGAAAATTCTCCAAAAAAAACATGGAGTATGGGGTAACCATGGGAAACATAAACCTTGTCATCTTTAATAATCCAAGCTGTTCCCAACCACTGGCACAACTGGGAAAACACAAAAAAAAAATGCAATCAAAGGCCATATCTCCGTTGCCTACTATTTTTGGATGCTTGGTGTGAAGGGTCCTGCCGTTTTTTTCTTTTTCATTTTTGGCCTTGTCCCAGCATGGTGTAACAAAAAAAAAAAAGATAAACCATAAAAAAAACATGGGGGTATCCATTCCCTTGCGAAAAAGTCAAATCTTTTTCAATCGTGGAGAAAACCCTGGGGACAAGCCCAAAGCATAATCAGTGAAACTGATCTTTACGGCGATCAGGACAAGATGAAAAAAGTCCCGCTTGGATCCCACCTCGGATCTCCTTTTTTGGAACACAAACGATCACCCATCCACTACTGATTTATTTGTCACTTCCACCCCAAGGGGTTCGGTATCTAGATCCTATCATCTTTCAGTGAAAAAAAAAAAACTCTGGGTTCTGCATCGTCGGGCCATTTTCGAGGGCATGAAAAAAAGGCACACCGCTACCCACAAGACACGGTCGGCTTTAAGCCGTTTAACCGTGACGAAATCGAAGCCTTTTTGGTCACTTGCATCAAGCTGGTAGCGTGCTTGTTGGTCTCCTGTTCAGTGAAGGCTTATGCCCCTTTCCCCATTGCTCATGTTCTAGTTGCCACTTGGGAACTTGGCTCTCGAACCGCAGCGGAGATTGGCGTCCCTCCTCCCTCACCACTTCATCCGAGAATGCTGTGTTTTTGACCATGGTCATGTCTCCTCACGAACTGAAAACATGCAAATACTGGCTTGAGTCAGGACTCGGTAGCCGTGCCTGTGCCTGGGCTCCATCAGTGGAGGTCGATGTTTCAATCCATCGGGCTTTGTAGATCGGCCGCTTGTCGCTTTTTGCGGTTTTTTTGCTCCCAATGCCGAATTTCTGATGAGTTTATTAAAAAAAAATGCAATGACCTCATTTCGTTTACCCAGGACACCAGGCTTCATCAAAATCTTGATCCCCCCCCCCAAATTTGGCACACAGCCCATGCAAGGTAGAAGGAGGTGATACTGGCTACAAGCTAGGACGGGCCGTCTTTATTGGCAGTCTCGTCCACAGCACTTACGATCATTCCACACCAATGCTTCTCATTATGCACTGATTTACATGTCAATTACCGGTAGATCATCCATCATTCCTTGTCTGCCACCTACAAATCGACAGCCGTGCTTGGCCGACGCTGCGGAGATCGAATGTTGGCTGAAGATTTTTTTTTTTAGCTGTGGGAGGCGTCGAAATACTGTACAGCAGCATCGCTAGAAGGTTGGCTGGGCAGCCACCATCAATCGATCTGATTTTTTTTGTGCCCATGCCATTTATAAAAAATTGCTTGTATGACTAATTTCACTCCAATTCATTCATTCAAAAATGATTGATTACATTTTTTTAAAAAAACAAAGCGAGTCCCCTTGTGGATCTTGCCAGACCGCTGTCCAGCAGACCATTTTCAAACCACGCTTCCACTGACCATTCCTTCAACTTTGCAAGGAAGGACCACAACTTCCATCACAGGTCTTTTAGAGAGCGTGACGCTGAACAAGAAGCCCCCCCCCCCCAAAAAAAAAAAAATGATGCTACTGCAGCCAAGGATGCAGTCCGTAGACCAAAGTCGGATCTTTCTCGATGGCTAGAGCCACAGAGTGGCTGGCTACGGTCAATTAGATACATACAGCTGTGAACCATAGGATGTTTGGCAGGCTCAGCGTGAAAATGCTGGGAAAAGAGTAGGCTGGCAGACTGCGGCTGTCCAGGTCTTGGTTCCCTCAATCCAATCCCTGCAAGTGCCATCTTTTACGATTTTGCTTTTTTGCTTTGTTAAGGTCAAATAAAGGATAAGAGGACAGGCGGCACCTTTACATTTCTAATATTAAGACAAAGTTCAAGACAAGGTAAAAGAAGAGCGGCCGCAAAGAGGGGACGCCGTCGGACACTGGCTGGCTTCGATCCTTTGCGCCTTGGTTATTCCACCACCGCGATCCAAGTGGCCATCTTCATACCACAGTTGCACATTCTTGCTGCCTTTGACACCAAGAGCGATGGCCCATATGATTGGCTGCGCTGTTTTATTCCATTGCACAGTGACAGACGCACTGGTTTTCCAACTCCGGCCTGCTTGGAGGAGATCAAGGTGGTCGGTTTTTTTTTTTCTTTGCCTGTTTCCCTTTTTTTCTTTCTCTTTCCTTCATATTATCAACTGTAAGTAAAGCTTTGAACCGAGACTGATAGAATAGGAGAAAAGACCGATCGACACCAGCATCAATGCATCTACGAGAAATAGGATGCATTAAAATAAGAGAGAGGATGGATGGATGGATGGATCGTTCTACCCCCTTGCCAGTTTTTTATTTTTTGAATGTTGCATGATGCCAATTTGACGAACAAAAATCCACTCACGTTTATTTTTTTTTGTTGCTGATATAGATAAAACATGGTATTGAAGCACAACAACCAATTGCCTAACCAGCATTTCCGTAAGCAATGGCAACGTCGTGTCCGCACCTGGTTCGATCAAGCCGGTCGCAAGAAGGCTCGTCGCACTGCTCGTGTCCAAAAGGCTGCCCGCATTGCTCCTCGTCCCGTTGACGGTCTCCTCCGTCCTGCTGTCCGTTGCCCCACCATCCGTTACAACATGAAGTTGCGTGCTGGTCGTGGTTTCACCCTTGATGAAATCAAGGTAAAAAAAAACAGAAGCGAATCTCGAAACACAGCTCTAACAGAGATCTCTGTCTATAGGAAGCTGGTCTTACCGCCAAGTATGCTCGTACCATCGGCATTGCCGTTGACCACCGTCGTCGCAACAAGTCTCAAGAATCCCTCGAACTTAACGTTCAACGCTTGAAGGCCTTCCAAGCCAAGTTGATCGTCTTCCCTGTCAAGGCTGGTAAGCCCAAGAAGGGCGACTCTGAAGCTGCTGAATTGGCCGCTGCTGTCCAACACAAGGGTGGTCTCTTCCCTGTTGAACAAGTCTACGCCGCCCCTGAAGCCCGTGCCATCACTGCTGAAGAAAAGGCTGGCTCTGCTTACATGAAGCTCCGTTATGCTCGCTCTGAAGCCCGTACCCTCGGTGCCCGTGAAAAGCGTGCTCGCGACAAGGCCGAAGAAGAAGCTAACAAGAAGAAATAAACGGTTTCCTTTTTTTTTTTTATCCGCTGCTTCACCATCCTCTTCTACCTTCAACCTCGCCATCCCCTTGCACTTTCTTTATTTTCATATCCCTCGTATTTTGGTCATAAAAATAAAATCATCTACGGTTTTGCCTCTTTTTACATTTCCTTTTTTCAGTGCAGTGCGATGCCTGGAAGGAGGAGTTCATGCAAAAAATAAAAAGAATGTGTTGCACAAACGTGGCGATTTATTTATTTTACCAACCACAAGCATGGCCATCGCCACGAGGATCCGACCCAGCGGTCAAGACGCGTTGGCCGGTGCGAGGGTCGATCTTGGACCGAATGATTTGGCCACGGCCCATCATGGAGCGGGCATGGCCTTGGAGGACATAGCAGGTATGGCCCATGGCTTGCAGTTCCTCGACAGCCTCGGCCGATACGCCTTCTTCCAAGTACACCACCGACTGCGACACGTCTGTGAAGGAGTAAGCCGCGGTCGACACATCCTTGTTGGTGGATTGTTTGGGAGGCGCCACGCACAGTCGAGGCAGATCCAACGCCTGCTGAGGGTTGTACAGATATTGCAGCATGTTCAAAATCACTTGCACTTGGCCTTGAGGCTGCATAAATGCGCCCATCACTGTCAAGAGAATGGTAAGATTCCGAAGGTCAAAAGAGTTCGTTTGCTTTTTTTTTTTTTTTTACCACCAAAACAAGCTTCCAATTCATGGCCATTGTCTTTCTTTTTGGTGATCATGGAGGGAATGATGGTATGGTAAGGGCGCTTGCCAGGACCGATGCAGTTGGGGTGATTTTCAATCAGCACAAAGTTACAGCCTCGGTTATGCAATGGAAAACCACAGCCGTCGGGAATGATGTTGGACTAAAGAGGATGAGATCGCTAGCTCAGTCACGTTGTGTCCTATGTGTTGTCACTTACACCAAAGGCCATGAAGGTCGAGTTCTACGCGAATGACAGTAAAGAAAAGTTAGATGTGCCACACCCGTTGGCGCCGAGTATTTCTTACAATAAAGCTACAAGCATTGCCTTCGTCATCCACCACTGAAAAGTAAACGGTGTTGCCCATCTTTTCAGGATAGCCTTTTTGGATGGTATCATTGCGTTTTGTCAGATCAATCAATTGTGCACGTTCAGCCAGGTATTCCTAATTTTCAGAAAGAAGGGGGGGTTAGCGCTGCCCTGCCCCTTTTGTCGTACCTTGGCCAGCAATTGTTCAATGGGGACGTGAACGACATCAGGGTCACCGACATAGTAGCGAGTATCGGCAAAGGCAAGACGCAAGGCTTCGGTCACAATGTGCATGTACAGACCCGAGTTGTGGTCAATCTTGGCAAAGTCGACGGTTCCGTTGCGCTGCAGGGCTTCGATGATGCCTAGCGCCATAAGAGCAGTGATGCCTTGGCCGTTGGGTGGGATTTCCCACACAGTGTACTCATGAAAGTCCAGCGAGATTGGATCGACCCGTTGGGACGCGTGGTCAGCCAAATCGGCCATGGTCATCAGCCCGCCGCGGCTGGTGACGGCCTGCACAATGGCCTGGGCAATGTATCCTTGGTAGAAGCCAGCTTTGCCGTGCTCCGCCAGCGTTTTGAAAGTCCTTTCATCGACGGCAAAATAAAATAAAAAAAAAAGATGAGCGTGTGACAAGGTTCTTCTACCCTTACTTGGCCAGCGTGGGTAGGGTCATGATTTCACCTTCTTCAGGGCCCCGGATCCCATCGATCAAGTAGTCCACAACGACGTCAGGGTTGGTTTTTCTCAATTGGTTTTCTTGGCCACGCCACTGGACAAGGAGAGTCAGCTATCTTTTTTTTTGTCCTGTTCCTTGTCCTTTTTACCATGTGTGAGGCGATTTCGGAGACAGGGAACCCATTTTCAGCGAGATCAACGGCCGGGGCAAGAATGGTGGCCAGGTCTAGGTTACCGGAACCAAACCAATCGACGGTGTCAACCCAAGCAGCTGCTGCCCCTGGCACGGTCACGGTATGGGCGCTGTCGCTGGGCAATACTACGTCATCAATTCCACGTGATCGAAGCCATTCCAACGTCAACGCTTGAGGTGTTCTACGCAAGAAAGACGATGAGATAATAAAAGGCTTCGTCTGTGAGTACCTTCCAGAGCCATTCAGCCCACGCACAGTTTTTAACTTGGCATCATAGTACAGGCAGAATGCATCGCCGCCAATGCCAGTGGACGTGGGTTCTAGATGACAATACGTAGTGAGCGGTGGTTGCTTTGCTTGTTTCCTTACCAGTGACAGCAATGGCAGCGGCTGGAGGTGAGTCATAAATAATGAAGAGAGGGTGTCACGTCGTTTGAAAGAAAATGGTGTGTGGCATTACTTACCCACAGCCACAGCAGCATCCTATCGGGTAAGAGAAGGTGCCATCAGAGGTCATTGTACGCAAGCAGAAGCATCCTTACCGCGGCATTGCCACCTCTTTTCAAAATGTCAATACCAGCCTGGGTAGCAAGAGGTTGGCTGTGAGAATAAAAAAGGGGGAGGTGATCAGTCCTGAAGTAATGGACTGAAAGAGTCAGACCTGCTGGAGACCATAGCTTGACGGCCGTGCACAGCCGAGCGTCTTGATAGAAAGGGCAAAGAAGAAGAGGTCATGTCTTTACGAAAAGTGGAGAGGAAAAGAAAAAACCAGGTTCTCGTCGTCTTTTTTTTAAGCTTTTTTTTTTTTTTTTTTTTTTTGCCGTGCGCTGTAGTGCGGGGAAGAACCGAGCGGCCGGCCCTAATGGAACATTCTTATGTTTTAAATTTTTGGTTTTTATTCAAAAAAGACGAGGAACATCGGATATGGGGAAACATGCAGATAACGAAAGAAAATAAATATAAAATGCCACGGGGAGAGGAATACAGAGAGGAATGATGCGAATAAATATGCCAATGGGTGGGATGAGTATGATGAAATGGAGGGGAGAAATGGAGTGGGTAATAAAGGGCACGGAGGGAAGATCACATGATATCGATTTCTTCATCATCCTCATCCACATCCATGTCTTCATGCATCAGGTTGGGAGAGGTGGCGGCGGAGGGCGTGGCGGATGGTTGATGGGCAATGGTTTGGTTGTCAACGACGCCAAAGTCCATTTGTTCGTCGCTGTAGACAATCAGGACATTGTTCTGGGTGGCTTCATCCTGGTCGTCTTCATCCGAGGCAAGGAGGAGCGTGTCTTCCAAGAGACGGCGCTTGTGCAGACCGTTGCGTCGTTTGCTGGTGGGTTTCTTGTTGGTGTCCTGGGTCTTTTTCCGAGCACGGGGCTGGCGGGGGCGTGGTGGTTTTTTGTTGCGGGGTTTTTTAGTCGTGGAGGGGAGGACAGGGAGGAGGTTGGTGATGGCGGCGTCGGCAGTGGAGACGTGGTGGGCTTCGTCATTGAATTTGGATTTGGCTTTGCGTTTCAGTTGCTGTTTCCTGCGGCGTTGGCGGCGGCGATCCTTGTCGTCCAGTCCGTCCAGCATCATAGCACTTTCCTCGTCCGCATGGATGGCGTTGGCCGCAGCATGCTTGGGAATAAAGTCAGCCAGCACCACAGGCTTGCCTCCGTGCTGCTCGGCCACGCAGGCATCCACATAGAGCATGATGCGGACCAGCTGCTCGCGTTCTAGGCTGGAGAGGTCCAGCTCCACCTCTTCTTCTTGCTGGGCGTGATCGCCTCGGGCATTGACAATGGACAGGATCCCAGGCAGCTTTTCGGGTGTTAGCTGTTGAGTGATCTTGGCCAGCAATGCTTCTTCCAGCTGCCGCTTGGGGTGGTACATATAGCTTGACGTCAAGGGGTCGGCATATTCCGCCTCGTCGTCGGACGACCCTTCGTCCTCTTCGTCCTCCTCTTCCTCTTCATCATCTTCAGCCAATGCGTCAGCGTCTATCCTGAGGGCATCATCGGCAATTTCCAAGTCCTCGTTGGCGGTGGGTAATAAAGCGACACCAGAGATCGTGCTGATTTCTGAAGGGGAGTGTATCAGCGATGGGTGATCCTCTGTGGATGGTAGTGAATCTACGAAAAGAGATCAATCACCAGACGGCCTTTTTTTTTTGTAGGATGCTTACCAAAAGTGAGTTCATCATAGAATAGAGAAGTATTTGTGCTGTCGTCCAAAGGAAACGCCATATCTTGACCGAGCAACTGCAAGGATTGGGTCAATAAGTCTGGATCCAATTGGTCAAAGGTTTCTTTGGGCAGAGGTGACATTGTATCTGATTGATCCGTGGGGAGCCATGGTAACCAAGATGCCATGGATTCCCTACATTGAGAAAAAGTAGGAGAGGTTTTAGTCGGGGTTGCAACTATTTTTTTTTTTTGAATTGTTTACCTAAGAAGGAGGTCCTGCACTTCATTAGTGAGATCTTCGACGGGCCAAGTGGATGGATTAGGAAGAGATTGCATTAGATCATTGATATCATTGTCTTCCATTGTAGGATTATTTGAATTCACGTTGTAATTGTTGAAGACGTTACTGCTTTGAGCAAGCACTGTGGACCTACGAATAAAAAAAAATCAAAAAAAAGGTGCCTTTCAAACGGTGTGCTCTTACCCAGTCATTGAAGATTTCCGTGGCGAAGGGCGTTTGATCTTGTTATGAGAAGACGTTGAATCCAGGGCGATACTCTTTTCTGATCACCAAGTTGCAAAAACACAGGCTTCCAAGCAAAAAGAAAGCGTTTCTTGTAGAGGAGAGGAACTGGGTGGCGTTACAAAAAAAAAGTTTTTTTTTAAAAAAAAAAAAAAAAAAAGGCACAGACGTAAAAAAAAAAAGAGCAGGAATGGATAGCTAACGCTAATAAAACTGTTCCTATCGTTCTTGATGAGATAAACAGAAATCAAGAGAAATCAAATGAAATAAAGGGAACTGGGGAAGCAAAAAGAAAGGTGGAAAAAAAAATCAAAGCCATTTTTTTTTTTTCGTCAGTCCGCCTCGCCAATGAAAATGCATGGAAACCTGCAGCAAGACCTCGAATGACCTCCAGCTGTGGCCACCCCAACATGAGCATATCCCTTTTGGTATGAGCAGGGGCATTTTTTCCAATCAGGCATATTGTATAAAGCAACGAAATAGCTTGCTCATTTCCGCTTGGCTTCCATGTGCCTCGGTAGACCTCGCCCTTCCTTTTGACGGCACATCACCCTTTTTCCCAATAAAACGGAGTGTCGCACAAGCCAAGGCAAACCTGGTGGTTTTGCTAGCTCTTCTTTGAGCCGTCAGCATTTTTGGAGTGTTTATTTTTTCCATTGTGCTAGTTTATGAATGAAACAAGTAATAGGAATCATCGTTGGTGAATCAATCGAACGAGCCGCTAAATATCAAGTGCGCGAGAAAGGAACACAAAGTGCACGGTTGCAAAATCATTTCAAACGCATGTTTTGCCAGCTATTAGCACTTGGGTCCACTGTCTGAGAGAGTTGCAATGTTAGCCATACCCGTTTCTCATCAGTTTGTACGGGTATGCAAAATTTGGACTGATTTGACCGAGCAAGTTTGCTCAATTGTATTTCATCAGATCGCCTGGGGGTCCCCTGGCCAAAATGGCGGATTTTCATCATTTTTTAGCTGGGCAATCGGAAGCATCATACTGAAGCGGACCAAAAGTTGGCTGGGTGACCTTTACCGATCGATCCGATTTTTTCAGCATCACCATCATTTATGCATTTGCGTACCCATGCAAATTTTCACATCGACCCAATCACTCTAAAATGCTGTGTAGCGTTTGCATTTTTTTTTTTTTGGAGGTCGAATTTATTTACTACCAAAAATTTAATTGCCGATAACCTATCATCTAGCAGGCGTAATACGGCAGCACAATCGCAAACTGTCGCCACAACCACGGCAACTGCTTATACCCAAACGGAAACCGTGCTGACAACCAACATCGTACATACCGCCGACGATGACCAGACGACTACCACGGTGATAGTCACCCCAACGGTCGTTGCTACCGTCACGGCGGCAACCGCGACTGCCACGTCTTTTGACACTGCGACAGTGTTAACCGCGTCCACACAGTGAACAAGTCCAGCTGTTCAATAGTTTTAACTACATTCTTCTGTGCTGGAACTACGAACGCAGTCCTAGGCACAGTGTTGGAAGATATAGCAGGATTTAAAGATTTGGATGGATGTGTCAATTACTGCGTTGGGAAATACGGTAGTCAAAACCCTGGTGTATGGTCAGTGGTGCAATTAACTAACGACAGAAAATCACTCAATTGTGAATGTACCAAGCAAGTTGCGAATGTAAACGCTCCTTGCATCCAGAATCCTTTGGGCACTGGCATGACTGGGCAGGAGACGCAGCAAGGTTGGTCCGGTGGGACAACGGGGGGCTCCTGGTGGGGAGCTTATGGCAGAAGAAACGGAACATGCTAATTGCAGGTGGAGAGAAAGGATTTCTTCGCCTTCTCTTGCCTTTCCGCTCACGTCTCAAAATAAATGACATTTTCGTAGAGGCACTTGGTGAGATGCATCAGATATCCTGTCTGTGAGAGCTATGATTGCTCTATGCAACTGAACCAAAACGCTTCATTGGTTTCTGTTCAGGAGATATGGACACAAGTACAGGAAGTGATATCCTCTCTTTTTATAAGCTGTTCAATTTTCACGTTTTCGTAGATCGCCCTATCGCAAAGAAAAACCTGGTGCTGTGATTCTGTCTGCTAAACGCAAAAATGGCACCTTTATTCATGATGAAAATAAGGATGAGTAATTTGGGACAAAGTGAAAGATGTTAGATAAGCAACCTACCGAATCCGTTCGGTGCTTGACCTTGAAAATAAAAAAAAAAAGAGCAGTAGAAAAACGTAGGAAAAGAAGATAAAAAAATAAGGGGAAAGGGGAGACCAAAAAAAAAAAAAAAAAGAGGTACAACCATGGCTCGTGATGTTGAACCAACAAAATGACAACTTGAACACTGGGCGAAATGGCTAGAATCGGGTAGATAAAGAGCCAGGCTTGTCTTCAGTTCTTACCATCATTTTTCATGAGAGACATCATCCATGTCATGAAAAAGTGCGTGGTTCGCAAGGAGAATGGAAATGAGAAAACAATTATGAGGGCAAATTAAGCTTTTGTGTCCAAAAAAGGCAAGCGAGCTTGGAAGAAAAATTGCAGGCAAAATCTGAATTCAAAAGTTTTTTTTGTACCTTTTTTTCTTTTTCCTTTCATCACAAATGAATCGAAACAGAGGTAGAAGTGTGTCTCAAGTACAAGATGATGTGGTAAGTCATTGAGCTCCCTTTTTAAGGCAATGTTTATTTTCTACATTCACCAATGCAAACGCTACGGAAACTGACGTTTATTTGCTTGAAGGTGGCCAACATTGACGCCCATCTCGACTTTGTTAAACGCTTTCTTCGATGGAGTATTGAAGACCTGGACCGACTCGTCAGTATTTTGAATGCAAGGTAACCTGCTTTTCTCCATTGGATAGCCCCTCACCTTTACTTTCCCACTACTCACACATCCCCACTTATTTCTTATTTTTATTTTTTTTACTGGCGCCATATAGGATTGCCGCAGAAGAAGCCTATGTGCAATCCCTGTCCAAGATTCACAAGACTGTCAGTCCCATTGTCATGAATCCCATGTTTGGCGACAAACCACCTACCTTTATCCATGCCAGTGTTTGTTACGAACGCAGTATCGACCAGACAATCCAACAACGACGAGAACTTATCAAAGGCATGAAGGAAGAGGTCGAGAAACTTACCATTGTACGAGACAAGCAGGAAATGCGACGAAAGAATGCAAAGACTGATCAAGGGGAAGCTAATGCTGAGTATGCCAATTATCGCACTGGCGAGCTGACAAAGGTACAAACGAAACCAATACAGCCGGGCACTGACTCTATTTTTTCGCAGCTACGAAAAGCTTACTTTAAGAAATGTCAGGACCTCCGTGCTGCTCAGAGTCAATTTGAACAGCAACAGCAACAGCAACAGATTCAACAAATGGAGGACAACGCTGCTGTCAACGACTATTTACCCCAGCATTACCGACCTGACGATAGCAAGCGCCTCTCCTATGACAGTCTTGATAATGACGATGCCTCTATCCATTCCCAAGGTCACCAAGACAGTGCTTATAAAAAAGGCATGGCCAACTTTATGGCCTCCATGGACAAGGTGCGCACCCAATTCGCCAATGTCGGCCAACCGTCCCTTGCCGACCTCAACAAACAAAACACAAAATTTGCAAAATACAAAAAGGAAATCATGGATTCAGGTAAAATAATCGCATTGGATCAAACGAGCTCTTTTTCATTTTTTTTTTGACTTGGTCATAGACTATCAATACAGAGATGGTATCCGTCACTTGGAAGTGCTGCGTAAACGACAAGTTCAAGCTGCTTTTAGCTCCATGAAGGTAGTAAAAAAAGAGGTCACTGACAAGGAGTCACTCATTTTCTATTTATTAGCACTTGGAATTTGCCATCCTCGGCAAAGGCGATGTAACCCGATCTGTCTTGGGAGGCTTACTCGAAAAGGAGCATCTCGTGCTTGTCAATGAACTTCAGGTAAAAGCCGACAAGTCGGCCGACAGCCACAAAGAGGAAACCAACCTCACCCACTCTTTTTCTTCAAGTCCAATGAATACACCAGCCAATTTGTCAAAGATGTCAACTCAAGGGGAGATTACATTGCTTTCACCACTCGATACAAAAACACCATGTACCGCGCACCTGAACCATTGCTTTATGAAAACTTTTATCATGGCGTGTGCAAGCGTAGGTTTCCCCATTTCATTTCGGAGTAGCGGACCTGACTTTTTTAAAATTCGTCATTAGAAATTCTTTTTGGTGGATCCTTGAATGAGTATGCTGCTGAGCATGAACATACCGTTCCACTGCTTGTCACCCGATGTGTTGAAGCCATCGACAACATGGGCTTACAAAAAGAAGGCATCTACCGCGTCTCTGGCCGCCAGTCCAATATCGAAACACTCAAACACTCCTTTGAAGAAGACGAAGCCAAAGAAATCGAAAGCCACTTCGACGTCTTCACCATCGCCACCGTCCTCAAAATTTACCTCCGTCAGCTCAAAGAGCCCTTGCTGCAAATCGATCTTCAAAACCGAGTCAAATATTCTGGTACGTCCCACACATCCACACCAACAGCGTCGCTCACTTTTTATTTTTCATACGGATAGGCTTCAAGGACAAGGATCAGCAATTGAAGTATCTCTTGGCCATTCTCTCGGGCATTTCCAAACCTCATCGTGATACCTTGTTTGTTGTCATTCGTCACCTGGCACAGTAAGTCTCAAGCGACGGCCAACGCCAAACTTACTCTTCTTTTCTCCTAGTGTGAATGCTCACAGCGCGATCAACAAGATGAATTTACAAAACCTCAGCGTCATCTTTACCCCGGCCATCTTCCACGACTTCAACCAGGCCGAGCATCCTGGCGAATGGCATAGTGATGTCATGTTTGAAGACTTGGTCAACTTCCATGACACGCTGTTCCAACAAGCCGAGCTTCAGTCGCGCGCACCTGCTGGTCCCCAGGTGCCCCTGAAATCTCACGAATTCCACCCAACCAATGCCAATCCCGTTGCCACCACCCCACCGGCCGTCATCACCCCCGGCAGCGTGTCGTCGGTCGCCAACGCCACCTCCTCGAGCCTGCTCCTGACCGCACCCATGGGCCCTCCACCCATGATCGTCAATGAACCTCCCACACCAAAAGGCGGTAGTGGCAGTCGTGCTGCTTCTTTGGGTGCGCTCCAGCGCTCTGGTTCTCTGCAGCACCCCGACGCTCATCCAACCGCCAGTTACTTTCCACCCCAGCTGAGCTCAACACCCACACCCGCTGCCGTGAGCTCCGGCACTGCCACCCAGCATCCGCAGCCACCACAGCCCCAACAAAAACAACAACACACCCCCACCTCCTTGACCGACCCAGCGAGTTACCACTATCAACCACAGCAGCCGCAACCACAGCAGGCCCAACCACAACGACCACCTCCTCGGCCTTATTATCCCGTGACCCACTCCCAGGATGATGTCCGACCGGTCCCTCGCCCTTCCGCCTCCTCTTATACACCCCAGATCAACACCTCTTCACTGCGCACCGATAGCTTCTACGGCGGCACGCCCGAACTCATGCCTAGTAAGCTGGACAAGCCTGAAGCCGACGCAACAGAGCCCTCAAACGATGACACCATGCCCACCCTGGCCAGCAGCCACTCCTCCACCACCTCCACAAAGAAAAAATTCGTGCCTCCCCGACAGGATTCCTTGCGCACTAAACCCCCTTCTGCCGCTAACCTGGCCCACACCAAACTCTCTGGTTCCGCCAACAGCAGCACATCGAGCCTATTGGCCGCCGTCAACGTGGCCGCCGCCACCGCTGCCGCCCTGTCCAACAATGATTCCTCCAGCTCCCTTCCTTCCCCGTCCTCCGCCTCCTCTGCCCGTGGTCCACCTCTACCCCACCCCGTCGTCATCAATCAATCACAATATCACCAACCTTCCAGTGCCCGTGTCGTACCAACCTCTTCTCCCGTCACCCCCACCCCTCCTCCTGCCGACCTCCATTACCCACGGCAATGAGTTTACTATTTTATTTCTAGATCCTTCCTTCCTGTACATTGCGCGTGTGAACTCTTTTCTTTTATTGTTTTCGAAATAAAAGGTCTCACGCTCTTTGGGTTAAAAAAAAAAAGACACGTCAACAGAGAATGAAGGGTCATGCTATGTACAGTTATTATTTAGCCCGCTGGATCAACCACGGTGGCCAAGCATCCTCCAAAAAAAATTAATAAATGAAAGCCCAGGTGCCCATGCTACCATAGCAAAGCGTCATGACAAGTGGTTATGGAGCACTTGCACCATTTCACAACGCCTTGCCGATTTCAAGTAAATGGACGTGCCAACTGGATGTTGTGGCGCTGGTCGACCAATTCGTCTTTGGGATGATAAAGCCCTATTGGCCGATTCAGGTACGCTATTAGTATCTTCGCTTTCTATTGGCCAAAGCGCTAGCAGCGCTTGCAGTGTTCAGCCCAAGGGAGATGACCAGGACCAGCCTTGCGCTCTCCACTCCAGCTTTTCATGCAACAAGTGCATAAAGAGGCATGAACGTGGCTGAAACTACATCCCTGTGCATCAATGTGGGACACAACAGATCAACATATTTTGGCTTGTTTTGTTTTGCTGTCGTCAAGATGCAATTAACCGAAGAATTGGGATTGACATGCCTGACCATTTTGGCGTCAACAGATCTGGTTTCGCGCGCACGGCGACATCATTTCTGACGCTATTTTAAAAATAACAATTGTCCGCTTAAATATTATTAAGTAAACGTTTCATGTTGCGGTTCTATTTTGTACTTGATCCTTTTTCTTCTTCTCCTTTTTAAGCTGAACCATTGACGATCATCGATATCGCTGTTGCACGCTCTTCATAATAAATAATACTTTTTTTATTTCTCATTGTCATTTTTGTGTTGCATCATATTGGTGATGTCACGCCCAAGCAGCATGGCCAGAGGCGAGGATGGCGAAAATCTAGATGACGGGCCAAACCATAAACGATGGTAGCACTCTTTTTTTAAACTCGGGCCATTGTACACGTTGAAAACCTTGTTTTATAATTATCTTTGACAACAACCTGCCTGATTTGCGATTCCATCTTAAAAGAACCTTGGCAGGGATTTTCTGATGAAAAAAAAAAAAAAGTGACTCACCTAACTTTAAAGGAGCTTCATTAGCAAGAAAAAAATATCTTTTTTCTTTGGGATGGCTCCCCTCGGTGAAAAAAAGACTTCTTTTTATTTTTGTATCCTTGGCAAACAGCAAGCGATTGCCCCTTTTCAATTTCCATTTTTGGCCCGAGGCAACATCGCCCTTTTTGACGCGCCTGACCATTGTTGCAATGCTTATTTTTATTTTTGGGGAAAGAAAAATAGAAAGACAAGTGGGGCTTGTGCTCATTGTCAAATTTAGAAATGATCAGTGATTGTATCCAAAAAAAAAAAGCATTTATTGGCAAGTGTGCAACGAACGAAATTTGACAAAAAAAAAAAAAAAAGATGAGAAAGTTGAGGCATCAAGATTGATCTCCCAATTTTTTTTTCTGTGCTTCTACGCCATTGGCCTAGGCCATCAGAATTAAAAACAAACAAACATGGAACTTTCTATAGCTTCAATTTTTTATAAGCGTGGGCTTGGTATGTCTTTACGACGTTGTCTTTTTATTATTTCACAGTAGCACTTGTGCTACAGTCATCTGCATATTGCCCATGGCACAAAGTCCTTTTTTATGGCCTCTCCCCTTTTTTTTCTCCGCTCATCTTGCAACAAACCTCGGCACCAGATGACCCTGTTTTACAAATATGGGAATCATGCCATGCTTTTCCCCTTTGATGTTTTCTCCTTCCTGGGCTCCCTTTCTTTATCAAAAAGGAGAAATAGGCTTTTTTAACTTTTCTTTGTTCAAGAAAAAAAGTATAAAAGCATTTCGGAACAGGTTCCTCAGCTCTGTCCCTCCTTTTTTTTTTTTACTCTTTTTTTTTCTTCTTTCTTTTCGCTTTTTCCACAGAAAATATTTGATACCCCCTTCCCTTGCTTACGTTCCTTGCCCTTTCACTCTTTCCTTTTTAATAATAATTCATACCCAACTCTTCAACGATGTCGACATGTCCTTCTTTGGAAGGATGGTTAATGAAACAGAAACACGGTTTGTGCCGTACCTGGAGTAGACGATATTTTGTCCTTGAAGACCGTACCCTGGCCTATTACCACCAAAAAGTAAGACAGCTTTTCCAAAGAAATGCCTCCACCCACACTATTTTTTTTTTTTTGAAGGACGACCCATCACCTCAACAAGTTTTGGATTTGACAAATTATTCGCTCACCTTCAAACGACACACCCGACGCCAATGCACCTTTGCGCTGACGGCCGACCATCTACCAAGCTACTATCTGCAGGCCGAGGATGAGGACGAACTGGATCGTTGGGTCCATCACTTGAAGCAGCACCTGGGCTCCAACGGCAGTGTGCTGGACAAGTGGTTGGAGCGCCTGGAAATCACCGCCGCCGACAGCTCATGCCCGACCTTGCCCCTGCCTCAGCAAGCCTCCACCAGCATGCTCTCCAGCAAGTCCGGCCCCGGTCAGCTGCAGCCTCAGCACCCACCCGTCAATACGCTGCATTCTCACCGGTCTATGGAGTCCATCAGCACGTTTGCATCCTTGCCCCATCGCGTCTCTTTCACCAATGATCGTCGGCCCTCGACCCAATCCACCCACAGCAACAAAAGCGCCAGCAGTCATGCCACGTCCTACACGGCCCACACCACCTTTTCCAACTTCAGCTACCCTTGCTTGGCCTCTGCCAGTCCTACCACCACCAACACCACCCAACCTGCCTCCATCGCCATGGCTGCCAGTCCCACCCCAAGCCATCTTACCCAACCGCTGACCAATCACGCCTCTTCGGGCAAGTTCTTCCCAGCCCTCTTCTTTTCCTCACGGAAGCAAAAACAGGATGGGCCCCTCGCCAGTGTCCCGATGGGCATGTCGGCCACGGCGCCTGGATCGTCATTGGCCTCGCCTGCACCTCCTAGTCTCGCCTCGGCCACGTTGCCTCCCGGGTCTCCAGCCACCCCAAATTTCACCGGCCACGCCGGCGGATCCATGGACGACATCGACCCCATGATGCAAGTCACCGGTTTTTCCACCTCCTCCTCCTCCTCCTCCATCCACTCCGGCACTCTCATGCAAAACCTCGCTGCCCCCATCATCCATCCCAGTGAATACAATCATGACGATGACCCCCACGAGCGTTTTTTGTTGCGACAACGCCAAAAACAACAAAAACAGGATCTTCCCTATTGTTACCCCTCTCCTGCCTTGCAAGTCGATGCTTCCTCTTAAACCTCCTTTCCCTTTTTTAATTTAACCTCCTCTTCACCTCTCCCCATTTGTTTATTACCCATTGTTGCCTGTGTGATTTTTTTTTTACATACCTTCTCTCCCCTCCCATCCTTCGAGTGCATCATCCAATCCCTTTCACCTTTTTTTTTATGCATGCCTACCTGCTATATAATGTTTTCTAAGATTTACAACTTCCTTTATACGATGCCCATTCGCCTTGCCCCTTTTTTCTTTCAAAAAAGGGAACAGGACAATCTCACCTATACACTACTTTTCTCTACACTTACATGATCAACTCCTTTCCTCATCAAAAAAAAACCTGCTTCCCTTACTTTCCCTGTTTTCTCCCTCCATTTTCTTCCTTTCCTAGTTTTTTAAAAAAAAAGCCTTGCTCTCCCTTTTACAAGACTAAAAAAAAAAGTCTTCATAAACTAGCCGCCCGCCTTTTAATACGCTCTGTCCATGCAGTGTCCGTCTTTTACAGTTTATTACAACAAATGAGCATGCATGACTAAAAGAACAAGTCTAGGGTGAATATGGTACAGGCAAAAAGGAGACAAAAGAGCAGGAGAAAACCAGATCGGCCACACCCGTTTTTTTTTTCTATGAGGAGGGCATGGCAGCAGGCTGGGATGGGGCAACAGGGGCCAAATGAGGAGCTTTGTTAGCATTGAAGAGCGTGTAGCCCAGGGTGATGGTGGTGACGTCTTTCATATATGGGTCGTCGAGGAAGTCGGGGTCGATGAAAAAGAAGACAGGCATGTCGACGTCTTCACCAGGCGACAGCCGCTGCTCTTCAAAGCAGAAACACTGGATCTTATTGAAGTAGGCTCCTGCACGATAGGGTGTGACATTGTAGGTGGCAATGCCTACCACGTCGTCTTTGGCTTTGGATTTGGCCTTGTAAAACGTCAGAGCAGTCTCGCCCGGCACCACAAACAGCTCGCGAAGCTCAGGCTTGAATGACCAGGGTAGCGCATCGGACGTGTTACTTTCAAAGGTGACTCGAATTCGGCGTGGTGCATGTGCTTGCGGTACCAGGCGGTCAGGGGCGAACTTGGATCGGTCGGTCTGGACTGTGCCGCTGTAACCAGTACTGGCACAAAACAACCGATACAATGGCACCGCTGCATAGGACAAGCCGAGCATGCCAAACAACAGAGCCGCTGTGTACAAGCCAGCCGACACATTATCCTTGCTGTTCGATTTGGAGGTGGACGTGGCCATGGATCGATGCTGGACAGGGATCAATGGGCGGCTGGCGATGCCAGGAATAGGTCGGGAGCAGGATCGCTGGATCGAGCTACGCGGCATGGTTGCCAGCTTGAATAGACCAGGCCATTTGTTCATGATGCTCCAATGATATAAAAGAGGTGAGAAAAGAGATCGCCAATGACACCAAGGCTTTGGGTATGTTCAAAAAAAGACAACAACAAAAAAAAATGCTTGTTTATTTTTGCAGCACACACACACACACATAAAAAAAAAAAGATAGTTGTGGCCAATAAAAAAAGCCAGTAAATTATTTGTTAAAATAACCAAGGTGTCTTGCACTTTTGGCTGCTGCACTACAGAAGTGGCGTGATTGAAAAGGGAAGACTCCGCTACAGGGATAGCAAGCGCTGGGGACGGACCCAATCGAGCCGTCCTACTTGCATTAAAAAACAAGGCTTCACCTATGCGATGTGCGTCAAGCTGCTCTTGATAATCGAGAACACCTGTTTGCCTACTGACACTTTGAAAACAATCATTTCAGAGAACAGCAACCAAGTGCGCTTAGCAGTCTCTGGCACATTTCTCCGTAGCTCGCTTGTCATTGGCTAACAGTACAAGGGCTTCTTCGGAAGTTTCAAAGGCTGGCCGTTCATTTGAGCTTTGGGCAATTTCCCAAAACTGGTTCAATTTTTTTTTCTTGTTTCTCTTTCTTTCATTTTTTTATGGGTCATGCACAAAGTAAACGGCGGAAACAGCCCGCCACCTTGTCATCACCACAAACCGAGACCCAACGACCTCGGCCGTTCATCCAGCCAGACTCGGCACTGCCTTTCCGACCTCACCCATTTCTCCCTTCCTCCAACTTGGAGATGTCGCCGTCCGTCATGTCATTGTGCTCCCTATCAGATTCCCAGGTAGGCACCCCAACCATCACCATTGCAGCCGCATCTCCGACAGACACCGCTGCCATCGGCGGCTCCGTCTTGGGCCGGGACAAACCTAATATTTTACAGCTTATCCTACGCAACCCAGCCTATGAAAACATTCGCCAACGGAATCGCATCCGCCATACCCAAGCCGTAAGCCGATAACAATAACCAAATTTTTCATATGATTCCTCTGATTGCCTTTTTAATTACATTATCAAGCTCTATTTTTATCATCAGCTCTGGAATTTTCCTTATGCGGCATCCAACCCCAGCAACACGCCAACACTGATTGTCATTTACGCTTACGCCGTAGGTAAAACACTTTTTTTTTTTAATGGCAGAAGAGCTCGCGCCATTTCATTGGGTGACATGCTTGTTTACCGAGCGTCTCTCGCTCTTTCTTTTTTTGGATGTCATAGACGTAGCATGCCATTTCATGCATGAACGATATCCAGAGGCCCGTGTGGTTGGGTGTGATGGGCTGGATTTCAATTCTGATTCATCCTTGCCAGCAAATGCGGAAGTGCGCAGCCAAGCAGCATTCATCAACGGCTCGTTGCATCTGGATTTCGAAAGCAACTCGGTTGACTATTTTGTCATGCGGAACGATCCGCTGCAAGAGCGACCAATCGAAAAGTACCGTTGCTTACTCCAAGAAATATACCGTGTCCTGAGACCCGGTGGTCGCATGGAAATCTTCGGCAGCTGTAAAATAAAAAAAAACATGCAATGTGTTTTGCCGTTACTAACCAATGATTGTGTTTCGAATCGCTGCCTTTTTAGGTGGATTTCCACAGGACATGGGTCCCTATGGATGCAAGATCGTCAAAGTGATGTCAGACTTGATCTCCAGCTACTGGCTTGGCGGGGGAATTCCTGATTCAGAATATTGCACAGAGGTAGGATTTACCATTATCGATCACAGTAGAGCCTGTTGTCCTCTTGGCGAATGGTCTCCTGTGTCCAGTAAGCCTTGACTGCTAAAAAAAAAAAAAAAACTTGGCATCTGATTTATTTTAATCGATTGGGTGAATTTAGCGATGAAGGAAATCGGTTATCTGCATCAGCAATTGACCAGCAATGTATTCTATGTGATCAGCCCTTATATCAAAAAGGAATATGGCTGGTCAGATGCACAATTTCAAGAAGCCTTGTACCAGACGTGTGAAGAGTTCGCAGTTAACAAATCCTACATGACGCACTATTACTTTGCCGCCGAAAAGCCATTGTAGGCATCCTGCTAATAAAAATTATGCCCCCTCCCTTTCTTCATTTATGCTACCTTGGCCGGTGACCACGTCGTCGACGTGGATTTAAAAGAAAATTCGTATACCATGGATACTTTTAACCTGGTGGATTGTTTTCATTATAGTAAACTAGCTCAATTTCATAAGATCATCATCCACCCAGTCACTTTCTCTTCTCCATCACAAGATTCATCAGTCCAAGAAGACCTTGCAGAAAACTGGTGGATTTTTTATTTACCAGCTTAGTGTGTCAGATGGAGGGTCCTGATTGGCTAACGTGCTTCCTAGCCTACTTGATTTGGTTACTCAGCACTGCATGTGTCAAAAATCGAGTCTTGCCCATTGACGGAGTTCCTCCTCTGAGCCTTAGGCTACATTGGGAAGTTTGGGTCTGGGAAAAAAAAAAGAAGAGCGAGTGTCCCTCTTTCTTCCCTGCTCCCTTTGTCCACCGATCTCTGGTTTTTTCAACATCATTGCAAGAGACGCCACGCCCGCCCAATCGGCCACCGTCGTTGCATATACGGAAAATGGCTTGAGCAATGCCCCATGGCCTGGAGAGTCAACGGATTAAAAAAAAAAAAGGCAGTATTGATGTACAATTTATTCATAGGTGTCTTCCTCAAGAATCACTTGTAACCACCTGGAGTTGCAGTGATATATTCGATAATTTCGCCGTTAGGTTTGGTGACGGTGGCAGTGCCAGCGACATTGCCGCCAACGATGCTGATCTGGGTGATCGGCTCGGTCACCATTTCGAAAACTTCGCCATTGGGCCTAGTCTCTATCGTCGTTCCGGGCACTCGGCCAGAAACCGTGCTGGATTGAGTGATTGGGGCCGTCACAAATTCAACTATTTCACCATTAGCCTTGGTAACGATCCCGGTTCCAGGAATATTCCCAGGAACCACGCTAGACTGGACATATGCTTCGACGTATTGAATAACGAGGCCATCGTTGAAGTTAGAAACGGTTTTCACTGTAGGCATGGGTCCGAAAATGGTGATCGTGGCGGTCGTCGCTTCTGTGGCATGTTCGAAAATTTCACCGTTTGCCTGGGTAAAAAGAGATGTGCCAGGCCACTTGCCCAAAACTGTAGACGTTTGCGTGACTGCCACGGTTTGGTATTCGATAATTTCACTATCATCCAAGGTGAGAGTAATCGTTCCAGGAACTCTACCTGGGACTATTGTGGTTTGTGTATATGGAACGAAGACGCCTACCATCGTATAATCTACCATCTCGTAAGTTATCGTGGTAGCAACGCTTCCGGCAAAGGTAAACGTGTCGATTGCTCTTTCCGTGACAGTAACACCCTTGCCATCAGGATTCATAGGGTATTCAAAAGTTGACGTTCCTGCCATGCTGCCGGTAACTGTGGTTGTAGACGCTGCTTCGAATGTAATGATAACACCGACTCCACCCATATCGTAGGTTGTTGTTAAAGTGCCTGCTCTAGGGCCTGTGGTTGTCACGATTGGGGTAAAGTAATGGGTGACTGTTGTTGTAGGCTCAGTGATGGGATAGCTTGTGATGGGCGGCTGGATGATGGGAGGTACAGTGATGGGCGGCTGGATGATGGGAGGTACAGTGATGGGCGGCTGGATGATGGGAGGTACAATGATGGGCGGCTGGATGATGGGAGGTACAGTGATGGGCGGCTGGATGATGGGAGGCTGGTCGATGGGAGGCTGGTTGATGGGAGGGTAGCTGCATACGGTGATGGTTTTTGTGATTTCGAAATAGAAGTCGACTATTCTGTCGTGTTCATCCAGATGGTAGTAAAAGTCTTCATAGGCTAATTGCTGTGCTTCTGAATCATTGACACAGTGAAAAAGAACCACCGCAGCTAGTGCTGCCAAAAGCAATCTCATTATGTAAGCTACTAGGTCAATAAAAAGATGCAAGGTTCCTTTATACTTTTCTCGTTTTATTTAAATTCTTTATACCAATGCTGAACAGTGCTTTACAGAATGATGAGCTGGTGTTGTTCATTCTTCGGCTTTTTTTTTTTTTTTTGTTCAATCGCATCACATGCGCTTGATTTTCTGTGCTCCAATAGAGAAGAGTTTAGCCAATAGGCGCTAACTTACCTGGTTTCTTCATCGGCGATTTTTTTGTGGGTCATACCAAGCGGTCAGTGATCACTTCAAAGGAAAAAGAAGTGAAAATAGCCGATTGACCGCTGCTATGAGAATCAGCCAAACGCTAGCACTGGAGGCTTCTTACATCACCCCATTTTGCGTGATTTTGGGCAAACGCATGGCTCATAAAATACTTGCTATCTACGCGATTCCCTGGGGAGATTTGGTATTGGCGCAGGCAGCACGCATCGAGCTTGGCCGGAAACGCATGCTTGCTCGTCTCCCGTTCTTTGCTACGACGTCGGAGAAGCTTGACTTTTTCAGCAGAACGGAGCACGCTGTAGCCATTACCACGGTGCTTGACCAGTGCTTTGCCAATGGTGATTTGCTGATCAAACGCAATGGTCGCAGGGCTGTGGCATCAGGAGGGTCCAAATGTGCGCCATCATCCTAGAACGTTACTTTGATATAGTGATAAATACCAGGTAGTCGGCTCGTGGCCTGTTGTGGGGGGTGTAATTGGGCGTTGCAGAAAGGAAAGAAAAAAAAAAGTATGGACAGTGGGGAAGGCTCTCGTTTTTTGACGCCTTGCGTTTGGTCCAGACAAGGCACCCTTTTCAAACTCAGACGGCCATTTCTCTTTGAGGAGGCCATTGGCCGGGCTTTATTTTTTTTATTTTTTTACACTCTTTCCATGAACAATAAGTGGCGGCTCTCCTGGAAGACGGATTGCGGACTTTGGATTTCTGAATGTCGCACGAGCCAAGACAAATTTGGCGCAGCGTTTTTTTTTTTTTGTCGTAGATATTTTTTTTTCGTGTCGTAATAGACTTGTCGTGCGACAAGTTGTTTATTAAATACAACTACATAGGAGTCCTATGGAAACAGTCATTGATCCGGGCAGCAGAATAACCGATAAAGCCATGCAGACTCTTGATAGAAACATTATTACACGCCGCCTTGACTCGATGAGACAACAACTCGTCATCTTTCAGCTCGTCACGCCTAACCTTGCTCTTTACGGCCGACCAGAACTGCTCAATCGGATTGAGCTCAGGGGAATAGGGCGGAAGATACATGCATCGATACCCACGGTTCCTGATGAAGGTGTCGATGGCCTTGGATTGATGAATTGGTGCATTGTCCATCACCAAATAGTAGCCCTCAAATTCTGGGTGTTGGTCCATAGTATTCATGACCTCATTCAAGAAGGCGATGTAGTGATGAGTGTTTGTGCCGACTCCAATGTGCTTGTAGATATCTTGATCAAGTTTGCGTTTCTTGTTCCCTGTAGGCGGGCTTCTCATGCTGATTTGAACAACACCAGCAGCACAAATAGCACCAAGGATCGTATGCGTCTTGGATTTCGTGGCGGCTGCTTCCACGACTGTCTTTGATCCGACACGCGACCAGCCTACTGTTCGGCGCAAATTGATGCTAAATGACGCTTCATCGATGAAGACACAGTTCTTTATAAAATCCATGTCTGTTGCAGTCCACTGCACCGCCCATGCGAGTCGCTTGTCGAGCGTTTCATCCGCGTTTCGATTCTCAGCATGCACTCTGGTCCTCTTGAGCGACAATCGGCAGTCATTCACCATATACTTATGTATAGTCGATTTCTTGATAGTCAACCCTTGGAATTCATGAATGAGTGCATCCACAACGTCGCATACCGTCGCTGTCGGCTTGTCGTCGATGAAGGAGATGATGAAATCCTTGTGATCATCAAGCAAGATAGTTTTCCGTCCGGCGTTTTTTGTCTTCATGTCTATCGTTCCCTCCTCGTCAAATTGCTTGCACCACCTCTGGGCAGTTCTTGAGTCAACATTGTGCCGACGTCCAGCTTCAGCTGCTGAACAAAGCTTTTCCAACTTGTAGGTGACAACAAGACGCTTGACTTCGTAATCATGTCGCGGCTTTCGCTTCCCAACATTTTTCTTTGGGCTGATTTCTTTGTCGGTGGACTCGGATATCACTGCTTCAATCAAATCGGCAGCAGCAATTCCTTCTGACAGATATTGATTGAGGTTGGTCAGTGTTTCAACTTCCATCATCGCGCCTGGATCCAGTTCAATGGTTGGCTCCTCATCAAGGACCATCGCTTGACCGCTGTCATCCGTTATTTTCCCAAAACCATCGTCGTGGACAAAGCTGAACTTTTTCATACGTAATAACCAAAATCAGTGACCTTTGAAATGTACAACTGCCACACATTAGATCGCTTCTTATATACTTGTTTATCGGGGAAACATGGAAAAAGGCAACTTTCTCAAAATGCGACATAGTCCATTTGGTCATCCCGACAAAAAAAAAAAAACGCTGCGCCAAATTTGTCTTGGCTTGTGCGACACTCAAAATCCAAAGTCCGCCACCTGTCTTCCAGGAGAGCCGCCACTTATTCATGGAGAGAGTGTACAGTTTTTCCAGGAAAGGAAGTCGCCCTCTGTGTGAAACACTGTCGCATTTTTCAGGACGGAAGCGTCGCATTGTAATGAAATGAATGAGACTTACACATGGCATCTGCTTTCCAGTATCAACTGAATGTGAAGGACCACAGTATCACTTTTTCTCTTCGAAAACATGGAGCTCGATAGGATGGATGCCAAGGAAGAAGATGGAAGCCTGAAAAGCCCAGGGTTTTTATTACTTGATTATTTCAGGCTCGTTTACCCACTCCCTCTTTCTTATTTTTAGTTCAGCCGATCTCTTGTAAAATAAATGTCACAATCACTTTCGTTTATCCATGAGGTTAAACGAAGAGCCCTAAAAGAGAGAAGATACGTTTTTGAGTGAGCAATCAGAGCTGCAGTCGCGCGTCCCTTTTTCCTCTCCGCCTTATTTTTTTGTTTGCTTTCCTCTCCCTCTCTCTCTCTCTCTCTCTCTCTCTCTCTTTATTTTTTTTTCTCCTTCACGCATTTACCTTTCGACTTTGTTCACCTTATTCTTGTAGTTATGCAATGTCCCAAACCATTCTACAACAAAGAGCCTATTTGGAGGGTCTAAAACGGCGCAAAATTGAAAGAGAGGAAGAACAAGAGCGACAAGGTGAGATCTTGCTCCAGAACAAGGACAGCTAACAGAATGCTTTGTTTCAATACATTCAGGCAGAACACCCTGTGCCAGATGCGGAAGGACAGATCATGTGGATGGTCGTTCCCGGCTCTGCCCATTCAACAGTAAGTTGACATGACAAGCATTGGTCAAACGAAATATCTGACTGGTTTTTTTTTTCTTTTGCTGCTAGGACATTATGGGGCACCAACCCAAGCAGTTGTGCGACAGCAGAACAGACAAGGGAGAAGAGCAGGCCAACGGCAATTGGACGCCGCCCGGGCCAATCCCAACGTTCCCCGATGCTCACACTGCATTCTCACGGACGGAAGCAATGACGCGTGCGAGCACCACGGAAATGCTGCCAGCCACCTCTGCCACGCCCATAAAACCAATGTGGACGATGTTCTGGGCAACATCATTGGTCCAAACCACACCCCGTTTGTCCGTCGCTGTTCTCTGAAGCATGCCCTGCGATGCCATGGCCATTCCAGACGGCAGCGAATGCGTGCCAAAGCAAATGTGATGCAAGAAGTGAACGTCGTTGTCGACCATGTGCGGGATCTGTCGATCAAAGCCATGCTTTTTACCCAACATCATGCTCTGACACTGTTGGAAGGTTCTGAGCCAATCCCTCTCCATTTTGGCTCGCAAGATTACATTTATGGCGTTATGCAGTTGCTGCTTGGTGGTCACATCACGAATCAAAATCCGAACCTCCCCCAAGACACAGGATCCATTTTTCACGCATATGTCCAATCATTCGAAACCGCGGATCTCCCAACAGTTCAACCGTTACCTGGCTATTCCCAAACGTACGCTCATATGGCCAAGACCCTAGCCACAGCGGTCAAGAATGGCCTGGCTGAATCATTTGAACCTCGCTGCCGAACCTTCTTGGCGTTCAAATTCCGATCTTTGATTCCAGCCAATGTAAGTTGCGAGGGAAAAGAAGACAGGAACTAAACAACTCTCCCTCTTTGCCTCTTAACAGGAAAAGCCAACTAAAAAATCATTGAAGAAATTGGTGTCATTTGCCTACGACACTCTCTGCGGGACTGACAGCGAACCAGCAACTCCTACGTATGCACATGTTTCCTGGCAAGATGCTGTGGCGTCAGTGATTTCCAATGTGACCCTAGGGCCGACGCCTGTGAATTTGGAAAATCTAACAGCCAAGTTTAACTTATACTTGCCCGTCGTGTATGGATTCCTTGGTAAGGGCGTAAAAAGAGGCTCAATTGTGTCAAAGGAAATATGACTCATCTCTTCCTCCTCCAAAAAATAAAAATAGCTGAAATGGAAGCCTACAATAATGCAGCCACTGGTGTAGTGAGCGAAGAAACAATCGTCGACTATGCTGACAACAAGAGCTGCTGGGAGCTGCTTACGCGTTTGGAACAATTCAATGATCTGGGCCGCCGGCAACAAAACCGCCTTGTCCGTGCGTTTTACAAAATGGTCAACCATCCGACGATGCCTGTCAGATTTGGCCCAAAGCTTGGCGATTATCTTCGCAGTGGAATGACAACATTGGTAACAAGAACCCGTGAACAACTCTCGTTGTCACGCCATTTCCTGAATGGACGGTATATGATCGACACGTCAGTATGCTTCAGAACGACAACAGCTTCAACAATGCATGCCACAAAAATGTATACCCTGCTGCCTGCTCTTCGATTCACGCGCAAGTTTGTGACTCTGGATGCCCAGTGTCTGGCCCGGATTTTCGACCAAGCAGGTGCACAACCTCGATACGAAGATTATTTGTTCGTCGGCAATCCTGTGGCAATGGACGGCCCTAACGACGAACCATCCAGACGAGGACGACCCAGACAGCCGGTTCTTTCTGACTATCAAAAGATCAAGAAGAAGTTCCTGGTATTTTGGACTTCGTTGGATTTCAAAAAGGTCCGACTGGAGCAGTGGTAAGCTTGGGCAGGTGAATAGAAAAAAAAAAAAAGCGGGCATCGTGGTAATCTTTTTGTTTCCCTAGCCGAGAATCTCTGGGGTCGTATGATGTGGATGTGCCCCCTGAAGGGAACAAAATAGCATTCAGGAACCTTGTACGAACCGATGGCCATACCCTGGAATTCCTGTGCGAACGGAAAAGCCGAGAACGCCTGCCTGATCTCGTCATGAGTGACTTGGATGACAACGACATGGTGGAATTTTGGTCCTATGGTGTTGACCCAGGGCACACGGTGCCCTTCACAGCAGTGGATTCCGAAAAAAATTGCCTTCGATTCACAAACAACGAATTTTACGCCAAATCCGGGTATAAAAAACGTCGATACCACCGCCAGCTGTCAACCACCGAGTCTGGGATGAACATTGCACTCAACAGCCTGCCAACGAAAAAAACGGTGTCATCGACCAGATGGACATCGTATTGCCAGTCGCTGTGCGAGACCCTGCCTGTGCTTTACCAATTTTATGGCTCATCTTTACCAATGCGCGCTTTTTGGCCTATGTCTCTAAGCAAAAAGTCCTGGATGAGATGGTGAACATCTTTGCGTTTGGTGGCAAAAAATATAAAGAACATGACGTACTGTAAGTATGAATGGTAAAAAAGAGAGAGAGGGGGAGGGGATAACGGAGATTGACGTCAATCTTTATTTTTTTATTCAGTAAAAAAATACCCTTTTCAAGAATACCCCTGGTCATGATGGGCTCTGGTGTGTTCGGCTTCACACTGAAGGGGAAAAAAACGCGCATGTCAATTATGCCAAAACTCAAGCAAGCCGAGTTGGAAGGACGGCTGCTTGTCTGCGTGGTCAATGAAAGCTTTACAAGTCAAGTAAGACAGAACTGGGGTGGCGGGAAGAATAGCTGCTCATAACAAGTGTCTTGGTTTTAGGTATGCTGTGCCTGCCACACGCAATCTCTGTCGCTTGCGCGAGTTCTTGACCCTTTGACCGATTCCGCGGTTTCCCTCTGGTCTGTAAAGACATGCTACATTTGCCAACGCCATTGGAACCGGGACAAGTCGGCAGCCAAAAACATTCTGCACCTGGGATATTTGGAACAAGAGAAGCAACCTCGTCCCGAAGCTTTCACCAAGTCAATGAACCATTGATGAAATCCCGAAGATTTCAATTTTACACCTTTCAAATGTAGACGACAAAGGCGTCTTTGTCTGTCCTTGGTAAGAAAGATGAGAAAAGACAAGGCAGATGCCTTACCTTTTTATTTAGGGTAAATTTTCAAACCATATCGAAGAGTATGAACTAACGTTTCCTTCCCTTTGTACACGGCTCTGCCTTTCCCTCTTGTATTGTAAGCTTCACTCTCGTGGAATAGCCAAGCATCACTTTCGTCACTCACCGTTCGATTTTTATTTATTCTTAGCGGTGTTTCTTTTGGTTGATACTGTATGCTCCCTTTCGCCTTCGTGAGTACCACATCCATCTCAAGTATAAGGTTTAGTTGCTTCAGGCTGACACTTATGCCTTAAATATTATAGCTCCACTCTTCGGTTTTTTTTCTCTCTTGGTGCTCATCACCACAATTGATGCACGACAATGCGACTTTTTTTTGATTTTGTTATTTCACGACTTCGTTATTTTGGTATTCCGACATTCATTTTTGGATAAAGTGTACTGTAATTGTCTTTTTTTTTTTCTGCACCTGCCCTATGCACCTGGACCGATAGGATTTTGATATGGTAGGCAATTCCTACAAATAATATTCACGCCTTGCTCTCTCAGAGTTTACTATGGGTTTAGCCAAAGAAGATTAGCATCTTGCGCCTTTTGATGTATCACTAAGGCTGATGGCAAGCTGATTTGTGCCCCCCCCCTTGAAGACAAGGCCAAATGCAGCTCATTCTTATATATTAAACTCCGCTCAGCTTGACCTCTCTTCCTCGCACCTGAGCAGTTTAGATCTTGGGGAAAAAGAAGAATCAGCTCACCTTTATATCAAAATAACAAGCAATCAAATGAGAGTGAGGGTGCATTTTTTTAATATGCCTCGATGACCAGCGTAAACCTCTATGCCATTATAATTGTACCAGGCAACAAATTTAGCTCGTTTGAACTTTTATGCCAAAACCAAAAAGGGTTAAATAAAAAGGCATAGAGATTTTCAACGTTGTTTTACGATCAGAGCACGCTCATCTTGATAAAAAAAAAATGGGTGCCTTGACAAAATCAAAGTTGTCTTTCGTCAATAATCCAAAATTTAATGATTTCGGCAGATAGTAAAAGTTTATATCAATGGGAACAATGCATATGAAAATAAAAAAAAAATGGTCATGGGGAATGAAGGGGTTGTAAGAAAGAAGGGGTGCATTCATGCCTTGCCTTTCTTGCTGGCATTTTGCTTTTTGTGCGTTTTCTTTTTGCTGGGGGCATCAGAGAATTGGGCATATTTTTCTTGAAGGTGCTGCTGGATTTCCTTGTACTTTCGCTTCTTGTTGCGTTGGAAATTCTGGTGTTCCGCTTGTCGTTTTAGTTCAGATCGGAATCTTTACATTTGATAGAGACAAAAAGAAGCGTGAGGAAATAAGGCGAAGAAAAAAAAAAATAAAGACTTACGGTGCCATGGTGCGGAGACCAATGTACTTGTTCAGCATTTTATCGTCGGCCATGAGGATTTCTTCAGTTGTGAGGCCATAGTCTTCAGCTTCGGTCTGGGTGTACTTGAAGCGGGTAGGCAGGTCATCACCGATGATGTCTTCATAGTCCAACGAGTAGTATTGATCCATCAGTTTCTTGTATTCGGCATCAAGGGATTTCTTGTCTGACGCACTGATCGGTGCTGAGGAGGAGGCGGGCTGCTTTCCGTGTTTCGCCTTTTCATACATGTCACCACCAGGGAGGTAATCGGCGTCCATCATGATGTCCTCTTCTTCTTCATCGTCACCATGTTGATCGTATTGGCTGTAGTCAAAGTCGTCATCTTCAAACACTGGCTTTTCGGTGTCCTGGCCTTCGCCTTCATAGTACTCCTCGTTGAACATATCAGCCATTTGCTCATCGTATTTAGCTGGGTCAAAGTCAGATTCCAGATCGAGCTTTTCAAAACCAGGCACTACATTTTTTTTTTTTTAGAAAAGTGTGAGTGAGCCTGATTGCTTCTCTTTTTCGAAGTGGACTATACCTTTAGTACCAGTGATCTTTTGGATTTCCATGAGACGCTCGTGGATTTCCTTGCGCTTTTCGTTCTTAAGTTGTCGTAGTTCCTGGGTTTTTTGTTCTTTCTTGGCAGCCTTGCTGGCTTTTTTGCGTTCTCGGTCTTTTTGACGTTTTCGTTCCTTGCGACGAACAGACCCATCCATATCACGAGCATGAGTAATGATGTTGACGCTTCCACTGCATTAAAAAGTGAATCAGTTAGCGAAGAGGGACCACCCTTTCCTTTGCAGTTGAGCTTACGGTTCTTCGAATCGGAAATTGTATTTGCTTTCAAATCGGTCGACATCGTCCAGATAAGCTTCGTCTTCATCGCGATCCACATCCACTTCCTGGTGTTCATCCACAATATCATTGTATGTTGGGTTGCTGGTGCCCTTCTTATCGACCCATCCTCGGTTCAAGACATAGCTACAATAAAAAATGAAACGATGAGACCATCTGTTTGCTTAAAATAACAGAAAGTGTTTGCTTACTCCATCAAGAATGCATCATCAGCGCTAACATTGGGGTTGCCCTTGAAGTTTTCCCAGTCCTTGAAAGCTTTGGCCGACATGTCATCGTCCTAGCAAAAAAAAAAAAAAAAAAAAGATAGAAAAGGTGAGCGTCTGTAAGATGTTGTGTCTCGCCTGTTTTCTTGTTTATACCTTCAAGTGCTCAAACAAGAAACGTCGGTAGTCTTCTTCTTCAGCTTGCAGTTCAGTTTCTGACTTTTCCCTCTTGACAAGAAGGCCATCGTCGTCTTCTTGTTCTTCTTCGTCGCTGTCGCCATCGTCAGCTGCCAGCTTGAACGCATTCTTGAGCTGTTCTTGTTCCTGGACATGTGTCAGGCCACGGTCCTGGTCGTCTTCGTTGACATAGCCACCATGTTCCAATAGCACCTGGCGTTCGTAGTCTTTGAGGGTGACCTTCTTGCCTTTGGCTTTCTCCTGTTCCTTTTTCTTTTCCCAGGACGCACGGGCTTCATCAAACTGTTTGTCGGTAAAGAAGGTTTTGTTGGAATCATACACGGAAGGATCTTGGCTGCGGATGGCTTGAATGGTTTTGAAGATCTGGGAATCGATCGAGGCTGTCAGCATGGCGGCAGTGTCGTCTTCGTCTTCGTCAGATTCATCGCTGGATGGCTCCTCTTGATTTTCGGCTTCTTCCTCGTCTGAGCTAGACAACTCTGCATTTTCTCGAGCCACGTCTGTTATTTTAAAAGGATAGGAGATCGCAAACAAAGCCGTCAGACAACAAAAAGTTTTTTTTTTTTTTTTTTTTAATTTTAACAATGAATCTTTACTAGATCCTCTTACCTTGCTCATATTCCACCAACAAAGCTGGCTTTTTGTATTCTTCGACACCAGGTTCACGTTCACGGATTTCAACCTTGACCTCACTCTTTTTGCCCATGGTGAATAATAATCAAGCAAGGAAAATGAAAGGAGAAAAGGTTAAAAAAAAAACAATCCCAGATTTTTCTTTCTTTTCAAATGGCGCCTGGTGCGGTTTGTCGCAACCTCTCTTTTCTCATTTTCATTAACAACCATCCATTTGCCATATACCAATGCCCCCTCGCTACTTGTCATCACAACAATCCACCCAAAGACCTTTGCAAAATGAAATCGCCACCCTGAACAAGCTACTGGGCAATGTAAGTAACTCAACTCTCTCGCCTTTGCTCACTTTTTTGATTGAACACGTTAGGATATCTTGGAGAATGCATCAAGGATACTGGATCATTTTGCCGTAACTCATTCCAGGTAAGACACAATTGGAAATCTCGTTAAAGTAATGAGAAAGTGGCTTACTCTGAACATCTCTATTTTTTTTTATACGGACGATGGCAGCAAAGCAGGCATTGAATCGTCAGAACCTCCTCGCTACTTGGTTGAACGCCTCTTGGAAAAGTGCGATAGCTTTGACAGTGTCTGTGATCAAATCTATTATATTTTGGTAAGGCAAATGTGAAGTGGAAAGGGGCCGGCGTCACGTCCTATATTTTTGTTAGCGAGAGAAGGTGTTTGCAATGGTGCTCACCTGTTGAGCATTTAGGAACAATCCAAACACACGCTGGAATTGCAATTGGTGCAAAACAAGGTTACGACCGAAAAGAAGACACTGGAAGATGCGGAACGCCAGCGACAGCAGCAGCAAGAACACGAAGTGGATCGACAGATCAGTCACATGGTGCATCCTGAAGACGACCTAGCACTAGGCAACAGCAACGGGCTGGGCGACCACATCATTGACCTCGAGGACACGGCGATGGAAATGGATGTGGACGAGCAACATCACCATAAATTGTCTGCAGAGGTGGACGAAGAAGAATTGGAAGAGCTGCTACAGATTCAAAAAGATCGCTTGGACCGGGTGAAGAAGGTCATGGTGCTGGGTTTGGATGCGGCTCAAGTCAACACCGAAAGTGGCAAAGGGAATAAAGACGATCTGTTGTTTTGAGAGGCGTATATCCTTTTATTTTTGTATCTTAGGCAGGAGAGAATTAATCTACACGGTGGGCAGGCTTGGTAAATTTCTTGACAACTGCAAAAAGAAAAATCAGAGGTTATGGATAAAGAAAAAAAGAGCGAGGGTGTCCTTACCCCGATCAATGCCATCCAAGCCCTTCTTTAACTCTTCCAATGGAGGGCCAAACGAGAGACGCACGAAGTGGTGACAAGGCGAATCAAACAATTCACGACGGTGACTTGGGTTGACATCAAAGAACAAACCGGGAACCTGGAGAAACGACAAAACTATTCGTTAGAGGCTTTGAAACCCTCGGCCACATTCCCTCTTTCTCTCCACTGCCCACTTACGACGATGGTTTTTTCCTTGAGACATTCTTCAAAGAAATTCAAGCCAATATTGATGGGGGAAGGCAAGCACGACAGATCCAACCACATGTAAAAGGTGGCCTGAGGAGGTTCCTTGATCTTGAAGCCGGTAGCACGGAGACGTTCAACGACATAGTCTCGCTTCTTGCGGAAGTGGATTTGTAGAGCCTTGGCTTCTTGACGGTGCAATGCAGGATCCAACAAGGGCACAGCAGCCACTTGCAATGGGTGGTTGGCACCACCTTCGGTAACTATTCATTCAACGCACAAAAAAAAGGGGGGGTCAGTCTCATACTCTTAGTGTGTTTTGCGAAAAGAGTGAGAGTCCAATCTTACAGGAGCCTGAGCTTGCCATGGCGGAGATGATATCCTTGGGCGCGACAATCCAGCAGATGCGCCAACCTGGTAACTACAAACCAACGAATTAGGTCATTGCGTCTCTTTCTTTTTCCTCAGTGCTTACGCGGTAGTTCTTTGTCAAACCATCAATGACAATCACACCGTCCTTGTTCACGTCTGCCATGAAAAAAACGTGAGTCACCATTTCGCTGATGAGCTGCATGCCCGTCCACATTTTTTTTTTACCTTGTACATAAGAGGTGATACTGACGGTGTCACCTTGCTGCTCTTCACCCTCAGGAGTGTAGATGTATGAAGAATAAAATTCATCCATCACCAATGTACAATGGCGGTCGCGACCGACCTTGGCTAACTTTTCCAATTCTTCACCAGCAACGACACCGCCGCTAAACATCCCAGCAGCAAAACAAAAGAGTGAGCATAAGCGCACGGTTCAAGCTATTTCACATGAAGGGTTTGTGTACCTGGGGTTACGAGGGTTGGAGGAGACAATCATGGAAAGACCTGAAAAAGCAAGGCAGGGTGAGATGACAGGGGCTCTTTCTCTATCGGCTCAAATAAATACCTCGTCCTCTGATTTCTCTTTCCACCATATCAGGGTCGATGTGATAGTTGGAGTCTTCATCTAGAGGCGTAGGGATAGGCACAAAACGCTTGAAAATCGACAGCATTTGTTCATAGGCAGTGTACTACCAAAAAAAGAAAAAGGGATGAGCACCCCCAAACGTCATGAATTTAGGATGGCACAACTGACCTCGGGTAAAAAGTAACCCACTTGAATGTTGGCAATGGCAGACGCAACGCGGGTCAAACCAGCACGACCACCAGGAACAACACACACCTGATGAAAAGAAGAGAGCCTGAGTATGCACCATTCATTCTCCGCGCGTGGTTGGAAATTACGTTTTCAAAGGTGTACTTGGATTCCTTGTCCTTGCGGTACAATTCATTGTAGAGGTTGGCAATTTTTTCGCGCAATGGCTTGATACCTGTTGTGGGAGCGTATTCCAAGGTGTCCAATGGCAAATCGATTTGTGTAGGCTTGTCCAAACAACCGTCAATATGACCCACTAAGTTTATGTATCACGAATGTGAGTTTTTTTTTTTTTTTTTTTTTTTTCTGGCGGGGTCATCGTCTATCGAAAAATCATGTTACCTTCTGGTGCACCTTGACCAAAGTTGGCTGGTCATAAAAAAAAAAAGCTAATTTGAGACATTTTTTGTTTGTTGAGCAAGACCTCCGCTATTACCCCAAGCAGGATCGCCATACGAATAGCCCAATTTGTTAGCACGGTCCATGACATAAATCACGCCGGTGGAGGCTGGGTGCTCAATACCATGGGCTCGGTCAGTGGGGGCCTTGTCAACAGCATTTCCCACTGAGCTTCGAAAAGCCTGATGCGCGGCCGAGTCTTTTTCGCTAAAAAGAAAAACCTGGATTTTAGCATGGGTCTCTCTTTTTTTTTCAAACTGTGCAAGCTTACGTTCGAATTTGCTCAACGACACGTTGAGCAATGTCATATAAATGATGTTTTGGTGTACCGGGACGAGAAGTAGGGGTAGAGTCGGGCATGGCTAAACCAGATATGAGATAAAGAATGGGTTGGAAAAAAATAAAAAAAAAAAAAGAAGAAGAAAAAGGTCGTGGGCAATTTTCCATATTAGAAAAATTAATGGTCTTGCGCCGATTCATCCAGGCTTGGCAAATGACACTAAGCTCACTAAGTCCACGCAGAAAAAAAGAGCAGAATTCCAATTTATGACCAAATACGCAGAGGCAAAGGGTAAGACGTGCCACAGACAGGGAATAAGCACATTTTGCGCCAACAGATGATCAAAGACATTGCACAGCACATGTATCTAGAAGATTTTGGAGAACGTCTTGGGAGGTATAAGGCGCTCAATTTCGGCGGGGGAGTGTCCTTCGATGTGAGTTCAGGTGCACATGCCATAGACAGAGAGCCACCTTTCTCACATTTTATCTATCTCTGAAGGGTTTTTTTTTATTGGGGAGGGTGTGATTGGAGCACATCCTCACCAGCATTGGCAATGGCTTGATCCTCCGCAACACGGGTGGACTCTTTCTATATTGTGTCAACACAAGGAAAGAAGTGAGGGCATGGTCACCAACTCTATTTTACTCTGCTTATGGCGTTGCTGCTTTTTCTTGACAGGATCAACCCCTTTTAGTATTGCTGGCACCGTGATTGGCGCCGGTTATTCAGCTGTTTCCAAAGACGTTTGTCATTGCTCGTCGCTTCTTTGATCACCTCCATTCCTTGTCTTCTTCCCTCGTCCCAAGTTTTTACGAACGCATGCTACGTTTTTAGATAGAGCAAGATTAGAAAAGCTTGTCGTAATGTCTCGGGAAAACATTGTTCGGTTAGGGTATTGGAAAGGAACCATCTGATTGAACGCGGCTTTTGGTTTTACCCAAAGTGCACAGGGAAGTCATCCAAAAAAGGGAAAAAATTCCGACAGTCGAAGGATGAGGACGGGTGTGCTACAGTATTACACACTTTCCCTTGCGGCTGCCCGGATAACCAAGATTATCGACGCCCTCCAAGCTGAAACTGCACTTGCCCTGATAGGCTAGAATAACCTTCCCCCCTTCCGTCCTCGACCAAAGTTTACCGCCTCTTTTGGCCTATCCTCTAGCCCCGCCACGATAGGTTACAAATAAAATTTTTAGTTTCTTCAAAAAAAAATCATTACACACTTTGATAAATGTTCAGAAGTACAACAGGAATATGTTCAAGAGGCAGACTTGGTATGCTTGCGCTTAAAAAAGGACCTGAACGTTGCTGCTACCGGCCCAATCCATTTCTCGGCCACAAAGGGGGTCATGGCCACAGAGACACCAATCCGCAATGGCAACATTGCCTAAAAGAAAAAAAAATAAGATGTGAATTGATAAGCATTGACAAAAAAGAGATAGAGATCTTACTTTGACAATGGCATAGGTGACAGCCAAGTGAACCATGGTCTGATCGTCTTGAGCGAGAGGCTCATAACCATAGCGGCCTCGGACCTTGTTGATGATCTTATTGCCTTCAGTCAATGCTTGTTCAGGCACAGGCACCTTGATGTCGGACCAAGATAATGCATAGTAGATAAAGGGGAAAGGGGCAATGGCTGTGAGCTCATGAAGAATAGCAAAGGATGTGATGTACGAGGCAGGCTTGTCTTTAAACTGGTGGACATATTTTTTCCAGCCTCGAGTGGCCGTTGTTGATGTTGTCAATGATCGATGCTGCCATGCGCGTTGCTGAGTAGAAAGATGGCCGAGACGTCGTAACAAGATCATAATGGAACCACTGCCCTTGATGGATGCAGGGCACAGGCTGAAACGAAAAAAAATGAGGAGGAACGTGGCTCGGCGGAGCAGTGAGCAGTGTCGCCCTGGCACTGCAATTTTTTTTTTCGCTTGATCACCTGACACGACGAGGTTGTCCTGTTTACAAGCTTCGCCATTTTTTTTTGACAAGAAGTAGTTTAACGATTCCAACAAAACGGTGGGATGAGCCGACATTCCGGGACCGAGGATTCTGTAAATTAGGAAACGGGCAGGCCTGGTGGCATTGGGGAGCGTTCATTGGCTGTGGCATCAATCAGGCGAACAATTGAGCCAACGCATGCATGTCATGCAAAAAAAACAGGTGCTTTTTTGGAATGCATTCATGCAAGATAAAAAAAAAGGGGGGGGAATGTAGTCTCAGTCAGGAATCCTTCTGGCTGTGCGGACTGGCCAAAAAAATGGCAATATGACACGTTCAAGACGACTTTGCACCTCCTTGTTCCTGTCAAACTAGACATCCATTGGAAAACTCATGGGTGCAATTTAAAGTTACTGGAGGCCAGCCCCTGTGCAACCATCAAAGTTGTCAGTTTTTTTTTAGCCAGTAAAAAAAAATCTCGGCCACACCCCAATGTAACCGTGTGGTCAGCCATGCCTGCTCGGCAATGGACTGGAAAACTAAAAACTTGATTGCAACTTTATTTGAAAAAAAAAAAAAGAGCAACGAACACTTTTCAACAAGGCAAATCGTGTAAAGTTTCAAAAAAAAAGGGCATCATAATAAAAAAAAAAGAAGAGGCGAAATGACAATGACGATGAAAAGAGAAAAAAAAGGGAGGCGGAAAGAGAATGCTCGTAAATAAGGAGCATGTGGTCAGAAGGAGCGTAATAATAAACATTTCAAGGGGAGGGAGGTGGGAAAAAGAGAGAGAGATCATGATGATTTGGAATTATGCAGAGGATTTGAATGAATCTTTGCATGGCGTCGTAAATTGCTAACCACGGAAAAATGACGACCACACCCTTCAACAGGACACTTGAATGGTTTCTAGAGAAAAAAATGAGTCAGCACAATGAGGGATTTTTTTTGGATTTTTTTTCAGAAGAATCTTACTTCACCGGTATGACTATAAATATGGGTATTCAAAGAACTAGGCCTTGTGAATTTCTTGGTACACAAGTGACATTCATATTTCTTGGGGGTGGAACCATTGGAGACAGGGATCTTGGTGGGGAAGCTGGAGATCATGTTGGAAGGAGAGGGAGGGACGGAGGAGGAGCCGCCATAGGAGCGGAAATGGCTATGGCGACCGACAAAGGTGGTGGTCAGGGTGCCAGAAGGCTCATGGAGGCGTTGTTTGGTCAAAGCCGGTGAGGAAGAGTGGGCTCGTTTTCGCTTTTTGCACACGGCTTCGGAGGAGGGCGAGGAGAAGGCAGGGGTAACAGGAGCGGTGAAATCATAAGATTTACGTTTCTTGCCTCTGGGTGAACACGTCCTTGACTCGGCTACAGAAAAGATGAAAAGGTCAGCGATTTGTTGAAGAGGCTGAGGCTTTTACCAGTGACAGGTGTGTAGGTGAGGTTGGGGGAAGACACGTTGGAGTCAAGATAGGAAGGGTAGGTGGTGGAATAAAAATCGGCGGAGGGTTGTGTTGATAGCACAGAGGAGGAGGTGGGATAATACACGGGTGGGGTTGAAGGAACGGAGAATTGAAAATCGAAATCAGAAGGAAAAGCGGTGGCTACCATGAGGTCGGTGGCAAAAGCCCAAGGGTCGTCCATGGTAGGTGAGGAGGAAATCACGGAATTGGGTGAAGGCACGTAATCAAGTGTTGCAGGAGGGAGAGCAGGACCAGGAGGAGGGGCTGGCGCGTAACAGCCGGAGAGTGTTTGGGAGCTGGTGATAATAGGAGGATCGATCATGGTGGGCGAGGTGTGAGGGTAGGCGATGGGTGGTGAGGAGGTGAGATGTTTGGGAGAAGTCGGGAGCGGTGCAGGCACCATCACCGTATTGAAAGGAGGACGAAAAGTAAGACGAGACCGGCCCAATCCAGAAGCAAATGCAGGTGGAGTAAAGTTCATATCAACACCAGAATAAACCGAGAGCATTTGGATACACACGTAAAATAAAAGGATACAACAAAAAGTGACTATGTAGGAGGATCAAAAAGGATGGGAAGCTTATTTTCTTATCAAGACAAAAAAATAAGTGACGACTAATGCAAAATAAAGTTTTCTAGCAAGCCAGAAGAACAGTAAAGAGTGGGAGAGCTATGTATAAGAGGGGAAGGTGAAAGGGTATTCAATGAAACAGCACGCCGTTTCGTTGAGAAGAGATGTGAATGAGGGAAGTAAAAAAAAAAAAAAAATACAAAGAATCAAAAACTAGACGGGATCTTGCAAAGATCGACCTGCTCCAAGCCTTGTTATTTTGTGATGGGGGAAGGGAAAAGGAAAGAAGAGAGAGAGGAAAAAAAGGGAGGGAAGCGTGAAAAAAAAAAGAGGTGACAAAGAAGAGAAAGAATAAAAAAAATACTGGACGTGGCCCCTTTTTTTATGGACCCGTGGGTGAGGGAGTGAAAAAAATACACTTTCTATTTGTCAAATGATTGAGCCCCACCGCGCGCAACCATTTCAAAAAGTAAGGGGGTAGTTACTGTTTGTGTCACGTAAAATCGTTCATAAACTTTAATTTCTTCATGTGTCGTCCATTTAGACAAAAGGCCACCCAAAGCATGCATTGGCAAAATCCATGGCACTAAAAACAGCCGTGCTCTTCCTTTGTAGGCAACTCCCAAGAAATTACCTCAATTTCGTTGTCTTCCAGACAAAAGCGAGATTTTCTATCGATAGCCCTTGGCGTTGCCTTGCCAACGGCCCTTTTTAATTCAAATCAATTAATGTTTCATTTCCGGGATCAATCAAAATACAGTTTTCCTTGATCTTTTTTTTTAGTTCCTGCCAAGGAAAAAACAACAATAAATGTGATAAAGAAATCAAGAGACCGGGAGTGGTGATTTTTAAAATAAGCGATATTGGTGACCTTTTCATTTGACGTGTGATTTCATGGGGTGGAGCAGATGGAGAGGGCAACAGGATGAACAGGTTGAAAGCGTTTGTTTGGGCAGGATGCACGTGCACGTTACCCAAAATCAGCGGTGATTGGATTATTTTTGGACGATTGGTTTGCATTGATCTGTAGCTCATTAGACGATGACACCAAAATGGACAGCGGGCAATTGTCGTTCTTCTCTTCCAAGGGAGTGCCGTTCATTAGAATCGGCCAGTTTTCAATGAAAGGAAACGCTGCAAAAACAATGAGAATTCCGTTTGGAAGCGCGCGCCCACGGAGTTTTTTTTTTTTTTTTTTTTTTTTGTGTGGGATTTTTTGCAGGGCATGCTTTTTTTTTATTATTTTTTGGGACACACCCCTTTTTCCCTTTTTCTTCTTTTTCTTTTTTCCTTTACATGTGTCATTGATTGTTTGTCTTATATACCCCCCCTCTGCTCTTGTCGCCATGCTTGCATCGTCATCCACTTCCAACGAAGTCATGCACCCGTCCATATCCCTCGATACTGGGCTGTCAAGAGCTCTCGACGCTGATCAATCCCTCACAGAAATCATCAGCATTACCACTTCCAATCCTTCTCATTTGTTTTGGTAATGACAACCTTTGGCTCTTCACTGTGCATGGTCACACCATGTCACACCTTACAAAGCTGAACTCTTTTTTATTTTTGATATAGGGTGCCTGCCTCACAGCATCCGGAAATTGCCCCAGCCGAGTATGAAAAGCATGTTCAAGCCATACGCTCCAATAGCTTCAACAATGGCAAAGTGAAAAGACGCCGATCTGTCCTGTCACAGTCATTCACGGCACAGGATACCATCGAACCCACCGCCCAGCTGCAGTCTTTGCCTGATCTCGACCAAGCCCGCCAGCGTGCCTTGGCAGCCCTTGAAATCCCCTCGGACATACTTCACCGCATGGCCACGTCGTCTTCCTCTCTCCACGCTGTCGATCCTCAAGCACGAAAGAAGCAGTTACGCCGTAGCATGAGTCTGCAATTACCTGGTGATAACAGTAAGGAGGATCCACATGGAAATAAAAAAAAAAAAAAAAAACTCATCCATTGCAGGGCACGGAGGAAAAAAGACACTCACTCCTATTTTTTTATAGCCAATGTGGACATTCCGGATTTTTTAGTCTTTGATCGTCACTCGACCACCCTGGACCAATCGCCTATCCTCGCTTCGCATCCACACCGACCCTTGTCGAGAAGAGGGGCTAGAACAAAATTCCAACGAGGACCCTCCCTGGCCCCTGCTGAAGCCTCTTCTTCCGATCGATTACCAGAACCTACGCTGTTGACGGGCGACCATGCCTTGGATTTCTTTGCCTCATCCGACTCCATCCCATCACCTTTACTTGATATTCAGCCACCTCCATCTCCACCCTCTTCACCGCCTCTCACCGACAATAATAGCAACAGCCAACAGGCAGCCCTACCCTCAGACATCACCCCCTCGCCGTCGTCATCATCACCCACGTCATCCTCTTCACCCCCCACCTCCAAGACATCAAAACAAGCCATTTTCGAGCAACAGCAAGCAACCGTTGCCCGTCATCGCATCTCTCCTCCGCCTGCTCCATTCTCTTCTAATTCTACTCCAAAGCCAGTCATGGAGCTTTCCAAATCCGCCTCCACTCGGTCCAAATCGTCTTGGTCTTGGTCCTCCTTTTGGTCCGACGAGAAAAAATCGCTGTCGAGCAAACCAGCACCAGCACCA